>OZ010796.1:121336632-122536632 GCA_963932465.1 Maratus speciosus | reverse complement strand
TGAGTTGTTCAAACTTCTCACCGTCAGCTGCAATGCACATTTGGAATGAAAATTGGCCGAAAGATTATCATTTCTCCTTCCGTTTAAGTTTCGTGACGTCACAGTGTAGGAAATCAAGAAAAAACAAATGCACGCTTCAACCGTTCTATTCTTCGCATTAATTACCACAAGATGTTTTTTCGTACTAAATCTATGATGCTCTACAACTTTGTAAATCACTTTTTTCCCCTATCTCTCTCCGTTTTCGAGATAGGAATGCTAACTCAGCAGCTTTCCACCAGGTGGCGCCGTAGGCGGTTTCATTCATTAGCGTATGGCTATTTTACTATACCTAGACATAGACACCACTTTTATGAATATAGCACTAGCCATTTCGAAGTTAAGAGGGTGGCAAAGGACTTTAGTGGGCATACTGTATATTGAAAAAACAGAAATCATTTGGTGTAGCTTACGCTTTTTTCTTTACGCATAAAGAAAAAGAGCATTTATATAAAACAATTATAAATGACTGACCATACAAAAGAATTAACTGTAATTGTACATGTTTGATAAATTATGATTTAGCTAGTATTTCAAAATATTTGTCAAAATAGAATAGGTATTGAAAAATCATTCTTCAATAGTTTCATTTGCGTCATAATAAAATATTCAATAAGACTCATTGTAAAGTTATCCGGATGTGGCGAAACATAAATTGAAATTGGATATGGATTTCTAAAATAAGATAACCACACGACATTTCTTATATAATAAATAAAAATAATTTAGTTTTTATTTCAAACGAATAAGGAAATAATTTGAAATCACTTTACAAACAATCACGTATGTCTCAACCTTCACAGCACTATTCTTTTAAATAAAAATAATGCTGTAATTGAAATTTTCTGATGAATACCAATTTTTGACACCTATATAAGTACATTTGTTCATTAGTTCGTCATACCTAGATCGACATACTGTTTGGAGACACAATCAGTTATTCAGTTATCAGAAGAACTTTTGCATTTTTCCCTTGTCATTCTAGCCATCTTTGCATTCTTGCAAGGTAAGGATTTTACTACATTTGTGCTAATAAAATTGTAATATTTAACATTCAACAATTTCCAAAGAAGGTAAAACAAAAAAATATATTATATCTGTCAATATCTTATATATATCTATATTATAAAGGACAAACATATCTGTGCGTAACGCATACGTCATTCTGCGAATGGCAACACATTGAAATTTGAAAGGAAATTTCGGTTTTGCAATTTTCGCAACTGCAAATTTTAAAACTTCTAAACATCGCACAGTTTCAATTTTTACACTGTCGTATAGTGAAAAAAATGTACTTTTAAATGCAATTTGTTTGAAAGCTGTATCTCAATTTATTTTTGAGATATTAATTTTTTTTATAGTTTTTAGTATCAATTTTGTAATTGTGGCAACTGAAGTAATCCATTTCTACTAAAAGTAAAGGGAAAATAGTCATGGTTTATTTATTTTTACGGATTATATCCTTATTGATGCCATTTTCACATTACAAATAAAAGTATCTTTTTTCTAATTTTTGAACAGAAAATGACGCCAGCCATTAAAAAAATAGGCATTCTTTTTCATAAATCAAAAGATTGAAGAAGATATTTCAATATTTTTACATTACGCTGATACTGAGTTTCAGGCACTAGGCAATGTGATTCCGTGAGTAAAAATGATGTCATATTTAAAAATAAACGATCATTTTCTTTGATAAAACTAAATATTTGACAAATACTAAATGGTCAATACTATAGCAACTAAAGGCAAATTTCTGAATGGTAAATTTCCGCGGATACTGAGATTAGAACTTAAATTTTATGCGAATGTTCACATGAAAAGTTGTATTGGACAAACGTGACGTTAAGTTTAGAAATACATTCATTTTAATAATGTACTGCGGGTTAAAATACTTTTAAATTGTGAATTTGAGTAGAGCGTATGTAAATTTTGAGAACATGAAAATAACGTAGAGTTTAGATTTTATGGGGGAAAATTTTATGATGTGACAAAGCGAAATACTTTTTACTGATTTTTCATCCCGTAAATACAAACAGTAAGAGCCTCAATCGATAACTTCAACACAATTACTCATCTTGATTACGTATTCTAATACAGTTTAATTTTTCAATAATTTAAGAAATTGAAATTTTTGGAAATAATATTTTGGTAATTTTAGGTTAAAAACATTATTTATTTTAAGAGTTAAATAACCAATGCAAGATGAATTTTTTATGGTAATTATTTTTGTAGGTTTATTATAAATTCGACCTAACAGTTCCATTCTAAACATTTTAATTCGTCGAATTTCGACGGGTTCCAACTCGTATATATTAATGTCTGTATGTGTGTGTACCATAAATTTAAACATATAGCTATATGTTTTCTTTGTCTAAATTTTCGGTCTAAGTATTATTTAAAACTATCCAAAATTACATTTCTTTCCATCTTAATTTATATTCTTCATCTTAAATTACATTTCCTTAATTTTGTAGGATGTGGAGGAATAGTGGTGGCTAACATACAGTTTTATTATTTACAAATTAATTAATAGATGTCGTATTTTTAATTAAAATATTTATTTAAAGAAATAGCTGTTTTGAAACAAAAATTAGTTTTTTTACATCTTTTTTATTACAAATAATAACAATAGATCTTGCAACAATTTCGAATTACCAGATACAGCGCATTTATATGCAGGGTGTCATTAATATTTTCGAACTTATTACTCAACCAAAAACACTATTGGGTCGATCGGAAAGTCGTGTCGTGTTCGAAAAATCAATTCGTACCGGAAAATTCTAGCATTTAATTATTAGACATTGATTCCAATATCTAATAATTACCGGGCAGAATTTTCCGGTACGAATTAATTTTACCAACACGACACGACTTTCCGATCGACCCAATATATTCATAATTCGTAAAACTCATTTTATATTTTGTGCTATTTAGTCAATTTTAACACTTTTCACGTTTCAAATTAATATTGTATTCCAAATATGTCCAAACTGCTAAAACAAATTCCGACATATCTGATTTAAATCGAAAACGTGCTAAAAGTATTTGATCTCTGAACGACGCGTTGAAATCAATCATTAGATGCGTCCGTAATTATATAAATACGTAGCACCTATAGTCGTCGTTCGGTCCGTCTGTCTGTCCGTCCGCATATAACAGAACAAAAACTTCCCAACCGAGTGGACTGAAATTTTAAATATATAATTGTTGCAAAATTTTGTCGAGTCATTTCAAATTTTATGAAAATTGGATGTATAGTTTAATGACAGGGACAGTCAATAGTTTTCCGTTACATTACGACCAATGGGAAAAAATTATTTCAAGTGCATTTTAATGATGTTACAGTCTTTCGAACAGAATAAAACTTATATGCACTTATGAAGTTCACTAAAATATACATTCAGTACAACATACGGTGCAACAAATATTTATAAAACTAGTTCTAGTACGAACACACCTCATTTGCCACATTTGACGTGCAATTTCCAACTCGTTAACATTCAAGTATATATTTGTTATTAAATTTTTATTATGAAAACCAACCTATTTTTACATAAAGTGCATGTGCCCATTTAGAAATAACCTCACATATGTATGCAGTACGTCTGTACATAATCATATTATGATGTTGCCTTTCAGAATGGGAAGAATGGTTTTAACTTTAAATTCATTTTATTTCTAAAATTATTGCAAAATTTTGTTTACAATGAATAACGTATGTGATTAAAATGTAAATACCGCACTGAAATCATTACCACGCTGAAAATTTTAAATTTATTTTAAAAATTTAAGTACATTTTAAAATGTATCTTCTCCCCCAATTTTGAACATTTTAAGATAATTTTTTTAAAACTATTCTTAGAAGTATGCTGTATAACTTTAAGTATAGGATATACCACAAGTTAATTAGATTAGGAGAAAAAAAAATATGCAAATACGTGCAAAATTACAGTAAAAACTGATTTTATTTTTCATTTTATGTGTAGAAAAGAGAAATATCTTTTTACTTTATTGTAAATCCGATACTCACAAGGAAGGTCTCCTTACTCAGACTATTAAAAAAAAAAAAAAAAAAAATGTTAATTAAACTACCTTTGTATGTAATAAAGGATCAGTCAAATTTAGCGGCGGAAGTACAGTAGAAAGTCTGTAAAAAAAGAAAATAGTTTCGAGTATTTGGAGCGAAAAGACAAAAGCGTCATATACGATTTGGCGAGCAGTAGTACTTTTCCTCTCCAAAAGCAAACGATTTTAATGCACCTGAAAATTGCTTGTTAATTGATTTTTAGAATGCGTGTAAATAGTATTTAAAGAATTTAAACTTAACAAATGAGAGAGTTTAATAAATACATTTTTTTTGTATTACATATTTATGTTGCTTGTTATTTAATTTTATTACTTTAAAAACAATTTCATATATAAAAAATATTTTCATATATTTAACGCTTAAATGCCTGATTTTTCAAAACTCATTTTAATAATGTTTTCGGCTTTCATTCTTTAAATAAATCATGGGAAAAATACTTAAAAAATTCATATTTTGTTTTAAGTATGGTTTACGGCTAAAAAACAGTTTGTTACTAATCGGCAATACTGGTCTTTAATTGAAAAAATAATTTTCCTCCATAAAATTCTATAATATTAAACACACAAGAATTTTAGGAACTATGATAAGAAATAAATTTTACTTGCTCACTGCAGAACAAAATAGGGTATTTCGCAAGCTTCCAAACAAAACAAAAAGAACGCATGTAGCAACAATTGAAGAAATAAATCTATCTTTATTCTTAAACAGTACAAGTGTTGCCATCTACATGTTGAAAATCGATTTAATAATTTTTTCAGATTGCATTTTATTGGCAAGATTTAGACATTATAGCTTCAAAAATTTTCTAATAGTATTTTAGAATCCTAAATTGTGTATGTTGCCGAAAAGCAACACCCGGAATTTAAACGTTAAGCGTATTCCAAAATAAAGGCAAGATGAAGAATGCTGCAGTTAGCCATTTTAATATCAAACAAGTCGTTGTTTCCACAGCAACATAACTGAATCGACAGTACTCAATTGGACTTAATTTTGAGATCGAAATAATTGTAATTTATTTAAATTTTGTTTTAATTCATAAAATTTAATAGTTATCTTTCATTATAAATATATACATATGACAAAACTATAGTTAAATTAAATTACAACAGACCAAACTAAAGTTATTTATATTAAATTTATTTAAACAAGTTCAATATGAAACATTTTTATCTTAAAGAGTATTTGACATAAAAAAGAATTTTTTGAAATTTTATTCCGTCGCCAACCGGTGAAGAATCGCCAAATATCGAAATTTTAATTATTTTTTTACAGACGCTCTACCGAGTTTCCGCCGAAATATTTTTATAAACTTATCTATCCTCATGAGTAAAACATTCCATAATTTTTTCAGATTTTTCGGAATATGCCCGTATGGAGACCTTCCTTGTCAGTTTTATCAAATAGACTACAAGGAACAACCAGAAAAAAAATTCGTGTCAATTGAAAAATATACTTAAAAGTTTTATCACTTTCAACATGCTAATACGTCGAAAAATCACAAACTGAGAAAAATCACTTTTAAGATTTCAACTTCAAAAACAATTGTGATAAATCTACAGCACTTCTTCCTGGCTACGGTATATTAAAAAGATAGACTTACATTATACATACTGCAAATAATGATATGGTTATAAATAAAACAGACAATTGTCACCGCTTATTGCGGGAATTATGTGAGATCTTGAGGGTTCCAGCAATTCAAGATCAATTGCAAAATGCACAGAATATGATACATTTTTCGACCAAATCGGGAATTGAAAGTCATTAAACTCCTGTTTCATCACAGTTATATATTATATTCCGTGTGAATTTATAGCGATTCATAACTGACTGAAAGTTTAAAATATCAACATTAGCTTTGTTCAAACTTGTACTTCTTGTTAAACAAATAGTCCGGGTGCTACGGTTGAGAAAACTGCAAATGATGATAAGAATATACCGATTGGTGAGTATCTACTTTATATTAATACAATGCATTTCAGAGGGGGGGGGGGGGGGGGCATCACGTAAAGTCGTGGGAATTCAAGATGGCGACTGTTATTCAAAATGGCGTCATTTTCTGAATTTTCTTACTATCAATCATATAAATGTGTGTTTTAGGTCTATTTCGATATTTTTAACGTCAAAAATTTCGTTTGTAATACTTTACGTCATAATTGAATGAGTTTATGTATTCAGTTTGTCTGTTTGTTTGTCTGTCTGTCTGCTTGTCATTCCATGCTCTAACTCGCTTAAATATCGCTACTCGCTTAACTTCACTCAGATTGTCATGTAATTTATATATGTTATTGAAGTTTACAATAACATGTTCCGAATAATAATGAAGTGTATAGGTTTTATAGTTCTTTTACAGGGCCCTCAAAAGAATTCCATTACGATAGTGTCCATTAATCCGGGTGCTACGGTTGAGAAAACTGCAAATCGTGAGAAGAATATACCGATTGTCGAGTATCTACACCACAATCCATATAAGAGGGGAGGCATCGCATAAAGTCGTAGGAATTCAAGATGGCGGCTGTTATTCAAAATGGCGTCATTTTCTGAATTTTCTTACTATCCATCATACAAATGTGTGTTTCAGGTCGATTTTGATGTTTTTAACGTCAAAAATTTCGTTTTTAATACTTTCCGTCATAGTTGAATGAGTTTATGAATTCAGTTTGTCTGTTTGTTTGTCTTTCTGTCTGCTTGATATTCTATGCTCTAACTCGCTCAAATATCGCTACTCGCTTAACTTCACTCAGATTGTCATGTAATTTATATATATTATTGAAGTTTACAATAACATGTTCCGAATAAAAATTGAAGTGTATAGCTTTTATAGTACGTTTACAGGGCCCTTAAAAGAATGCCATTGCGTTATTGTCTATGGGGGGAAATCGTTTGCAATGTGTTTTAATCATGTTATACTCTCTGAAACACATTCAAATTGACTTACATCAGTGAGGTGCACTACAAGATACTTACTATAGAATAAGATGTGCACAATATTTATTGTTTATTTACCAAAAATGTCGCATAAAAAAAAGAATACGTGCGTTTGTAACTCGTGTATAAATTCTATAACGATCATCAGCTAAATCAACTGTTATTAGTGGAGCTGCTAGGTATGAAAAAACTGAATTTTGTGATAAAGATATCCCGAATGGTCCTCATCTATTTCATATTAATACAATACATATAAGAAGTTGGCCATCGTGCAAATTCATTGGAATTAAAGATGGCGACTGTTATTCAAAATTGTTTGCATTTTTATTCCTATACATCATATAAATGTGTCTATGATGTCAATTTCGATATTGTTAAACTCAAAAATTCCCTTTTTAATATCAGAAATACTCTTAAAATGAAAATAGGACAATTATTAAAGTATTTTTGTATTTTATAGTGAGAAAAATGAAAGGAATAAATAAATAACTAAAATGTATTTTTATTAATATCTTAATTATACAAGATATTAAAAAAATTGCATGTTACATTTAAAATTAGAGAATATAAAAACTTCACTTTGTATCATCATATTTCTAACATTTGTTTTTGCAGTTGGAAAACAATGTGCAAGAAAGTCCAACCTTTATGCAGCCAAACTTATTTTGGCAGATTTTGCACATACATTTACATCAAACACATTTTATACGATAAATTGAAAATTGCAAGAATTCCAAAAAATGACGCCATTTTGAATAACAGCCGCCATCTTGAATTCCTACGTCTTGACGCGATGCCTCCCCCTCTTATATGGATTATATTAATATAAAGTAGGTACTCACAAATCGGTATATTCTTCTCACGATTTGCAGTTTTCTCAACCGTAGCACCCGGATTAATAGACAATAACGTAATGGAATTCTTTTGAGGGTCCTGTAAACGGACTATAAAAGCTATACACTTCAATTTTTATTCGAAACATGTTATTGTAAACTTCAAACATATATAAATTACATGACAATCTGAATTTAAGCGGACAGCGATATTTAAGAGAGTTAGGGTATGAAATGGCAAGCAGACAAACAAACAGACAAACTGAATTCAAAAACTCATTCAACTATGACGGAAAGTATTAAAAACGAATTTTTTGACGTTAAAAACATGGAAATCAACCTGAAAAACACATTTATATGATGAATAGTAAGAAAATTCATCTCTGGGCAGAAAACATTGTGAATTACTTGTAGCTAGCTTGGCAAAGCGAGTTCGTGCTGTTATAAAATGTAAAGGTGATGCTGCAAAATATTAAAAGTAACTATTTTTCCTCTTTTTTTAAACCCGAATTATTTTCAATGCATTATTCTAATATTTTGAACCAGGTAAATGGTTATTCTAATATTTTGATTTTTTCCAAGCATGAATAATTATTTTATTTTTTGTATTATTTTTCCTTTTGTTTCTATTTTTCTAATTTTTTGACTTGGAGCTGTACTTATTCTCGCTCCAGTCATTTCTACTGAAAATTGCTCATATGTTATCGACTTAGTTTGGTTCTTTGGAATTTGTCATATCTTGGTGGTCGGCCCACTTAATTTTTTTATAATGCCGGTTGGACCGTTTAAATGTTTTTCTCCTCCCGGTCCAGTCAGTTTATTTTTTTCTTCGACCGGCCCAGCTAAAAAGTGTGTCTTTATTCTGCCTGCTCGGCCGGTTTGAAAATTTGCCTTCATTTTGCCGACCCGGACCGGGCCAGGGCACACGTTTACCCTGAAGTAAGATGTCGACCCCCCTCATCCAAAGAGATCATTTGTTATTTTCTGAGTGTGCAGCTATTACGTGACAAACATAGATTTATGGATATTCATACATGGAGAGAGCACTTCTGAAGTGTCACAGCAGGTATATTAGGAGTCTTTATAGGAAAAAGAAAAACGTAGTTCGATTTTTTTAATAAGAAAATATGCAAATATTGCGCATTTTTTAATGAAAGTAACGTGAACATATCAGAAGTTTATATTTGAGTGCAGACCTTTAAATGCTTACAATTTGTAGGTTTTTTTATACACATACAAAGAAATCGAATAGTGTTTCTCTGTTTCCTTAAAAGATAACGTATCTTTCAGAAAAAGGTGTCAAATTTGTCAGTTCAAGCCGAAACAAAACCCAAAAACCTCCTTAATTGTGAAGCAATTAATTATACTTCAAAGGTGGAATGTAATTACCTGAAAATGAAAAAAAAAAACCCTATTCGATTCCAAAGGACTTCAACTGTCATTCATGAGAGTTTCAAAATTTTACATACGTATGTAAATGACTCCTAAGAGTGCCAGAACAGTTTCACGTTTTTGTGTCAGAGACATTTATTTGATTACATTTTATTTATCTTATTAATTAATTAATTGCATTATTTATTCGGAGGAACAATGCGACGATTAAAATCAATTCTGCCTCACCCTGAAATATTAAATAGTTTCATTCGCACATGTACACTCAAATATTAATTAATATTGTTTAACGAAAATTTAATTCATCGGCGATTGTTTCTATGAAATATAACACACTACAGAATTAAACAAGAACGAAAAATCATGCGTATAGCATAGATTATGAAACACTTTCCAACACATTCAGAATACTATAACAAAATTTCTCGGTTTACTAAGTTGAAAGATGATGTCTCAATGAACAATTTGGAAAACATATAACCATAACGTATTTGAAAACCCGATTTCTGCTATTGCCATAGATAGTCAAGAAAATATACGACTTTTTTGTGAAGCCCTGTATATGATCTATGGATATGTATTACAAATAGTGTGCTAAAAGTTAGTTAAGTTAAACGCATAACACAGTTGAATATATCCATTCAGGAAATTCCGCCAATAAACGGATCTCGTTGAGAACTTTTGTGCGGACTTGTATATTATCTATAGAATTCATAAGCACCAAGTAATTAAATAATAGTTAAATTTAAAATTACATTCCACTACTGAAAACGCACTTTCAACAATTATTGTTCGTAGGTTCAATAGTTCCATTATTGTTCATTTTTTCTGTAGCCTAATTCTTTTGTGTCTCTGTAAATGAACGATAAATTTTATGCACATAATATTCTATAGTAATAACCTTGTAGCACACCTCATTGATATATACACTGTAAAAAAAAAAAAAAAAAAAAAAAAAAAAAACGGACTAAAATGCAGAAATACTACTGGCAATCGAGATGCCAGTGCTATTTCCGTATTTTAACGGAAAATTTCTCCCGTAAATTCCAGAAAAACGGAATTTTTTCTGCAATTTACGGGGAAATTTTCCCGTCAAAATACGGAAATAGTACGGGCGTCTCGATTGCAAGTACAATTTCCGTATTTTAGCCCCGTTCCTTTTTTTACAGTGTGGCACCTGCAAATAAACACACAAACTTTACTGCTTTATAATATTAGTATTGGTTATTCTTTTTGAAATTACGGCTTCAAGAAGCCACTGCTAATAAAGTATGCCTTTTACACCTACCTTTCCCCTATTTTTTAAAATATTTTGCTAGACGTCTCGATTGCCAGTTATTTCCGTATTTTAGTCCGTATTTTTTTACAGTGTATCAATTTCAGTTAGTTTAAAATAAGGTAATATTTTAAAATACACCGCAAAAGATTTTCCTCCATTGTCCGTAATGCAATGGTATTCTTTTGAGTGTCCCTGTATATGAACCGTAAATTCTACACACTTCATTTTCAATACCGTACGCGCCATAGCAACCCCCAATTAAAAATATCAATTTAATCGCAATCGGACTATATTTACGCGAATTAGAGCACAGACAGGCAGACGGACAGCCAGACAGACGGACAAGCAAATCGAATTCATAAACACTTATTAATTATGTTGGAATGTGATAAAAACACATTTTCCGCTGAAAAAACAAATGCATTTTTTAAATAATAACTTTCATATTTTATTTGCAATGTTTTGAACTGAAGCTTAATTTTCTTGGCAAAATTATAATCTACAATAATAAACAATAACGAGGTGTAAATAAATTGAAACAAGTATTGTTTCAAAATATCTCGCCTTATGATGAAATATTGATCAGAAGGTGAGTTTCCAAATATGTAGTAAATATCGCAATATATATTTCATTATTTAAAATTTAACAAAGCAATACTTTTTTTGCTGAACTCGAAAGAAACCGCATTTTTTTTTTTTATTATTCGCGTAAAGTTAATGATATATTTTTTCATTATTGGAGCTAGTTTCTGGGAACAGAAGTTGCAATCTGCATTATTTCGATGTAAAAAAAAAAAAAATAACTAAGCTTGAATAATTCATTAAAATTTTGGAACAAGGTGCGAAAGAGTAGAAGGAAAGGGAATCGTAAGTGAACGTGCTATTTTGTATGATTTTATGTATTTTTATCTAATATGTAAAAATAAACATTTGTCTGTCTGTCTGTCTATAAGGCTATACAAATCCACAGTTTGGAAGCCAGAATTGTGAAATGTTACGTACATGTGTATTAAAACACGGCCGAGTAATCCGGAATCGCAATAACTTATAGTTAATTTTTAATTAATAAAAAACCACAAATTTAACAGCAATTTTCAACCCAAATTGAAACATTTTTCGTTATAGCTGTTGCCAACAATTAGAAATCCACAATAAAATTCTTACCACAACAATTGCTTTTCTATTGTAAGATTTCCACGTGAAAAAATGAAATAAATGGTTTGACGATTTTTAAAAAAAGGGACTATTACATTATAACTTTTCTACTGCAAGATTTCCACATGAAAAAATGAAAATAAAATAAATAGTTTGACGAATTAAAAACAAAAGTGAATGTTACGTCATAATTTTTCTGTTTTATCATTTCCATGTGGAAAATTATAAATATTTAATTAATTTGACGAATTAAAAAAATAGAATATTACGTTATATAGGAAATATAAAGGACCTGGTGAATAAACGTCCATATAAGTGTGAAAAATGTACTGAAGCATGATAAAAACTGGTTATACAAATATTGCCGTATTTTAACATTATTGCTCCAATGATGAATGGAGCCCCACCAGTGGCTGAGAGTTTCTGCTCTCGAAGCTGGTAGACGAGAGGTGCTGGGTTCGAACCTAATCGCGCCCGTCGGCCTAACCGTTTCGGAGTTTTCGTGGTTTTCTTCGAAGCCGTGGACTTCCATGCGTAAATACGGGTTAGGTTCCCTTAGAAAGACCCCCAGAAAGGGCATTCCTCCTAGGGCCTATATCCCAAGTGTAGATAATCGGCCGTCAAAAATCAACCAACCAATGATGAATGGAAATAAGTTCATTTATAGCTGTATTATTTTGCGTTATATAAATTTATACATTTTTATATTGGTTTTTCATTTGATTCATGTGCAAAACAGTTCGACTGTTTTTTTTTTCATGTTGCATGTTAAATTTTGAAATTTGTTTTTCAAAACAAACGTTCATAAAATTCCGGGTAACGCAGGGTTACTTTAGCTAGTTTTAGATAAATATTTTTTTTCAATTTTTCTCAGTCTGAGCGTGATAGTACGGACTAACGGAATGATTGGCTCTGCGCTCCTTAATATTTGCGATCCCATGTTCAGTATGCTGTTTTAATTTATAAAATATAATTTAATTTAAATATCTAGAAGTGCTTCTGGTTAAAGTTTAAAAGACTATTTTGTTAAATTTTTACTTCTGAAAGCAACTGAAATAAATATTAAAATTGGTTATTTCATTCAAAATATGTGTTCCACTTTATTCATTTTCTGTACTCCAGTTAATTTTCTAACAGTAAACATGTAAACGACAAAATACAAAATTGTTAAAGTAAAGAGTCGTAGCTACAAAAAATATAAAGTAATATCAATGTTTGACATCAGCACATCAGAGGAATATTTCTCCGCTGTTTATTTTCCAATATATTAAAGTATCGTCGATTATACAATTGTCTATGATGCTTTTATTATTATTATTGTTATGGAAAACACGGGCATACATCGGGTATACACAGAGGCGTGTTAGGCATGCTCCGGATTAGTTTGATTTTAAATTTTTAATCGAAAAGATTTTCAAACGAAACTCATGTTGGGGAGCCTACTGCTTTCGGCAGCGTGCATCTTCGGACCTATGTAATTTTATATTTCTAAACGAAAATCTATCCAAAAGTACACCGAATTTGAGATTGCCAAATGAGACACTTACTTCGGTAGCGCACATACTTGACATTGTATGATTTTACATTTTTTAACCCTTTATCTACTGACGGTACTTATAAGTACCTTAAAATAACTGCTTATAAAATTCATTTAATGCATCGATTAGATGTAATACAGTTTAGAATGAGTTACAGATACATTACTTTATCTTGTTCCAAAAGCATTATTTGTTACACAAAACAAAAATATTTTTAAAAGGATGATTTCTTTTGCCCTTGCATCTTTTCAGCTTTGTTGGCGCTGGGGGGGGGGGGGGGGACGTTTCAGTTCGGAAATATTTCTATATTTCTGCTGTAAGAATATTATATTTGTACATTTCCTAATTATACAAAATACTAGGAAAACTATTTAAGATAAAATATTTGAGTGGGGTTATAAATATTGCACAAAATCCCCATAAATTCAAATTTAATTAATCTTTCTAAATCCTTCAATCCTTTTAAAATCCCTCGAAGCTGGTAGACGGGAAGTGCTGGGTTTGAACCCAATCGCGACCGTCGGCCTAATTGTTCGGAGTTTTCGTGGTTTTCTTCGAACCGTGGATTTCCATGCGTTAATACGGATTAGGTTCCCTTAGAAAGACCTCCACGGAAGGCACTCCCCCTAGGGCCCATATCCCTCGTGCAGATAATTGGCCGTCAAAAATCAACCCAACCCAACCCTTTTAAAATCCTTCTAAAATTTATTAAATGATTATGTAACTCTCCTAAATTAGTTTAAAGAATTCACGAAAAATGCTTTAGAAGATAAAATTTTCTCGAATTCATAATTCAGTACATAAACGGTTAATGAATATCTACTCAAAGAAAATTAGAGTGGGTGGACCACAGCCTTTGGAAGCGTACTAGATGTGTGGTACGCACTCTGCAGCCTCTTTTGATTTTATATTTTTTAAAACGAAATTCTTTTAAAACTAACATAGTATTGTGGACCCCTTGGATTTCGGGAGCGCACGCCCTTAAATCTGTATGATTTAATATTTTTAAATGAAAATCTATTCAAATGTTCTTACAATTTGAGGTTTCGGAAGGATACATAGCCTTCGGCAACGCACACGCTGGAATTTGTATGATTTTATATATTTTTAATGAAAATATATCCCAATAGAGCTAGAGTTCGAGGCCCCCTTACTTCGGCGGCGTGCACTCACAAATTTGCATGATTTTATATATTTAAGCGAAATTATTTCCAAACGAATGTAATGTTCTGAAACTCACAGCTTTTGGCAGCGCACGCCCTTGAATTTGTATGATTTTATACTTTTAAATGAAAATCTTTCCAAAAGAAGTAGAGTTGGTGTGTGTGTGTGTGTTTGTAAGTGGGAAGAGTATGCATTCGGCAGCATCTTCCGAGTGAGCCATGCATTCTCCGGTCTCCTTTCATTATAAGTTTTTTAACAAAAATCTTTCGCGAAGAACCTAACCTAAGAGACTTACAACCATCAGCAGGGCACATCGTGAAATATTTATAATTTTATATTTTTAATTCAAAATTATGAAAACGAAACTAGATTTCGGGCCCCAGTGCATTTGGTTGCGTACTCCGGGCTCCGTTCTTAGTTGATTTTGTTTTATTTTCAAAAGAAAATCGACCCAACCGAGGAAGTGTTGGGGGCACCACAGCCTTCGACATGGTACACTACATAAAGTACCGATCAGATTTTTCCACGAACTTAATATTGGGGCCACACTACCTGCGGCAGAGTTCTCCTCCGGATGTGTACGATTATATATTATTAAATTAAAATTATAATAGTGAAACTAGAGTTGCGGTCCATTGCCTTCGGCAGCGTACTCCAGGCACGCTACGCACGATCCAGTCTGCTTTGATTTTATAATTTTAAACGAAATCTTTCCAAACGAAACTCCTGTTGGTGAGTCTAATGCCTTCGTCAGTGTATACTCTTGAACGTGTATGAGTTTATATTTTTTTCGAAAATCTACATAAACGTACTTAGAACTTGTCACGGACGAAGCAGCTGGGGGTTTTATCCTATTTTCCCTGATTTAATTGCATGTTTTAACGTGTTATCACTTTTCAAAATGTTTGATATGTGAGGCCATCAGGTCTACATAATAAAAAGTGCACCAGCTTTACTATTTCAAATGATAACACCCACTTTTGACATTCTTTTGAATTCCTTGGATCAAAGCAGACCGGAAAAGGTATAGGTATAGTTTATATACTTTTTCTCAACCCACTTATGCTTAGCGTCCCATTTTTGGGACGTTTCGAGTTTTAATAAATTTGTATAACTTTCTTCTTCTTTATAACATCAAAATTGTATGAAATAATTATCTATAAATATCTTTCTCTCTTACTGAGAGATGACAGCATAAGATGGGTATTTATTTGCTTAAATGAAAGCTTTTTTCAGTATTTATAGATATTTCATTTTTCAAGTTGGCGAAATGCAAAAAGTAGTTTAATTGTATATTTTTTCTCAAGGATCCAAATAAATAAGTCATAATCTGAGCTTGTAGACTTCTTTGAAATATGTACTTTTTTAAATTGTGAAATTATATGTTCAAGCCTATTTTTTATGCATTTTTGTAACGTACAAAATATAGGGCGCTAGGCACGAATGAGTACATATTTTTGTTAGCTATTTAGGGGACAGTTATTTATGTAAAGTCCTTTTCAGGATGATTATGAAATAAATTGTTTTTAAACCTCAAATACTATGTTTTCGTATTTGAGGTTATATAACGAAAAAATATAGATAACGATTCCTAGTTTATTATTAATAATACTTATAATGTTAATAGTCTCTGCAAAGAAAGAAATATATTCTTTTAGTAGTTCATAAAAAGACTTATTATAAGTATATAATGTACAATTTAAAATCTTGTTTTATATAAATTGAGACAAAGCATATAACTGTCCGTATTATACTATTATAAATATTATTCATATCCCCATATTTAATACGTTTACATTTTATAAAATAAATACGAATAATTTTTAGCGTAATTTTTTTGTCATTCCTGTTCATTTTTTCCCGTATGTTTCATGTTCGTTTTTCCTGTTCATTTTGCAACATTTTAAAGTGATTTTACCAATAAATTTGAGAAAACAAAAAATCAGGCATAAATGGGTAAAATGTTCGTAGAGGTACGATATAATTAAAATTTGCAAATGATAATGTTAAATGTACAAACATTATTTTATATCGTCCCAAAAAATTAATTCGATTGAAAAATTTTCTTTTAAATGAGATATAATGAACTGTTTCAAATGTATCCCTGACATTTTTTTCCGTTTCAAAGTATATTTTAAATTATAAAAAATATCAATAAATTTCTGTTAAATATTATTTATTTACATTACATTGCTTGTTACATTAAAAAATGCATGTCGTCTAAAACATGGATATGTGCTTTCACAATGCTTTCTTATTATTATTTTATGTGATATAGATTAATTTAAGTTTTCATCTGTTAACCCATCCGCGACGGGAGCCCTTTGCTTAATTTTTAATCTTTTACCACCGGTTTTTCAAAACAGAAATTTTTCTGTAATTGAATCGCGAAAATGTTTTGATTAGATAACTTAAACTTTACAATAAATAATAACTGGTAGGAATAATGAAGGATTCTGAGCATCTTAATTGGCACGCATACCGATCGCTCGTCCCAAAGGGTTAAAGCGGAGGTTCCAAACCGCAGTGCTGCGATACGGAAGTGCCATTAAAGGACATTACGCGTCTCGCAAAATATTTTAAAAAATAGGGGAAAGTAGGTGTAAAACGCATACTTTATTAGGAGTGGCTTCTTGAAGCCGTAATTTCCAAAAGAATAATCTATACTAATATTATAAAGTTTGTACGTTTATATGCAGGTGGTACACTGTAAAAAAAAAAAATGCAATTTAACAAATTACAACGACCATTTGGAAAATGATTTTTTCAAATACTAAAATTTAAGACATAAAAAATCGCACGAAGTTGATCATACATTACATACGTCATGGATTACATTTTTCGGTACTGTAAATTTTTAAACTTCTACGGGGCTGGTCATTCATTACGTACGCCATGGATTAAAAGTAGTGTGATTATGCCGGTTTGCCACTTGCGATTATGCCACTTGCGTTGCGTCTGTGGAGGATGTGGAGATATGTGGCGGCGTGTGGAGGCCCGTGGAGTGGCGCGCTGATAAGAGTCGGTGGTGGAGGAAACGCATCTCGGTTGTGGAGATAAGAGGGAGAGGCGCTTTCGGGAAACTGATAAGAACTTGTATTGCAGTACGAGGGTATTTATTTTATTTTGAGGAGTTAGAAAATTTTTGCTAATTAAATTTATTTTACGAATTTTATTTTCAGGAGATAGAAAATTTATTATAACGGAATTTTATTTTCGAATTTTATTTTTAGAAATTATTTGAAAGAACTTAAATTATTTTTCAAATTTTATTTTTCGAAGTTAATTTATTTTAACGGAACTTTATTTTTATTTTCAGGTGTTAGAATTATTTTTGCTAACTAAATTTATTTAGGGGAAATAGAAAATTATTTATAATTTTGACTCGTTAGAAAATTTTATTTTAATTTTAACTCGTTAGAAAATATTAGAGAATTAAATTTTTAGGTGTTAGAATTATTTTTTAACTCATGTAAAAATATTTGATATCAATTTACTTTGAGAAATTATTTTTTTAGAAGATAGCAAATTTATGAGAACTTAACCTATTTTTCAAGAAACTGTTTTATTTTTTGAGAACTTTTATTATTTTACGCAAATAATAGATGTGTTAGAAAATTGGGAGGATTTGTCTTAGAATAGAGTAATATTTTGAATTGCAAAATTATGTTTATAAAATAATATGAACTAAAAGCTTGCTTGATTTTTCATGTGAAGATAGATCTTGTCCCTTCATGGCGCAAATGAAAGTAACGCGCACAAAAGAATAGGTATACTTTAAGCATATATCTGAGAGATAGGGCAGTAATATCTTGAAAAATATATGTGAGAGATGTGGTGGTTATATCCTGAAAATGGAATGAGAATTCATCTGCAAATAAAAACATTCATTTCGTTTATCTAAATCACTCTTGAAAAAAAAATCAAATTTAGTAGTGTTGAGTAGTAAAAAGCGATATTTCGTATCCTGAAAAATAAAATTTTTACTTCGATGCAATATTCTGAAAATCATTTTTTACAAAAACGAAAGAATAAAAAATTGACTGAAACACTTTTATTTTATAAAAAGTTTAATGGGAGATTCCCCTGTCTACAATTTGGGCATGTTGCCCTTGTTCTTGTTTGCTTACTCCACACGCATTGTAAATGCATGCGGTGTTTACATGCAAATTCTCGAAGATATGTAGTAGGTGCCGCAAATTTACAATAATGGCAAACAGCACTTGTTGGTGCTATGGGCCACCTACTACATAATCTTCTTCCGCATGAGGGCAACGCACAATGCGTGCAGCGTGTCAAACACCAATTTTTAATGCAAGATAGGTGAAACCAGTGTTTACAACTGGTTAAAAAATCCACATTGTTTTCCCCGCATATAGAGCACTCCTAAAAATACATAAAAAATAAATAAATAAATAAATAAAATAAAAATAAAATAAAAATTTATTTTTTATAATTTGAAATTTTAGAAATTTATACTTGAGTTATATTTACCTCATATAGATCAACATTTTCGTGAAGAGGTTCATCGTCAAAATAATCATTGATCCGCCATGCTAGAATCGGATCAGCTTCTGCATTAGGTGGATCTTGCGGTATATTATGATAAACTCCAATTTCCTGTGAAAATTTTAAAATTATTTATTTTACTAATTTTATTTTCAGAATACATTTTCTTTAACGAAATTTTTCATATAAGATTTTACTAATCATTTCCTCGTTTATATTGTATTCATTCTCATTTGGCAGGATAAAAGGTTGCTCATCATGAAAGTCCTATGGAAAAAAAATTAAATTATTTACTTCATGAATTTATTTTTATTTTTCATTTAATGATTTTTATTTATTTATTATTATTATATTAAATGATTTTTTACTAACCATTTCCTCCTCCTCCTACTCTTCAGCACTGTTGGGTTCTTCAGTAGAATAATTATCTTTGATTAATTGTTGTGCATCTTCAGGAAGCCATGAAAAAATTTTAAATTATTTACTTCATGAATTTAGTTCTTTTTTTCATTTAATGATTTATATTTATTATTATTATTACATTAAATGATTTTTTACTAACCATTTCCTCCTCCTCCTCCTCCTGCTCTCAGCACTGCTGGGTTCTTCAGTAGAAAAATTATCGTTGATTAATTGTTGTGCATCTTCAGGAAGCTATGAAAAAATTTTAAATTATTTACTTCATGAATTTAGTTCATTTTTCATTTAATGATTTTTATTTATTATTATTATTACATTAAATGATTTTTTACTAACCATTTCCTCTTCCTCCTGCTCTTCAGTACTGCTGGGTTCATCAGTAGAATATTTATCGTTGATTAATTGTTATGCATCTTCAGGAAGCTATGAAAAAATTTAAAATTATTTACTTCATGAATTTAGTTAATTTTTTTCATTTAATGATTTTTATTATTATTACATTAAATGATTTTTTACTAACCATTTCCCCCTCTTCTTCAGCACTGCTGGACTCTTCATTAAATAACTCTAACGAAATTGCAAAAACATTTTCAATTCTAGGTATCTCTGCAAAGAAAAAAGATGTTTTTAATGTGAAGCTAATTTTTAATGTAGTTATTCATTTTTAATAGAAAAAGTTTACCATACTGGTGCTATTAAAACGTTATCTTCAAGGCCAATGTTTTGTAAAATAGCATCATCCTGAAAATTAAATTAAATGTTTTATGATTTTTTTATTTAGCTTAGCAAAATCAAAATATTTCCTCGAAAAATTTCTATCTCCGCTAAATAATCTTTGCAAAATAAAAATAAAGTTCCGCTAAAATAAATTTACCTAGTAAAAATTTTGTAACATCTCAAAATAAAATTTAAGATAATTCAAAAGGAGTCATATATATATATATAATCAAAATTTAAGATATTTCAAAGGTGATATATACATAAAATAAATATTTAGCAATCATATAAAGCTTTAAAATTTTAGATTTTTCAATTTAAGATTTTCCAAGGAGTCATATATATATAATCAAAATTTAAAATATTTCAAAGGATTCGCATATAAAATAATTATTTAAATATATTAGATTTCGCATAAAACATTTAGAAAAATAACCTTCAGAGAATTCAACTAAATAAAATTTTATATAATTCAAAAGGAGTCATATATATATAAAATCAAAATTTAAAATATTTCAAAGGATTTGCATATAAAATAATTATTTAAATATATTAGATTTCACATAAAACATTTAGAAAAATAACCCTCTGAGAATTCAACTAAATAAAATTTTAGATAATTCAAAAGGAGTCATATATATATATATAATCAAAATTTAAAATATTTCAAAGGATTTGCATATAAAATAATTATTTAAATATATTAGATTTCACATAAAGCATTTAGAAAAATAACCTTCAGAGAATTCAACTAAATAAAATTTTAGATAATCAAAAGGAGTCATATATATATAAAATCGAAATTTAAAATATTTCAAAGGATTTGCATATAAAATAATTATTTAAATATATTAGATTTCAGATAAAACATTTAGAAAAATAAACTTCAGAGTATTCAACTAAATAAAATTTTACATAATTCAAAAGGAGTCATATATATATATATATATATATATAATCAAAATTTAAAATATCTCAAAGGAATTGCATATAAAATAATTATTTAAATATATTAGATTTCACATAAAACATTTAGAAAAATAACCTTCAGAGATTTCAACTAAATAAAATGATAGATAATTCAAAAGGAGTCATATATACATATAATCAAAATTTAAAATATTCCAAAGGATTCGCATATAAAATAATTATTTAAATATATTAGATTTCACATAAAACATTTAGAAAAATAACCTTCAGAGAATTCAACTGAATAAAATTTTAGATAATTCAAAAGGAGTCATATATATATAAAGTCAAAATTTAAAATTTAAAATATTTCAAAGGATTTGCATATAAAATAATTATTTTAATATATTAGATTCCACATAAAACATTTAGAAAAATAACCCTCAGAGAATTCAACTAAATAAAATTTTAGATAATTCAAAATGTGTCATATATATATAAAATCAAAATTTAAAATATTTCAAAGGATTTGCATATAAAATAATTATTTAAATATATTAGATTTCACATGAAGCATTTAGAAAAATAACCTTCAGAGAATGCAACTAAATAAAATTTTAGATAATTCAAAAGGAGTCATATATATATAAAATCAAAAATTTAAAATATTTCAAAGGATTTACATATAAAATAATTATTTAAATATATTAGATTTCACATAAAACATTTAGAAAAAAAACCCTCAGAGAATTCAACTAAATAAAATTTTAGATAATTCAAAAGCAGCCATATATATATAAAATCAAAATTTAAAATATTTCAAAGGATTTGCATATAAAATAATTATTTAAATATATTAGATTTCACATAAAGCATTTAGAAAAATAACCTTCAGAGAATTCAACTAAATAAAATTTTAGATAATTCAAAAGGAGTCATATATATATAAAATCAAAATTTAAAATATTTCAAAGGATTTGCATATAAAATAATTATTTAAATATATTAGATTTCAGATAAAACATTTAGAAAAATAAACTTCAGAGTATTCAACTAAATAAAATTTTACATAATTCAAAGGAGTCATATATATATATATATATATATATATATATATATATATATATATATATATATATATATATATATATATATAATAAAAATTTTAAATATTTTAAAGGATTTGCATATAAAATAATTATTTAAATATATTAGATTTCACATAAAACATTTAGAAAAATACCCTTCAGAGAATTCAACTAAATAAATTTTAGATAATTCAAAAGGAGTCATATATATATATATATATATAATCAAAATTTAAAATATCTCAAAGGAATTGCATATAAAATAATTATTTAAATATATTAGATTTCATATAAAACATTTAGAAAAATACCCTTCAGAGAATTCAACTAAATAAATTTTAGATAATTCAAAAGGAGTCATATATATATATATATATATAATCAAAATTTAAAATATCTCAAATGAATTGCATATAAAATAATTATTTAAATATATTAGATTCACATAAAGCATTTAGAAAAATAACCTTCGGAGAATTCAACTAAATAAAATGATAGATAATTCAAAAGGAGTCATATATACATACAATCAAAATTTAAAATATTTCAAAGGATTCGCATATAAAATAATTATTTAAATATATTAGATTTCACATAAAACATTTAGAAAAATAACCTTCAGAGAATTCAACTAAATAAAATTTTAGATAATTCAAAAGGAGTCATATATACATATAATCAAATTTTAAAATATTTCAAAGGATTCGCATATAAAATAATTGTTTAAATATATTAGATTTCACATAAAACATTTAGAAAAATAACCTTCAGAGAATTCAACTAAATAAAATTTTAGATCATTCAAAATGAGTCATATATATATATATAATCAAAATTTAAAATAGTTCAAAGGATTCGCATATAAAATAATTATTTAAATATATTAGATTTCACATAAACATTTAGAAAAAAACGCTTCAGAGAATTCAACTGAATAAAATTTTAGATAATTCAAAAGGAGTCATATATATATATAAAATCAAAATTTAAAATTTAAAATATTTCAAAGGATTTGCATATAAAATAATTATTTAAATATATTAGATTTCACATAAAACATTTAGAAAAATAACCTTCAGAGAATTCAACTGAATAAAATTTTAGATAATTCAAAAGGAGTCATATATATATAAAATCAAAATTTAAAATTTAAAATATTTCAAAGGATTTGCATATAAAATAATTATTTAAATATATTAGATTTCACATAAAACATTTGGAAAAATAACGTTCAGAGAATTCAACTAAATAAAATTTTAGATAATTCAAAAGGAGTCATATAAATATTCTAAATGTTTTATGTGAAATCTAATATATTTGAGTAATTATTTTATATGCGAATCCTTTGAAATATTTTAAATTTTGATTATATATGTATGACTCCTTGAAAAATCTTAAATTGAAAAATCTAAAATTTTAAAGCTTTATGTGATTGCTAAATATTTATTTTATGTATATATAACCTTTGAAATATCTTAAATTTTGATTATATATATATATATATATATATATATATATGACTCCTTTTGAATTATCTTAAATTTTATTTTGAGATGTTAGAAAATTTTTACTAGGTAAATTTATTTTAGCGGAACTTTATTTTTATTTTGCAAAGATTATTTAGCGGAGATAGAAATTTTTGAGAGAAAATATTTTAATTTTGCTAAGCTAAATGAAAAAATCATAAAACATTTAATTTCGTTTTCAGGATGATGCTATTTTACAAAACATTGGCCTTGAAGATGGCGTATTAATAGCACCAGTAAGATAAACTTTTTCTATTAAAAATGAATAACTAAATTAACAATTAGCTTCACATTAAAAACATCTTTTTTCTTTGCAGAGATACCTAGAATTGAAAATGTTTTTGCAATTTCGTTAGAGTTATTTAATGAAGAGTCCAGCAGTGCTGAAGAGGAGGGGGAAATGGTTAGTAAAAAATCATTTAATGTAATAATAATAAAAATCATTAAATGAAAAAATGAACTAAATTCATGAAGTAAATAATTTTAAATTTTTTCATAGCTTCCTGAAGATGAACAACAATTAATCAACGATAATTATTCTACTGAAGAACCCAGCAGTGCTGAAGAGCAGGAGCAGGATGAAATGTTTAGTAAAAAATCATTTAATGTAATAATAATAATAAATAAAAATCATTAAATGAAAAATGAACTAAATTCATGAAGTAAATAATTTAAAATTTTTTCATATCTTCCTGAAGATGCACAACAATTAATCAACGATAATTATTCTACTGAAGAACTTAGCAGTGTTGAAGAGCAGGAGGAGGCGGAAATGGTTAGTAAAAAATCTTTTAATGTAATAATAATAATAAATAAAAATCATTAAATGAAAAAAGAACTAAATTCATGAAGTAAATAATTTAAAATTTTTTCATGGCTTCCTGAAGATGCACAACAATTAATCAACGATAATTATTCTACTGAAGAAAATAGCAGTGCTGAAGAGCAGGAGGAGGAAGAAATGGTTACTAAAAAAATCATTTAATGTAATAATAATAAATAAATAAAAATCATTAAATGAAAAAAAATATATAAATTCATGAAGTAAATAATTTAATTTTTTTCCATAGGACTTTCATGATGGGCAACCTTTTATCCTGCCAAATGAGAATGAATACAATATAAACTAGGAAATGGTTAGTAAAATCTTATATGAAAAATTTCATTAAAGAAAATGTATTCCGAAAATAAAATTCGTAAAACAAATAATTTTAAAATTTTCACAGGAAAATGGAGTTGATTATAATATACCGCAAGATCCACCTAATGCAGAAGCTGATCCGATTCTAGCATGGCGGATCAATGATTATTTCGACGATGAACCTCTTCACGAAAATGTTGATCTAAATGAGGTAAATATAACTCAAGTATAAACTTCTAAAATTTCAAATTATAAAAAATAAATTTTTATTTTATTTTTATTTTATTTATTTATTTATTTATTTTTTATTTATTTTTAGGAGTGCTCTATATGCGGGGAAAACAATGTGGATTTTTTAACCAGTTGTAAACACTGGTTTCACCTATCTTGCATTAAAAATTGGTGTTTGACACGCTGCACGCATTGTGCGTTGCCCTCATGCGGAAGAAGATTATGTAGTAGGTGGCCTATAGCACCAACAAGCGCTGTTTGCCATTATTGTAAATTTGCGGCACCTACAACATATCTTCGAGAATTTGCATGTGGACACCGCATGCATTTACAATGCGTGTGGAGTAAGCAAACAAGAACAAGGGCAACATGCCCAAATTGTAGACAGGGGATTCTCCCATTAAACTTTTTATAAATTAAAAGTGTTTCAGTCAATTTTTTATTCTTTCTTTTTTGTAAAAAATGATTTTCAGAATATTGCATCCAAGTAAAAATTTTATTTTTCAGGATACGAAATATCGCTTTTTACTACTCAACACTACTAAATTTGATTTTTTTTCAAGAGTGATTTAGATAAACGAAATGAATGTTTTTATTTGCAGATGAATTCTCATTCCATTTTCAGGATATAACCACCACATCTCTCACATATATTTTTCAAGATATTACTGCCCTATCTCTCAGATATATGCTTAAAGTATACATATTTTTTTGTACGCGTTACTTTCATTTGCGCGATGAACGGAGAAGATCTATCTTCACTTGAAAAATCAAGTAAGCGTTTAATTCATATTATTTTATAAGCATAATTTTGCAATTCAAAACATTACTCTATTCTAAGACAAATCCTCCCAGTTTTCTAACACATCGATTATTTACGAAAAATAATAAAAGTTCTCAAAATATAAAACAGTTTCCTGAAAAATAGGTTAAGTTCTCAGAAATTTGCTATCTTCTAAAAAAATAATTTCTCAAAGTAAATTGATATCAAATATTTTTACATGAGTTAAAAAATAATTCTAACACCTAAAAATTTAATTCTCTAATATTTTCTAACGAGTTAAAATTAAAAGTAAATTTTCTAACGAGTCAAAATTATAAATAATTTTCTATTTCCCCTAAATAAATTTAGTTAGCAAAAATAATTCTAACACCTAAAAATAAAAATAAAGTTCCGTTAAAATAAATTAACTTCGAAAAATAAAATTCGAATAATAATTTAAGTTCTTTCAAATAATTTCTAAAAATAAAATTCGAAAATAAAATTTCGTTATAATAAATTTTCTATCTCCTGAAAATAAAATTCGAAAAATAAATTTAATTAGCAAAAATTTTCTAACTCCTCAAAATAAAATAAATACCCTCGTACTACAATACAAGTTCTTATCAGTTTCCCGAAAGCGCTTCTCCCTCTTATCTCCACCACCGAGATGCGTTTCCTCCACCACCGACTCTTATCAGCGCGCCACTCCACGGGCCTCCACACGCCGCCACAGATCTCCACATCCTCCACAGACGCAACGCAAGTGGCGCCATACCGTTATAATCACACTACTCTTAAACAATAATATCCCTGGACCAATTTTAAATAAAATTTCATTCTTAAATTTCTAAACATCCTACAATATTACTTTTTACACCGTCGTATAGAGAAAAAAATGTACTTTTAAATACAATTGGTTTGAAAGCTGTATCTCAAATTGTTTCTGAGTTATTAATTTTTTTGGTAGTTTTTATTACTTTTTTGTCATAGTGGCAACAGAAGTATTCATCTCTGTTGAAAGTAAAGGGAAAATACAGATTACTATATAGACCAATCAGAAAACGAATAAAATGCGGATTCAACCAATAAAACGCTTCAGATATGTTTTTGATTTCCCACCCTGACAGAGGACAATAACCATTTTTCCAAATGGTTAAAAAAAAAAAAAAAAAAAAAAAAAAACGGACTAAAATATGGAAATTGTACTGGCAATCGGGACGCCTGTACTATTTTCTCATTTTAACGGAAAATTTCCCCCGTAAGTTACAGAAAAATTTCCGTTTTTCTGGAATTTACGGGGGGAAGTTTTCCGTTAAAATATAGAAATAGTACTGGCGTCTCTATTGCTAGTACAATTTCCCTATTTTAGTCCGGTTTTTTTTTTTTTTTTTTTTTTTTTTTTTTTTTTTTTTTTTTTACAGTGTAATCTCTGGAACTACCGAACCGATTTCTAACCGAAAAGTAAGGGTATGAAAATGGTGGTGTTAGTCCCTGTTCCAACATAGGCTATATCTTATGTCGATGCCGCTAACCCAAAGGGGGTGCAGGAACAAAAAACGTACTAAAAATGAGATTTTGGTGCTATTGAAGGATCTAGAAACATGAAATTTGGCATGGTAGTTACTCATCAGATATAAATGATCTCTAAGAACATTTCTTAAAAAATTTGAAATTTAAAAGGGGTGAAAATGTGCAAAAAGCGTTCTAAAAATGCTCTGAATTGCCATTTCTATACTGTTAAAAATTTGCAGCATTCTGGTAGGTCATTTGACCGTTTTTTCCGAAAACGGTTACACAACCGTAATTTTAACACTATTCTGACCATATTATTGACAATTCTATGGTCAGAATATAGTTAAATTACGGTTATGAAACCGTTTTTTCAAAAAACGGTCGAATGACCTGCCAGAATGCTGCAAAAGTTTAACAGTGTACGCAATCTCAGGATGTAGGGTAGACCAGTGCTAGTCGGCCCGCTTTTTCTTCCAAAAATTAAAAAAAATATATAATTCAATCTTTTAAATTTATTTTTATGTTACCACTACCAGTGTATTTTCAGGAAGAAGTCACAGTATTAAAACTTGAAAATATTAACTATAAGTATTAATTTAGAAACTCAAACTGACACCAAGTCGCTTGGGCCAACGTGCCCCGATTGCGGGGTAAGTTAGCCCACGTCACTTTTTAATGTTCTGATAGTGTAGAAGTTTAAGAAATGTTCAAAATTTTACCAAATCTTAATTTTTATTTTTTGCGAACGAAAACACAATATAGCCTAAAGAAAATCTACCATACAATGTTCCTTAATGAAGCCATAAAATTATAAATATGTAAAATTATTAAAGCAAAAAAAGGACTAAAGCAAAAAAATAAAAAAATCAAGTTACAGATATAAGAATTAATTTATTATAAATTCTCTCAATACTATCTACAACTTTTTTATTGACAATCTTTTGATAAGAGCAACTCTTACAGCAGAAAAAACAATAAAAATGAAAAGTGCCCAGCTAAACTGATGGCATTGAGCTCACAAACTATTCACACTAATTGTATATTATACTCTAATTTTAAAGAATAATGCCACTCAAAAAAATAAGTGAAGGGGAATTAGCCCCCGTTTCCCCCTTTATACTTAACCAGTGAACCTCCAAATCTAATCAGGGAAGCTCCTTATCATAATAAACCGGTATACCAAATTTGGAGCAAATCGAATAATCTTGCAAAAAAAACAACATTTATCTAAATTAAGGGGGTGGACTAGCCCCCCTTTATCCTTAACCAATGAATCGCCCAAACGAATCAGGGAAGCTCCTTAACATAATAAACCGGTATACCAACTTCAGAGCAAATCGAATCATTCTGCATGAAAAAACCATTTATCTAAATTAAGAGGGGCGGGCTAACCTCCCTTTTCCCCCTTTACCCTTAACCAATGAACCCCCAAAACTAATCAGGGAAGTTCCTTAACATAATAAACCGGTATACCAAATTCGGAGCAAATCGAATCATTCTGCATGAAAAACACATTTATCTGAATTAAGGGGGGTGGACTAACCCTGTTTCCCCCCCTTTATCCTTAACCAATGAACCTCCAAAACTAATCAGGGAAGTTCCTTAACATAATAAACCGGTATACCAAATTCGGAGCAAATCGAATCATTCTGCATGAAAAACACATTTATCTGAATTAAGGGGGGTGGACTAACCCCGTTTTTCCCCCTTCATCCTTAACCAATGAACTCCCAAAACTAATCAGGGAAGTTCCTTAACATAATAAACCGGTATACCAAATTCGGAGCAAATCGAATCATTCTGCATGAAAAACCCATTTATCTAAATTAAGGTGGGGGGGGGGGTGGACTAACCCCGTTTTTCCACCTTTATCCTTAACCAATGAACCCCCAAAACTAATCAGAGAAATTCCTTAACATAATAAACCAGTATACCAAATTCGGAGCAAATCGAATGATTCTGCATGAAAAACCCATTTTTCTGAATTAAGGGGGGTGGACTAACCCCGTTTTTCCCCCTTTATCCTTAACCAATGAACTCCCAAAACTAATCAGGGAAGCGCCTTATCACAATGAACCTAGGAAAAAATTTTGAAGCAAATCGGATGTTTCTATCAAGAGTTATCGCGTTACGTACATACATACATACATACATACATACATACAGAACGGGCGGGCACATTAGCTCTCAGGCTTTGATAGCCTGTGAGCTAAAAAGTGGGTTGAAGAAGAAAAAAAATTATAATTTCGTCGATTCACAAAATATCAAATTCACTTAAATTTATTATAAATCCTCTAAATATCATCTACAACTTTTGTATTGACAAGATTCTGATAGGAGCAACTCTTACAGCAAAAGATAAATAAATAAATAAATAAATTTCATCCTCGCCAAAAAGGTGGGTTGAAGAAGAAAAAAAATCATAACTTTGTCAATTCACACGATATCAAATCCATTTAAATTTATTACACATCTTCTTAATATTATCTGCAATTTTTATATTGACAAGTTTTTGATAGAACCAACTATTACAGAGAAAATAAATAAAAAAAAACAAACAAAAAGTGTGTGTGTGTGGGGGGGGGGGGGAGGGTGTATAAGAAAAAAATCACATTTCCCGTTAAATCCCATCAACCGTTAAATTGTTGGTGAAATTAGTTCTTAATTTCGAAATCAACCTGTAGGCCAAGCCAACAAGGATTTTTTTTAATAATTATGAAAGTTGTAAATGTTTTTTTACAACAGAGCAGCTAATTTAATGTGGGGAGGAGGTAAACAACAGTATAACTTAGTTTTTTAAAAAGATTGACTGGAATTTCCAGGAATCAACAAATAAAATAATTCCTTACTATTAATTAATAATAAATAAAATAAATAATAATAAATGTTTATTAAAATAATTCATGAAACTATCAAAATCCCAATTCCCCAGAGCCAAAATCCTACGGGGCATGTTGGCCCGCCGGGTGAACCTGCCCCTTGCCAAATGGGCCAACTAACCTTATATCGCCATTTTTATTTTTCATTACTGTAAGGAATTATTCTGAAATCATTTCAATAAAAAAACGTGCCCTATAATAACTACGAACAATTTTTTTTCTGAATAGTATATATCAAAATCTAAAATGTAATCTACAAACAAATAAAAAAAAACGAATATTTATAAGAAAGAAAATTTACTCACCTTAGCAAAATTTTGAAAATTCTCGTTGGTTCTTTAATGGCCTTTCCGACTTCAATGGTGCTGATGTTGGAGGAGGAAAGTGAAGCAACGCATACTTGCGTTGCCATCGAAATACTCAGGGCCAGAGGACACAAGTTGTGACATCATCACTAATCGACCGACTTCTCACTTGTGTTGGAATTCACACCGGAAAATTTTGAATAACAATTTTCTTTTATTTTATTTGTGGGATATCTACCATTATATAAAACAATAGTAACAATTTAAACTTACTGGTGAGAATTCGGAATCCCTAAGTAAGAATTCAGCCAACTGCGGAATGTCACAGTGTTGCCGCATCTGGCTGATTTTTTATTGAGGGATTCCAAATTCTCACCAGTAAGTTTAAATAGTTATTACTGTTTTATAAGATGATAGATATTCCACAAATAAAATAAAAGAAAATTGCTATTCAAAATTTTCCGGAGTGAATTCCAACACTAGTGAGAAGTCGGTCGATTAGTGATGACGTCACAACTCGTGTCCTCAGGTCTTGAGTATTTCGATGGCAGCAATACTTGGCTGGTCTGACAATGCCATCTAACAGAAAGTTAAAAAAAAATATCGTGACTGGGCCAACAGGCTCCTATGGCCAACTAGACCCAGTCTGCTCTATATAGTTTTGATATTAACTCCTTAACCTACGATTTACGTTTCAACTGCTGGATCCAAAACGTAAACAAGATCGCGCAATCTTCGAGCCATTCCACGATTCGGAAAATCGGTCCTAAGTTGTACCAAACGCACACGACTTATTGAATGTAAATACATGTGTAAGATACAACTGGTTTAATTTTGTGGAATATTTGATAAGTAATTACAACCTGATGAAATAATTGTGGTAGATATACCACAAAAGGTTTATTAGTAATCCCGTTAGCCTTTACTGTCGCACCATGGGCGATGCCCGTTATATTTACATTTGGCTCTATCATTGCACCAGGGGCCATGCCTTAATATTTACATTTAGACCGACGATAGGCTTGTGTTAATTAGTTTATGCCCGAATAAAAGACCACGTGTTATACACGTAGTTGTAGGTTAGGGGGCAATATCACAAAATACGAAAATTGCAGTCCGCACAATAAAATTTCTATTTAATGTTATATAATGCAATTTTCTTTTTTTAATTCTTATAAAAAATTTCTTAGAAGTATTTTCAAGATATATTATATTCATAACAACAGAAAAATAAAGCAATTAAAAGACTTAAAATTTCGGATTGTCATTTCCCTGGCATGTCACACTGTGACGTGTGCAAAGAAAAAGGCTTTCTGCTATCATATACAAATATCTTTTTCTAGTTTTTTTAAATTTCTAATTAATAATTATATCTTATACAGTAGAACCTCGTTATCCCGACACTCTAATGACTAGAAAAAAGTGTCGTCATAAGCGGAGTGTCGCGATAACCGAAGATGGGAAAAAATGTGTTTATAAAAAGCTGTATTTTTAATTAATTTAAGACAATTTTTAATTCATAACTGTTCTTGCGGTTTTAACCAATAAAACATTATTATTAAACAAAATAAACTCAATTCAAAATTGAAAAGGATAAAAATCAGATTTATGATGACTTTTCTTTTATTATTGTTTAATAAAATATTGATGAGTTGAGGTTTGCTTATCCCTAGATGTGCTTCCTACAATTCTTTTTTCAATATTATCCAATGAATTCTAATCAATATTATACAATGAATTGTAATCAATGTTCGTTGCTTCAGAAATGGATGTTAGATAATTTCTGATCGTTTCAATGCAATGCAATGCTTCGGTTTTAGTCATTTGAAAAACGGCGTGTAACCACAAAAAAGCGCCTCCTGACCAGAACAAAAAGACCGCGAGTAGACTCACATAGTGTGTGTGTTTATCTATTCAGATAAAGGATTCAAGTAAAATTTCTCATTTATCTTAACGGGTATTTTAGACACTTTTGTGAAAAGTTTGTCTAAGACATTGCTTACCGCTTAATTTCCGTTCTTATAAGATGGATGATGAAAAATTTTGCTAAACCGTCGGGATATCCGGGGTTGAAAATTATTCAACGACGTAAAATCCGGAGTTTATTTACATTAAAATCATATACAGAAAATCAGGACTTTGAAAAACTGACGTGAAAAGCGGAGTGACGTGAAAACCGGGTGTCGGGATAACGAGGTCCGACTGTATATCACATATATGTGGAAGGTAACAAGTTCTGTATTTTACAAATAATTTTCCATAATTAAAATAGGATTGTCACTGAAAATGAATGTCATTTTCCTGGCCTGCTCATTTTAGTTCTTTATGAGGTATAAATATGGCACTGCAGAGTAATTATTCTTGTTCTTGACATAATTTAAGTGAGAAGTAGTAAAATCATTGCCACCAGCAAGATATTCTAGATATTTCTTTGAAAATAATGTGTTTAAAGGCTTTGTAAAAATTGAGTAGACTATGTCATTTTTTGGCTTCTATAAACTACAAATAAATCTGAACATTACACTGAATTTGAGGTACTATAGAGGAAACGTGTTCCTTTAAACAAAATTAAAATCTTTGTTCTAAAAATAAAAGAAAAAGAGAATGTGAAAAATGTTTTAGAATGAAATTGTTATTATCCTGGCACACATATGCCATGAAAATGACATATAATTATAATTACATAAAAATAAACTTAAACTCTTCAAACGTTAACAATTTTGCATATAAATTCCTTTATTCAGCTGTTCAAACAACATTTTTAAAAGAATCAGAAGCTTTGAAACGATTTAAATTTTAAAAAAAAATTGTTTTCAAAATCTCACATTTTGTGATATTCACCCAAGGGGGATAAACAATATTGCGGAGTTTCTTAAAAAAAAAAAAAAACAACAACAAAAAAAAAAAAAAAAAAAAAAAAAACCTCAACCTACTCGATTCAAAATCAAACCCGAAACCGAAATAACTGAAATCAATCCTACTGCAATCCTACACATCCCGTCCAAACCCTAATAGTGGTTCGTGTAAAATCCGGTTACCCGACCTAATGTAGAACTCTATTCTCCCCATTTTAAATCTCACTCATATCAATATAATCACATATTTTGATGAGCAGTACAATGATCTATTAAAAGTTCTGATGTCTGCAAGAAAAGGGAAAAAAATCGCGAAATACGACGATCTTTTAATAGAGTAAAGTAGTGCTGTCTATTTCAACTCCATATTAAAATTTCGTGACGATTGGTCGATTTTATTTAAAATTAAAGCCTATAAAATGAAAAAAAAAAATAGTCAAACAAAACATATTAGTTTTAGATCCTAAATGTAGTGGAACAACACAATCTGCAGAAAGAGATCTTTGAAATTGTCGGTTGTTAAGGCCAAATATCTATTCGAAACCGTATTTTCATAAAATATATATATATAATTTTCCTATTTTTAATATCATTTTTACACAATTTTAATATAATTCTGATATTTATTATATAATTTTTACACATATTTTTTATATTTTTTACATATTATATATTTTATCATAACGTAAGACCCTGGTGATGGCCACAGAGTAGCTGAAACTTGTCGGTTTTAAACTTTTAAAATTTTATTTAATGTTTTGAAAGTTTTATCTTCTGTGTGTAATATACGTTTTTTAGTAAATCTTTCATTTTATATGTGATTTCACATATAATTTTTTATATTTTTCACATATTATATATTTTACATATTATTTTTGATATATACTCGTATTTTTATTATATCTTTTTTTTATATTTTAAGCATAATTTTTGGCGGAGGGTATGCCCTCTGTAAGGGTTCTAAGGGAACCGAAACTGAGTTTAGTTTAACTGAAGGTCTAAGAAAATCACGAAAAACTCCGAACGGTTAAGCCAATGGACGCTAAAGCAGCGCCTCTCGTCTATCAGTTTTGACAGCAGAATAGTCCAGTCGCTGATGGGGCAAAGAAATTGGGTTAGGTTGGGTTGATTTTTGACGGCCAATTATCTACTCGAGGGATACAGGCCCAAGGGGGTGGGGGTGGAGTGCCCTTCGTGGGGGTCTTTCTAAGGGAACCTAACCCGTATTTACGCATGGAAGTCCATGGTTCGAAGAAAACGAACGATTAGGCCGACGGGCACGATTGGGTTCGAATCCAGCACCTCCCGTCTACCAGCTTCGAGAGTAGAACCTTTCGGCCACTAGTGGGGCCAAGAAATCTTTGGAACCACAAAAATGAAAAAGTATGAATATCGGAGCATCCATTCAAAAGTTACGCAAAGACATATGTAGAAAAAAAAAGAAGTTACAAACGAATTGTATTACTGTTTTGTTGGATGGAGGTTAATAAACATATCTAAACAATTTTCAACTGATATTGACAGTTACAAATATTTATAACTTAAAAGAAAATCTTTTTCTAGACAAATAAAGTGGAAAAAAGTTTTAGAAATCTTAAAAAAAATAATAACAGTTTATAATGTTTTAGTGTCTTAATGTCCCAACCACCATTAGTCAAAAAATTATTTCAGAGAAACGTTTCACTTACGTTGAAAAAATTTCCGTAACTTTTGTTATACGATTTTGAAGTAATTTTCGAAACGTGATTTTTTTCTTTCTTTTTTTTTCTATATTATTAGAAAAAACAAACGATAGTTACATTGAAATGAAAAATGTACAAAATTTCATCTGTTCACTGAAAAAATAGTTTCATTTATCTATTAACCAATACTTTAATGTTTTATTCATGGAGTTATTTTATATAATGTTAGGGTTTCAACATCATATTGAAACAAGTAAGAAAAAATCATGCGCCAAGCATAGATTATGAAACACTTTCCAACACATTCAGAATAATGTAACAAAACTGCACCGTTTTAAAAATTAAAATATTACGTCTAATTCAACCATATGGAAACGCGTAATGCATTTCAAAACCCAATTTCAGCTGTTGCCATCCACAATCGGGAAACTATGCGAATTTCTTCTGCAGCTCTGTATAGGATATATAGATTTGAATCTATTAACTACATGCATGCCAAAATTTAGTTCACTTAAGAGATACACATACTTCAGTTGAAATTTTACTAATAAGGAGAACGGTACGTGACTTTTGTGCAGCCCTGTATTTGAGGTATAGAATACATATATAACGAGTAATATGCAAAAAATTAATTAAATTTGAAAGCGCATACCTAATTTTAAACCGTACATTCCAGCAATTATTACTCAAAGACAGTACTGTACTGTAACCGATTTCTTTTGTGTGTCCCTGTAAATGAATAAAAAATGCTATGAATGCCCTGTTCTAACGTGATCATAGTGAAATTCAATGTTTTATATCAGTTTCAATACATTTGAAATAGCATTTTGCCATTAAAATACTCCCCGTATACCATAATGTAAAGGAATACTTTTGAGTGCCCCTGTAAATGAACGTACATACGAACGAACCTACATACTTCATATACAATATTATACATGCTTTGGTGATCCTAAATAACGTTTATCAATTTCATGAAAATCCGAGTATATTTACGGGAGTTAGAGCGTGGACAGACGGCCAGACAAACCGAATGCATAAACACTTTTCAACTTTGTTGGAAAGTGTTAAAAAGATTTCGAAATTTTCAGAAAACATCTATATATAATCGCACACAGTATTGCATTGATGAGAGGAAATTATTCTAGACTGGTAAAATACTTATTTTGCACGTAACGAAGTAAACTGGTCCCAAGGGATGGCAAGCTAAACTTTTTAATTGGCAAATGTTTGAATAAAAAATACTACACAATTATTTTCAATTTCGCAATCCGTTGCAATCATCCAGCTAACAGAAAAATATTTTTATTGATACATTGCTAGGTGAGCACGCTGCAGGTCTTATCGGTAAGTCATTTTTTACTATTAGTCTTTACAATAATCCAATACTAACTGTAGATAAATTAATATATATATATATTAATTTATATATGTTATTATATTAAATTATATATATTAATATAATATAATATATAATATGTAATAATAATATATTATATTAATAATATATATTTAATATATATAAATTATATATATTATTATATATCTAATTTATATACAAGGTGTCTACTCTCAACGGTGTCCAATGGCTAATTGCTAAACCGTTAGTCATAGACATATAGTTCCAATTACAAAAATGTCTTAAATGAGGTAAAGAAATAATTTAAAAGTGATTTGGGTAAGTAAAAACATGTCTTAAAAAATTACGAAATTTAAATTTTCATACTGTCCCCCTGTCCTATAAGTTATATTTAGTAAAGTTTTCCTATTACACTGACAAGTGAGACAAAAAAAGGACGCGTTATTGTACGATTAAAATTGACCGAGTAATAACTGTAATGATGGTTGGAGCATATGAAAATGAGTATGGAAAAAGTTGGAGCATATTTTTTGCTGCAAATTAGAGGTCATTCACAAATTTAGTAGAAATATAATTTCGTCAGATATATTTAAAAAAAAAAAAATGGTTGAGAGTAAAATCAACATTGAAATATAAATTTGAAATCTTTAATCATTGTGACATATTAATGCAAAGTATACAATTTGTAATAAACATATAATAAAAAGTAAAACAGAATTTTCGTTAAACAAAATGATGAAAATTAACAGCCTCAATTCTTTACAAAATTATACATATTTTAAGATGTTGTTAGATTACACTAGCCTGTAAAAGTTGGGTTATGTTGTGTTTTTTAAATTTTGATAATTGATTCTTATGTATTCCGTACAGCTGAATCCGATATATACTTATATTTTTTACCATCACGTAAAGATTTTTTCCAAATCGTAAATTTTCAAGTTAAACAAAGAAAAAATAGCAAAAATTTGATGCTATAAAATAGATGTTATTGTTGTGTTTTAACTTTTGATAATTGATTTACATATATTTTTTACCACTGAATCTAAAAATGACCTTCATCTTTAACCATCAAGTCAGGATTTTTCGCAAATTGTAAATTTAAAAGTTAAAAAGTTAAAAGTTGAAATTGAACCTCTTTCCCCACTTCATGGGACCCCTCAGCTGTTTAGCTGTAAGAATCCCAGTATACGCCAAAAAAGTAATAAATTATTGAATTAAATTAAGTTAAATTAAAAAGTTTTACATCTCTTTTACAGTATCAGATTTTCGCTATATTTTAAATTTGACATTTACGATTTGAAAAAAAAATTCTAACGTAATGGTTAAAAATGAAGGTCATTTTCAGATTCAGTGATAAAAAGTATATAAAAATCAATTATCAAAAGGTAAAAAACACAGGCATATATCTCCTTTATTTTATAGCATTCGATTTTTGTTATTTTTTAACTTTGAAAATTTATGATCTGCGAAAAATCCTGACATGATGGTTAAAAATTAAGGCAATTTTTGGATTCAGTGCTAAAAACTGCATAAAAGTTAAAAAACAGAAACATCGCAGTCTTGTGTTATCTAATTTAAAACTTTTTCTTAAAGTTCTTGGCAGTAATCTATCCGAATTTTTTTTGTGTTATCCTGTAAAATAAGTATAAATGGTTACCATCGAAAATCATAATAATATTAGATTGTCATCGGATATACGTCAGTATGTAAAATTTAATCTCGATCGGATATTTGAAAGTGAATTAAAGTTCGAGTGCAAATTTTGAACTGGAAAAACATACATACAATTGTTGAAGTTAAATAAAACTTTTAAAAATAACATAATTTTTGTTAAATGAAACAGTCTCAAATCCTTACAAAATAAAACATACGTTAAAATACAATTATTTTAGCCAATCTGAAACTTAATAAAAGTTAACTCAATCGTAATACTTGTAAGATTTTTTTCAAAGTGCATGAAATATGCTCTTCGAATAATTTAAGCACTTGGTATATGGCCCTTCAAAGCATGGCCGAAGTCATTTGTGTTCACATGCAGAAAAGGGATATAAGTCACGCATTTTTAAAGTTTCGTAAACTCGGTCAATTTGGTGTTATATGAACGGGACATTTTTTGTCCTAATTGTCAGTGTCATAGGAAAGTTTTACTAAATATAACTTATAGGACTGGGGGACCGTATAAAAATTTTAATTTCGTATTTTTTTAAAGAAATTCATTTATTGACCCAAATTGCTTTTAAAATATTTTTTTACATCGTTAAATTTTTTTTTTGCAATTGGAACTGTATGTCTATGACTAACGGTTTATGATTTAGCCATTATGTATCTACTATATATATAAAATCCAAATGGAAATTTCGTTCCGAACATCTATATTTCGAGTTCTACTGCATGGATTTTGACGGAACTTACACTGTTAGATAGATATCGTTTCAGAGAAGGTTTTAAGCTGTAACACATAGTTCTACGTATATTAGTTATAGAGTAATGATGGGAACTTCTGTTATTTTGGGCGATAAGGTTACCATTTTATTTCTTGGCGAACTTTATCGTTGATGAAAAATTGAAACGGTTATTACACCTCGAAAAATAAAAGAAAAAAAACTATTACTAATTTTAGTTAAAAAAAAATAAAACACAAAGAAAAGAAAAGAAAAGAATAAATCAGTTTTGACGAGTGATAATATTAAAAAATTAAAATATTTAGTTTAAACATGAAAGGGAATGTTCGTAATACTTAAAAAATTACGCAGTTGAAATATTGCAATTAAAACAGGATTTGGCGATTTATCTTTCTTTTGCGTCAGGTTAAGAAAAATGCATCTGAAAAATTGATAAGATGATATCAAGGAAGTTCTTCATAAGCGCATACTTAGAAATATTTAAAAAATACATAGAATATATCATTTTTTTGCGATTTAACGCTGGTTGGCGACGCAATAAAATTTGAAATAATACTATGAAAACTTTTTCAAATCTCCATACGAAGTTAGTTTAAGTTAGTTTAACTTAAATAAATATATTTTTATCAAAGTAGTTTTGTCATGTACATGCATGTGTATATGATATTTAAAGATAGTAATTATGCTGTTTAGAACAAAGTTTAAATGGATTAAAATTGTTTCAAACTCAAAATTAAGGTCCGATTCTGAGCATTGGCAGTTTGACTTCGATATTGTTAGTGTCAGAGACAACAAAAGAAAAGTATTGTTGCCATGGAAACAACGACTTAATATCAAAATTTTTAATGATAGCATTCTTAATCAAAATACACTTAAAACTTATCCAGCCGAGGACACCGTATAAAATTAAATAACTACAGCAATGCGCAATTTGTATAGATTATATAGGCTTACAGAAAAAATAATAAACTAATTCATCTTTTAAGTTTAAATTCGTTGAGTATTAGGCATTTAAATACTTATTTAAAAAGTAATTTATAAATGCATTTCAATCTCTTGCATTTGGCCACGAAATCTTTTGGTTCGCCAAATAGCGTGCAGCGTTCGGCTTTTCGAGCCAAATACTCGAAAATATTATATTTTTTTACATATTTTCTACTTGCATTTTGCCACTACATTTGACTGATCTTTTTTACATACATGAGTAATTTTATTAGTATTTCCTTTTTCAAAATATTTTGAGTATGCCCTTTAAGGAGATCTTCCAAATGAGTAACAATTTTTTTTGATTTGTTATTTTTTTTATTGAATTTTTTTATTATCTAACCCTTACAGAAAAAACTAGCAGTTTTTACTTTTGTCACCAAACAATTCGATTTTAATTCAAAAAGGCGTAAACCTGACATCAGCCCCAAGGATGTTACATTATAGGTGATTTTTAAATCGTAAGACATCATTTTTGAGCATTTTTTATATTCAAATTTAAACTATATAAATAGCAGTTAAAATTATAAAAGTGGAGTTAATACTTACATTTTAGTTCAAAAGTCTGCACCCCCCCCCACACACACACACGCACGCACACACATATTGTAAAATATTTTAATTTCAGACATTTAAAATATTTTTCACGTACTTTACTACGGAAACATGCTGGTTTTTTTTTTTTTTTTCAAACTTGCGACTTTTATAATATCGAACGTAGATCAGTGAATATAATCCACTCTTTTTTTTTTTTTTTTTTTTTTTTTTTTTTAACACATACGGCCAGTTTTCCTTTTATATGTCTGCTGCTTCAAATGTTAAGCACTAAAGATAATTCTTAAGAAAATGTATGCAATTATGCGTTTTTAATACCACAAAGAAAACATTTTACAATAAAAATTGCTTACTGAAATAAATTTTCGATAATCTTTTTAATTCGTCATTCTCTTTTCAGTTTTTTTTCCATATCTTTTCTTCATTTTTGAAGGTTTTTTTAAAGATATTGGATTAATTTTCCGTAAGCAGGTTACCCACTAATTAGCGTATTTACTGTACTGTTGGATGTTTCTTTTTATATTTGAAAAAGACTCTGGACAGTGAACCCTATTGCAGAAGATACATGAAATTTGTACTCAGCGATTAGTAAATTCATGATTTTTCATTATTACTGAAATTATTGTGTTTCATCATGAAGCAAACGGACAAAAGATGTTTTGTTATTATTTATTCTTTATCTCAAATTATTTTACCTCATAAAAAACAATACTTTCAATGGAGGGGGAAAACTTTATTGTTCCAATGGTGGCAAATGTAATAATATGTCTCGACTTAACATTTTAGCCTACATAGGATAAAAAAACCTCAAATTTCGATCATCATAAAGCATATTGTCCTGACGCACACCCTAGCAGCTAATCGTAGCAATAAATTAAGAGTTATTTTCATAATCTGGGTTATTTAAACAATAGGCGGAAGAATAATTTACACTTGATAATGTAAATAGCAAGCCTATTTATTTCTCCGTGTTAATAGGCTCTTTAGAATAATGCAAAATAAATCTTCAATCGATATTGAAGAAAATGCGTATTGCTAAAAATTTTGTATAACTAACTTTATTTATCGTTGTGAGTCCTATTTAAAGTATGGAGATTTGTTGGTAAAATATCTATAATTGAGCCAAGAAAAAATGCATTATTTATTGTAACGTAATTTCTCGGATAATTTTGTTTTGCAATTACCTCTGGTGCATGTGTAACAATATTGATGCATCACTTTTAATGTTTGTCCCAACCCTGACAATGAGGTCGATCATGGATGATTGGAAATATTTTATTAAATGCATGACGTTTATTTTTCTAAGTCGTAGAGTTTCTTCCCGAGTTAACGGTTATATGATTTCAACTGGTCTACAAAATGAAAAGGCAATGAAAATGACATTATTTTAATTTTATTCAAACGATTCAGATTTAAAAACACACATTTTTATGCGTCACTTTTTTGTTAAAAATGAAAGTTAAACACTCCTTTTTCTCTGCAAATCATTTAATAAAGTACATGCAATCATCTTAGTACATTTTTGACGGTATTTACTCTACTGGATTTTCAAAGAGGGAAAAAGTAGTAATAGAACTGTCAAGAGAGGATATTTATTACGAAGTATAATGTTTAATTCAGTGAGATTGTATTTAAGCTACCAAAACCACATATGCTCAAGCTGAGAGACCAGGAGTTCGAGAACAAGCACCCAAAAGTTAACTATTCTAACATTATTCGTATTCAATGGTCAATATCTGTAATCATTGTGATGCTATCTAATTTAATAGTGTGAGATTAGAGGATTTTTTAATTCTTGTTCTCATAATAGCCTCATTTCCCTACTAAAATGAACTGTAAATGATCAATTGTAAGTATTGCTTCTTAATAGCTCAAAATTTCTGCAATTCAGCGGTAATGTAATATCGCAATGACGTTCGCATCGTTTTCAGCATTGTGGAAGGATATCCCACGTGAAGGTCCACATTGTTTTAAAATACAAGGTCATATTCACATTTTGTTTGACTCAGGGTTCGTTTGGAAAAATCGACCAGCGTAGCGGGCGTAGCCTGCTAGTATATATATATAACTTTAAAGACTTTTTTTTTATCTATATAAAGCTTACAATTGGCAGAATTTTTAGCATATTAATTATCACTGTACATTTATGTGTAAAATATTTGAGGGATATTACACTGTAAATTATCGGGAGGCTGCTATACTCAACCTGCGGTCCGCGGGTCATATGCAGCCTGACGGTCTTTTATGCAAGGCATTATCAATTCAGTTTTTACTGTAAATTTACACGTATTTGCACATCTTATTTTTTCCCCCAAACGAATTAACTTAGGGGCTGTCCACAAATGATGTCACGCTTGGAGGGGGGAGGGGAGTTCGTGAAATTGTGACAGTTTGTGACAAGGGGGTGGGAGGGGGTAAGAAGAAATGTGACATCACACATTTTGGTTAAAGTAAAAGCATTAAAAATCAGCAGATTAAATGTTGAAGTTATTTTAAAATTAAAGTATTTTGTATTCATAAAGTAAAGACAAGATTTAAAGCCAAATATATTAAAATCCGTTTCAAATTATAAAATACTACTGTTTTCAATTGCTCTTCCATATTAATATTTTATTACTATTGTATATTAATTATGTTTTTTGTCTTACAACCTTTAATCTTATTTCATACAAAATAAGTACACGAATCATTTTAGGTAGCTTCCATTACAAAAAGTCCTTCCGGCAAGTGCCGGGAGGAAGAGGTAGCTTTGATATTCCTTATTTTTTAAAAGCCAGCTTATATTATTCAAACACAAGGAGCTAAATTTAGTGGAACCCGATTATAGAAGAATAAATACTAATTTTTGTCAATATTGAATATGAATGAGAATTTCGCGAAATTAGTTAGCATTATCAAAGCTGGTTTTATTAAAGTGATTTATATTTTGTCGCCAAATTCGGTGATATCTCGAATTATATTAATAATTATATTAACCCGAATTATCGGTGATAGCCCGCCATTTTAAAACAACATAATGGGTGTAACAAAGCTCACCAATGAGCTTGGTCGAGACCTTAGTAATTCCTGTGCACATGCTCACTCATATCTAAATCGGTTGATATATACGAGTGCTGTTGCAGGCAAACAATCAGATTTTTCAAAATGTCACACACATTCGAAATTCAAACTGCTACATCTCGGCCTTTTTTTAGATAAAGGCAAAACAAAAAATGATCCGCAATCTTTGTAACAAGCCGAAACACATAAGAAAAAAATCTTTCAATTTCTAATTTTTTTGTACCTCATTTTAAATTAATTTTTTTTTTAATTTTTAAATGGCCACTATTTTGAAACAAGATGGCGGATGAAGTTAGCAAACGAACTCGGCCAAAAGATTGCTATGTACTATGCACATGCCTTGTCACATCCTAATCGGTTCATAAATACGCGTGTTATTGCGTGACAAAAATCAGATCGTTTCAAAATGTCAGCCAAGCTAGAAATTCAAAGTGCTATAACTCAGCCATTTTGTAAGATATAGACTAAACGAAAAATCCTCCGAGATCTTTGTATCTACGTCAAACACATATGAAAAAAATCTTTTGCAATTTCAAATTTTTTTGCACCTCATTTTAAATTAAAATTAAAAAAAAAATTAATGCTGGCCATTTTGAAACAAGATGGCGGATGATGTTGGCCAACGTACTCAGTCGAGACATTGGTATGTACTATGTACACACCAAGTTATATCCAAACCGTTCATGAATACGCGTGTTATCGCGTGACAAAAATCAGATCGTTTTAAAATGTCAGCCACACTAGAATTTCAAAGTGCTATAACTCAACCGTTTTCTAAGATATAGACGAAACAAAAAATGCTCCGCAATCTTCGTATCAAGCTCAAACACATAAGAAAAAAATCTTTTTCGATTTATAATTTTTTTGTACTTCATTTTAAATTTTAAAATTTTTTAAAAATTTTAAATGGCCGACATTTTGAAACAAGATGGCGTATGAAGCTGGCCAGCGAACTCGGTCGAGACATTGCTATGTACTATGCACATGCCTTGTCACATCCAAATCGGTTCATAAAAACGCATATTATCGCGTGACAAAAATCAGATTGTTTCAAAGTGACAGCCATGGTAGAAATTCAAAGTGCTATAACTCAGCCATTTTTTAAGACATAGACGAAACAGAAAATGCTCTGGAATCTTTGTATCAAGCTCAAACACATAAAGAAAAAGTCTTTTTCAATTTCTAATTATTTTGTACCTCACTTTTAAATTTTATTTATTTAAGTATTTAAATGGCCGCCATTTTGAAACAAGATGGCGGATGAGGCTGGCCAACGAACTCGGTCGAGACATTGCTATGTACTATGCACATTCCTTGTCACATCCAAATCGGTTCATAAATACGTGTATTATCGCGTGACAAAAATCAGATCGTTTCAAAATGTCAGCCATGCTAGAAATTCAAAGCGCTATAACTCAGCCATTTTTTTAAGATATAGACGAAACTAAAAATGCTCCAGAATCTTTGTATCAAGCCCAAACACATAATAAAAAATATTTTTAATGTCTAATTTTTTTGTGCCTCATTTTAAATTTTAAATTAAAAAAAATTTAAATGGCCGCCATTTTTAAACTAGATGGCGGATGAGGCTGGCCAACGAACTCGGTCGAGAAATTGCTATGTACTATGCACATTCCTTGTCACATCCAAATCGGTTCATAAATACGTGTATTAACGCATGACAAAAATCAGATCGTTTCAAAATGCCAGCCATACTAGAAATTCAAAGTGCTATAACTCAGCCATTTTAGGTAGCTTTCATTACAAAAAGCTACCTATTGCAGCCGTTCGGAGGAAAGCGATTTCAAAAAATTTTGGTATATTTTCATCGATCATGACCCCCAGACCCCGAAACCACCCTTCGTTCAAAAGTTGATATATATATATATATATATATATATATATATATCCATATATATATATATATATCTGACATTTGTCATACTGTAACTCTCAAATTTATGAGCCGATTGGGATGTAATTCGGTATGTACATAGTACATACCAATGTCTCGACCGAGTTCGTTGGCCAGCTTCATCCGCCATTTTGTTTCAAAATGGCGGCCATTTAAAATTTTCTTAAAAATTTTAAATTTGGAATGTGGTACCAAAGAATTGAAAATGGAAAAATATTTTTTTCTTATGTATTTGATCTTTATACAAAGATTCCGGAGCAGTTTTTGTTTCGTCTATATCTTAAAAAATGGCTGAGTTATAGCATTTTGAATTTCTAGCGTGGCTGACATTTTGAAACGTCCTGAATTTTGTCACGCGATAAAAGGCGTAATTTATGAACCGATTTGGATGTAACTTCGTTTGTACATAGTACATACCAATGTCTCGACCGAGTTCGTTGGCCAGCTTCATCCGCCATCTTGTTTCAAAATGGCGGCCATTTAAAAAATTTTTAAAAATTTAAAATTTAAAATGAGATACCAAAACATTAGAAAATGAAAAAGATTTTTTTGTATGTGTTTGACCTTAATACAAAGATTCCGGAATAGTTTTTTTTCGTCTATATCTAAAAAAATGGCTGAGTTATAGCATTTTGAATTTCTATTGTGGCTGACATTTTGAAACGACCTGATTTTTGTCATGCGATAACAGGCGTATTTATGAACCGATTTGGATGTAACTTCGTGTGTACATAGTGCATACCAATATCTCGACCGAGTTCGTTGGCCATTTTGATTCGCCATCTTGTTTCAAATTGCTGCCATTTAAAAAAAAAAATAAATTTTAAATTTAAAATTAGCTATCAAAAATTGAAAAATGAAAAAGATTTTTTTTATGTGTTCGACCTTGATACAACGATTCCGGAGCAGTTTCTGTTTCGTATATATCTTAAAAAATGGTTAAATTATAGCACTTTGAATTTCTAGCATGGCTAACATTTTGAACCGATCTGGTATTTGCCACGTGATAACACGCGTATTTATTAACCTATTTGGATGTAGGAAGCAATGTGGATAGTATATCGCAATGTCTCGACCAAGTTCGCTGGCCAGCTTCATCAGCCATCTTGTTTCAAAATGGAAGCCATTAAATTAAATTGAAAATTATTTTTAAAGTGAGGTGCAAAAAAATTAGAAATTGAAAATGGTTTCTTTCTTAAGTATTTTACCATGATATAAGGATTCCGGAGCATTTTTAGCTGACAGGCTATCAAAGCCTGGGAGCTAATGTGCCCACCCGTTCTGTATGTATGTATGTACGTACGTAACGCGATAACTCTTGATAGAAACATCCGATTTGCTTCGAAATATTTTTCTAGGTTCATTGTGATAATGCGCTTCCCTGATTAGTTTTGGGAGTTCATTGGTTAAAGATAAAGGGGGAAAAGTGGGGTTAGCCCACCCCCCTTAATTCAGATAAATGGGTTTTTCATGCAGAATGATTCGATTTGCTCCGAATTTGGTATACCGGTTTATTATGTTAAGGAGCTTCCCTGATTAATTTTGGGGGTTCATTGGTTAAGGATAAAGGGGGAAAAGGGGGTTAGTCCATCTCCCTTAATTCAGATAAATGGGTTTTTCATGCAGAATTATTCGATTTGCTCCGAATTTGTTATACCGGTTTATTATGTTAAGGAACTTCCCTGATTAGATTTGGAGGTTCAGTGGTTAAGTATAAAGGGGGAAACGGGGGATAATTCCCCTTCACTTATTTTTTTGAGGGGCATTATTCTTTAAAATAAGAGTATAATATACAATTAGTGTGAATAGCCTGCGAGCTCAATGCCATTAGTTTAGCTGGGCACTTTTCTTTTTTATTTGTTTTGTCTTTATCTTAAAAATGACTCAGATATAGCAGTTTCAATTTCTAATGTGGGTGACATTTTGAAAAATCTGATTTTTTGCCTGCGACAGCACTTGTACATATTAACCGATTCCGATGTGAGTGAGCATGTGCGCAGGAATTACTAAGATCTCGACCAAGTTCACTCATTAACCTCATCCACCATGTTGTCTTAAAATGGTAGAAACTTCAAGATATTGCCGAATTTGGCAACCAAATATAAGTTACTTTAAATAAAAGCAGCTTGGATAAAGCTGACTAATTCCACGAAATTCTCATTCATAATGATTTAGTATTGATAAAAATTAGTATTGAATCTCCTATAATCGGTTTCCACTAAATTGAGCTTCGTGTGTTTGAATAATATAAGCTTGCTTTTTAAAAATAAGGAATATGAAAGCTACCTCTTCCTCCCGGTAGCTTTTTCAGGAAGGCTCAAGTTTTTAGCACCAGCCTTGGCGATTTGGCGAAAGCGAGAACCAGGGGCGCGCCGACCCAGTGTGCAAAGTGTGCACCGCACACAGGCGTTAGAATAGTAAAGGCGCCAAACATTTTAGTCGAAGCTGAAAATTTTCAAAAACTTTTATCCAATTTAAATTTATTAAAGCGGTATTTACATCGAAAGTGCGTCATTTCTGAGTTCATTTTTACTTATGAAATATATGAAATTTGCAGATGCTCGTCTGCGGCGTAGCTTTAGGGGAGGGGGGGGGGGGGAGAGTCTGAAACCGAAAGGTGCAACGATGTTGAAAGGTAACGGTCGAAAGGCGCCTCGTTGTCGATAGGTCACGGGCGTAAGGCGCCACGGAAGGCTTAAGGGCGCCGTCAAGCGCCTAAAATAAATTAACAAGTGGGTAATTGTGATCATAGATCGCACAGAGTGTTTCGTTTAATATTCCTTTCAAAACATAATCATTTTGCAAATTCTGTTAGCTCCACAATTCACAACTAGGGAGTGCACTCTATTCTAAACAAACATCTGCCCGACAAAACTCCGTTTTAGAACCTATTCGCACTTATATTAGTCGAGGAAATTGGACCCATAAAACTTAAAATAGGAAAGCCCTCCTGGCCACGTGGAGATAAAATATGAAAGGCTATTGTGCATAAAATGAAAGAGTGGCCGAAGGGTCGTCAAATGATATATCAGATGAGGGGTTTGGGGGGAAATTGACCCCGCCCCCCTCCCGGAACCTTCAAAAGAAACTAGCTCGCTGTAGCTTAATTAGCAGCTAAGTTAGAAAAAACGCTTAAAAAACACAAGCCCAGGAAGAATCAATAATATAAGACTTTGAAAAATTCATCATTTGTCGTGTGATCACACGTGTTTAGCTATAAGTATGCAAAATTTCATATCCCCAGCTTAATTAGGGTTCAGTTAGAAATAAATGCTTATAACACAGAAGTTGAAGCCCAAAGGGTTAATTATAAGACTTTTTCAAAAATTCATATTTTGTCTTATGATCTGAAGTGTTCTGCTATAAGTATGCAAAATTTCATGTCTCCAACTTAATTATGGGTCTCATTTAGAAAAAATTGCTTAAAATATATATGTGGGAGCTCAAAGGGTTAAATATAAGACTTTTTCAAGATTTTATAATTTGTCGCCTGGCCTCAGGTGTTCTGCTATAAGTATGCAATATTTCAAATCTCCAATTTAATTATGGGCTCAGTTAGAAAGAATTGCTTAAAATACACAAGCTGGAGTCCAAAGGGTTAAATATGAAACTTTTTTCGAAATTTAGTATTTGTCGTGTGATCTGAAGTTTTCAGCTATAAGTATGCAAAATGTCAAGTCTCCAATATATTTAGGGGCTCTGTTAAAAAGAATTGATTAAAACACACAAGCTGGAGTCCAAAGGGTTAAATATAAAACTTTTTTGAAATTTATTATTTGGCGTGTGATCTGAGGAGTTCAGCTATAAGTATGCAAAATTTCAAGTCCCCAATTCACTTAGGTATTCTCTTAAAATGAATAGCTTAAAATACACAAGCCGGACTCCAAAGGGTTAAACATAAAACTTTTTCGAAATTTATTATTTGTCGTGTGATCTGAGGTGTTTAGCTATCAGAATACAAAATTGCATGCCTCAAATTTTATTAGGAATTCTGTTATAAAGGATTGCTGAAAATACACAAATTGGAGCCCAAAGGGTTAAATATAACACTTTTTCAAAGTTTTATGATTTGTTGTGTGGGCTCATGTGTTCAACTATAATAATTCAAATTTCCATGTCTCTAACTTAATTAGGGGCTCTGTTAAAAAAAAAAAAATTGCTTAAAATACACAAGTTGGAGCCCAAAGGGTTAAATATAAAACTTTTTTCAAAATTTTATGATTTGTCTTGTTGTCTCAGGTATTTAGCTATAAGTATGCAGAATTTCATGGCTCCAACCTTATTAGGGGCTGACTTAGAAAGAACTGTTTGAAATACACATGTGGGAGCCCAAAGGGTTAAATTTAAAACTTTTTCAAAATTTTAGGATTTGTCGTTTCATGTGAGGTGTTCAGCTATAAGTACTCAAAATTTCAAGTCTCCAACATGTATAGTTTCTGAGAACGGGCTCTGTGACGGACAGACAGACAGACAAAGGAGCGAGACGAATAGGGTTTCGTCAGATGAACGAAACCCTAAAAGAAGCTAGAAACATAAAAAATTCGGAAGGGCGACCGCGAATGTCCCTTTTGACATCCCTGCTGTAGTTCAGGCCTGTCCAGCTTTTCGAAAGCTGGTGGCAAACATGGAAGGATCCATTATTCAAATAATTGAAAATCTATAACGCTTCTATCTTACTGTAGTATTGGTAGTGATACACATACTGACGATATAAAAATGGGTAGATATTATATTGCAGAATAGTAAAGCAACATAAGCCTCCAGGTTATGCATGGTACCCATGTAAAAGTAAATTGCCGAAAAAAGCACAAATCAATCATAGCAATCGGCTACATTATAACAAAAACAATAGATAAATAAAACAGAGGACGTAGCTCAAAATGCAATGAATGTAAAAAAAAGAAATGAAAAACTTCATTCGATTCTAAACAAATTTAATAGTCACGCCTATCATTGTATGCAACGCATAAAAATGAGTCCATGAACTTGTAAGAAAGTTTCATGTCATTTACAGTCGGGAAACATGTTTTTGAGAACAACCTGAAAATGAATTTATGTGTTATTGAAATTTTAATTGTTTTTTTATAGATTTGCTTTGAACAAAGAACAATCGGTAAAAAGCGAGTTTCACTCGCGTACAGATAGTTCATACAATAAATTTATTAATTACTAACTGCAGTCTTACAAAATATAGTCGTTAAACTAATAATAAGACTTTGCAAAAACTTGGAATTATTTTATTAAATACTTTTCAATAATTTCCTTCAATAATTGAATGTAATTAAAATGAAAAACGCTGACTATTTATCATTGTGATGCGTCTTACCTAAAACAAACACCTTGTACAAAGTTTAATCTTGCCATTGTGCCAAGTGCGCTTTGAAAGGAGGTCGCAAAGTTGCATGGGCACTTTGGTCTGTGCCACTTTTTTTAGATAGGTTTTTATTAATATCTCGCCTAGTTATCGACAATTCTTTTGGAAAGTCATTATCGACAGTTCTTGGATGATTTTGCGTCGATAGGTACATCGAACTCCTCCCAATTCCGCAGCTGAACGCCCGCCAGATAAAGTTTATTATAACGGAAAACTGCGATTTTCTGAAAAACTATATGACCTAGGATAATTGCTATAATTTTCCTGCAAGATTTAAATGAATTCCAACTACTACTAATTTTTCCGTAATTTTATTTTCAGTAGATTCGGAAATAGGAGGGGTGACATAATTTGCCATACATTTTCGACGAATTTCTGAAAATATAATAGTATCTAAGAGTAAAACAAATATATTTTTGAGTTCTGTGTTAAGAGCTTTTTCGAACGATACCCATCCCCCCTTTGATGATTTTTAAATGAACCTTAAATTTGTATGATTTTAAATCTTTAACTCGATTTTTTCTGAAATACGTACCCGCTCATTGTGTGAAAATGGATGAGAAGCTGCTAATTGTTCAGATTTGTTGTGTAATTTTTTCCATGATTTTTGGAAAATTGTATGTGGTAATAATGAACAAATTAAAATTTTAAAATAACCTCTACTTACTGATGAAAAAATGAGTTAAGAGGAGAGGAGTGAGTGCTTAGTAAAGTACTGGCCAAAAGCTTTAAAACGATATGTTACATGAAAAAATTCATTTTATCCCCCCCCCCCCACGGGAGATAAAATGCCCCTAATAATCTCCTAATAAACCCCTAATAATCTGGGGTCAAATATAGACCTCACCAATCCAAGGCCCGTGAAGAATTTTACCTTCGCTCAAGCCTTCAAATAAGCTGCCCAAATCTTGCTGCAGCTTAATTAGGAGCTCAGTTAGAAAATTGACACCCAGGAGGGGGGGGGGAGGGGGGAGATCTGAGTAAGAGGGGTAGAAAGGTTCATAATATGAAAGAGTGGTTCGAGGGTTTTTCGATGATATATCACATGAGAGTTTAGCAGGCGTTCTGCGTACGCACTGCAAAATCTTGCAAAAATACAAATCGAATCTTTTAGTTCCACATTCCTACATCAGGAGGAACTCTATTCTTAACAAATCTGTTTCTGAACGAAATTCTGCTAAACAACCTACGCATAGTCAGTATATATTAGTCATTAGCCATATATTAGTATATATTAGTCAAGGGGGGGGGGGGAGGCAGACTTAAGCAAGAATTTAAGTTATTTGCTGAAATTACTATTCGAAAATAGTGGTAAGTACACTTTTGAAATTTTTATGTATTTGAAGTAATATTTATCCCAGAGCTCCGTCAAAAATCTTCATCTAAAACGGTAGAAAATGGTACGGTTTTAAATATTTGTCCCCCCCCCCCGAAATTTGATGCCCCCTACTTTTAAAAATCTTTATTTTGTGTTATAAACTATCTGAAAGTTCCAAATCGATCGGTTCGTCAGTTTTTTTTAATTTTAACGAATTCGCGTTTTAACAAAGCATTTCTTTTCCTTCTTAAAAATCGAATTTTTTATAAAACAAAAACTTGCGGATCGATTTTTATAAGATTTAGATATTATTAAACAGCGTTTAAAGATAGGGCTAGATGCATAACTTTAAAATATCTAAATGGTGTATTTTAAAAAATTTGATGACGTTCCAGAGAATCATACTATAAAAATCAATTGTGGTTTCGAAAGACTGGCTTTTAAATTTAGAGTTTGAAAAGAATCATCCAATTAATGAAATAATAATTAATGTTTAAGTTTGTAATTCAGTGAAGAAATTTACATATCTGAAATCAGCGAAAAATTCTTCATCTGGATGAATAAAAATTAAATCTTCGAGTTTTCCAGGCCCAGTAGAATTTAAGGTACGGTACTTTTTTAAAAAGGCCCAGTACATTTATCGCCCTAGCAGCTCTGTAATTCTATTAACCCCTCCCCCTCTCTTCCAGTTTTTGAAGAAGTTGTCTACGGTTTGAAAAAAATCTATGTTCTTGTTGAATTATGAATACTTTTCATTCTTTTAATTTGGGCTTTTTAATTAATTTCTCAACTAATTATTAGAGATTTAAAATTCTGAAACTTAGGTGCACAGCGCACCAGGAGAGGTCTTCGACTATCCTCACAAAAAGTTTGAGCCTCGTATGTGCCGTAGATTCTGCTATACATCGCACACAGACAGAGTGAAACTTTGTTTTATTAGTATAGATATTTTTAATTTAGAACTTAGATTTATTGCACGAAGATTGGGAATTCGAAAAATAAAAAAAATCTCACAGAGAAGGAAGGGTTAACAGTGTGACAAGGTAAAGTTTCGCTTAGCTTCTTAACAATGTAAACGCGAAATGAATGTGCATTTTTCATAACGATTGTTATATAGCCAGATAGGGGTTCCATATTTGCTAATATAAAATCAAATGTGCCGGGACTGGAGCATTTTCGAATGCACCCCTAATTATGATCTACGTGTGGTAATTGTTTAAGGCGCATCTTAATTGATGTTACATTACTTTAAAAGAGATAAAAGTACCATAAACGCGCTCCGGTGTATTACAAACCTCATAATTTGAGAAAATATTTTTCTACTTTTATGTGTATTTACCATATTACGATCACCCCTTTCTTTGTGTAATAGTCTTACCGTTGATTAATTCAACACCGCTATATTTCCAAATTAAAGTTTATTTGAACTGTTTTAAGTATAAATATAAATAAAAATTACATATTATAAAATCCGGGAGTGATGGAGGTAAAAGAAGCTGATTTACTTATGAGGTATGCCATTGTGGTAGCAAACAGCTGAAGCACCAACCTTTTAGGGATACCTTAATTGCATAACTGACAACACTACTTATTTTTAATTCAAATAACAATATTTTTAACCAAAAATTTAATTTAATAAATGAAATAAAAAAGAACCCTGTAGAAACTAGACACATTTCATTAAATAAATTTTCTGGTTCCGAATTCATTTATTTGATTTGGAGAAAACCCCCGGAAAGTTGGCTTGGCAGCAATGCATTTATACTCCTTGAACAAAAATTATGAAGTTTTTTTTTTTTTTTTTTTTTTTTTTTTGTTTCGAGGGGTGAAGAGTTAGGAATACGGGGCGCCAATTGAAGTTCTGCACACAGGCGCCGGATACTGCTGGCGCGCCCCTGGCGAGAACGTTCATCCAGCTCTAACGCCAATCGTCGTCTTGTGTTTTGCTTTGAGCCGAAATGGCGAAAGACGAACTAAGATATTTTAGAATAACAGTCCTACCTAAATTAAAGAAATACTTTCAATTATGTGTTCTAGATGAAATGAAATCTTCTTCGAAAGAAATTGTATTACGAACTCTTATACTCTGTTTTATCAAAGGCCTTTATTACTTTTGATGATATAGACTAAAATTTTGATTATTTGATCCCCTCAAAATTCTACATTTTCATTCAGTTGAGTATTATTAATTCCATACCTGTTAAACAAAAACTCATTACCTTCATAAATCTAGTTATTTGATTACATATAAAGATGGATTTATGGGGAAGATGAATTAATGCAGTTTCAGTGCATTTTGATGTATATAAACACAGATTTAACAAATACCTGTGGCAGAAAATTACTATATTTTCTGCGATGAACTTATATAATTAATTTAATACCAAATCATTCTGCAGAAACAGTACCCAAAGTGGAGTGAAAACAGGCTACACCAGGAAAAAAAAAATAAATAAATAAAATAAAACCTATCACACTCCCAACTAGGATGTTTAGAAATTGCCTTTTTAATGTGAGATAAAATTCTTAAGGGGAGGTGGGGGAGAAGGAATATTGAATGACTATCTTTTGTTACTTCAAAGTAACAAATAAAATCAGTAGAGAAATTTTTTAACTATGTATGATAGTGAGGGGCTGTAGATTTAAATAGTTAAATTTATCAATTAACAAATAGAAAAATAAACCAAAAAATTAAAAACTTGGAATATTTAACTTTTTTTTTCGGAGGGGGGGGGGGTGAAAGAAAAACAAGCTTTTCTTTTTTTTCGGGGGGGGGGGGTGGAATTTGAATAATGAGTCCTTTACTTATAATTACTTCAAAGTAATAAATAGGACAGAAAATCTTAAAAAATGTAAAGAATTAAAAAAAAAAAAATGAAAGCGTGTGCACAAAAAGTTAATCCTGATTTTTTTTTTTTTTTAAATTTTTCATTCTATTTTTTTCCTTTTCTTTTTTTATGGGAAATTATTTATTTGTTATTTAAAAATCTACAGATAGAGCAAAACACAAGTTTAACTAATCTTTTCTGCAAGGCAACAATGAATTTTAAATGGTCAAAAAATAGTGTGCTGGAGAAGAGGGTGGGGGGGGGGGGAGGAGAAGAGAAAATTCGAAATGGGAGGTAGACTCAGATGATTGATCATTATTTTATTGCCACTTCAACTTAATAAATAGTACAATATGTGTACAGAATGACGAAAAATGGAGTGTGTGTGTAGGGGGGGGGGGGGGGGGTATTTCATCCGAGAGAATTTAAATAATTTATTCAAATATAACAAATGACTATTTTAAAATAACAAATAAAACATTTAGGATGAAATAATATTTAAAAATATGGCAAAAATTTTAAAATAAAAAACTGAAAAATTTTAAAGATTTTTAATTTTGTGCACTAGGGGCAGATCAATGTTTTTTTTTTTTTTTTCCCATAAGAACTCAAATAATGATAAAGATTTAACAGCATTAAAATGTAATAGTAATTGATTTAATTGCATACATCAACTTGCAATTATTTTAACTAATTGATTTAATTGCAGGATACAGCTAAATAATGTGGTTCAATGTTCAATGTGGTTTATTGTTCAATCTAATTATAATCGAATTGATTTTAGTTTCAACTTCCTATTAATGTCTAATCGCAATTAAATTAAGAACAATTAATTTTTAATAAATTATTTCAGTGAAAATATGTTTTATTAGTGAAATCAACACGTCAGACAATTATGCCGCTAATTTAAAAAAAAAATTAATTAATTCAATAGTAGGGTCAGGTGAGGTAATTATGACCGCCGTCATATTGGAGAAAAATGTGTATGGTAAAATTTTATTTCAAGCTTAGATATTAACCTCATAATGTATACTTCATCTTAGATATTCTTTATTACTAGTCTGAAGCCTTTTTGAGATCCGAATAGCAATTTGAAACTAAGTCTATAAAATTTTTGATAAACGCATTTGTCACTTTGGAGTTCAAAGTGGTCACAATTACCCCAAACAAATGCGTATTAGCAAGTATAAAGAGAAGATATAGTGGTCATAATTTCCCCACTAGTGGTTTTAATTACACCAAACTTATGTGATTGTGAGTTTTTGGTGGGGTAATTATAACCATACTTTTAACTTTAAAAAAAAAAAAAAACAGCTATGAGAATTAAAACTTTTAAAAGGTGTTCTTAAAGAATCAAAGTTACTTCCTATGTACTGAAAACACCACTTTTCCAAATAGAAATAAGCAAAAAAAAAATATATATATATATATATATATAATAATAACAGTATTGAAAATGTAAAAAGTGGTCATAATTACCTCTCCTGACTATAATGCTAATAAAACTAAGTTCAATTGTGTCATAAAAACATGATCAATAGAATTATATTTATTACAAAAAAAAAAATCTTTACGTCTGTTTTTGCGAATTAATAACATAAATGAATATTATTGAACTGAAAAACATAACTTATGTTTGAATTATATATATTGTGCAATTAAAAGCACTTTAATGCGAAAAAGCTCTCTGTTTTAAAAGCAAAAAGCTCTCAGCAAAGGAATGGGGTTGCTGTTCGCTACGCGTAAGATGTCAGGAACAAGAAAGGGTGCGTAGCATTGAATTCATCCCCGCGCCAACCGTTACTCTGGGGATAAAGTGCTCAAAACGTGAGCCTTCTTGAAAAAGTCTCCCGGTACTGGCCTGAAGAACTTTTTATAGTTATGCTCACAAATGTCATTAAAACACATAGTTAAAGTTTAAAAATAAAATTTTAAATATAATCTATAACGCAGTGATTTGTTTCTGAACTGCAAGTATATGTTTATGTAATATAGCGTGACACGTGACAAGAGGGGGGTGTGTGTGACACTTTGTGACAAAGGTGGGAAGGGGTCAAAAATATTGAAAAAAAGTGTGACATCATTTATGGATCGCCCCTTATGGTAAATCCGATACTTAAAATTATACACTACACTTTTAAGAATAGCTTTAAAAAATTAGCTCATAATGTTCAAAATTGTAAGAGAAGATACATTTTAAAATTTACTTAATTAAAAAATAAATAAATAAAATTTTCAAACTTTGCCGGAGAAATCGAACAATTAATTGATAGAATCATTTTCCTTCATTGAGTCTTTTATTATTATGCCAAAAATGTTCCTTAACCCCTTAATTCTCGCTCCCGTGATATTCACGGACTGTGACTTTTATTCAGATAATTCAGATTTGTTTGTTTTCCCACCAGTTTTATAGAATAGTGTAATTGGCTTTATTATAGTATCATTTTACCTGCCATTAAATTAAGTGAACATTTCTTTTTCAAAAAGTGGTACCAATAAGCAATTTGAATTTATAAACCGTAATTTAATGCGACCGTTAAGGGGTTAAAACCCTTAAGAGGACCTTCTACATTAGGAGACAAAAAAAAAAAAGCACTTTTTATGATTTTTTTGTAAGGAAACTGCATGATGGATCTTTCTGAAATTTTAACAGTTTATTGCACATATCTTAAGGTATACACAAGAATTTTTTTATTAGATATTGTTGCTTCTACTCTAACAAGGAGAGGGTCCGAGGTTGGTCTCACCGAATGCGATGAATATTTGTGTTTCGATAGAGTATAGTTAGTATATAGATATATGACCGCCATAAAGCGCAACACCCAGGGGGTCTTGAGAAAATCAGTCGCAAAGTTTAAGCCGCAGTTTATAATGGGAAAAATTTCCTGATTTGGCACGTGGCTTCGTGGCATAGTGGTAGCATGCTGGATTTGAGTTTCTTCTACCCGGGTTCGATTCCGGCTCGGACTTGTTTTTCAGAACGAAAATTTTTATCAATCATTTTCGAACCGCAATTGAAAGAATATGAATAATAATTTAAATTTACGAAAAATATTAATTAAATGTATATTTTGTAGCATATAAGTGCTTTTTTAACTACGAAATTTTGCATGTTTAAATATATAATGAAAAAAAAAAAAAACAGAAACCCGCATATTTATATGTATATAGACCAGAAATTTTTGGTTGTTATTTAAAATTATTTACAGTTATTTAAATGAATATCTACAATTTTAGAAAAATTAGAATTCAGAGAAATAAATTTAAATAAGTGACCAAATATATTATTTTCATTTTGTTTCCTCATTGAAATATTTCATGGTTTATTCAAAATATGCTTTTATATTTTTAATATGATTTTTTAAAGTCTGGGATTCTTTATTTTTAATTAGGATAAGTGTCTACGTAGTAATTTTTTTCAGAAATCTTTTTTTTTTCTTGTTTAATATTTTTATATAAATCAGTTTAATTATATAAATAGAATTTTAGGTGCGAATCTTTGCATGTTAATATTTTAATGAAAACTAAAGATAAAATAAATAGATAATAATAATAACAAAATTAAAAAAAAGTCAATTGAAACTTTTATAGACCATAAAATTAAGCTAATTTAAAAATTTATTTACTGTTATTTACATAAATAAGGTACTACTTTTCACAGTGAAATAAATGTATCGTTTTTCACCATCTCGCTTTTTAACTTTTGAATTTTTAAAATCTTGGATGCTTATGAATATAGTTAGAATAACTGTCTTTGTGCTTAAAAATAAGTTCTAAAAAGATATTGAACTGCTGAAAATAGTTATTACGTAGGTAATAATTACAAAACCAAAAATCCGAAATAAAAAAAGTCATATTTAGAATTTAAAAAAGCGTATTAAAAAAAAATCATGAAATATTCGAAATACTTCATATAGAAACAAAATTAAAGTAATATAATTATTTACGCATTTATATCACGTGTTTTAATTTATTTCTCTGTGAAAAATAGTAGATTATTCATTGAAATAACTGCAAATAATTTTAAATAACAACAAAAAATTTCTGGTCTATAAACAAATAAATATGCGTTTTTTTTTCATTATATATTTAAACATGCAAAATTTCGTACTTAAAAAAACACTTGTATGCTACAAAACATACATTTAATTCATATTTTTCGTAAATTTTAATTATTATACATATTTTTTCAATTGAGATTCGAAAATAATTGATAAAAATTTTCGTTCCGAAAAACAAATCCCAGCCGGGATCGAACCCGGGTAGAAAAAAACTCAAATCCAGCATGCTACCGCTATGCCACTGAGCCGCTTGCCAAAGCAGAAAATTTATCGGATTATAAACTGTGGCTTAAACTTTGCGACTGATTTTCTCAAGACCCCCTGGGGGTTGCGCTTTATGACGGTCATATATTTATGTACTAACTATAATCTATCGAAACACAAATGTTCATCACATTCGGTGAGACCAACCTCGGACCCTCTCCTTGTAAGTTATAAACAAATATGTTCAACCACATTTTTTGACAAGGTGGGCAAGATTTAAAAAAAAAAAAACTACTCAATGGATCATCTTGATTTTTTTTAAATTAAAGCTTGTTTAATTGCCTTCGATATGAATTAATGCTTTTACTAAAATTATTAAAAAAAGTTACTAACAAATAAAAAGAAAGATTTTTAATTTTTTTTTCTTTTTTTTTGTAATAAGCCATTACATAAATTTTTTAAATAAATTTATGGGTTCCTTTAATTTAACTAGAAGTTATACTCACGAAGTTTACGAAAAAAATTTGTTTTTGTGTTTCAGATAATCCTACAATGCGCTATCATGCCCACCGTCCAGACAAAATTTTCCAAAGCAGTTGAACATATTTGTTTATAACTTAGAGTAGAAGCAACAAAATCTAATAAAAAAAACTCTTGTGTATACCTTAATATATGTACAATAAACTGTTAAAATTTCAAAAAGATCTATCATGCAGTTTTCTTACGAAAAAAAAATCATAAAAAGGGGCTTTTTTTTTGTTCTGCTAATGTAGAAGGTCCCCTTAAAAAAAAAAAAAAAAAAAAAAAATCAAAGGTTACCGAATCCCCTTAAAGCAGCAAATATGTGTATGTTATATGACTCCTTAAGTTTGAAATAAAGGACTCAGACATGTCGCCGTGTAGATGTTCATCGTGTCAATGATTGAATTTAATTAATTTTGTGAGTTTAGAGAACGTATTTAGAAAAGTTCTTGTTATTACTTTTTTTAACTCAATTATACTGATTGTTAAAGTTATCAATTGAATTGAAGTTTTTCGAACTGAGTGAAAAACTGTCCACATGCCGGGAGTCGAACCCAAGACCTATTTCATAATTTAGGATTTAAGCCAAAGGCCTTGTGTTCGACTCCATTTTTCACTCCGTTGGAAAATTTTAGATTCGTATGATATCTTTAACAAACAGAATTTTCCAGGGAGAAAAAAATGTACATGTTAACTTGCAAAAGGTCGGGTAGTAGATTTTTTCCCCTAGTTGTATATATTGAGGCCAGCATGGAAAAACCGAGTTTTCCAACAAAATCTTCTGTGGGAAAAAAAAACAAAATTTTGGGACTTTTTTTTAATATTTCGAGACTCTTTGCCGTAGCATATTATTTGTTGAATACAATCTTAAAGAAGACACAATTTTCTACAACTTTCTTATTTACAACTTTTTTATACACTCAATAGAAAACGCAGTACAGCGTTAAAAAAAAATAATAATAAAAAAAAATAATAATATATTTTCTTCAATTTTTTTTTAAAAACCGAGGAAAACGCAGTTTTGTCCCCATTATTCAAATGTTCCCCACAGATATAATCATATATGTTAATTTCTACTTATTGGTAGCAGTAAATTATCTATTAATTGCACACCCTCTTCTTCATCTTCATCACAACAAACATATTTTATATTCAATAAATCTATTTAATTTAACAAATAGGGGAGAGTATGGATGAATAAGCTAATTTTCATATTTAAACAGTATCTTTAAGTGCATACAGTTGTTAATTTTAAAGAATTGTTTAAGATAATACTTCAATATTTAGTAACTTATTGCCACGTTAGTTTCAGTAATAAAAAAATATTCTTGTTGAATTTTAATAATTATTTTTTATTATGCATACATAATGTTCATGGGATCATTGGGATATGTACGAAAATTTAGGAAAAGCATATTTTATTCTATTGTACACTGGTACATGTTATTTACCAATTATTGATGACATATTTTTTAATGTTTTACTGTTTTAAAGATAGCAAACATTGGATTATAGTTCCATAGAAAAGGGGAGACTCAAAAAATAATGTATATTTTATGTAACAAATAATTTTACATTATAAGATAGCTACAATAAAAATGACAACAGATTATTTCATTAACTGATGATATTATGTATTTATACCTCTTGTAAAATTTCAAAATTCTATCAATAAATATTTGAGATCATCATTTTTATTTCAAAAAATTAGTTTTAGTAAATATTATCAATATTTTTCCACTTATATCTTATAATAAGTTGAACACGAATTTTCGTTCAAAACTTTACCAATGATGAAGATATTTTTGCGAGATTTTCATCATATTAACCCTGCTTTGTATGAAATATGATGAAATCATCAGAAGTGACTGAATTTTGGTCAATAACTCAATATATGTACCGCCATCGTCAGCTGCATTTTCAATAATGGAATGTCTAGCTTACTGCTTGGATATAATTTTTTTCCAATTTTCTGAACTTTTCGAACTATACCATGATGTTTATCATAAATAGATCCCCCACCCTTTTTTTAAATGTTTAGAAAAATTCAGAAATTTTACTTTTTAAAGTATACAGCTGAAAGAAGTTCATGTATTGAAAACAGTTTAACATTTAATAAAACTTGCAAACAAAATTTATCTTCATATATTGAGCAATTTCATCCCGTCCAAGATAATTAATAAACTCAGCCGAGGAACGCACATTTATTTTAACCTAGACAAGATAGTAAAACCAAAGAAAAAGGTTCCTCCCAGATCGGTTAAAAAATAATTTGTATTTCACCAAACTGAAACATCGGCTGATTTGTTACCTGAATTGGTATTGTTGATGAACTGAAATTCTACTTTCTAATGAAAGATTCTATGCTAATTGAACTCGGTCTGTTTTGTTCGTCATTAAACATTTATTCTTTTCGCAAAGATAACTTCTAGAGAAATATAAATTTGATGCATTATTTATTAATATTTAATATTTTAATATCAAATAAATTAAATATTACTAGCTGAACCGCCAGGCGTTACTCGGGCCCGTGATAATAACCTTAAATACAGCCATTCAAGGTAACTTTGATCCGCATTTTCCCTATTTTTATATCCCACACTCTTGTTTTAAGAATATTGTTGCAACTATATGGCATAAAAGAGTCTACTATCAAACTACTATCAAGAGATACTATCAAAAATTAAGGAATAATAAGGATAAAAGCAATAAAAAATAAATTTTTAACCTGGTTCAAAGTTACCCAGCCATTTAGGGTAACTTTGCACTATATGATAAATATTATCTAAAATAATTCATTATAAAAAAAGTATAGTTAGGATAACTTTAAAACCCCAAAAATGTTTTCAGATATGTAAAGACTCCGAATTTACATTTCCCAACATCACAAGATTTGTATAATTTATGATATTACAACAAATATTATGCACAAGAAAAGTAGAAGAAGAGAACCATGAATATTTAGAAAGGAAAAAAGACTGTTTATTGTTCATATAAAACATAAAAATGCAGTGAAAAACAATTTTCAATGTTTTAACCCAATAATATATCCATAGTTACAGTAATACATACTAGTACTTGTATTATTCAAACAAGAATGAAAAATGTCGAATGTATGAAATGTCAAATTTGAGAGCTCCGCCCCGAAAAACGCCTTTAAATGAATTTTATGTATTTTACACATATTTGTGAAAATATTTACATGTTATATCTAATGCATACTTTCGGCATTTATATAAAATATACGTGCAAATACGGGAAATTTTTGACAGTAGCACCTATAATCAGTAAATTATAAACATCAGTATAACTTTGAGCCGGCTCAAAGTTACCCTGAAAATGTGGTAAAATGTTAGTGCCTTCTTATTATACATTTTATTAACTATTAATAAAGAAATAATCACAAAATATTAACTCATTTACAACATTTAGATAATAATATGTCTTATAAATGAGTATATTGTTACTTACTATGAAAATTTAATTGGATTACAACAACTTCAAAACAGCATTCAAAATTAACTTGAAAACAGTACTTCACAAAAATAGTTAGATGATGCATTTAATTGCGCATAATGTTGCTAATTTATTTTCTAAAATAAAGAGTAGACATCCCAGTTTAGAACCTTGCCAAAAGAGCACAGCTCTGGAGTTTATTTAGTCTTTTGGAATCAAAAATATTGAAAAATAGGAGGTGGTGCAAAGTTACACCCCATGGTTCAAAGTTACCCTGAATGACTGTATACCTAAAATCAATGTTGAATGTTTTTATACATTTAACAGAAAAAATTTCTAAGATCATACTGCAAAGTATCCCACACTTTCAGTAGTGCACGCCCTCGTTTTTTGTAAGATTTTTTAATTTCAAATGAAACTCTATCCAAACGAAATAAGAGTTGGGATCCCTATTACCTTCAGCAGCGTACAGCGGGCGTGCTATGTACATTCCAGTCGCTATCTATTTTATATATTTAAACGGAAGTCCGTCCGAGTCCACGCTTTAAAGGTACATAAAATCAGGATTGAATGAATTTCCAAACGAACCTAGTAATATAGGGCCTTTGGCAGCTAAAACGTGTTTTCTTCTCACTTTTATTTTCCACATCGAGTCATTTACTATTTTAAAAAATTCAAAAATAGTTGTTATAGTTCACACGCCTTGACATTTTTGAGCAATAAATATAATAATATCGAAGCACATGATTAATTTTGATGCTAAAATACTCACATTCAGTTGTAAAAAATATTGTATTCTTCTGACCCCCCCCCCTTTTTTTTACACATAGAAACCCTACGGGATTTTTTATTTATTTATTTTTTTCAAAGTGAATATTTTACCCCTAAATGTAAACCAAAAGTTTATTGTAACAACAACTAAAAGATTAGTTTTGGGCATTAAAATTTTAGATCAATAGCGTAAAAAAAAGTTTGGGTTATAACAATAAATAAGCATATGCAATGTTAACCCAATGGGAAAATATTTTATTTTCCCCATAAATCTCAAAACATCTGAATCAGATTTGTACTGCATTATTATCTAAATGGTTAGTGTATTGCTTTAAAATTTCAGAGCAATTGTATAAAGTGTTTTTTATACAAAATGTGCGTAATGCAAGCACTATAAGAAAAGAAAAAAAAAAACGAAATTCGGCAAAAGTGACTTTCAGAAATGAACTCTTTTCAAAGAGTTAATAATCGTATTTTTTAAAACGAAGAAGACTTTTAAAAGTTAAACTGTCGTGCCAATAAGTTACTAAATGTTGAACTATTAGTATAAACAATGCTTTAAAATTAACATTTATATACACTTAAGGTTACTGTCTAAATATGAAGATTGCCTTATTCATCCACACTCTCGGCTACTTGTTAAATTACATAGATTTATTGGATATAAAATATGTCTGTTGTGATGAAAATGAAGAAGAGAGTGTGCAAATAACAGATAATTTACTGTTACCAATATGTAGAAGTTAACATGTACCGGGTGCCCCAAAAATGATTGATGGATTTTAAAATTCAATAACTTGCAAGCGGTGACAAATATTAAAAAAATTCTGGCAGGAGTGTTATGTAAGATGTGAGGAGTTTTTATGCTGCGATTCTCAGTTTTAGTTACAAATATCATCGATAGAGGGCGCTGGAAGCAACAACACCTAAATCTAACCTCGATTTTTCGGCCTCTCTCTTCTACCATGCGAAAAAAAGGAGATTAAAATGTACGGAATGGATCCCAATGGAAGTACTACGGAATGGATCCCAATGGAAGTACTACGGAATGGATCCCAAAGTACCAAAAATCCGGTCTGGACTCAGCATCTTTTGCTCTCAGCGCCATCTATTGTTTGAAATTCGAACTAAAATCAAGGATCACAGTACAAAAACTCCTGACATCATACATAACACTCCTGCAAGTATTTTTTAAATACATGTCACCGTTTGGAAGTTATTGAATTTTAAAATCTGTCAGTCATTTTTGGGACACCCGGTATGATTATATAAGTGGGGATCATTTGAATATTGAGGTCAAAACCATGTTTTTCGCGGTTTTTAGGGAAATTGAAAAAAAAATTGTCTTATTTTTGAAATGCCGTACTGCTCTTGCTATTGAGTGTATAAAAAAGTTCTAAATTTAGAAGTTGTAGAGAATGTTGTCTTCTTTAAGATTCTCATTAACAAATAATACGTTTCGACAACGAGTCTCGAGATATTTAAAAAAAAAAATCCAAAAAAAGTCCCTTTTTTTTTTTTTTTTTTTTTTTTCTTTGCCTTAAATTTTGTTAGAAAATTCGTTTTTTCCATGCTTCTTCAGTATATAAGAGTTGAAAAAAAATCTTCTACCCGCCCTTTTGCAAGATAACGCATTATTTTGGTACATTTCTCTTTGACTACCCGTAAGGCATGGTGACGTCACGGCGACGTCGTTGTGAAGTCACACTGTGATTTTGTGACCGTCGATGTGACGTCACGTGACGTGGATGTGACGTCACAGTGACTAGAATGTGAGGTCGTTATGGCCGTTTTAGAGGTCGTTTGTGACGTCACATTGTGACCACTCTGTGAAGTCACGGTGTGACTAATTTGTGAAAAGTGTGTCATTTGTGACTATTTTGGCATTAACTTTGTGACGAACCTGTGACGAAAGTGACAATGTTTTGAAGTCACACTGTGACCAATTTGTGAAATATGTGTCATTTGTGACGAACTTGTCATAAACTCTGTGATGATTTCAAATGAAAATCAAATTTCAAATTAATTGCTTAAAAGGCGCAAAGGCGAACTAGTGAAAAAGATTCCATGCTGGAACTCGAACCCGGGCGATAAATATTCCATCTTGTGCGGCGTTTGTAGCCTTGCCAACATGTAATAAGGAGAAAATTTCCAGGCTGGGTATCGTTCCATGTGGTTTAGTCGGTAGAATGTCAGTGCGCTATACTGATGACCCGGGATCGAGACCCGGCGTGGATATTTTTCACTATGTTGGCCTTTGCGCCTTTTAAGCAATTTATTAGAAATTTGATTTTCATTTGAAATATTGTATGCAAGGCGAATGTTTCTCGCTGGAAAAATGTCCAAGTATTAATACTGTGATGATTCTTGTCATAAAAACTACGATAATTTTAAAGTAAAGTTTTGTTTGAAATATAAAATTTTATCTTTTTACCGTACTTTTTAGCAAGATATCGCTATTTTGGAGTCCTATTCTTCTAAAATATTTTTAATTTTCCATTTAAAAAACAATGCTTATTAACTGACATCTTTTTTATTAAGTTAGCTTGATCTTGAATTCAAGCTTAATATTAAGAATGTGTAAGCTTTTTAATGTGTTATGATTTGTCATTGCTTTTTTAAATACGAACATGGAGTCTAACGGACATTAATACAACTGTTACTTATAGAACTACATGATAAGCCCTATTTATTTAAATTTTTTATTCCCGTATACATTGTATTTTGTGAATATGAGCTAATTAGATTTGGTATGTTTTATATGAAAAGACTGATCTGGGAAATAGAAACAACAAGTAAGATATATCATGCGTTAGGCATAGATTATAAAACACTTTCCAACTCTTCCTAAATGTTTTATCAAGACATCGGGGGAAATAACGTAAATAAGATAACTAAGTAAACATGAAAACGCGTAAAACATTTAAAAACTGATTTACGCAGTTACCATCCACTAAGGTGTAAAAAAATCATAATTTAAAAAAATAAATAAAAAAAATCGTTTTTTTTTTATTTAAATCAGATTTTTTTTATTTAAATCAGATTTGTATGATTTTTTTCCCAGCGTTCAAATACTGAATAGCTATCATGAGTTTTAGGTTTCCAAAACAATTACACCACTAACTGCTAACATAATCTATGTTTTTACACTTTAATTAATAAAATTATAATTGTTAGTTTGTAATTACAGAAATAAAAACTGCAAATTAGTAGTTTCATTAGGTAGTATTATACAATAATGTTATATACATTAATATTGTAATAATTATGTAAAACTTTATAAATACTAGAGATACTTAACATTTATGAAAATTATTAACTGCATTTTATACTAAATAGCTAACATTACTTCAAATTAATTATTAAACAATCAACTTTCTAATTAGGAACATATTATACATTTTTAAGCCTTAATTATTAAAATGATAATAATTCATTTTAGAAAGAAAAAGGGACAGGATGCTAGTTCAAAAAACGGGCACTATTTCATGAGGAAATATATTAGTAATGTGTTTAGTAATGATGTAAGAAAAAAAAAGAATATTTTTTAGCATTATAAGTAAAGTGTCCTTAATTTTTAATAATTTTATGAATAACAAATTGAAAAATACAATTAAATAACATATTTTAATAATATCCTGTTTTTTCTAAAGAAATAAAGTTCTATATTTTTGCAAGATTTTTTTCCACATGAATTTAGAATACTGTTGAATGGGGAAGTTTTTTACAAGAAATCTCTGGCTACAACTACAGGTAAATTTCAACTTTTTTTTCTTCTTTTTTTAAGGCAGGGTGCATTTTGCCAATTTCAAAAGGGGCATGGTGTGGCACCATTAAACAAAATGGCCTAGAAGAAGCAGTATAAGTAATTACAGAATTAATAAAAACTGCAAATAAGTAAAATTCATTAGTTAGTATCACAAATAACAAAACTAACAAATATTATTTGCAGCTCATTTTGCATTTGTATTTAGGAAAATTTCTGTAAACCACCAAAATCTATACTTACACACATGTACGTGTATGCTAACCAAAAAAAAAAAAAAAAAAAAAAAAAAAGAAAAAAATGAAAATGAGTTAAACCCATTCATATAGAATAAATATAAGTTAGCCACTAATATCTGAAATCTCAAAATATTTAAGTAACAGCATTATTACCTCTATTAGCTTTCAATGGTTCAATTTTTTAATATATATGAGTTACAAAAAATAAAATAAAATAAAATAATAATAATAATAAACATTTATTCAACCTATACCAAAGAAGCTCTTGCTGTGCTTAGCATTTTTATACCAATTATTTCTTTTTCTCTTATGCATTCATTTACAATTTAGCTGCTGAGCAGATGTCATTCTTTCATTCTTCTTTAACTTGAGATTGCTATTAATTACTATTTATTCTTTTACTTGTAGAAATGTAATTATACTTGCTATGTGTATTTTATATAAAATAATGCATAAATTGATTACCTAAAGGAAATTATGACATTGCAAATTATGTTAGATTTAAATATCATTTTTAAATGAAACTGTTTTAATTTGGATAAAAACTTAAAAACAATGCTTTTTACAAACTCAACTGTTTTTAATTTTTTTACAATACTAATGAATTAAGCTTAGAAACAATTATTTAAAGCTCTTTTTTTCTTTATTAATAAGTCAAAATACCTGTAGAAACTTTCAAATTATGTTCATGTTAGATTTTAATACTTTTTTTGACATTTTAAACATTTAGAAAATTTTTGATTTTAATCAATGATTTTAAAAAAAAAAATCGGTTGATTAAAATCATGATTTAATCGCTGATTTAAATCAACCGATTAAAATCGTTGACACCCTACCATCCACAGCCAAATATGTTTTCTAATTCTTTTAAACAGTCCTGTATTTGATCTGTAGATTGATATATATATATACTATATAATGGAAAAAATTAGTTTATCAAGGAAACGCATAACAGGCATAACAGATATTCTCTTTCAGAAATTTATACTAATATATGGAAACATACTTAAATAATTTTGTACAACCCTGTAGTTTACCTAGAACCTCTATTACACGCCACTATTTACTTAAAATTTTATTCAAGCTAAAACACTCTTAAAACTGCTGAAATTACATTTCCAGAAATTATAATTCATAGATGGCAACGTATCCAATTCTTTGCGTGACCCTGTATATCATTTTATCTATATACTACAAACATTTCTTAGTAAATTAAATACAGTGCAGCGTTAAAATGCATAACTTATTTAAAAACCTCCTTTAAGCAATACCCAGTAACCCTTTCGAATACTTTTGTATATTCCTGTATATGAATTATAGCATATATATATACACCATATACTATGCATAAATGTAGTGAATCATAAAAGTGTATATCATAATTAAAAATGTATTTCCAGCAATCATCGCTAATGAACAGTACTTCGGATACAATATAGTATCTGAAATATTTTGTGTGTCCCTGTAAATGCTATATACACTTCGTATTATACATGAAATAATTCATAGTATGTAAACCTCAACGACGTATATCAATTTCATTACATATCAAATAGATTAACATAAATAAAGTACGCCGCAAACAATTCCCTCCACCCCTATATCATTATGTATTGGAATTCCTTTTTTAGCCCTGTAAATGAACAATAACTATTCTTTGCATCGCATATTCTATGGAATGCACATTTTAGTGCGCTTCATAAATGCATATCAATTTTATTCTGTTTGAAAGCGTGTAAAATCATTAAAAATCATTTGAAACGATTTTTTTTCCACAAGCCGTAATGTAATGGAATACAATTGACTGTCCCTGTAAATGAAATAACATGCTACAAACTTCATTACAAATAGGGGTCTTGCTATGGTAAACGTTAATAACATCCAAAAATTTTAAATAATTTAATTATCTTTAAATGTCTATTAATTATGTTAATGATTGATGATAATACTTGTCCATATACTTTTATATTTATGCCACCATGTGGTTTTAACCCAATATTTAAATAAGAAAATAAACCAGATTAAAATGCAATTTAAATCACTAATTTTAATAATCTGATCAAAGCTGTTGAAAAGGAAGTTAGATATTTTAACAAAATAAAAAATAAATGTAATGAAATATTTGTGTTCTATAACATGTTTATTAGAAGATAACTGAAATCATTGTAATTAAAAAAAAAAAAAAATGCAAACAAGGAAAATAATATTTTAGATATTTCAGCAAAATAAAAAATAAATGTAATGAAATATTTATGTTCTACAGCATGTTAATGAGAAACTAACTAAAATTGTTGTAATAAAAAAAAAAAGCAAACAGGGAAAATAATATTTTTACATACCTAATTTCATTGACGTTGTACGTGATACTTTGATTTTGGGGAACCAATTAAATCCGATTATAAGTACGATAGCAATGACTTGAATCATCTTCAACAAGTCAAAGCTACCGTAATTTTTTCGGGTTTATATTTTGTTAGCTTAACTAACTTGGATCCTGAGACGTTCTTGTTTCAGTTTTTAAATCCGTGTCAACACATCTATGCTGTCCAGTGTCCACAGAACTTCAGTGTCCACAGAACTGTCCAGTGTCCCGCGTTTATTCTAAAAAGTTTCACTGTTACTTTTATCCGTTATTCTGCGGTCGAGTGGTAACAACTGAAATAGTGCAGATGCAGACGATTTTTAAGTTTCGAAGTTCGAAGCAGATGTTTTTTGGTTTTATTTGTTTTTCTATACCACAGTTTCGGAAGGAAATTAAATGCGTAATAATTTTGTCAAATTGTCTCTAATTCAATTTCCTGTTTGAAAATGTTTTATTGTATTTCATCTTTTATTTTTATCAGTTTTATTGAATTGTAAAGTTTCATTTACGTAAATTATAATAATAATATTATCCATAATTAGAGTTTACTAGATAAAACATTGCTTAAATTTTCAAAATGTATACAAATTAATTTAATGGTAATAATGATGACTCCCTCCTTTTTTTTAAAAGTAAAATTTGTATCACAGGTAATATATACAAAATATCTTCTTAAAAAATACAATAAGATTATCGAGAAGAGATGAGTTTTTCTTTGTCAATCTGTCATTCTCTTAATATTAATTTTCTGTAGAATAAAACTTGTAAAATAATTTTTAAAGATATATTTTGAAAACAAAAAATAAAACATGAATAATTAATCATGTCGTGGGCTTTGCCTAAATTGTGTACATTAATTTTATATTCGGAAAATGTCAATTCTATTTTAAACGTTTGAAAAAAGTAGAATAAAAAAAAAAATACTTAAAATAGTGAAACACTAAGAGGAAAAAAAAATGACTTGAATGCAAATTATAAAGCAAGAAATGCATATATGACTGAACTTTGAAGACGCTTTCTGCGTGCTCATTAAAAGCTGCAGCCTTAACTGTAATAGAAAGTTTTTAGTTTGAAACGACAGAAATGTTTCGACTACTCTTTGAGAAACTTCTAGTATAACAGATGATCATTTACAAAAATCTTTATAAAAGATAAGTCGAGGTCTGCTTACCTAAAACATTTTTTTAATAATATGAAATTCTCATAATTAGGAAATCGTTTTGTGTTGCTGATGAATTAATTACATTTTATGTTATATGAAAATAAAAAGTTTTTGTTAGAGGCACAGATGCAACTTGGACCACGGTTTAAAAAATTTGTTAATCCGGCAGAAAATATATTTTACAGTAAATAACATGTTTTTAATAATTTTTGTAATTTTTTAAAGTTTTCTAAGAAGTTCACATCTCAGTCACAATGTGACATCACTGAGTGGTGGCATTTTGGTCACAGATGTGACGTGACCACAGTGACTTACAGTGACGTCACAATGACGTCACTGTGACCATGCATGCTATGAGGGTAGTATGACTGAGTTAAAAAAAGAAATATATAAAAAGTTTATCTACGTGTGCATTGTTTAATGGAGTTTCATCACCAGTGGTATAATCTGTCGAACTGTCAGTATGGCAGACAAGATGTTATGGTCAATAAGGTTATTTATTCCGCTGGTTGTTGGGCCAGGTAGCTTATTAGGAAGAGGCTTATTGGCAAGTAAAGCTGAAGTTCTTGGGATAGAGTTTCAACCTGGATACTTTTTTACTCAAGTTGGAAAATGTCTATTCATATTTATTATAAAGTTTATTACAATTATCCTGTTAGTTATTATAAAGGAATGAGAAATAAAATTAATTCATATATAAATATGTATTCACAGTAAAGATAAAAATCATTGGCCGTTGTGAATCACACAGCAACTGAATGAAAAATAATGGCGATTAAAAATTTCCCCTGGTCACCAAAATTGATTTTCTAACATTCAACAAAATCATCTTTTATTTCTGTTACTTTTTTAAAAGTTTTAAGCATTTATTATAAACACCATTTATACAATAGTTTAGTGTTGTATACTCTCAGTACGCAGTAATAGCGTGGTAGTGATTTACATTATCAAATGTTGCGACAACACGCAACTTCTGCATACTGTCAGAATAAAAGATTTTTTAGAAAGTATATAGTCAGTATGAAATATTTCTGAAAGCAAATAATCAGTGTAAAATGCCAGATATCCTAAGCATATGTTATTATTTGATACATATGTTCGTTTACAGGGACACTAAAAAAACCCTATATATTATGATCTATGAGGGATAATTGTATAAAAAATATTTTATTCATGTTCACTCTTTTAAACATTGCGAAATCTATATGCGTTGTTGGTATGCGCTTAAATAGGTTTCCTATAGCAAATAGTGTGTATACTAGTTTTATTTCATTTACGGTGGCGTAAAAAGAATTTGTTTCAATTGTAAGTAGTAAATATTTGAAGTACACTTTAATGACACTTTATTATTTTGTGCGTAATGTTATTTATATTAAACATTGTCATGCGATATGACATATTCATTATAAAATGATGGAAACAACATTTAATACTGTTTCAGGATCGGATAAACAATTAAGATTGTGGCTTTTGGGCCGATAACATTTACCACTTTCCAACATTAGGTGAAAGTTTTTATGACCGCTTGACTTCGGTTTAACGACTGATTCTCGTAAAAATATTCGAATTGTTATGATATTGATATATGTTATTGATATTTACTATGGCATGTTCTGTATTGAAAATCAGCGTATAGCATTTATAGTTCGTTCAGGGGGCATTAAAAAAAATCCGTTACATTGGGGTGCATGGGGAAAAATCGTAAGCAATGTATCTTATTGAAGTTACACTATCCCAAACGTAAGGGAATTAATATGAATGTCTGAAGTGCACTAAATCATGCTTTCTGTAGAATATAGAGTGCAGAGCACTTATCCTTCACTTACAGGACTATTCACTCTTAAAAGAATTCCGTTGCATAATGGTCTCCGGGGAAATACTGTCTGCAGCAAATTTTAATAAAGTTGCGCTATTTCAATGACGCCCTTTAAAAAAGTCCTAGAAGGACACTAGTATATTAGGATCTTTCGAATATTGATTCAAATGAAGATCTGTAGGAAAACACGCACAAAATCTTACACAGAAATAAAATGTCATAGTCAGCTAAAGACGGAATATTACATTGTGTGTTATGATGAGAAGTTTTATATTGGGCGTATCATTAAAATTAATAAAGAATGTTGTAAAGTAAATTTTCTACAAGAAATAAAGGAAAATTCCTAACAATGACTATAGAAAACAGACATTGCTGTGGTAAGAAGCTTTTATATATTTTTATGAGGCTTTGTCTAAAATAATGATTTTTATATTTCCTTCAATAACATTTCAATATATGCATTGTGTTTGCTTAAAAGAAATAGGTTAATTTTGTAAGGCTACGGTTTTAAAATAAAAACTATATTAAATAATGACAACTGTTTATTTCCCTTTTTCTTTAAATCGAAAGTAAAACACTTGGAAATTATAAGCGTTTCCCTCTTTCAAAATTTAAATCCCACTTTTTTACAATAAATTTTAAAATATTTTGTTTTTATACTAAATATGAAGCTTTGCAAAAGAAAGACTAAAAAAATAGTTTATGACGTTTTGAAGCAGATCTTTAAACACGTGGCCTGAAAACCGTCTAAGTGTTGCCGGTCGTTTTCTACCTGGTGCTTATTTTCCTTTTTCCCTTAACGCTTCTCTTACTTTCACGTCGCTTTTTGATTTACGAAAGGATTTTTTTTAATACATTATTATCATTGTATAATGCCATAATGATTGTGGCGACGACTTCCGCTATTTGATAGATTTTGTTTTTATAATATATATGAACCTTTGGAAAAGAAAGACTAAAAAAATAGCATATGGCTTTTTGAAGCAGATCTTTAAACACGTGGCCTCAAAACCGTCTAAGTATTGCGGGATCGAGTTCGTTTTTCTACCTGGTGCTTATTTTTCTTCTTCCCTTAACGTTTCTCTTACTTTCATGTCGTTTTTTGATTTACGAAAGGATTTCTTTTTAATACATTATTATCATTGTGTATGTTGTCCACTTAATATAAGAAATTTAATGTCATAATGATTGTGGCGACGACTTCCGCTATTTCTTTCTCTATTATCGCTCATGCATTCACTTCTAAATATTGCATTTTATACGCTATTATCGCATATTGCACTGTAGCTCAATATAGGACATTTTAAGTAATTTACAATCATGAATTTTTAAAAGTATACCTCAACAAGTTACTTTTTTTACTACGGTAATATCAAGTAACTAGTGGTACAGTTATTACAACTGGCAATTGATTGCCCAGAGTAAACTAAAAAGAAAAAGAGCATTTCCATTTTTTTTTTCTTTTTTAAACGTTCGATTAATCTTCGGTAATTCGATCCATTTCCAAGTGTTGCCATCATGGCTACAGCGTATTTTAAATTGAATCTGAATACTATGACAAGTTAAAAAACTCTTGAGCCACACTACATTTCTTCAACTAGGCCATTTGAGTATGGACCTCAATACGGAACGTTAATCATAAGCATAGCCAAGGGCGGCGCCAGAGAGGGGTCCGGGGGGGGGGGCATCCCCCGTCGGGGTCAAATTTAATCGTCATCGGGGAAATTTTTTTGACTTGAGTGTAGAGTCCTGCATCGGGTCGGGTAACCCGATTTTTCCTGCACACGACCCGAGTCATGTCGAGTCGGGTGCAGGTTAGTTTTTTAAAGATCTTCGGTTAGTTTGTAGAAAACCTAACCCACGGATACGCTCGCCGCTGATTTTTTAAGAGTTTAATCTAAATTAAGTTTTATTCCTTAGTCTGCGACCAGAAAATTTAAGACTTTAACCACATGTCGGTTAAAATCTGTTGTCACAACGGCCGGATGTTACCGAAAAACTTATACATTTTGTCTATAACTCATGCGCACTCCTGTTCAAGGTTTATTTGATTGACCGCAAACTTAGACGCCTAAAAGAAATACGATTTCAAGAAGAGACAAGACGTGGAAATTCATCTGCTCACTTCGATCTTTTTATTAAAAAACGTAGGGGAAGGTTGGCTTTTTTTTTTTTTTTTTTTCTATAAATGAATGAGTAAATAAAAAGAGAGTTTGGTATAATTATTCAAGCTAACTTAGTATCACACTAAAAATTCCTTCTTTGTTCATTAATTTCAATATACGGTAGAATCTCATTTTATAATAATATGGATATTAATCTCCATTTATTATATAGAAGAGAAATGGAAGGTGTAAAGGAGAAAATAATTATATACACAGATAATTTCATTGTAAACTGCGGGAAGATGTATATATAGCAACAACTAAAATCTTGCATCGGGTCAGATAAACCGATTCTACCCAAACATGTTGACCATTGTCTCTAAAATTTTGCTGTGGATCGTGTTGATTAGTGTTTCCATTTTCGGGTCATCTCAGATTAGAGTTTATTTTCTTTCTTGGGAGTCGATTCGAGTTCGCCAAATTTTTCCAAAGAAAAGTCCAGATTATTGTCTCAAATTAAAAAGAAAAATACATGTATATGAATGAGTATTCATTTACATATTCATATGCATTCATTTTTCGAAATATAAAACTGATTTTAGAGATATGATTGCAGACTATTTTCCTGAATTGTTTTAAATTATGGATTGATTTTTTTTTTCATTTCATGCTTAGGATCAAGTTGCAGGTTCGACAAAAAATATTAACAATTCGTGTTTATGCATAGTAGGTTACTACTATACGTAGGTTCGTATTTAGGAATTAAAAAAATTCGTGTAAATCAGAATACCAACTTTACTTGATAATTTAAACTTGATTGTATTATTAGACTTAAAGATTTTAATTAATAACTTTAAAAGTTCGACCCGATATAAAAGCTAAAAGTTCGCCCCGAGCCTGGCCCGGCAAACAGTTAAAATCTCGGCGCGAGTCCGACCTAGCCCGGCAGAATTTCTACGAAACATGCATTTTTACTTTGATTTTGTTAAAAGGAGGGGTTCTGACCAAAAATACTTATTTTAGCCTTTTTTTCCATGTTTATAATCTTCATTTTTAAAGATGCGCAAAAGGTTGCGATATACATTTTTTAAATGAATCTGTAAATGTTTTAGCTATTATTAATATTGTTAATCAAAAAATTATGTATTGAAGACTTAAAATCTGAAAAATGCTATACTGTAAAATCTTCTAAGACGGAATCGCCTCGGAAAGAAAAAAAAAATACGTTATTAGCAAGTTCCCTTCTTAGCAGGGGTAAATGTATTATATTCTTTTCTCACGTATTAGTATATTAATTTTGTATGGATCAATAAATTTTTCCGTATAAGACAGGATTCCGTTATAGGCTGGTTCTTTTTCACGCGTTTTACTGTATTTTAACATTATTACCTAGAAATCTACTATTCTTTAAAACGAATAAATTTTAATGTTTAATTATAGAATAATGTCGATTTAAAAATATATACACTTTTTGCTAAAACTTTTGGGCCGGGCCAAATTTTGCTGATTTTTGCATGGACCAGGCTATGCCTATACAATGATTTTCATACGGGCTAGATCTAGACAGGGACTGAAAATATCGGCTTATGAAGACCTAGGAAGAATGAAAATTGTCCTGTCTCGGTACGTAAAAAGAAGTTAGGTCCTGCCTGATCCTTCAGAAAAAAGTAAGGCCTGAGACCGGCCCGGAAAGATTAGTGACTAGGCCCGGCCACCCCCGAGTGCCATGAATGAAAATAGGCCCGGCCTGTGCAGATTTCTAGACTTTGGCTGTTTCGAAATAATCATGAATTTAAAGATTTTTTTTTTTTTTAACATCAACAAGACTTTGTTTTATGCTTGAGCTGATATTAAAATAATGAACTTTGACCTTCAAGCTATTTTACAAGTTTTCCTTTAGCTTACATTTTTCTTGAGAATTTTGTATTTCAGTTTTAGTCTCAGATTTAAATTTTTTATCTTATCAGAAGTTAGAGGACCACGCTGGCTGGTTTCGATCAATATACACTCTAAAAAAATTACGTGAATTGCAGGTGTTTCTTCAATTGCTTTTATTATTATTAATATCGCAACACGAAAGTTCCTGTTTTGATTTGCCCATTTCCCCCCAAAATACAGAAAATTCATTAATCTAACGTAAAAATTACCTGAAGTTGCATTTTCGTCAAATCACAGGGGTATTCCCGTAACTGTGCTTCATGTTACATTTTTGTGTTAGAAAATAATTTTTTACGTATGTCTGTTTTGCTCCAAAACAAAAAAAGTTCTGAAGCTCAATTTTTTTCAAATAATAGAAACTTGTTGCCTGTGCTTTTTACGTTTGACGAAATGTTTTCTTGAGAGTGTACGTAATAAATACGTAGTGTACTTTTTCGAAAACGACTGAAATGCAAAATAACGAACAAAATAAAACGCGGTATTTATAAAGTGAGCATTATTGTCATAAAATTACTGTTATTTTAAAAACTCTAGTTCGACTAATTAATTTCACACCATTCCTTTATGGATAAAGTTTAATTCACATACATTCAATACGAAGAAAGGAAGCTATTTAATACATCAACCTGTTAAGATGGAACGACAAAGAATCAGGAGAACTTTCCAATTTAGACAGGTTTTAACCTTAGAAAGTACATTGTTCCGTTATAATTGCATAGTACTGTTTTAGCGATATCGCGAAAAATTTCAATTTAAAGCATTATTCCATTACACTGATTCCGTTTTAACAGGTTTTATTGTAGTATTTAGGATGTCCCGATTTTCAAACGCCTTTCCCTATTATTTACTCTCTCTGTCCCGCTTTTTTGCAATACTAGACCTGACAACACTACTTACGAGCCAAGTTCAAGTTAGCCAGTGTTGTAGTCGTAAAAAAAGCTGAGAGTATACGGTATAGGCAAAGGGTATACGCTGGCATCATGAACGTTCATAGGTAAGGTATACGCTAATGCTTTATTTGAGAAACAGAGGGAATACGGATCTTAAAAATACGGAGGAAAAAAATTCGCTTAAAAAACCGCCTTAAATGTTTATTTTCTACATAAAAGACAGAATTCATATTACAGATATGATTGCAGTCTATTTTTAGGTAGCTTTCATTATAAAAAGCTACCTATTGAACCGATTTGGATGTAACTCGGTGTGTATATAGTACATACCAATGTCTCAACCGTGTTCGTTGGCCAGCTTCATCCGCCATCTTGTTTCAAAATGGTGGCCATTTAAATTTTTTTTTATTTGAAATGTGCTACAAAAAAATTGAAAATGGAAAAATATTTTTTTCTTATGTGTTTGACCTTGATACAAAGATTCCGGAGCAGTTTTTGTTTCGTCTGTATCTTAAAGAATGGCTGAGTTATAGCACTTTGAATTTCTAGCGTGGCTGATATTTTGAAACGTCCTGATTTTTGTCATGCGATAACAGGCGTATTTATGAACCGATATGGATGTACCTTGGTGTGTACATAATACATACCAATGTCTCGGCCGAGTTCGTTGGCCAGCTTCATCCGCCATCTTGTTTCAAAATGGCGGCCATTTAAAAAATTTTTTAATTTAAAATAAGGTACCAAAAAATTGGAAAATGAAAAAGCTTTTCTTCTTATGTGTTTTACCTTCATACAAAGATTCCGAAACAGTTTTTGTTTTGTCTATATCTAAAAAAATGGGTGAGTTATAGCATTTTGAATTTCTATTGTGGTTGACATTTTCAAACGACCAGATTTTTGTCACGCGAACAGGCGTATTTATGAACCGATTTGGATGTAACCCTTTGTGTACATAGGACATACAAATGTCTCGACCGAATTCGTTGGCCATCTTCATTCGCCATCTTGTTTCAGAAAGGAACATCAAAAAATTTTTTTATTTAAAATTTACAATGAGGTATCAAAAAATTGGAAAATGAAAAAGATTTTTTTTATGTGTTTGACCTTGATGCAAAGATTCCGGAGCAGTTTTTGTTTCGTCTATATCTTAAAAAATGGTTGAATTATAGCATTTTGAATTTCTAGCATGGCTGACATTTTGAAACGATCTGATATTTGTTACGCTATGACACACATATTTATTAACCTATTTGGATGTAAGAAGGCATGTGAATAGTATATAGCAATGTCTCGACCAAGTTCGCTGGCCAGCTTCATCCGCCATCTTGTTACAAAATGGCGGCCATTAAATTAAAAAAAAAAATTGTATTTATAGTGAGGTGGAAAAATTTAGAAATTGAAAAGGGTTCCTTTCTTAAGTATTTGACCTTGATATAAGGATTCCGTAGCATTTTTTGTTTTGTCTTTATCTTAAATAATGGCTCAGATATAGCAGTGTGAATTTCTTTATGTTAGTGACATTTTGAAAAATCTGATTTTTTGCCTGCGACAGCACTCGTATATATCAACCGATTCCGATGTCAGTGAGCATGTGCACAGAAATTACTAAGGTCTCGACCAAGTTCACTGGTTAGCCTCATCCACCATGTTGTCTTAAAATGGCAGGCACTTCAAAATATCGCCGAATTTGGCAACCAAATACAAGTTACTTTAAATAAAAGCAGCTTGGATAAAGCTGACTAATTTCGCGAAATTCTTCTTCATAATGATTTAGTATTGATAAAAATTAGCATTGAATCTTCTATAATCTGTTTCCCTAAACTGAGCTTCGTGTGTTTGAATAACATAAGCTAGCTTTTTAAAAATAAGGAATATGAAAGCTACCTATTCCTCCCGGCACTGGCCGGAAGGACTTTTTCATAACTGTATTACGTTATATATCTTTTTTGTGTCGAGTCGGGTTCGGGTTAAAGTGTTTCGGTTTAGGGTCAATAGAAAATTTATTGTAGGGTTCAGGTCGGATTTTGAGTCAACGGAAATTTTTTGGTAGGTTTCGGATTGACTTTATGTGGAACGTTTGGGTCCGGTATAACACAACCCGCGCAGGAATCTATTTCAGATGAAAAACTACATGTATTTGAATATGAATGACTTTTTACATGTTTATTTTTCTACATGAAAGGTAACATTGATATTGGAGATATGATTGCAGACTATTTTTCTATAATTGCATTATATTTTGGATCTATTTTCTCTGATTCCGGGTTTCAGGTTGGGTTTGGAATTATTTTGGGTTCGATTGGGTTGCGAGTGGACGGAATATTTTTGATTGGTTTCGGTTCAGGTTGCAGCATGGTTTTAAATAAAATTTGCAGGATTGCAAATTTTACTTTTTACCCGGGGCCAGTGGTGTAGCCGTAAAACAAACAGAGGGTATACGCTCTAAGGAGAGCGTATACCCTGGAGTGTATATACTATAGCTTTCTTGAGAAACAGAGGTTATACGGTGTTCCTTTAAAAAATCCAGAATGTATACGGCGTATACCCTCCACTACATCCCTGCCCGAGACGGACCCTAGTTAGGTGTAACGTTTAACTGCTAGTTTTCACGATGACACTTTCACTAACAAATTTAAATAATTATAAATTAAAATAATTTTTGATCACTTCATGCGTTTTCGATAGAGATTTGTCCGCTGATTTTTTTCAGTTACATTAAAATACATGGTCAACCCAGCCTGAACACGAACCGCGTTTCGAAAAAAATTGGTTACCATCTTACCTGATGTGCGACTCTTGTTTCTAGACCTTTGCATTTTCTTAAGGGACGGGTGGTCCGCAGTGGTTTGACTCATAACCGGAGAACTGTTCCATACTTTATCGCTCACACACTGCTGTGTATGTGCCATATATGTGCACGTAAAATCTGTAATATTGAATGACCTCTTATTGGGACGTTGCTGGGTGGAAGATGAAGAAGGGTACGAAGCAGAGTTTCCCCTTTCGGGTAATACTCGAAAGTGTGGAAACTTTCTCTTGCGGATTCGTCCACCTATAAAGATTAGGTGAATAGTGAGGTACTTCAAAAATAACTTTAAGAGCTTTTTTTTCACTTTATTTATCTACAATATTCTTTGACAGGCTTCAAAATTTATATTTCGAATAAAAATCTTTTGTCCCTCGGCAATTCATATCTAATTTAAATCGCGCTGTGAGTGTTAGAGATCTGCGCATTTCGGGTTATGCCAAAACGCGAAAATTTTAAGTTTTTCATGTGATTAACCAACGTATTTCATCTGTTATTTAAAAAACGGAAAAAAGTAACAAAGAAATGTTTGTTGTTCATTTACTCCACTAATAAAGGAGAAAAGTTACCACGACATTACCGTGCAGAAAAAATTTTTGAAGTCCAGTGAATACAGTCCGGTCCGTCCCGAATCTACAAAAAAAATTTAAGATCCTGATGTGTCCTGGGAAGAATGAAGTTCAGGTCCGGACCAACTTTTCAAAAGCTAAAATTTAGCCCGAGCTCGTACCGAGTTTTCAAATAATATTAAGCCCGGTCCGAGCTTAATGAAATAAACTTTCACCGATCTCGGGCTTCGGGACCAGTGTTGAATTCAGGGGGTGGCCCGGGGGTGGACATTCCCCCTCAGAGCAATGAGATGTTCCCCCCGGAAGATTTGAGATTTTGTGTTTTTAATGGTCAAAAGTGCAACCCCCCCCCCCCCCCGGATTCACAGAAATCCCGTCTGAATTTAACACTGTTCGGGACAGGCCCGGGCCCGTGGAGACCTCTAATATATATTATGAGTTCGGCCCCCCTGTCTTGGATACTGTGACCCTCCGTCGGGCAAGTTCTGGCGCCGCCCCTCAGCATAGCTGCCAACTTGTACGGATTTTTGCTACCACTAAAATTTAATAGAAAGTTTACCTAATTCAATCGCCGAATTTGCGTGAATTTTCATAATTAAATAAAACAGAAATTTCTTTTAAATTTTAGTGGTAGCAAAAATCCGTACAAGTTGGCAGCTATGCATAAGATATCATATTTTGGTTTAAACATTGAGACTCTGTTCTTAATAGTAGCTGTTTTTCGATACGTCTTTATGAAAGACATATCGAAATTATACATAAGATAAATATCCAGTTATTATAAAATCATTTTAAGAATTCCCTAGATACACCAAAACATACAACAAACTGTTGGAATCATGTTATTTTGAACATAAAATGAATATTTAGTTAAGTTGAATTGGTTGAAAAATACGTGTTGCATCTTAACAATGCATCATGTTCAAAAATTTATTTTTTATTTATTTTATTTTACTTATTTTGTATATTTTTATTCAGTTGTACCTATTTTTTTACTTGTTTTGTAATTTATTTATTTGTATTTTGTTTTGCCGTATTTATGGACTTCTTAAAACGATTCTACAAATAATTGGAGAATTATATTATTTATAATTTCGATATGTCTTTCATAAAGACGTATAGAAAATCATTCATTATTATATACCAGTCAAGATCACTGTTTAAACTGAAAAACGATTTTTAAAAATAAGTAATCTGATGTGTCTAAAGCAATGTGGTGTAAGATATTGCGGTAGTTATATGGGAGATTCTCAAAAGGTGGGATCATTAAACGTTAGCTATATGTAATTTTTAAAATTTTCAAATTTAAGGCCAATTTTTTTATAGTATAGTATTTTGTCTATAAATATAATATATAAATATTTTTAATAGTATGTCTACAAAATTATACACAAACATTAAAAGACAGCAACTATTCTGGAAAATTAATGATTAAAGCATTTAATTAGCAGTTGTGTGCGTTACAAATTTTGGACATTTTTTCGCACGTACGTTACAGATTTTGGACGTTGCTCTTAGTATTTAAAAAATTCTTAAGACTAAGAATGTAGTAAATGTGTCTGTATACATATATATATATATATATATATGTATAATTAAATTTTTGTTATCCAGTAATAATAATAATGAAATCAAATGCATTGTTACGTACGTTACTTTCGGACATAACAAAATACAGAAAAATTCTTTATAGAAAAGTCCTTCTATCTACAAAAAAGCAATAAATCAGCCTGCCATCTTTTAACGAAATTATCAAAAAATCATCCGTTTCCTTTATGCATTCGTTGTTTACCATTAGAACCACCTGGAAAAAAGTTAAAACTCTTTTTCTTGATGCTACATTGGAGCAGTTAACGTTATGAATCTCCGAAATTGGCCTCTTTAGCATAAAATAATAAAATTTTAAGATATTTATACAAAGCTTTTACAGTTAATTATGTCATTTTCTGTCTCTGAATAGAATTAAAAACTCAGTGTAAAAAAAAAAATATAAAGTCAATGTTAATTAAAGTTATGTTTGAAAGGCTTAAAGTTATGACGTGTGTCCAGTGCCTACCTTTTGAGAATCGCCCATGTTAAAATAAAAACAATATTTTGTTTTCTGATATGTATATACAAGTCTATTTCCAGTCTCATTAAAATATTTTGAGGTTTTCCTTTTTTCTGCCTATTCATACTACAACATAATAAAAAAAAAAAAAAATCAGAGTTAAGTTGGTACCTAGCCGTTCCATGTCTTTTTTTCTTCTTCTTCATCAGCACTTATAGATTTCCGAAAAAACGGAGAAATGAATAAATGTTTGCATTGATTCCCTTCGAAAATTTTCGCCTATATATGATACATCCGAAAAAGATGAGTTTCCGGAAATATTTCATACGGACAGCAAAATATGTTAGCAATATACCAGACGTCTAGCGGCAATCGTGTAAGTTCAAAACAATTCTAAGGCTAATGTCAGACGAACGTCTTTTTGCACGCTTTTTTCTCTCTTACACCATCCCTATACCTTCGTTAGCATGTGTAATGGTTTAAGAGAGAAAAAAAGATTTATAACTCAACTCATTAGGTTGTGACCATACCTATTGTCAAGACGACTGTTTTTTATTCACCGTTCTTCTGGTATGCCGGACTTTTTTTTGCATCATGTAGCTGCATAATTGAAATATAATGACTTTTATAAATAATATTGGAGTATGCTGCCTATTGAATTGTCACATCGTGTGAGCCTGGGCTTAATTTTTTCAGCAGACTCCTGCCAAGCTACTTAATTGTTCCCAGAGCGTGTCCGCAAGAAATTTGTTTCGTGAAAATATTACTATAATAAATTAATACTACAATATAATGATAATAAATTTCTGTTAACGGTATCTCTTTGGAAGTATGCTTTAATATTTAATAGGGAAATGTTTTCAAAAATCTACTTTATTTAAGGGAGAGTTGTACAAAACCGGGTAGCGCTGGTTCCTCCTTAATTTGAACTTTTATCTGTCGGCCAACACCAGAAATTGCTTGTTCAAAGTCATTACGGCATTTGTAGCTGAACGAAGCATTATTGTGTGCGGTTATTTTTGTGTGAAGGAATGCGTTTGAATTTCTCTTAAAAAATTATTTTGTTTGTTTCTAGGTTTTACGCATATATTAACTGTTTGCCAGAATATTAAATATTGGTAAGTACTACATTTAATTATTTGTTTTCTTGCAACTATTTTAACAGTTTTACTGATCTTTTCCTATACATAGCTGCCAACTTTTACGCTTTTTTGCTACCATTAAAATTTAATAGAGATTTTCGCCTTGTTTAATCATGAGATTTTGACGATTAAATAAGAAAATATTTACTATAAAAATTTAGTGGGAAGAAAAAAGTGTAAAAGTTGGCAGCTATGCCTATAGGACTGAGAGTAGTGACGTCATGTTTAAAAACACTCTAAACAGAAATGTCTGAAATTCAGACACTTAAGTGTCTGAAACGCAGTGTTCAATTTTCAGACGTTTTAAAATGGCTGAAAATTTTCAGACACTTCTTGCGTCTGAATTTCAGACACTTAAGTGTCTGAAATGAGAGTGTTCGATTTTCAGACGTTTTGAAATGTCTTAATTTTTTGAGACACTTCTTGCGTCTGAATTTCAGACATTTCAAATGTCTTAATTGCGGCCATCTTTGAACCCCTTTTTTTCACCAACATGAAGCCATCTTTGACCACTTTTCTATCTAAGCCATATATGCAGCCATATTTGACCACATTGAATCATTTTTATAAATGGGAATAATTTGTTACTATAAATCAGAGCTGTTGAAGCGTGGAAAACTGGGCTATTTCTCTGCCCCCCTGATTCTAGGGTCCCCCAAGTTGGGTATGAAATTTTCATAAAGCTGATATTTTAAATTTGTTTTAACCTTGTGATGATTATAATCAGTATTTTGTAGTTTTAGAACAGGATAATATATATATACACATATATAGAGAGATATATTCACCTAAATATGTATTGATATGATATCATATTTTGTCCTACGGCATCAAAAATGTTATTACTTTTAATGACAACTTCAAATGAATGCTAGGCCAGAGACCTGGTATTCATCCCCCCCCCACCCCACCGCCTTCATATACTGTTACAAAAGAAAAATATACAGTAAATTCTGTCTAAGGCGGATTCTGTACAAGCCGGAAATCTGTCTAACGCGGAAAATTTTTCAAGTCCCAGCGAACCCATAGAAAATAACATTAATTGCTGCTGCGTAAGCCGGAATCTGCCTAACGTGGAAACGGAAAGGTTTTTAAAGTCCCACCGAAACGAAAATTTTGCGTAAGGCGGAAAAAATGATATTTTAAAAATGAAAGGCATTCGGTTGATGAAACTTTAAAACCGGTATATAAGTCAAATACTCGCTGTCAAAGCTTTTAATTAAATTCAGTAATAGATTAATAAACTTAATTTTTAAGAACAGAAACTGTTTGAATTTTTAAGAAATGCTTTTTTTATTCTGTTATTTACCGTATAATTTTGCATATAAAAGTTATTACTAATAAAATTGTACACATTTATAAATATATATGTATTTTCTAAAGTACAATATATTATGCTTTAAGGTTTACTCAAATTGAAAGTGGCAACTTTCCGACTCCTTCCTGCAGTCATTTTATATGTTAAATTATCAGGGATTTTTATTACAACAGTTCAAAGAAATCGAATAGCATTCATCATAAAGAATTTTTCAGAATTTCAGTTTCCGACCGATTTTTGAGACAGGAAAATTAAGGAAGCAATTCGTTATAACTCACGATTCAACATATTTATCGAAAACGAAAAACGATATTCGATTCTAAATAGCTCCAGTCGTCATGCTTGCAAATTTTGTGGTTTTACGTACAAAAATGATATAGAGAATGTGCCAGAAAATTTTTCGTTACAGAGTGCTTTATTTATTTATTTATTTATTTTTTTAAAACAAAAGCTTTGAAATTTTACTAACTTAAAAGTTTTTAAGCCTAATCTTATAGATTTTAGTAATAAGCAAATTTTTTTCCTCTGAAAAAATAAAAGAACATCATACCCAGTATGTTTTTCACATTTGTCAAAATAATTGTTTAAAAAAATTCATGAAATAATCTCTATTCGTTAACAAGTGTTTAACTCTCTGAACTACTGTGTGCAAGATGAGGTATGTAATTGTGTTTGTTAAGTGAATGATTTTCATTAAATTCCGAAATTGAAGTAATTTCGAATCGGTACAATTTATTCCAGTATTCAAATAATGTTTTTCGAGATTTTTAAAAACAATAAATTTGATAGAAAATTTAATTTTATTAAATTTTTGTTTTAAAGAACGGCACTAAATGTTACGAACACAAAAAACTATACGTGATTGGAACAATGTTTTTATTTTTTTGTGGGGTGGAGGGGCTATTTTGCATAAGGCGGAATATTGCCTACGGCGGAAAATTTTCTCGGTCCCGATCGATTCCGCCTTAGACAGAGTTTACTGTATAAATAAATAAATAAAATGAAAAAATTAACCCTATTCGATGTTGTTAAATACATATTTGGATAAATATATCCTTTTCTTTAACCATATCATGTTCTAAAAGCACACAATATTTATTAAAATAAATATAAGATCAAAACGAATTTAAAATATCAGCTTTGTTGAAATTTCATACCAAATTTGGGGCCCCGTAAACCAAAAGGCTCATAGAAAGAGCCCAGTTGCCCATGCTGCAATCATCTTTGCATGATAACAAATTATTCCCATTTATATAAAATGATTCACTCTTTTTTTTTCAATGGCAACACCGAATTTTGACACCATATTTTAAATCTTCGGCTCAAACTATGCCTAAAAACGAAATTTCTAGTCATTTGAATGGTAAGTTTTTGAATCATAAGCATTCAAAATTTAGAGCTTCTAATGTTAAATTACATTTTCATATTCATATTAATATCTCCTGAAATTATAATCCTAATGTGATAATTTTGTATGTGGATACAATACTGAAAATCCAAAACATAAAGACATTGAATTTGTAAAATTGCATACCAAATTTGAGGGCCCAAAAATCAATGGGAAGGGGAGGGGGCGGGACCGCGGATCAGTTTCCATGCTCTAATCAGGTCTTCCTTCGAGAAGAAACACTACCCCTCTTTTTATTTTTCTAAATAGAGCTGTCCGCTATTCGGGAGTGACCGGTTATGGGAGTTTTACTGTAATAACGGACATTCTCGAATAGCAGAGACCTATTTAGCGATCCCTTTTTTCAATCCACATTTGTAGATTGAAGCAGATTTTGTGTACTTTTTACTCTGTATACTGTGTATTTGTATACTCTGGACTGTTTATTTCTACATATGAAAATAAAATCTCTAAATAGCGAGAAAATTCTGCGGTCCTAGGGTGTCTTCTATTGAGAGTTTTTATTAAATATATCTAGTTATAAATATATTTAAAAAAAAAGTCAGAAAATGTTTCTTTTCTATCTTTCTTTTTTTTTTCTTTTTTTTTTTTTTGACAGTATAGGAAATGTGATTCTAATAAGTTCCAGTACCAGCGGCTTACATTCATTAGCCCCCCTTCATACTACTACATATACAGTCACAAAAAATTAAACACATTGACGACTTAATATATATATATATATATGTATGTGTGAACATGTAAATATATGTTTGGATAAATATATTCTTTTCCTTTTACTTCATTCTACTTTACAAGTATATGCAATATGATATATAATCAGTACAATAAATTGTTTTGCGAAAATGGATGCATTCTCCGATGATAATAAAAAAATAATCCTGTAAAAAATCAGAAAAATTTTGGCAATAAAAGTTGTCAGAAATTTTCTGTGTCTTAAAATTTAAATATGTAATACAGATGAAACACAGGAAATACATATGAATGTAGTTCTTTATATTTTGAAAAAGTTTTCATAGTCTAAAAAAATTCTTTCATCGTGCAATTAAATACTGTAGAAATTTCGAACTTTTTAACAAAGCGTTACTTTACATAGGAACAATTTAAAATATATTTATAAACAGGGATGTAGTGGAGGGTATGCGGCGGTATAAGCCGTATACCTTCTGGATTTTTTTAAGGAACACCGTATACCCTCTGTTTCTCAAAAAAGCTATAGTGTATACATTGTAGGGTATACCCTCTTCTTAGAGCGTAGGCCCTCTGCATTTTTTACGACTACACTACTGTTTATAAAACATTAAAAATTTCCCGATAACTTCAATTCTGATGCTCTTATAATTATTTTTCAAGTTTTCTTATAATTATTTGTCTTATAATTATTTTTCAAGTTGTCAAGTCCACCATCTGAAGCAAAAACGTTCATAGCATTTCCTATAAATAATGTAATTTTGTTACATGAAAACACTAACTTCGAAAATGTAATGTGTAAAAGAATTAAATGATCTGTCATTAAAAATAAAAATTCATATGCGAAACCATGCCAATAATATCTGTAATACAATGGAAGTATTTATTAATATCATTTAATAACTTGATCTTTTTAATTACATTTTGCCATGTGGGCAATTCCTTTTATAATAACTTTTAATTTCAAAACTTATTTTGCCTTAAAAATACATATCTAATTTTTATTTCTGTATTTTTTATAAAAATGCACAAACTTTTGAAAAAAATCCCCAGCAATTTTATGTGAAAAATGCAATTATACATAGTAAATATGAAAAGACTATCTTTTCTAATTTCTGTTCTAAATCTGTAATCACTTTTTAACAATCAATAAATCGATATTAATAAATTTTTCGATTTTCAAATTTTTGAACAAAACTTAAATACAATTTTAAGCAATTAAACAAAGTAAATCATGATTTATTTTTTTACTTATTTTATAGTAAATCCTTATCTATCTAGAATTTTTTAAAAATAAAATTATCTATTAAAAAATGGAACATTTTAATTTTATTAGTAATAATCATAAGTTACAATAATTTGTTTGATTTAACTAACATGTATATTGTTTAGAATACATAAATAGGACAACGCAAAATAATTAAAATTTGCTTTCAATACAAATAATATTATGAAGATTTTTTTAAGTTGGCATTTCCGAATTAAGGGGAAAAAAATGTTTTACTAAATAAGCTATTTCAGTTTGAAAATTTGTTTCGCATAAATCCATTTTGACAAAATTTTAATTTAATAACCCCCCTCCCCGCCTAAAATGTACATATCTTATTATATAATACAAAAAATTAATCAAAATAAGTGTTTGATTATTTTACAATTTTCATCTAATATTAACCCCTTGAGGGGCGGTGGGATATATTTTATCCCACCTAAGTTTAATCAAGATTCGCACCGGAAACTTTTAAATAAATTTTATTTTTGTAACTTTGATGGAAAAAAGTTGTAAAATTGTTTTTCCATATTTTGAAACTAATTTTTTCAAAGATTCCGGTTTGAATTCAACATTACAGGGATACAATCGATTGCCCCTCAAGGGGTTAAATATTGAGTTATTATATGTTCTACACAGCAAAAAGACAATTTAATTAAAATTCAGGTAAATAAAATGTTGTTTTAACCGTGAAAGAAAGTATTATAAGGAATTAAACATATTGATAAAACCCATTGATTAAATTGATTGAATTATTTTATATATTAATTAAATTTAGTAACAGACCAAAGTGAAAAAAAAAAAGCTTCTCAACCAAAACTGAGTATTTCTTTTTCAGGAAAAGATTCGAGAATTTTGCGATTTTGCTTTATTTTCTATAGAGAGATTATACTAAGCGATTTTTTATGTAATATTTACTGACATTTTTACAGTCTGATTAATAAGTTGTATTCACAAGAAAAATATATAGTGCAGCAACTGCTTTTTTGGACAAAAAATATAACACGAAAAAGGTTGAAAAAGTTGGGTGTCAATGTACACAAGCAATAACTTTTAATGCTTATTTAAACAAATGATGGGATTATTTGATATAATAAAAACATTTTTTTATAAAGCGGAAGCTTTAAGAATTATTAAGCAAGTTAGTTAATTAATCCTGAAAATGATATAAATTTGTTAAAAATCATAAAAAACACTGTAACACTGAAAAATATTTATTGTATATAAAAAGATACAAATATGATAAATACATATATTCTTAAAAAAGTAAATTAAATAATTAATATTACGTAAGTAATATTGTTCAAGAAAAAGTTCTATTTCGAAATAAAAATATATTGTTGTAAATAATAGCATCCTTACCTTTTTAGTTTCCTTAAATCTAATAAAGTAAATCCATTTAATACAAACAGGTAACACAAAAACAAACACACTTTCTTATGTATTTTACTAAATATTCAGAATGATGTTGAAAATTGAAAAACATATAGAGGAAATTTTTTTGTCATTATTCCCACATATATTTTTATAAGAATATAATTTAAATTTACTGCACAGATTAATTCTACTCAACATCTGCTTGCTGATATTTCACAATTATTCTTCAGTCTCTGAAGAACAAATATTAAAATGCCCCAAAAATGGCACTTTATAGCTGCGTATAGATCTATGTAGATGATAGAATCACACTATTAAAAAATATATTATTTTTATAACAACATAAAACGCATATTCCACAACTTGAATTCAATCCACTTTGTTGTTTCACACGTACTTTCTTATACTACAACCTCTGAAGAACAAATATCGAAATTCTAAAAAATGCATTTTACAGCTGCGTAGGCATATGTACCTACTACTCCATAAGTTAAATTCAATCCATTTTGTATCAGCTTATTTTTCATACGTACTTTCTTATACTAGAATCTCTGAGGAACAAATATCGAAATTCCAAAAATTTACTTAATAGCTACGTAGCTGTATATAGATCTATGTAGAATACACGGTCACAATATGCATTTACGGAATTTTACACATAAAAAATCTCGGGAGCCTTTGTTAAACAAGAAAATAACTCACTGAAAGAATATTCCGTTTTAACGCGCCAATCGCCAATGGACTTCTAACAAAGCGAAATACGCGAAGTCATCATTTTAATTTTCTGTGCAGTGGTTTATCCAGTCTGCGGTTTACAAACCGTTATAATGGGCTTGATGAGTAATAAAATTTTTTATCAGCGAGAAGTAGATCATTGAATTAGAAGAAATCCGAAATGTTTTATTTTATCTATTTAGTTAATTTTCTTAACATGCTACATTTATTTGAGTGCGATTTTTGCAGTTTTTCTATTTTCAGACATATAGAACACATACTTTAAATAAAGATTTTGTAGTAAAACTAGCAAATAACATATTGAATTTTGATGAGGAGGGCGGTGGAGGTACATTGTCCCTCCCTGAAATTTAATTAATTAAATTTTCTTTATGTCTAATCATTTAAAAAATATACTTTTTTGTCTTCCAAATAGCAATATATTAATTAAACGCTAAGAGAAAATGTTGCTAAGAATTTTTCTTCAGAGGAGCCTCCCCCTCCCCCCCCACACACCACCATAAACTTTTTTGCAGAAGACAGTTTTAATTCTGTTCTCCTTTTGCTGTTCATATATTTCAAATGTATCTTACAAGGAGAGGGCCAACCTTGTTAATCACAGATTTTGATTATTTTAATATATGTTGTAGGTAGGGTAGAGGCCCCTTAGTGTCAGGTTCAACGGATTTTGTCCAATGCTCCTTAGTTCTTGAGAAACCGGGGGGGGGGGTCTAATATTAGTACACAACTTAAATACTTACTTTGCTACAACGACGATAGGTCAGTCGTAGCTCAGTTGGTATGGTGTTAACCGGCTGACTGGCGGGCCCGGGTTCGATACCTGAGTGCGCTACATTTGTTTTTCTCATTTTTTGTTTTATAAATTTACTTGTAAGTGTAACTTAATAATCTCACTGTCAATTAAAATTTTTAATATTGTATATCAATTATAATTGTAACCTATTTAATTTTTTACTTTTAACTGAATAGTTGTAATAAAACATCATAAAACTGTTATTTTTTTTTTTTTAATAAAAAATCACTTTTAAAATGTATTTCATATATTCTTTATCGATGCAATGATATTGAGCAATTGTGTCAATTCGTGATTTTAAAGAAACATCATTTAAGCATTTCTTTAACAAAGGAAGTCAGTGAGATAATACTATTATTCTGTTTTTAAAGTAACAAGCATAATCATATTAAAAATTAGCATCAGAATTAAATTACAACCGATTTTTTGCATATTAAAGATTTTTAAATTTGTAATAAGTATGCTTGCACTTTCAATTATTTTGCTTTCCCCTTTATCTTTTTTCTGCTTTTATTTTATTTGAATATTCCTTTTTTTTTTATCATAACTAGATGGCACCACAACAGAATTTGTCACGATTTTGGAATTTTTATCATTCAATAATAGATCCAATTTCTTTTTAAACCTCTTTAATGGATGAGAAATAATAGTTTACAAATAAGAAATGATAAATTTAAGTTTGTTAACATTATAATTAATCTTTGGTGTTAAAATTTTTAATTGAAATTATTAAATTATAATTACAACTATATTTATAAAACAAAAAATGAGAAAAACAAACGTAGCGCATTCAGGTATCGAACCCGGACCCTCGGATCAGCCGGCAAATGCCATGCCAACTGAGCTACGACTAACCTGCCACTTTTGCTGCGAAGTAAGTATTTAAGTTGTCTACTATTATTAGACCCCCTGGTTTTTCAAGAACTAAGGGGCATTGGATAAAATCCGTTGAACCAGACACTAAGGGGTGTCTACCCTACAACATATATTAAAATAATCAAAATCTGTGATTAACAAGGTTGGCCCTCTCCTTGTTAGATGGGGAAGGGAAATTCAGAAAAAAAAAATCCCTTTTGAAGAAGAAAAAAAAAAAAGAAACAGGAGAGAAAAAATCCAGTTTTCCATTGAACGATTAATATTTCTTAATTTTTGAATTTCTTATTATGTTGATATCTTTAAGGCTGTTCTTAACTGCTCTGCTCAACAAGTGCAAAATGTTTTTGCACATTCACAAATTCATTTTTTAACGGAAAGGTATAAAATTGTAAAGCCTAGCCATGGAAGCGATTTCGAATTGAACTGTGTTTTCCATTTTTTGATCAATCAATTACCAACTGAGTTATAAGAGATTTTGATCACGTGACAAACACGTTTTTCGCCCGCTCTTGAGTGCTCTTTCTTCCTTTGCGCGGAAATTTGGCTCAAAACGCCCACTTTGACACTATTTTCTGAAAGATCTAATGCGTTTGCAAAAAAAATGGAAAAAACAGCTCAATTACATAGTTTCTGAACAACAACACCAGCTAATGCATTTTCGAACAACAATAAATTAAAAATTGTGTCAGAAAGTTGCCCTTTTGGATTTGAGAACACCCTCAAACATTTTTCACACGAGGAGGAGTTATAACAAAATATTCTTAGTTTAGCTTCGTGTTTACATTCTGCATTTTAGAAAAGCGGACTAGGCAGTGGAATCCAGGCATATCTATCCTAAATTCTTGCTCCTTAATACGTTTCTTTCTGTCCAAACTCATAACTCTTCGCATTTAGGGGAGAGGGCCTTCCTGTGTACGCCTATGATAACAAGTAATTTTTGAAACACTTTATATTATGAAAAGCAAATATTTAATTATTTATTGCGCCAAAAATAACTTAGCCGCAAACCTTACGCGAGCTTTTACAATTGTCCCACGATTACTTCTTTTATAAAGTAATACTAAATTAAGTGGATGAAAGAGTATTTTAAACAGCTTTCATCCATTCGGAAATATTTTCTGATGGTATTGGTATACATATTGCAATACAATAGTACGTACAGTCATCACATATATGATACAATTGTATCGCATTCAGACGCTTACGTGTCTGAATTTCTAAATGTCTTAATTTCAGACATGTCACTATTATTCAGACATTTTTCTGAGTTCATTTATACATTGATCATAGTAAGACACTTATGTGTCTTAAATTTAGACATCTATGATGTCTGAAATTTCTCATTCAGACACTTAAGTGTTTGAATTACTTTTTCAGTCACATATGTGTCTGAATTTAAGACGTCTCTATTTGCAGTGAATCTGTGTCACGTTGGGTTAAAACCGGGTACTTAAGAGTGGGTCAAAACCGGGTATACCCATTTTTGTCCTATACTCATGGAATGATTTTTTTAGGATAGTTAATACTTTAGCATGGAGTTTTAAATTGCAATTTAATGCTGTTAAGTACTGTTAACCCTTTGATGTGTTATTTATAGCACCTCTAAACTTATACTACAAACAAGAGGTGAGGAAGTGATTACTTCCAATACTGGGCGATCTGTAACAATTTACTAAGTCAGAAAATCATGCAAAGTTGCATTTTTTAGAGCGATAGTTATAAATACTCCAATCAGACGGTTTGAGAAAACAGTGATATTTCCTTACAACAACGATATTTTTCTGGATCTATTTGCTCCTTCCGAAATGACAGAGAAACCCATGAAAGTCAATGATAAAACACCTATGTCTACGCAGCCATAGGTTGGCATAGCTGCAGCAATAAATATTTCGGAAATATCACAGGATAATGAAGCTCATCTTTCCACATTTAAAAGTGTCGACATCACACATCCAGTATTTGACAACATCCAGCTTCTTCTATCGAGATCTAATGTTGTGTAGCCAGTTGTGTAGCCAATCTGCATTTCCAATTTCAATTAAAACGTTTTAACACCTCCCCAGGAAGGCTTTAAGATTGAAAAAAGAGCTGGCAAAAGAAGTGGAAACTGTTATTGTAACTACTTCACCCTATAAATTAGAGCTCGAAACAGATATTAAAGAGAAAGAAGCCAAACAGTCTGCAAAACGAAAAAGGAAGATTCTTAAAATGAAAATAAAAATCAACAGGAAAAAAAACCATAAAAGGTTGATGAAGCATCCTCAGAGGATGAAGAAGATAATGAAACCTGAATGTTTTGCAATGAGCTTTACTCCAATTCTAAATCCAAAGAAAGTTGGATACAATGTGTGAAAGGTCACGGATGGGCACACGAAGCATGTAGTATGAAGGAGAGTATGGATAATAAATTTGTTTGTGATTTTTTGCAGTTAAAATAACTCTAAGACTTCCAGCGTAAAATAAGTAGGCATATACAATGTAGATAATTTGCTACAGATTTATTTTTGACACATGGAAGAACACATGTGCGATTTCATTTTGTTAAATATAACAAAAATCTATTTTTTTACTATATTAAACAAGATTTTTTTAAAAAAGAAAATGAGTTTTCCACGAGTTTTAAAAGTTTACCCGTTTTTACCCAACCAGTGGGGCAAAGCCGGATTTTTTGCATATGTCTGAAAAAAGCTATTTTTTTTGTATAATCAATAACATTTTTTACTGAAAAGAGTATGTTTTAATATAGCCAAAGGTTCATTTAAAATGAAAAACGGTGTTCAGAGTTTGTTTTCCCATTTGATTGCATTTAAGAACAAAAAACATTTATGGTACCCGATTTTGCCCCACCTTACCCTATATAACAATATACGGCATACATATTACATATTTATATATATTGTGTACATATATATTCATACATGTTATATATATATACACTATATGGCCAAAGGTGACCGGTCACTTGCGATTTTAGACATTTTCTTTAAATATCTAGAAAAATACATGAGGAATTGTCTTGAAATTGTCCAGGTGTGTAAACAGAATAGTACAAGTCATATATTTCCGTGAAGATTTTTTTCCCGAAACCCCATACGGGACCATCAATAAATTGAAAAAGAGCGAATATCTTTTGGATAACCCTGTAAAAACTATCGCAGCAAAAGCGTTCAATACAGCAGATTATGATTAAGTGTCTTATTGCAATAAACTGTGTTCATTTTTATGAGAATAGCATGTATATTGGTAGAGAAATTAAAGTTTTTATAAAAAGAATCCCAAATTTTGCGAAGTTTTTTGCTTATAATTTCTAAAATTCTTAATATAAAAAAAAGGTCTTTTCAGAAAATATGAAAAACAACATTGTACACAATACCCTGCAATCAGAATAAAAAAATAAAAAAAAATTGGATGAAAAATGAGTAGGTTTACTGAAAAACGTTTTACTCCACATGAGCGAATGCAATCAAAATACAATGTGCATAATGTATTAGCTAAGTGTATAGAGCAACTTTTGTGAAAGTCTCAAAAACATAGCTTGAAAATTCCGAAAATATTCGTTGATAGAATAAGCTCGAAATCCGTTGTTCCCAAAATGAAGCAAAAATATGAGGGGCTGTATCAAAATACAGTAGTACGTGCAATATTGTGTATGCTATGTTGGCACTAATTAATGGATATATGGATACAAAATTTCCTATTGTGAAAAATAAAGCATTCCCGGTATTGCCGAAATTGATTTTACAAATGTTAACAATAATTTGTTTGTCAACAATATTTTATTATTGTTAACTTATATAATGCATTTTGTTTGATTGCCATAATATATTTTAAAAAATCAATTTTCTTTTGATTAAGATCAGTCTGTTTATCTTTCTAGACTTTATTTAAAGTATTGTTACAATCTGTTTTTAGTTTTAATGAAATTTTTGTTATAGATTCAATTTATGGCATTTAAAGACACAAAAAATATAAAAAGATTAAACAGACACAAAAGAGAAATTATGGAAATTGTCATTGTTCATCTTTATGAATAGCATTTGTGTAATTAAAATTTATAGTAAAAGTGTTAATCTGAATATGTTCTTTAAGATATTTTTCAAGATTTTTACTTTCTTCTATCTTCAATAGAAGAAAGTATTGTAATCGAATTTTTTTTCGATTTCCGGTTTTCGACGGATTTACACGTTTTAGGGGCCAGAGATCCTAAAAAGTATGTTTATGGAAAATGTCTGTATGTCCGTGTGTCCGTATGTCGCCATTGTACCATCAAAAATTGTATGAAGTTATGCATAGAATTGAACCAAATTTTTTTTGTAAGTTTTTTGCTATGGCAAGCAGGTCCCCCCTGAATTTGGAAAATTTCCGCCGGTAGGGAACGCTGTAATAGCGAGTTTTGTGCGATTTTTATGCATTTTGATTATTGTACCATCGAAAAGTGTATGAAGTTATGCATAGAATTGAACCAAATTTTTTGTGTATGTTTTTGGCCATAGCAAGAAGGTTCTCCCTGAATTTGGAAAAATTCCGCCGTTAGGGGGCACTGTAATAGCGATTTTTGTGCCATTTTCAATATTGTACCATCGAAAAGTGTATGAAGTTATGCATAATTCTAATAAAAATACTAATAAAACTAATAAAAATGAATTATTGGTATTTGTAACAACATTTTGAAATATTAATATACATGAGATAGAAGAAAGTTTTGGGATTGGCACATCCAACTTGTTAAAATTGAAATTCTTACGCGGGTGAAAATGGTATAATTTAAAAGAAAGCATATATATAGCATTTCACAAAATTGAAATATTTTTCTGTAATTGCATCAAATTGCTTGTTAATAATCTATAATTGCATGTCCTTCTCTTAGACTTTTTAAATCCATTTACTCTAAAATTTCAAATGAACAAATGATTTTACCTGTGAAAATGAAGTCTTTTCTAAAAGGAATTCTAATGAAAACGTGCATTTTCGTTTAGAAAACTGACATTTCACTAAGATTGCATACGAATAATGTTACTTTCAATGTTTTTGCATACATAGTGCACCGAAATTAGTGTCAATTTGTTTTAAAATATCCCGTTTTCTCTACTATACCATCCTTGTTTTCTAATCGCAGAAAATCAGAACACTTCGTTATAAATGAAGTTTAACATGAAGAAAATAAATTATTTAAAATTATTTCATGTTTCAAAGGAAACACCCATTTTCATCCATTAAACGTTCATATTTTAATAAGAGTGAGTAAGATAGATTAATTTGCAATTTTTGTTCCCGGATACAAATGAGATTGCGGACGTAAACATATCAGGTCAGAATACTACAGGCCATGAAAATGATGTCATATTTTAAAATAGAAAACAAACCCTGTATCGCGCATATAGCACTGTAAATTGAAATGTCTTAAATTCATACTTATGTGTCTTAAACGGACTATTATATTTCAGACACTTTAAAATGTTTTACTTTTTAGGACACTTGCATGTGACTGAATTTAAGGCACATAAAACGGTCTGAATAGTGGCCATCTTTGTTTTTCCTTTTTTAGCATTATATGGGGCCATGTTTGCCCACACTGAATCCTCCTTCATATATGGAATTTTTTTTTATCATAGAGCAGGGCTGGGTTTGTTTCAGAAGCAAAATCTAATTAAAGCATCCTTACCGTCCCTTCCTTAACATCTCTTTAAGACAATGCTATACCAAAATTTTGTACTTAAAACACTACACTATTATTATTTCTTATGTGAATGTTCTGTGGGTTCTATGCAAATTCATTATAAGTAAAAAATTAGAAGAAAATAAAAAGTTAGAGTGGTAAAATAGAAAATTAAACTCGTAAGTTTAACTTAAACCTCAGCTAAATTAAAAAAATCGTCGTTGCTAACCATTTTTTCTTTATTTTGAATCATTAAGGTATTCCTCTATAAGTTTAAAATATTATTTTATTAAATTTCATTTCACCAAATTTTTATTCCTGAAAGTTAAAATTTTGTGAGAATGCTTCGTATCTACAGCAAAGCCTCCGCAATGGACATTCCAGAATAGCGGACACCTTTACTTTTTGAAAAAAAAAAAAAAAAATTCACAATGCATACAATATTCGTATTATTTTACCTCTGAAAAACGGAGCTAAGATCCAGAGGTGTTCCATAATAAAAGGTTTTTCTGTATATATACATATTTATAAATTCATTTATATGCATATTCTAAAGCGTAGAATGTATTTAATTTTTTTGTGGCAGGACAGTAAATGAGCTGGAAATTAATTTCAGGTCCAACAACTGACATTAATTACTAATATGGGGCTATGCATATATAACGTTATCAACTTTTTGAAAATTTTCGACTCCCTCCCCACCTTACGATATCATACGATATCATTCCTACCACCCCCACCCCCCCTCCGTAATGATATCGTCATGAATGTCCAAAAATTATTTTTATTTTTGAAATTCTTTCTTTGTTTGCAGTAACATATAGAAACAGATAAATTTCTACATTTATTATTCGTATACTTTGTTGATTCGGATTGAGATAAGTCAATAAAATATAACTTTATGTCAAATAAACGTAGAGGCAGAACTTCTAATCAGCAAACCAGGTGAACAACATTCTTTCTCTTTTCTTTACTAGTATACACAATAAGTCATTTCAAACATACTTCGAACCTAGTTTCTCGAATAGCTGATTATATATTCATACACATATGACAGGAGAAGAGGACTGCCAAATTTTGCGGTATTCGATATTTTGGAATTAAATAATTTTATAATAATTTAAAGATTTTAATCATAACTTTACTTTTACATAAAAAAGATAAGACTATTTTGATGTAAAGAACAAATTACAAAGAAAAAGAAAGCATTTTGGTTGAATCGGAAATGATAACGATATCAAAAGACATATAATCCCTCCCCCTAGAGATATCTTACGATATCATGTGCCAGACCCCCCTCCCCCCTAAATTGATAACGTTATATGTGCACAGCCCCTATTTTGTAAAATTACTTTAATCACACTAATCTAAACACACATACATGCATACTAAGTAATTAATTAATTACGAATTAATCAGTAACAACATTTAACCCTTTGTGACTCAGCGACTCCGATTTGAAAAATATTTATTCAGATGTTAGAATACACCATTTTAAGCATGTAAAAAATAATTAAAAAATAGAACTTAAAACTGAAAAAAATATTGTCTAAAAGGTAATTTTTTCACGCCTACAATAAACAGAAAATTACAAGAAGCAGTCAAAAAGTTCACGGAATTTCGTTGTAACTGTTTAATACCACAATATAATTAATTTATTTGTTTACTACCACTATATTGTTTTCTACCGGAATTCATAACAGGCAGTATGACGGCTTGTGTAGCTAAAAGTCGGAGTGTGCTGATCAGTTGGCGCGATGTCGAAGTTTGAGCAAAGGGTCTGTATCAAAATTAAGTGCAGATGGGGAAATCTGCTTCAGAGACTTTGTTGACTTACAAACGGAAGACAAATGAATGCACTAAGTATGATGATTTCTGGCTATTCCCCAAGATCAAAATGGGCCTCAAAGGTAACCGTTTTGACACCATAGAAGACGCCGAAACCTACGCGGCGGCTGTACTTGGGAAGGATTTTCATCGTTGTTTCCAGCAATGACAGGAGTTGTAGAGCAAGTATGTGTGTTCTAACGGAGCCTTTTTTGAAGGCGATTAAGTAAATGTGTACTTATATTGTGGTAAAAAGAGTTACAACGAAATTCCGAGAACTTTTTGACTGCCCCTCGTACATACTTCTCACAAATGTTGTCCATTTTCCAATGTAAAATTGTAACGCATAGAAAATTGACTTTCAATAAAATAATCTATTTTCGGACGTCTCCAGCTAAATGAATAACAAAAGTCACGAAGTTAAGTTTACAAAATTGGCACGTAATTTGACAAAAAGTAATTTGTAGTAATTTGACAAATTTTACGAAGTTATGTTTAGCACTATCGATAGTAACATTGACTTTTGTATATGTTGCAGATCTGCAACGTGGTGTCACAAAGGGTTAACTTGTAGCATCTCAATGTGCGTTTATTTTATTTATTTATTTATTTATTTTTGGTCATAAAAACAGTCTAAATTTAAATGAAAATACGATAACGTGCATTGAGATGCTACATTTTCAAATACAAAATAATCCTAAAAATCCGATTTACTTTTAGGTAGCTTTCTTTACAAAAAAGCTACCTATTGCAGCCGTTCGGAGGAAAGCGATTTCAAAAAATTTTGGTATATTTTCATCGATCATGACCCCCAGACCCCGAAACCACCCTCCGTTCAAAATTGATATATATATATATATATATATATATATATCTGACATATGTCACACTGTAACTCCCGTAATTATGAACCGATTTCGATGTAATTCGGTGTGTACATAGTACATACCAATGTCTCGACCGAGTTCGTTGGCCAGCTTCATCCGCCGTTTTGTTTCAAAATGGCGGCCATTTAAAATTTTTAAAAAAATTTAAAACTTGAAATTTGGTACCAAAAAATTAAAAATGGAAAAATATTTTTTCTTATGTATTTGACCTTTATACAAAGATTTCGGAGCAGTTTTTGTTTCGTCTATATCTTAAAAAATGGCTGAGTTATAGCATTTTGAATTTCTAGCGTGGCTGACATTTTGAAACGTCCTGAATTTTGTCACGCGATAAAAGGCGTATTTATGAACCGAATTGGATGTAATTCGGTGTGTACATAGTACATACCAATCTCTCGACCGAGTTCGTTGGCCAGCTTCATCCGCCATTTTGTTTCAAAATGGCGGCCATTTAAATATTTTTTAAAAATTTAAAATTTGAAATGTGGTACCAAAAAATTGAAAATGGAAAAATATTTTTTCTTATGTATTTGACCTTTATACAAAGATTTCGGAGCAGTTTTTGTTTTGTCTATATCTTAAAAAATGGCTGAGTTATAGCATTTTGAATTTCTAGCGTGGCTGACATATTGAAACGTCCTGAATTTTGTCACGCTATAAAAGGCGTATTTATGAACCGATTTGGATGTAACTTCGTTTATACATAGTACATGCCAATGTCTCGACCGGGTTCGTTGGCCAGCTTCACCCGCTATATTGTTTAAAAATGGCGGCCATTTAAATTTTTAAGAAAAATTTAAATTTGTTATGTGGTACCAAAAATTGAAAATTGAAAAAATATTTTTTTCTTATATGTTTGACCTTGATAAAAAGATTCGGGAGCAGTTTTTGTTTCGTCTATATCTTAAGAAATGGCTGAGTTATAGCATTTTGAATTTCTAGCGTGGCTGACATTTTGAAACGTCCTGATTTTTCTCACGTAATAATCGTATTTATAAACCGACTTGGATGTACCTTGGTGTGTACATAGTACATACAAATATCTCGACCGAGTTCGTTGGCCAACTTCATCCGCCATCTTGTTTCAAAATGGCGGCTATTTAAAAAAATTAAAAAATAAAAATATTTAAATGAGATACCAAAAAATTGGAAAATGAAAAAGATTTTTTTTGTATGTGTTTGACCTTAATACAAAGATTCCGGAACAGTTTTTCTTTCGTCTATATCTAAAAAAAAATGGCTGAGTAATAGCATTTTGAATTTCTCTTGTGGCTGACATTTTAAAACGACCTGATTTTTGTCACGCGATAACAGGCGTATTTATGAACCTATTTGGATGTAACTTGGTCTGTACATAGTACATACCAATGTCTCGACCGAGTTCGTTATCCAGCTTCATTCGCAATCTTGTTTCAAAAGGGTTGCCATTAAAAAAATTTAATTTAAAATTTAAAATTTAAAATGAGGTATTAAAATATTGGAAAATGAAAAAGGTTTTTTTTATGTGTTTGGCCTTGATACAAAGATTCCGGAGCAGTTTTTGTTTCTGAAAATTTGTTCTTTTGTTGATATCTTAAAAAATGGTTGATTTATAGCACTTTGAATTTCTAGCATGGCTAACATTTTGAAACGATCTTGTATTTGTCACGCGATAACACACGTATTCGCCTATTTCGATGTAAGAAGGCATGTGGATAGTATACATCAACACCTCGACCAAGTTCGCTGGCCAGATTCATCAGCCATCTTGTTTCAAAATGGCGGCCATTAAATTAAAATATATATATATATATTTAAAGTGAGGTGCAAAAAAATTAGAAATTGAAAAAGTCCTTCCGGCCAGTGCCGGGAGGAAGAGGTAGCTTTCAAATACCTTATTTTAAAAAAGCCAACTTATATTATTCTAACACACGAAGCTCAATTTAGTGGAAACCAAATATAGGAGATTCAATACTAATTTTTATCAATACTAAATCATTATGAATGAGAATTTCACGAAATTAGTCAGCTTTATCCAAGCTGCTTTTATTTAAAGTAACTTATATTTGGCTGAGATGTTGATGTATACTATCCACATGCTTTCTCAAATGGAAATAGGCGAATACGTGTGTTATCGCGTGACAAATACAAGATCGTTTCAAAATGTTAGCCATACTAGAAATTCAAAGTGCTATATTTCAACCATTTTTTAAGATATAAACAAAAGAACAAATTTTCAGAAACAAAATCTGCTCCGGAATCTTTGTATCAAGGCCAAACACATAAAAAAAAATCTTTTTCATTTTCCAATTTTTTAATACCTCATTTTAAATTTTAAATTTAATTTTTTTTTAAATGGCAAACCTTTTGAAAAAAGATGGCGAATGAAGCTGGCCAACGAACTCGGTCGAGACATTGGTATGTACTATGTACAGACCAAGTAACTTCCAAATCGGTTCATAAATACGCTTGTTATCGCGTGGCAAAAATCAGGTCGTTTTAAAATGTCAGCCACAATAGAAATTCAAAACGCTATAACTCAGCCATTTTTTTAGATATAGACGAAACAAAAACTGTTCCGGGATCTTTGTATTAAGGTCAAACACATACAAAAAAAAAATCTTTTTCATTTTCTAATATTTTGGTATCTCATTTTAAATTGTAAATTTTTTAAAATTTTTAAATGCCGGCCATTTTGAAACAATATGGCGGATGAAGCTGGCCAAAGAACTCGGTCGAAATATTTGTATTTACTATGTACACACCAAAGTACATCCAAATCGGTTCATAAATACGCCTGTTATCACGTGATAAATATCATGACGTTTCAAAATGTCAGCCACGCTAGAAATTCAAAATGCTATAACTCAGCCATTTTTTGAGGTATAGACGAAACAAAAACTGCTCCCGAATCTTTGTGTCAAGATCAAATACATAAAAAAAAATATTTTTTCAATTTTCAATTTTTTGGTACCACATTTCAAATTTAAATTTTTCTTTAAAATTTAAATGGCTGCCATTTTTAAACAAGATGGCAGGTGAAGCTGGCCAACGAACTCAGTCGAGACATTGGTATGTAATATGTACAAACGAAGTTACATCCAAATCGGTTCATAAATACGCCTTTTATCACGTGACAAAATTCAGGACGTTTCAAAATTTCAGCCACGCTAGAAATTCAAAATGCTATAACTCAGCCATTTTTTAAGGTATAGACGAAACAAAAACTGCTCCGGAATCTTTGTATAAAGGTCAAATACATAAGAAGAAAATATTTTTCCATTTTCAATTCTTTGGTACCACATTTAAAATTTAAAATTTTTAAGAAAATTTTAAATGGCCGCCATTTTGAAATAAAATGGCGGAAGAAGCTGGCCAACGAACTCGGTCGAGACATTGGTACGTACTATGTACATACCGAATTACATCCAAATCGGTTCATAAATTCGAGAGTTACAGTATGACAAAGGTCAGATATATATATATATATATATGGATATATATATATATATATATATATATATATATCAACTTTTGAACGGAGGGTGGTTTCGGGGTCTGGGGGTCATGAACGATGAAAATATACCAAAATTTTTTGAAATCGCTTTCCTCCGAACGGCTGCAATAGGTAGCTTTTTGTAATGAAAGCTACCTAAAAGGTTTCTTTCTTAAGTATTTGATCTTGATATAAGGATTCAGGAGCATTTTTTGTTTGTCTTTACCTTAAAAAATGGCTCAGATATAGCAGTTTCAATTTCTATTGTGGGTGACATTTTGAAAAATCTGATTTTTTGCATGCGACAGCACTCCTATATATTAACCGATTCCGATGTGAGTGAGCATGTGCACAGCAATTACTAAGGTCTCGACCAAGTTCACTGCTTAGCCTCATCCACCACGTTGTCTTAAAATGACAGGCACTTTAAGAAATTGCCGAATTTGGCAAACAAATATAAGTTACTTTAAAGAAAAGCAGCTTGGATAAAGCTGACTAATTTCGCGAAATTCTCATTCATTATATTGATAAAAATTAGTATTGAATCTCCTATATTCGGTTTCCACTAAATTGAGCTTCGTGTGTTTGCATGATATAAGTTGGCTTTTTTTAAATAATGATTATGAAAGCTACCTCTTCCTCCCGTCACTGGCCGGAAGGACTTTTTATTATTTCAAATCAGATTCTTCTTTTTATGGATCCCCCCCCCCCCCATTAGATACATAAAATGTGACTTGAGAAAGAAGTCAAAAACCTATTTTCTTTCTGTTAACATCACAGTAAACATAACTTATGTAACTAGGAATTAAAAAATGAAATGATAATAGAAAAATATATACGCGGATCAACATAATCATAAGAATATTTATATATTCGAACAACATTACCTTCTCAAAATATTAAATATCAGCACTTTTTTTAGCAGGATTTTATTCAACTTCATTTTTTAAAATAATCTTTTTAGCACAGACTGGACTAAATACAACGATGTCTATTCCTTGTTTAAAATATATTTTCGAGATGGCTCTCTGACTTGAAAATTATATACGTTATTGAGATGGAACACAGAAAATCAAAATAGTTTTTGTATTCTTTAAACAAGATTTCATTAGGATTATTTAAAAAAGTCCTTCCGGCCAGTGCCGGGAGGAAGAGGTAGCTTTCAAATACCTTATTTTTAAAAAGCCCACTTATATTATTCAAACACACGAAGCTCAATTTAGTGGAAACCGAATATAGGAGATTCAATACTAATTTCTATCAATACTAAATCATTATGAATGAGAATTTCACGAAATTAGTCAGCTTTATCCAAGCTGCTTTTATTTAAAGTTACTTATATTTGGCTCAGAAGTTGATGTATACTATCCACATGCTTTCTCACATGGAAATAGGCGAATACGTGTGTTATCGCGTGACAAATACAAGATCTTTTCAAAATGTTAGCCATACTAGAAATTCAAAGAGCTATAATTTAACCATTTTTTAAGATATAAACAAAAGAACAAATTTTCAGAAACAAAATCTGCTCCGGAATCTTTGTATCAAGGCCAAACACATAAAAAAATCTTTTTCATTTTCCCATTTTTAATACCTCATTTTAAATTTTAAATTTAATTTTTTTTAATGGCAACCCTTTTAAAACAAGATGGCGAATAAAGCTGGCCAACGAACTCGGTCGAGACATTGGTATGTAGTACGTACAGACCAAGTAACATCCAAATCGGTTCATAAATACGCTTGTTATCGCGTGACAAAAATCAGGTCGTTTTAAAATGTCAGCCACAACAGAAATTCAAAACGCTATAACTCAGCCATTTTTTTAGATATAGACAAAACAAAAACTGTTCCGGGATCTTTGTATTAAGGTCAAACACGTACAAAAAAAAATATTTTTCATTTTCTAATATTTTGGTATCTCATTTTAAATTTTAAATTTTTTAAATTTTTTTAAATGGCCGCCATTTTGAAACAAGATGGCGGATGAAGCTGGCCAACGAATTCGGTCGAGATATTTGTATGTACTATGTACACACCAAAGTACATCCAAATCGGTTCATAAATACGCCTGTTATCACGTGACAAATATCAGGACGTTTCAAAGTGTCAGCCACGCTAGAAATTCAAAATGCTATAACTCAGCCATTTTTTGAGATATAGACAAAACAAAAACTGCTCCCGAATCTTTGTATCAAGGTCAAATACATAAAAAAATATTTTTTCAATTTTCAATTTTTTAGTACCACATTTCAAATTTAAATTTTTCTTAAAAATTTAAATGGCTGCCATTTTTAAACAAGATGGCGGATGAAGCTGGCCAACGAACTCGGTCGAGACATTGGTATGTACTATGTACAAACGAAGTTACATCCAAATCGGTTCATAAATACGCCTTTTATCGTGTGACAAAATTCAGGACGTTTCAAAATGTCAGCCACGCTAGAAATTCAAAATGCTATAACTCAGCCATTTTTTAAGATATAGACGAAACAAAAACTGCTCCGGAATCTTTGTATAAAGGTCAAATACATAAGAAAAAAATATTTTTCCATTTTCAATTCTTTGGTACCACATTTCAAATTTAAAAATTTTAAGAAAATTTTAAATGGCCGCCATTTTGAAACAAAATGGCGGATGAAGCTGGCCAACGAACTCGGTCGAGACATTGGTATGTACTATGTACATACCGAATTACATCCAAATCGGTTCATAAATTCGAGAGTTACAGTATGACAAAGTCAGATATATATATATATATATGGATATATATATATATATATATCAACTTTTGAACGGAGGGTGGTTTCGGGGTCTGGGGGTCATGATCGATGAAAATATGCCAAAATTTTTTGAAATCGCTTTCCTCCGAACGGCTGCAATAGGTAGCTTTTTGTAATGAAAGCTACCTAAAAGTCGTGCTGGGAGGAAGAGGTAGCTTTTGTACTCCTTATTTTTAAAAACCCTGACGGCCCGGCCTACAGGCGGAGGTAGATTTCGAAGTTAAGTAAACTAATTTCACAAACAAAAACCAAATCATGATTAGAGATAAACCCACTTTAACAATTTTATCTGGCCGCTTTTGACGAGTTTTTATTTTATTTTTATATAATAACTGGTTTTATCAGAATCATGTTAGGGCGGTATTAAAAAAAAAATACTTTTCCATGCTCAACAACTCGAAATTTTCTGGCATAACTCCAGGTTCATTTTTAATAGGAAACACATGAAACTTGTTGACGTGATTTTTGAAGAGATTTATAAGTGACCTGTGTTTTTAATTTTCGTTCAATTAATTAAAACTTGATATATAAACAATTATTTTCTCAGTAAGACAATATTTTTCGTTTCTAACACAATCGCTTCGGGAAATTTTATTCAAAATGCCCACTTTGACATCATTTTTTGAAATATATTCTGCCTCTGTCAAAAAATCGATCATTACGGTACATTATATAGTTTCTGAATAAGCGAATCTACCAATTGGATGGGTTTGAGAGCAAAAATGAATTTAAAAATGAGTCAAAAAATTAGCAGTTTTGATTTGAATACTCCCTTAATACAATGATTTTTCCAACACAATCTGCTTCGGGAAATTCGGTTCAAAAGGCCCACTTTGACAGCATGTTTTAAAATATATTCTGCCTCTATCAAAAAATTGACCATTACTGTACATTATATAGTTTCTGAGTAAGAAAAGGTACCAATTGGTAGCCTTTGAGAGTAAAAATGAATTGTAAAATGAGTCAGAAAATAAGCAGTTTGGATTTGAATACACCCTTACTAAGATGATTTTTTTCTTCAACCGGTACGTATTTTTAATTTGTTTTTGCTGTATGAATTGGTCCTATCCAAAACTTGTCCATATAGATGTTGTAGACAATATTAAGAAGATATATGGTAAATTCATTGGGATTTTATATCTTTTGAATTGACGGAGTTATGGATTTTTTTCTTCTTCAAACGCCCTTTTTGTTTTCGTTTTTAATTTTTTTTTTTTTTTTTTTTTTTTTTTTTTGCTGTACGAATTGGTCCTATCAAAAAGTTGTGAATATAAAAGTTGTAGATAATGTTAAGGAGATTCATGATAAAATTAATTGGATTTGATATCTTGAGAATTGACGAAGTTATGAATTTGTTTCTCCCAAAAACCCTATTTTTGCGCCCCTTGAGCCCATTTTTAACTTTATCGAAAATCTGTGATACATAAATTTTTGATCCTATTTTTAGAAGTAATAAAAACCTTAAACTGATTCGATATGTACAAAATTTAAGAAGTTATGTGGTTTTTTCGATTTTCATTCAATTTAATTGGAGTTTTATGAAATTTGGGAATAAGAACTAAATATGGATAATTAAAGTTAGTAGATAAAATATTTAATAGTTTATAATAACTTCGAATTTTACGATTATTTACAATTACATTTTCATTAGTTTTTTGAAATGACTTTATATATATATATATATATATATATATATATATATATATATATATATATATATATATATATATATATATATATATATATATATATATATATATATATATTTTTTTTTTTTACTGAGGGTGGTTTTGGGCTCTAGGGGTCTTGATCAGTGTAGATCTGCAAAAATTTTTCAGAAATTCCAACATAGGAACGGCGCCAATAGGTAGTATTTTATACGAAATCTACCTAAAAAGCCAGGTTATATTATACAAACACACGAAGCTCAAATTCGTGGAACCCATTTATAGGAGATTCAATACCAGTTTTTGTCAATACTGAATATGAATGAGAATTTCGCGAAATTAGTCTGCTTTATCCAAGCTCTGGTTTTATTTAAAGTGATTTATATTTGGTCGCCAAATTTAGCGATATCTTTAAGTGCTCGCCACTCTAACATATATATATATATATATATATATTTTTTTTTTTTATCGGGGGTGACACTAAATTCTGAAAGTGTCATTTCTTTTGTTCAGACATGAAAAAGGTTTAATTTTTTTTAATTCTACAGTAAGCCAACAACAACAACAAAAAAAAGAACCTTTAACTAAATTAATTTTAATTAAATTTAAATTTTTAAATTTAATTTTTCATTTACAATTCAATGCAGTTGAAAATGTGAAAAGCAAGAAAGTTTGCCCTATGGGTGATGTAAGACCCTAATGTTCGAAACTATGAGCGTCCCCCCACTTATTTTACAGGACTACACCACTGGTATAGTTTTTGCTCCAATAAAACTTTTTTAATGGAACGATTTTGTCCAACTTTAGCATTAAATATCTCTTAAAATAATTCTTTGATTTGAAAACTGTCTGCATCAGCGTGTTTATCAAACATTTCTCTATAATACCACCGATATTCATATCTTTGTTTGCAACAGTTTTTTCAATATTAACGAAGAAAGGCCATGCTTAAGCATTCAAATTGGATGCCGATATACCGGGAATATCTACGTAGATTTTCATTGGTCCATTTCCAATTCAAAACTTTTTTTTTATATATAGAAGGAAAAAGCTGACAAAATTAGAAGTGAAAAACAATTCAGTATTATTAAAATAATTGTGCCGTGGTCATCTATTAAAAAATGCAATTTTGAGAAAAAAAACTAGTTTCAATTTTATCTTATAATTATAATAGAATGCTTATTGTATTTTTTTATTTTTTTTACTTACATAGAATTGTCTATTCCATATTCTGGCCACATAAAGAAGTCTCAATTCCGTTGAGAAAGCCGCTAAAATAAAAACTCGATTTTCCGAAATTTATAAGTTATGATTACGTGTAAATCCATAAAGCGGTTCTCAAAAAAATAAAATAAAATAAAATAACGTTCAATAATTCGAAAATTTCTGCTCATTTACAAACATAAAAATAGTGTTCGAAAGAAACTGAATTTCGGTTATCTTTCTAGTATCGACTGAAAACGAAAGCGAAATTGTTTTAAAAATAAATTCCAAGTAAGTAACATAAACATACATATACGCATGTTATCTGAATAATGTTTTGCGAAGAAACGGCAGTACATAATTAACAAAATAATTTGATTGAAATAAAATTAATTAAATATAAGGTGTTATAAACATAAAAAATATATTAAAAAATAATTTAATTTAAAAATAACGAATTTAATCAATATTAGTAATACCTTCTAGATTTATCTCCTTGTATGTGAATATATAGTATGTACGGCTCTTTGGATAGGAGTGATGTTTGGGGGAGGCTAGGGAGGGGCAGTTATAGTACTACCGAATATACGGCAGTATTTTTGCCGAAACTAGGATTTTGGGCTGAAAACGAAAATGAAACCGAATATTCGGCCAAACTCCACATAAAAGAATGAGACTTGCAGGCTTGGTTATTGAAGTGATTTGTAATACAATAGATTCTGTTCTTTAAATTAATTACATCTTGAGTTAAAATTGATTGTTGTCTCATGACAACAGTTTTCTTTCTCTTCCTCTACTGTCGCGTCCGGAAATTCGGTTCAAAACGCCACATTTGGCAGGATTTTCTGAAAGATCTTTTGTTTTTCTCAAAAATATAAAAGACAGTTTGATTAAAAAGTTTCTGCTGGGCAATAAAAAATAATTGGTATTTTCAGCCAAGTAAAGCAGTCAGCAGTTATAATGAAATTTAATGAAAACCTTTAAAACAAAACTATCATGCAATAAAATTCAAGTAATACTACTTTTCAAAATAATACATTCAACGTAATACTTTTAAAGAATGTATTACTTTTCCAAAGATTTTCTGCCCCCCCCCCCCCCCCCTACCCTGCGTACACACATGAATCGCGGTAAAAAAGAACAAGATCTTTGAAAAACAGAAACAACTCCATTATTGGGCACAGCCTTTGTAAGTTTGCTGATTTGAAAGCAGGGCCGAAATTAAGGGGGGCAGAGGGGACATGTGCCCCGGGCGCCAAATGAAGATTTTGTTTGTCGATTTTTCTCGCATCTGCCTTTTGCACGGTATTGTTAAAATCATTCTGTCTGGCGTATGACAAAACATAGAATAATCTAAAGATGATATGGCATAAGGATCCAGTATAAAGCGGAATTTTTTTCGATTCCGTTTCCGAGATTTTAATCAATCAATATTCGACAAAGCCAAGAACGGATTCAGCTCATCATTTAGAGGGGGTCATAGATTTCCTTTTTTGGGGTGGGGGGCGATCACATCCTCGTTATGAGAATTTTTTATATTGAAAGCTATTCCCAAATCCAAACTAACTACTTTTCTGATACTTTCGCGAAGTCATTTTCATTCGTAAATACAAAAAAATTGCATTAATATTCGTAAAAATATAAAATTTGCCAATTTTGTTCAGATACCAGGAAATTAGAGTTTCCCATTTTCTTATAAAGGCAAAGATTCATTCAGAAAATGTTGTCAAAGATAGCACTTTTAGCCAAGTTTTACGAGTTGAAGCCACAGAAATGTCGTCGCAAGGGAACAATTGGCTGTCACTTCCGGAATTTCAGTTTATAAAGTCTAACAATTGTCAACGGTTAAATATGGCAAAATTTTGTGTTAAATTTTAGAGGTAACTAAACCGTACACATTGGCAGCTATGGGATTCTATTAGTGTCATAAAAATTGCAGGTGTAGCCTCTTCTTTCTGCTCAAAGTATTAAGTAGTTTTTTTCAATCGAACTTATACCTTTGGAATGGATCATTTTCTTCTGATGGACTGGTGCCATCCATTATTATAAAACAACCGTTATAAATGAAGTGTTAGGTGAAGATGAAAGAGCTGTCGTAAAAAGTTAGAACTCTGATTTTCTGGTCAGAAAAGGAAAAAAAAAATGGTCATAACTTTTTTTTTTTTTTTTTCTGGTCAGGATGAAAAAAAAATGGCCATAACTTTGTTTCTGATCAGAATGGGGAAAAAAAATGGCCATAATTAAAAAAAAAAAAATCTATGATATCTTTTGAATGTTGAAAAAATAAAGAAATAAAACATATTTTTAAAATATTTCACGTAAAATAGACGTCACTCTTGAACTAAACAAAAATAACTTTCCTGAAATTTTATACACCATAATTAGTATTTGTATTCTAGAGATTGTATTATATAAAATATTATTGAATTCTATTAAATAATGTTTTGCACTTTTAAGTTTTGACCCAACGAAATTGTTTTTGTTTGTTTTATTTCAATATTTTATTTTCCATTTGGAGATAATTGTATGGAGATTGTTATTCAAATATTCGGGGTAAAGTTTGAATTAACTCATTAGATATGGTGAGCGAAATTCGAAAATAGAGATAGCTTTCTTAGAAAAGTGTGGTGGAAAAAAATACCACTAAATTGGCAACACTGATCTAACATCAGATTTTTTTTTAAGTGCAATGTCTTGCGGGGAACTATTTTTGTGCATATTACATTTCTGTAGTGTAAAATACTAATTTGGGTGACATAATTATTTTAGGAATAAAGTTTTCGCTATAGCAATATACTCGTATATATTTTTAAAGTGATTTTTTATGCATAATTTATATAGTATGTGCGTGTGTATGTGTATGTATATATATAAACATTTGCGCCCTTTTGTAAGGCAATCGGCACCCTTTTTATCCATTTTGCCACCGCCCTCTCAGTTATGCCAGTACGACCCTGTATAGGTATATACTCTTATTTAAATCAGGCAATAGGTTTAAATAAATAATTTTTTTTATTTGTCTTCTCCCCTCTCCCACCCCCCCCCAAAAAAAAAGAAAGAAAAAAAGGGGTATACTTTTAAAAACACACTCTCATGATTACTTCTTGAAATACAATTTTCCAGGTATAAAAATCACCAAAAGAGTTTATAACCAGTTAGAAAACCACTATGTATTTTTTATTTGTTGTTATTATTTGTATTTATTCACGCTTTATTGTTTTAATATCCACTTTATTATATTAATTTATTTATTGGGGAAAGAGGTGTTCGAATCACTTGCCCATGAATGACAATATATGAAAGTTTCATGCATTTAAGTATGAAAATATTTTGTAATTGTGTGAGAAAAATTGTTTAAAATAATTTTATTGGTTAAGCAATGCAAATCAGAAATATTATTAAAACTTGATATTAAGATTATTGAAGAAATAGCCAAATACTAAATAAAATGAAAAAAAGAAATTGAAAATGTTTTATGCGTTTTAAACACGATTCATGCATTATTTAATGAAGAACCCCACTCTAATTGAGCAGTGACTCTTGTTTTGACATTACCAATACACATAGAATGCTAAGATGCTCTACGGATGGTCTTTTAGTAATTTTTATACCCTTCGCAAAAATTTCCGTTTCAAAACAGGACCCTCGACAAAACTTTTCAATTCAAACAGAACCCTTCACAAAATTCTTTGTCTAAGACTTTTCTATCTTAAAACTGAACGTTTTATAAATTTAATCATTTGAAAGATAAATATAACCTGTCACTCTTACTTATGTGAAAGAAATATATGTATTTTACATGCATATAACTTCTTAAAAATGTATAAGCAAGAGCCTGAATATAACAAATATTTCAAATTCATAAAATTTAGGCTAAATTTTTCACAAATATAAAACATTGTTCACAATTTTTCAATTTCAGGACCTTCTGAGAAAAGCCTGGACTCTTTTAAAGTAATAAGTGTGCCATTATTATTATTATTATTTTCTTTTGCCAAGGAAGAAAAATTTTCTGGCACTTCAATTAGAATAATATGAAATTTTTATTCGAAGTACGGATAAAAAAGATCTCATTTTTACATAAAACGCTAGTGACTTTGCATATCAGAACATAATGCAATTTAAGTAATATAATCATTTCAGTTACATACAGTAAAAAAGAAAATCGAGTTTTTATATACTTAATTACACCACGAATATAGTAAAAAAGTATTAACAAATGCATAAAAAAAAATAGCGTTTTGATAATACTTATTAAACATTTAAATAATACTGATTTCAAGCACCTGCAAAAATTCATATGCATTTGTTTACAAACATTGGCGGCTTGGCGGTGATATTTTCATTACGAAGACAAATCTTTACCTATCTCCCCACTAGTCCGCTCCTATTGGTTTAATTCATCAGTGTTGAATAAAAGACAAACATTTTCCGAGGGAAGCGGAAAACGCTCGGTGAGCAAGTACACCGAGCAAAATTCTCTCCTTCATCAAGGTCAAGCAACTTTTGCTGACTGAAATGTTTTGTTGGCGAAAATGTTCTGTGAAAGAGCGTCGTCTGATACGGCCATAAAACAACATGTTGGGTGAAGCTAACCAATGAACTTGGTCGAGAATTTAGTAATTCCTGTGCACATGCTCACTCACATCGAAATCTGTTGATATATAGGAGTGCTGTTGAAGGCAAAAAATCAGATTTTTCAAAATGTCACACATATTAGAAATTCAAACTGCTATATCTCGGCCTTTTTTGAGATAAAGACAAAATAAAAAATTCACCGGAATCCTTGTATCACGGTTAAGCACTAAAAAAAAGCCTTTTTCAATTTCTAATTTTTTTGTACATCATTTTCAATTTGATTTTTTTTTTTTTAAATGGCCGACATTTTGAAAGAAAATGGCGGATGAAGCTGGTCAACAAACTTGGTCCAGACATTGCTAATATATATATACTATGCACATGCCTTGTCAAATCTAAATTGGTTAATAAATATGAGAGTTATCGCATGATAAAAATCAGATCGTTTTAAAATGTAAGCCACACTACACTGTAAAAAAAATGGTAACGTTCCATGTAAAATCCAGGAACGTTTCGCCTTTTCTCAGGTTTTCAGAATAATTTAGCTCTTTCCTGTGAAATTCTGGTTTTCTTATCTGAAACGTTCCTGAACCAAAAGTTGGAAACAGCAAAACGCTGCGGCCGCCATTTATTATTTTTTTGCTATAATCCGTTGCTCGCGCGCGAGTGTCGAAAAAGAATTCCTTAAATGAATGTAAAAAAATCAATATGGAATGCAAATAAATCAATAGACGACATAATCCTTTACGTCTCTATTGTCAAGACAATTCAGATGAAAATACAATACCTCCGTGACATCGCTAAGAGATTATATCTCGTACTTGTCTGTGGAATGTTTAAGGAGCAGACCGTGTAAAAAAAATACACCTATTATTTGGATCTCCATTAACCAGGGGACCATCAAACATGATTCTCACCGATTTTGATTAATTTAAAGTATGTTTTAGAGTTCTTATCTCTAATTATTCTTGTGAAAGGATTTCTTCAAATGGGACTTAGATTTTCAGAAATTAGATGCCGAGGTTTAGCATACGTTTCAAATACCCATTAGTTTGCAGCTCTCGACGTGTCTTTCGTGGTGTGGACGCAGAAAGCTCGCACGCCATCCGTACGGCCCGAGTTCGATGCTACCTCTGGACTTTTTTTTTCTTTTTTAATTAATTTTATATTTTAACACTTTATTACAATTTGATTTAAATTTGATATATATTTGACACTTTGAATTGCTGCAAATTTGAATTTTTTTTTAATTTTCGGAAAAAATATACAATTACGTTTAGGTTTTTTTTTTCATGAGAATTTATATGTATTTTATCTAATTTGTAAACTAACATAATTACTAACGAAAATCCAAAATATTTTATGTCTAGATTTTTTTTCTAATTATTATTTACATTTATATATTTTTATATTTTAAGCAAAGTTCAGAAACAATATATCATATATATATTTACTTTATTGAATTTTAACTGAAAATTTATTTTTTCGTGTAAATTATAAATAATAATTTTGATGTCAATTTCAAAATATTTTTTCATTCTAACAAATAATGATAATAAAGCGAAAATTGTCAACTGGAAATGTAAAAATCGTCTGCGGATCCCGCATGCTGTGAAATGTCAGTAATGTTTGCTGTCAACAGATATATTCCTGGTATTTCGCAGGAAACTTACTGTCATTTCTGTAGAAAGTTTTTAACATATACAGTAAAGTTCCAGTCATTTTCAAGAAATGTTTCTTGGAAATAATGGGCAACTCAGCTGCCCATTTTTTCCCAGGAACGTTGCGGAATTTTTTTTACAGTGTAGAAATTCAAAGTGATATAACTCAGCCACTTTTTAAGATATAGACGAAACAAAAAATGCTCAGAAATCTATATATCAAGGTCAAAGACATAAGGGAAAGATATTTTTCAATTTCTAACTTTTTAATACGCCATTTTAAATTAAAATGTTTTTTAAAATTTTTAAATCGCTGCCATTTTTTTATACTTTATTTTAAAATTTATTTTTTTTTTAAATTTTAAATGGCCGCCAATTTAAAACAAGATGGCAGATGAAGCTGGACAACTATTTCTTTTGTGACATTAGTATGTACTATGTACACACCAAGTTACATCCAAATCGTTTCATAAATACGCGTGTTATCGCGCGACAACTATCAGATCGCTTCAAAATGTCAACCACACTAGACATTCAAAGTGCTATAACTCAGCCATTTTTTAAGATAAAGACGAAACAAAACATGCTTCGGAATCCTTGTATTAAGGTCAAACTCTTAAGAAAAAAATATTTTTCAGTTTTTAATTTATTTGCACCGCTTTTTAAATTTTTCATTTAAAAAAAATGTAAATGGCCGTCATTTTGAAACAACATGGCGGATGAAGCTGGCCAACGAGCTCGTTCGAGATATTGATATGTACTATGCATACAATTAATTTCATCTAAATCAGTTTATAAATACGAGAGTTATCGCATGACAAAAATCATATATATATATATATATATATATATATAGCCATAATATAATTACAAATCATCATCTATTTCAAATACAATAATTAATTCAATAAATTAATAAATTTAGCAGCAAATTATAACTGTAACATTATACAAATTGCAGATGGAACCCTATACAATTAATGCTAATTCAGCAAAAATCCACCAATTGTCTAGCACATTGCAAACGATTAATCCATATTAACATATGAAAAAAACCACCAAATTTTTTGTAAAAAAAAAAAAAAAAAATCTATTAAAGACATATGAAACAAAAAAACAGCTAAATAATGTTGAACACATACAAGACATATTGTAAACAAACAATAGAGCAATTGGAAGGATGGAGCCGGAAGCTTATATAGCATTTCACTTCATCAAGGGTACATGAAACACCAATATAAGCAAAAGCATAGTCGATTTCTGTAAAAGTATCCAGCATAAGCTAAAAATTAGATTCTTTATGCACCCGATCGACCACACACCAAAGAAAGCTTAAATTTACATTTGAACGGAGGGTAGTTTTGGGGTCTGGGGGTCATGATCGGTAAAAATATACCAAAAGTTTCCGGAAGTGCTTTCCTCCGGACGGCTTCAATAGTACTTTTTACTTTTTGTAACGAAAGTTACCTAAAAATGAATACTATAGGTAGGTTTTATTTTTCATTGGAAAAACTAAAAAAAAAAATTTTAATATTCAGAAATTTACTATAACTTCACTCTGGTGCTTTCAGATTTCTTCTCGTGTTCTATATCCATCATATAAAGCAAACATTTTCATAAAATTTTCATATATAAATTCAAATTTGATAATATAAAAGATTTACTTCGAAAATATATTCTGTAAGATAATAAAATGAAATATAAGCAAAAGCATAGTCGATTTCTGTAAAAGTATCCAGCATAAGCTAAAAATTAGATTCTTTATGCACCCGATCGACCACACACCAAAGAAAGCTTAAATTTACATTTGAACGGAGGGTAGTTTTGGGGTCTGGGGGTCATGATCGGTAAAAATATACCAAAAGTTTCCGGAAGTGCTTTCCTCCGGACGGCTTCAATAGTACTTTTTACTTTTTGTAACGAAAGTTACCTAGAAATGAATACTATAGGTAGGTTTTATTTTTCATTGGAAAAACTAAAAAAAAAAAAATTAATATTCAGAAATTTACTATAACTTCACTCTGGTGCTTTCAGATTTCTTCTCGTGTTCTATATCCATCATATAAAGCAAACATTTTCATAAAATTTTCATATATAAATCCAAATTTGATAATATAAAAGATTTACTTCGAAAATATATTCTGTAAGATAATGAAATGAAATATAAGCAAAAGCATAGTCGATTTCTGTAAAAGTATCCAGCATAAGCTAAAAATTAGATTCTTTATGCCCCCGATCGACCACACACCAAAGAAAGCTTAAATTTACATTTGAACGGAGGGTAGTTTTGGGGTCTGGGGGTCATGATCGGTAAAAATATACCAAAAGTTTCCGGAAGTGCTTTCCTCCGGACGGCTTCAATAGTACTTTTTACTTTTTGTAACGAAAGTTACCTAAAAATGAATACTATAGGTAGGTTTTATTTTTCATTGGAAAAACTAAAAAAAAAAATTTAATATTCAGAAATTTACTATAACTTCACTCTGGTGCTTTCAGATTTCTTCTCGTTTTCTATATCCATCATATAAAGCAAACATTTTCATAAAATTTTCATATATAAATTCAAATTTGATAATATAAAAGATTTACTTCGAAAATATATTCTGTAAGATAATAAAATGAAATATAAGCAAAAGCATAGTCGATTTCTGTAAAAGTATCCAGCATAAGCTAAAAATTAGATTCTTTATGCACCCGATCGACCACACACCAAAGAAAGCTTAAATTTACATTTGAACGGAGGGTAGTTTTGGGGTCTGGGGGTCATGATCGGTAAAAATATACCAAAAGTTTCCGGAAGTGCTTTCCTCCGGACGGCTTCAATAGTACTTTTTACTTTTTGTAACGAAAGTTACCTAAAAATGAATACTATAGGTAGGTTTTATTTTTCATTGGAAAAACTAAAAAAAAAAAATTTAATATTCAGAAATTTACTATAACTTCACTCTGGTGCTTTCAGATTTCTTCTCGTTTTCTATATCCATCATATAAAGCAAACATTTTCATAAAATTTTCATATATAAATTCAAATTTGATAATATAAAAGATTTACTTCGAAAATATATTCTGTAAGATAATAAAATGAAATATAAGCAAAAGCATAGTCGATTTCTGTAAAAGTATCCAGCATAAGCTAAAAATTAGATTCTTTATGCACCCGATCGACCACACACCAAAGAAAGCTTAAATTTACATTTGAACGGAGGGTAGTTTTGGGGTCTGGGGGTCATGATCGGTAAAAATATACCAAAAGTTTCCGGAAGTGCTTTCCTCCGGACGGCTTCAATAGTACTTTTTACTTTTTGTAACGAAAGTTACCTAAAAATGAATACTATAGGTAGGTTTTATTTTTCATTGGAAAAACTAAAAAAAAAAAATTTAATATTCAGAAATTTACTATAACTTCACTCTGGTGCTTTCAGATTTCTTCTCGTTTTCTATATCCATCATATAAAGCAAACATTTTCATAAAATTTTCATATATAAATTCAAATTTGATAATATAAAAGATTTACTTCGAAAATATATTCTGTAAGATAATAAAATGAAATATAAGCAAAAGCATAGTCGATTTCTGTAAAAGTATCCAGCATAAGCTAAAAATTAGATTCTTTATGCACCCGATCGACCACACACCAAAGAAAGCTTAAATTTACATTTGAACGGAGGGTAGTTTTGGGGTCTGGGGGTCATGATCGGTAAAAATATACCAAAAGTTTCCGGAAGTGCTTTCCTCCGGACGGCTTCAATAGTACTTTTTACTTTTTGTAACGAAAGTTACCTAAAAATGAATACTATAGGTAGGTTTTATTTTTCATTGGAAAAACTAAAAAAAAAAAAATTAATATTCAGAAATTTACTATAACTTCACTCTGGTGCTTTCAGATTTCTTCTCGTGTTCTATATCCATCATAGAAAGCAAACATTTTCATAAAATTTTCATATATAAATTCAAATTTGATAATATAAAAGATTTACTTCGAAAATATATTCTGTAAGTTAATAAAATGAAATGATACTCTTGTCAGTGTTGCAAAAAATGAAAACTAATATGTAAAATGATATCATAAATGTAAAGTACACTGTTAAAAATATTTACGGGCAGAGCCCGGCAGCAGAAATTCCAGTCATATCCCGTAAAAAAAAAAAAAAAAAAAGAAAAAAAAAGAAAAAAACAATCCGGGTCCATCATTTTGTGTCAATGTGTACACACTAGCGGAGTAAAATATATGGGGTCGTACCGTATTTCATGGTTTTTGATTTTACCGTTGACGTAACAGATGGGCTAGAACTGCAGGAATATGTGATTGCCCTTAATTTTCTAAGTATCTAAAAATATTCCTGTAAAATTACGGGCACAGGCCGGCAGCAGAGATTCCAGTCATACCCCGTAAAAAGAATTCCATGCCCATCATTTTGTGCAGCTCGTAATTTTACGGAGCAAAGATATAATGCATTTCAAAACACAATAACACTTTACTTACTGTTCCGTAGCACGTTAGATAATCATCACAGAATCGCTTTATCGGCGGGTTAAAAAATATGTTACGGTCGCGGTTAACTGACATTATTTTTCGAAACACGACTAAAACGAAGGGTTACACCTTAGCGGAGGAAAATGTATGGGGTCGTACCGTATTTCTTTAGTGGATCAGACCGTTTTTCATCAAATAAGGCTGTTGCCCGTCAAAATTGAACAGCAAATGCTCCTAAATTTACAGTTTTTTTTTCTTACAGTGTAACTGGAAATTCCAAGGAAAGAACATAATAATGAAATATTATTTGAAATTACATTCTTTTTATTTAAAAATGTGCATTTTTGTTTTATCTAGATTTATCGATAATCGCAGTTCAATCGAGCTATTTCTCAATCATTAAAATACACATATATATATTTAATAACAATCAAGAAAAATTGCTTCTCGACTCCAGGATATTTATTTACAAAATGGAGGTCTAATGAAATATTAAACAAATTCGTTATATTGAAAATGATATGCATTTATTGAAAACACACAAAAGAACAGACAAGCCTTTTGAAACAAAACATATTTATTGGATATAAATAAGACGCAAATATGCAAATTATTCTAATAAAATAATTTAAATGTTAAAATACGTTACATATATAATGAAGATCATTATTTTCTAAAAAATTTCTGTTTGAAATGGAGTTCACATAATCATACAAACGGATTCTTACCTTTAAGAGTGTAATCCATTTTGATGAAAATATGACATGAAAGTATTTCACAAAGTGGCAGTAAAGCGCTATTTTTGAAAAAAAAAAAAATGTATGTATTTTTTAAATATTCTCGGCACTGCCTTCTTCTACCTTGATTTTTTATGATATTTCTTTAAATATTCTAATGCATAACAGAAATAATAAAAAATATTGCTAATGCTAGTTTTAAAAATCCTCATGAATTTTTCATTTCAATCGATTATTCTTTTTTCATACACCTAATTGGAAACGCAGACCATTAACAATAACTAGCCATTACCGTAAGAAGAACGTATATGGATATCCAAATACTAGTATTTAAATATTATAATAAAAATATTTCACTCTAGCTCTTCATACTATATTAAAAAAAAAAAAAAAAAAAAAAAAAAAAAAATCCGGAGCTCATCGCAAAAACACTCGCTGAAAGAGCATTTAAAATATTAATGAGCCAACAGACTTGCATATATCTTCACAAAAGAAAATATACCATTATCTGCACTTCTTTGCGTTACTTTTTCAAGTCAGGATGACTGTTATTCTTTTTCTGGGTAAATTCACACTTCAATGTTTCTAGAGGATCATATTTAGGTATACATTCTAGAAACTTAAACAATCCCGTTATTTGTGTACAAATTACTTCTCGATGTTAAGTTTGAGGATTTTACTTTCACACCAAACACACATTGCAATATGGATTTGTAGATGCCAGATTATTAATATAATTTTCGAATGTATAATTTGTTTCTTATTTCTCACTTTTATCTTTCTCTAGATAATCAAAATGGCAGACGGAAGCATTAGCTTTAGTCCCGTTGAGGTAAGTCAAATAAAAATTTTATATCATATATATAGAGATAATAGTCTTTTATACAGCGAATTTTTACATAGCGTTCTAATGATGGTGGAAAAAGAAATATATAAACGAAGATAAGCTCTGTATTTTCTAATATGTTCAATTTGAGGGCACTTTTGATAAATTATCGTCTTATATTTTGATTTACAATATAAAAGAGCTTTTATTAACCACTTAACGTCCGACGCAGTGTGGTTCCCTGTGCCACCGTTTTCCAGAAACGACCATACTTAGTATAAATTACGCAAAAATGGAAATTGTGGAGGCGATATGAGTAAATTTTCCACATCAATGTGTTCCCGATATCGCGTTCGCCATTGTTTCATCCTCACTATCAGGATCACACTCACCTTCATTGGAAAAAATATCCAAATATGTAAGCCCTGATAATTCAATTTTAACAGCATAAATAATTTTACACTCTTGAATTAGCCCAAGTACAAATTTTTATAAATTTCCTACGATTAATTTCTTTGAAATTAATTATTTTAAAACGCACATATTTTAGGAGCTGTATCGAAATTGAAGTTCGTTACTCAATTGTTGAAATGCTACAGAATGACTTTCACTTCTATTATTTCTTGTCACTATGACAATTTTACTCACTTAATGAAAAACACCGTCGAACAAATGATTCAATAAGTTGCCAAAAAAATATTTTTTTTAATTATGCTTTTCTGCATATCAGGATCTTGACGTCTTTTAAGCATAATTTGAAAACAACTTGGAAGAAAAATTTTAAATTTTGCATGCGCATAAAGCAGAACATAATAAATATAAATCCATCTATAAAAATGTAGATTGAAATTCATAATCTACTTATATATATAAAATATAAATGAAAATTTTGTTCCGACTGCTTATAACTCGAGTTCTGCGGAAACAATTTTGATGAAACTGGTACTGTTAGATAGATAATTTTTCAGGGAAACTTTTAGTATATAACACGTTGTTCTACGTTGATCAGTTATAGAATCAAGGTGAAAAGTTCTAAATTCAGATGTTCCTGATTTCGAAAGATTAGCCTTTTTTAAAGAATCTGCCGAGTGTATTTCGATGGCACTTGCACTGTCAGCTTCACAATTTTCCAGGGAAGGTTTTAGTATATAACATATCATTCTACGTTGCTTAATCAAAAGTTCATAAATTCTAAATTTCTTAAAATTTATGTAGTTTTCTGTTACACGTATCAAAGAACATCTACACTCTCGTTTATAAGTCTGAGGGATTTTGTATCATTTAATAAAACAGAAGAAAGAGCACCGAAAACTGACGATAACTCGCAATTAAAATGATAACACTTTGTAAAAATCACAATATCGGAAAATTAACAGTCCGTCATCAGCTACTGTAAACACATGTCCGTAAGGGGACAAGGTCGCAAATGAACAGAAAGGGAAAGGAGGAGAGATTACAAAGAGTGCGACAGATAACGCTAGCAAAAAGGTAAAAACCAATCACAGAAGATCGCATGCAGAATTGGAAAGGGTTGCCACAATGATAGAAAACCTTTACAAAAGAGAAAAGGAAATAAACAAAATTAAAATAAATAAAGAAGTAAATGTAATAAATAAATAATAATAATAACAAAATACACAAAAATAAATAATAACAAAAGAAAAAGAGAGAAACAAAAGAAAGGTTTTTTTTTATATGCATAGGGCGCGTTTCGAGCTTGAAAAATTAACAGCCCGTCATCATCTACTGTAAACACGTGTCCGTAAGGGGACAGGGTCACAAATAAACAGAAAGAGAAAGGGGGAGAGATTACAAAGAGTGCGACAGATGTTGCTAGCAGAAAGGTAAAAACCAATCACAGAGGATCGCATGCAGAATTGGAAAGTGTTACCACAATGTGTTGCCATATAAAAAAAAACCATTTATTTGTTTCTCTCTTTTTCTTTTATTATTATTATTTATTTTTCTGTATTTTATTATTATTATTATTTATTTATTATATTTACTTCTTTATTTATTTTAATTTCTTTTAATTCCTTTTCTCGTTTGTAAATATTTTTCTATCATTGTGGCAAATCTTTCCAATTCTGCATGCGATCCTCTGTGATTGGTTTTTACCTTTCTGCTAGCGCCATCTGTCGCACGCTTTGTAATCTCTCCTCCTTTCCCTTTCTGTTCGTTTGTGACCTTGTCCCCTTACGGACACGTGTTTACAGTAGTTGATGACGGGCTGTTAATTTTTCAAACCGCGTCCTATGCATTGTTTTGATTTTATGGTGATTTTTACAAAGTGTTATCATTTTAATTTAATAAAATAGTTCTAGAAACTCTGTCATTTTGACATGTTATATTTTTTAAATGATTACTGTCGCGCCAGCAATGATAATTTTTTTTTATGTTTCATTTCGCCGCAACTACCGTGTTTACTCGCATAATAGTCGCCCTCGAGTAATAGTCGCACCCCCGTTTTGAAGCAGAAAAAAAACGTAAAAATATTTCGCATAAAAGTCGCAGTCGCGTTTTTCAAACAGGGTGGGATCAGAACGCAAAAACGACTAAACTGATCTTCTAATTTTTCCCCCTAAATTAACGGTAATATAATTTATTGGAGCGTGGACCATTTTCAACATTTTTACGTAAAAAAAAAAAAAAAAAAAAAAAAAAAAAAAAAAAAAAAAAATATTTTTAGAAGCACGCCATTAAAAGGACTTACATAGATTCTGCAACCGTTGGACGTATCGATTTGGTTTAACAAACTATTTAAAGACAATATAAGACGAATATATGGGGATCGGACGGTCAATTGGAACAAAAAAATAACTGCCAGTGAAAAAGTAAGGCGTCCATCTCTGCAACTAATGTGTAGTTGGATATTACAAAGCTGAACTAACAACAAACAAGCGATTTAGTTTTAAAAAGTTTTAAGAAAACAGATATCTCCAACGCTTTGGACGGAAGGGAAGATAACCTTTTATGGAATGACGGAGATTCTTCAGACACCGATACACATTACAATAGTGATACTGGTACCTACAATGAAAGTGATTTATTATGAGAATTTTTTGTCAAAATTTTCACAAAGATTATGTGTAAATTTTATGCCTATAAAAATATTATCATACAAATAAAAATGTTATTTAATAAGCAGCGCTTAACCTGGAAACATTTGGTAAGTTACTAATTTTATTATAATGTGTTTTTTTCATACTAGTAACGTTTTGCATTAGAGTATGCAATATTGTGTAGTAGATTTTCCACATAATAGTCGCACCTAGACTTTCACAATGAAAAATTGGCAAAAAATATGCGACTATTATGCGAGTAAACACGATCCTTGGCGACAATGGTGTTGCTATAACTTATAGAGTGAAGCATAAAGACTGTAATTTATAACATCAACACGGATAATCTACTATACAGGGTGTCCGGTCTCAACGGTGTCCAATGGCTAATTCCTAAACCGTTAGTTATAGACATATAGTTCCAATTACAAAAATGTTTTAAATCAAGTAAAGAAATATTTTAAAAGCGATATGGGTCAATAAAAACATTTCTAAAAAAAAAATGACATTTAAATTTTTATATGGTCCCCCGGTCCTATACGTTATATTTAGTAAAATTTTCCTATTACACTGACAAGTAAGACAAACAAAGTCCCATTCATATAACACTAAAATTGAGCAAGTTATGAGACTTTAAAAATGCATGACTTATGCCACTTTTCTGCTCTGAAAACAAATGAGTTCGGTTTGACTTTGAGGGATTACATACCAAGTGCTTAAAGTATTCGAAGATCTTATTTCATGTGTATCGGCGCTTTGAAAAAAATCCTACAAGTATTATGATTAAGTTAATATTTATTAAGTTTCAGATTAGCTAAAATAACATATGTTTTATTTTGTCAGGATTTGAGACTGTTTGTTTTAACAAAAATTAGGTAATTTTTGTAAATTTTTATGTTACTTCAATGATCGTATGTATGTTTTTCCAGTTCAAAATTTGTACTGGAACTTTAACTCACTTTCAAATCTCCGATCGAGAATACATTTTACATACTGGCGCAAATCCGATAACAATCTAATATTATTATGATTTTCGGTAGTTACCATTTATACTTATTTTACAGGACAAACACAAAAAATTTCGAATAGATTACCGCCAAGAAGTTTAAGAAAAAGTTTTAGATTAGACAATAAAAGACTGCGATTGTTCAGTTTTTTAACTTTTATGTATTTTTTAGCACTGAATCTAAAAATTACCTTAATTTTTAACCATCATGTCAGGATATTTCGTAAATCATAATTTGTCATGTTTAAAGAATAACAAAAATCGGGTACTATAAAGTAGAGGAGATGGTTGTGTTTTTTAACTTTTGATAATTGATTTTTACGTACTTTTTAGCACTGAATCTGAAAATGACCTTCATTTTTAACCATCACGTTAGATTTTTTTTTGCAAATCGTAAATGTGTAAGGTAAAATATAGCGAAAATCTCATACTATAAAACATATGTAAAACTTTTTTTATTTTATTTTATTTTATTCAATAATTTATTCAATATTTTTGCTTATCCTGGGATTCTTACAGCTAAACAGCTGAGTGGTACGATGAGATGGAGGAGGAGATTCAATTTTAACTTTGAACTTTTTAACTTTGAAATTTACAATTTGCGAAAAAGCCTGAGTTGATGGTTAAAAATAAAACTCAATTTCGGATTCAGCGGTACAGAATACATAAGAATGAATTATCAAAAGCTAAAAAACATGACATAACCTAATTTTTGCAGGCTAGTGCAATCTAATATTTTAAAATACGTATCATTTTGTAAAGAATTGAGCATCATTTTATTTAACAAAAAATCTGTTTTTTCTTTCTTCTTAAATGTTTATTACAAATTGTGCATTTTGCATTAATACGTCAGAATGATTAAAGATTTCAAATTTATATTGCAACGTTAATTTTACTCTCAACCAGTTTTTAATATATCTGACGAAATTATATTTCGACTAAATTTGTGAATGACCCCCAATTTGCAGCAAAAAATATGCCCCATCTTTAAACAGCTATTACTCGGTCAATTTTAATCGTAGAATAACGGGACCTTTTTTGTATTACTTGTCAGTGTAAAAGAAAAATTTTACTAAATATAACTTATAGGACCGGGGGACCGTATAAAAATTTAAATTTCGTAATTTTTTAAGAAATGTTTTTATTGACCCAAATCGCTTTTAAAATATTTCTTTACCTGATTTAAAACATTTTTGTAGTTGGAACTATATATCTATGACTAACGGTTTAGGAATTAGCCATTGGACACCGTTGAGACCGGACACCCTGTATATACAGTGTGTCCACGTATAACCTGACCGACCTTTATTTTCGCAACCGTTGGTCCTAGATGCATACTTCCAATTACAAAAATGGTTTAAATAAGGTAAAGAAGCACTTTTAAAGCGATTTGGGTCAAGAAAAACATTTATTAAAAAATTACGAAATTAAAATTTTTATACGGTCCCCCGGTCCTATAAGTGATATTTAGTAAAAATATACTGTGACACTAACAAGTAAGACAAAACAAGGCACATTCATCTAACATTTAAATTGACCGAGTTATGAAAATTTAAAGTACACGACTTATACCACTTTTATACATCTCAAAACAGATGATTTCCGCCATGCTTTCAGGGGTCGTATATAAAGTACTTAAACTTATTTCAAGGTATCTGCGCTTTGAAAGAAATCGTACAACTATTACGGTTGAGTTAACCTTTATTAGTTAAGTATTAGATTAGTTAAAATAATTGTATTTTAACGTATGTTTTATTTTGCAAGGATTCGAGGCTATGATTAAAATATTTTATTTTAAAAAAATATTTTATTTTCTTAAGGTTTTATTTAACTTGAAGCGATCAGCTTTTCAGTTTAAAATTTGTAACCGAACTTTAACTTACTTTCAAATGTCCGATCGAAGTTAAATTTTACATATTGACTTAAATCCGATAACAATGTAATATTATTATGATTTTCGACGGTTACCTTCTTATATATACTTATATTAGAGGATAACACAAAAAAATTCGGATGGATCTCGTCAACAAGTTTAAGAAAGAGTTTTAGATTAGATAATATAAACCTGCGATGGTTGTGTTTTTTAACTTTTATAATTACGTTTTATGTATTTTTTAACGCTGAATTTTCACTTTTAACCATCATGTCAGGATTTTTCGCAAATCGTAAATTTCAAGGTTAAAAAATAGCTAAAATCTGATACTATAAAATAGATGTAAGACCTTTTTTTATTCAGTTTAATTTTATTTAATTCAATAATTTATTCAATTTTTTGGCTTATACTGGGTTTCTTAGAGCTAAACAGCTCAGGCGTTCGATGAGGTTGGGAGAGGAAGGGGGATCAATTTTTACTTTGGGCTTTTTAACTTTGAAATTTACGATTTGAGAAAAATGCTGACGTGATGGTTTAAAATAAAGGTCATTTTCGGATTCAGCGCTAAAAAATACATAAGAATCACTTTTCAAAAGCTAAAATCATGGCACAACCCAAAATTTGAAAGACAGTGTAATCTAAAAGCATCTTAAAATATGTATCATTTTGTAAAGAATTGATGCTGTTGTTTTTCATCCTTTCATTTAACAGAAATTCTGTTATTTTTATCCTCATATATGTTCAGTAAAAATTGTATATTTTGCAGTAATATGTCACAATGATTAAAGATTTCAAATTTATATTGCAATGCAAATTTTACTCTCAACCACTTCTTTAATATATCTGAAGAAATTATATTTCTACTAAATTTGTGAATGACCCCTAGTTAGCAGCAAAAAATATGCTATAACTTTAAACAGCTATTACTTGGTCAATTTTAATCGAAGAACAACGGGACTTTTTATGCCTTACTTTTCAATCTAACAGGAAAAATTTACTAAATATAACTTATAGGACCGGGGGACCGTATAAAAATTTAGATTCTGTAATTCTTCAATAAATTGTTTTTTTTTTTGCTTCAAACTTTTTTTACCTTAACCCTGCACCTAATTTTAACCACTTTTGTATTTGGAAGTATGCATCTAGGAACAACGGTTGCGAAAATAAAGGTCGGTCAGGTTATATGTGGACACACTGTATAAAATGCAAATAGGTATTTCGTTCCACTGCTTATAACTCGAGCTCTACTGGATGCATCTTGTTGGGTCTTGCACTGTTAGATAACTTTTCAGGAAAGTTTTTAGTATATAACATGTCTCTAACATATTAAAAAAAATATGAAAATGTAGTTTAACATTAGAAGGTCTAAGTTTTGAATGTTTACAATTCAAAACTTATAATTCAAATGATTTAACATTTGATGCCTACGCATATTTTCAACAGAAGATTTAAAATATCTTGAAAAAATTGTGTTTTGCTATTGAAAAAAAAGAACACTTTCATAAAAAAAAAGAACACTTTCATAAAAAAAAAAGAAAAACTTTCATCTGGATTTTTGATATGTAGATTGTCCCTTAAGTGAATTTTATATACATAATTTAAAAGTAGACTTTATTTGAGGACCCCAGAAGCCAAGGGATACACGTGACAAAATTTAGATATGGAGCAAATTCACTTCAAAGTTGAACATAAAATGTAATTGACTGAATTGAAATATGATACTGTTGCTTATTTCATAGTAGTCTTTGAACTCTTATTTCAATAACTGTGAAAAAAATTTGAATACAATTTTTTTTAAATTTATAATTAACCAATATTGATAATCATTCGGCACTTATACTCCTTCGCTTCCAACGGGTACACAAAAAAGGGAAAATTATGAAATAAAAAAATGAATTAAGGAAAATCTTAAGAACGCAAAAGACACAAAGGCGCTACAATGACAAGAAACAATTTGAAAATATTGAACAATATTCTTCCAATGATATCATGGGAAAAGTACACCTACATTATCTCATTCTCATCAGTTTCATAAGCACGATTAGGCTCATCAGCCTGAACTTCATAAGCGCGCGGGGCTTCAGTTTGTCCTGGTGTCACTTGGTGAGGAAGATCTCAGTAGAAAAAATGGTGCACGTTGCAATAGTTCAATGAGATTTTTAAACTTAGGGTTTGATTGAGATTTTTCAACTTTTGGTTTTTCTTGTGCAATGGGAAGTTCAGGCAGAACTGTAGGGAATCTTCGGCATGGCTGGACTTCAACTTTAGATCGTGGAAAAGTTCTAACTCGCCACTTGCCGTTTTTTTTTTTTTTTTTTTTTTTTTTTTTTTTTTTTTTTTTTTTTTGTAGAAAAATGTGGAGGTTTTTTTTTAACGCAACCACTGCATAGTTCGAATACCTGTCACTGACTTCATAAAGAATGGTGCAAGTGACTGAAGATTCATAAAATCTTAATCTTGCAGCTCTTCAACAGTGAATTTTTACTGGAATCATTTACAGGTTGAGTCCAGCGCTCTGGAACATACAGATCCCTTTTATTCACCTTATTTCTGATTTCTATGAGTCCAGTGGTCACATTCATTGTAGGAGTGTCCTGAAATCAAAGTGAGATAGTCGACACTTTCTAAGTGTGTATTGTTTTATGATGTACACGTACAGCGAAGAATTCACAATCAACTGGCTTTTATTCTGCACTCCACAATTGTCACTAAACGTTGTAATATGTTTAACTTGAGAGGGAAGAGTCCTGATAAATTTCGGGAGACAGGATGTGATCTCTTGGCAACCACGAGAAACCTGGCCTTCATGTCACATGTACATGTTTGCAGTTCGGCTTCCAAGGTTAAGAATGTTCAAGTAGTACGTCCCAAAGATGCCGTAGGTAATTAGCTTTAGAATTGGTTACATGTGGAGTTGCCATCACTTTTTGCAAGTCAAAGCATATCGCGAAATTTGATTCAGCCTTGAAGTTGTGAAATGCATCTTTGGCTAATCTAGCAGATTCTGCTTCCCGGAATCTAATCGAATAATTCTATAAAGACATATCGCGTTACGTATGTACGTACATACCGGCTGTCCCAAAAATGACTGATGGATTTTAAAATTCAATAACTTCCTAGCGGTGACAGATATTAAAACAATTCTTGCAGGAGGGTTATGCATGATGTCAGGAGATTTTGTACTGGGATTCTTGATTTTACTTCGCATTTGAAACAATAGATGGCACTGAGAGCAATAGGCGCTCAGTCCAGAACCGATTTTTGGCACTGCGGGATCCATTCAATACATCTTAAGCTCCTTTTTTTCTCATGGAAGAAGAGGGAGGCCGAAAAATCGAGCCTGGATTTAGCGGTTATTGCTTGCAGCGCCATCTATCGATGCTATTTCTAACTAAAGCTGAGAATCGCAGCATAAAAACTCCTGACATCTTACATAACACTCCTGCAAGATTTTTTTAAATATCTGTCACCGTTTGCAAGTTATGGAATTTTAAAATCCATCAGTCATTTTTGGGACACCCGGTAATAATAATGATAAGCTTTCATTTAAAAATTACATATTAAGCGTTTCATTTATTTCAGGCGTAGTGAAAAGGAAGGAAACATAGTTTTATTATTATTAGTTTTATTAGCTCACAGGCTATTGCGCCCGAAGGCTCAGTATGTACCGGGTGTCCCAAAAATAACTGATGGATTTTAAAATTCCATAACTAGCAAACAGTGACAGATATTTAAAAAATTTTTGAAGGAGTGTTATGTAAGATGTCAGGAGTTTGTATTCTACGATTCTCAGTTTTAGTTACAAATAGCATCGATAGGTAGCGCTGCAAGCAATAACCGCTAAATCTAGGCTCGATTTTTCGGCCTCTCTCTTCTTCCATGCGAAAAAAGAAGATTAAGATGTATTGAATGGATCCCGCAATGCCAAAAATCGGTTCTGGACTGAGCGCCTATTGCTTTTAGCGCCATCTATTGTTTGAAATGCGAAGTAAAATCAAGAATCAGAGTACAAAAACTCCGGACATCATGCATAACCCTCTTGCAAGAATTTTTTTAATATCTGTCACCCTTTGGAAGTTATTGAATTTTAAAATCCATTAGTCATTTTTGCGACACCCGGTATGTAGGTAGGCTTAAATTAAAAAGTTTCACGTCTTAATCTCTGCATTCATGCTGAAATTAAAAAAGAAGAAAACTATTGAATTTTACTACAAGTAAATAAATATCACATTTAAACTGCAATAATTTCAAATAATTATTGCAAATATAGATCGTACATTTTAATATTCAGTAAAAAAAAATTGTCATCAGTGTCGAATGCACTCTCAGAAAAAACTGGAAATTTATGAGCGTTTGGTCTTCAATTTTCACGGGCAAAAGCTTTATTTGATAAAAACGGTCTGATCCACTAAAAAAATACGGTACGACCCCATACATTTTCCTACGCTAGGGTGTAACCCTTCATTTTAGTCGTGTTTTGAAAATAATGTCACTTAACCACAACCGTAACATATTTTTTAACCAGCCAAAAAAGTGATTCTGTGATGGTTATCTACCGTGCTACGTGCCACGGAACAGTAAGTAAAGTGTTGTTGTGTTTTGAAGTGCATTATATTTTTTCCCCGTAAAATTACGGGCTGCAGAAAATGATGGGCATGGATTTTTTTTACGGGGTATGACTGAAATCTCTGCCGCCGGCCTCTGCCCATAATTTTACAGGGATATTTTTAGATAGAAAATTAAGGGCAATCCACATATTCTTGCAGTTCTAGCCCATCTGTTAGCAAAAATACGGTACGACCCCATACATTTTCCTCCGCTAGTGTGTAACCCTTCATTTTAGTCGTGTTCCGAAAAGTAATGTTACTTAACCGCGACCGTAACATATTTTTTAACCCGCCAAATAAAGTGATTCTGTGATGATTATCTAACGTACTACTAAACAGTAAGTAAAGTGTTATTGTGTTTTGAGGTGCATTATATCTTTGCCCCGTAAAATTACGGGCTGCACAAAATGATGAGCATTCATTTTTTTTTACGGGGTATGACTGGAATCTCTGCTGCCGGCCTCTGCCCGTAATTTTACAGGATATTTTTAACAGTGTGTTGGCTCTTATTTTCACCTGCCATAGTTCTTTAGTAACAGCTAAAAACTTGTAACAATGAAACTCAAATTGCTTGTAGGCCCAAGACTATACTGTTAAAAATTTGCAGCATTCTGGCAGGTCATTTGACCGTTTTTTTCCGAAAACGGTTACACAACCGGTAATTTAACACTATTTTGACCATATTATTCGCCATTTTATGGTCAGAATATAGTTAAATTATGGTTATGAAACCGTTTTTTCAAAAAACGGTCGAATGACCTGCCAGAATGCTGCAAAAATTTTAACAGTGTATATCAAACGTTCACGGAATGTAAAGTAAGAAATCATTATCCAGTGAATCACGCTGTGTAGAAACACCTTTGTCATTACGTCGTTCAACTATGTGGACTTCAACGTGTACAAGTGCACTTTGAGCTTTTGCGCTCCACGCGTTTCACGGTTTCGGGGAAGAGGTTAAATAGTTGACATCTAGACCGCAGCACATTAGTTAGAAAATCACTTATATCTCTTTATAGTCCAGGGGAAATGTACATTTTACCTTGAAAAAGGTCGGGTAAAAGATTTTTTTTTTCTAAATTGTTTATAATGATGCCAACATGGAAAAACCAAGTTTTCTAACAAAATTTCTTAAGGCTAAATTTTCTGTGGCCAAAAAACAAGAAAAGTTTGGGACATTTTTTGATTTTTTGGAAATATCACGAGACTCGTTGCCGTAGCATATTATTTATCAATTAAAATATTAAAGAAGATAAAATTCTCTACAACTTTCATATTTACAACTTTTTTATACACTCAATAGCAAGCGCAGTACGCTATTTCAAAAATGGAACAATTGTTTCAATTTTATTAAAAACACTAGCTGACCCGCCCGGCGTTGCCCGGGTCCGTGGTGATATTTAAAAATTATCCTTAAATTTATATGATTTCATACCTTTAACTCGATTTTGACTGAAATACGTACCCACTCACTGTGTGGAAAAGGGGGAGAAGCTGTTAATTGTTGAGATTTGCTATGTAAATTTTTGGAAAATTGTATGCGACAGTCATGAACAAATTAAAACTTTAAAACACCCTGTACTGATGAAAAAATGACTTAAGAGGAGAGGAGCGAGTGCTTAGTAATGTACAGGTCAAAAGCTTTAAAAGGATATATCACATGAAAAAATCCATTTCCACATCCCCTTGGGGGAATGGCCCCTAATACTCTCGGATCAGAAATAGACTCCACCAATTGAGGGGCCGTGAGGAGTTTCACCTTCGGTCAAGCCTTCAAATGAGGTCGAATCTTGCTGTAACTAATTCGCAGCGGCGTCAGAAAATTGACACCTCGGGAGGTCATTTAAAAAAGAAAGAAATATTTTTGAAAAGAGGTACATATTTTACACACAAAAAAGTTTGAAGGACTCAAAACACACATTTTTTTTTTTCATTTTAAAAAGTTAGTGAACTATTTTAATACATTTTATAATTTCTTTCTTTCTTGAACACTTCCCAACAAAGTTGAAAGTGTTTATGCATTCAGTTTGTCTGTCCGTCTGTGCACGCTCCAACTCTGGTAAATATACTCGGATTTTTATGCAATTGATAACGGTTATTTAGGATCACCAAAGCATGTTTTGTGTTGTATATGAAGTATGTAGGATTAATAGTTCATTTACAGGGGCAGTCAAAAATATTCCATTACAATATGGTATATGGGGGGGAGGGGAAATTGTTTGCAGAGTATTTTAATGACATTGCGCTATTTTAAATGTATTGAAACTTATATAAATCACTGAATTTCACTACGATCATGTTAGAACAATGCATTCATAGCATTTTTTATTCATTTGCAGGGACACAGAAAATAAATAGGTTACAGTACTGTCTTTGAGTAATAATTGCTGGAGTGTACGTTTTAAAATTCGGTATGCCCTTTTAAATTTAACTAATTTTTTTCATGTTACTCATATATAAATTCTATACCTCATATACAGGGGCTGCACAAAAGTATTCACGTACCATTCTCCTTATTAAAGGAACTTGCTGAAGGGGAATTTTGAACTGAAGTATGTGTATTTCTTAAGTGAACTAAATTTTGGCATGCATCTAGTTAATAGATAAAATCTCTATATCATATACAGGGCTGCTGAAAAAAATTCAGATAATTTTCCGATTGTAGATGGAAACAGCTGAAATTGGGTTTTGAAATGTGTTATGTGTTTGAATAAGACGCAATATTTTAATTTTTCAAACGGTGCAGTTTGTTTACATTATTCTGAATGTGTTGGAGTTTTATAAGCTATGCTTGACGCATTTTTTCTGTGGTTTTTTTTTTAGGTTTTTTTTTTTTTTTTTTTGTCTGACTTGTTATGGTCACTACAATCTAAATTCTTTAAAGGAAAGGGAGGGGGGGGGGACTTCCCTGTAGCCCACCCAAATAGTACCACTCTAACAACATACACACTTTTTTTTTACTGTCACAGAATGAAAAAGGTCTAGAGTTAAAAACAGAAGCATATTCAATGATGAATTAAACTGTTTATTTACCATGATGAGAAAAGTAGTAAAGAAAAAGAAAAGTGCCCAGTTAAAATAATGTCATTGACCTCACAGGCTATTCACGCTTATTGTACAATATACTCTTATTTCAAAGAATAATGCCCTTGAAAAATAAATTAAGGGGGATAACCCCCCCCCCCTTTATACTTAACTAATGAACCTCAAAATCTAATCAGGGAAGCGCCTTATCAGAATAAACCTATATACCAAATTTAAGCAAATCGGATAAGTCTGCATGAAAAACCCACTTAGCTAAATTAAGGGGTATTAGCTTCTTTGTTCCCCCCTTTATACTTAACCAATCAACCTCCAAATCTAACCAGTGAAACACCTTATCAGAATAAACCAGTATACAAAATTTAAAGCAAATCGGGTAATTCTGCATGATAAACCCATTGATCTAAATTAAGAGGGGTAACCCCCCATAACCAATGAACCTCCAAAACTAATCAAGAAAGCACTTTATCAGAATGAACCTAGAAAAAAATGTGAAGAAAATCGAATAATTCTGCATGTAAAATCCATTTATATAAATTAATTTGGTGGATTAGCCCCCCCCCCCTCTCCCTTTATACTTAACCAATGAAACCCAAAAAGTAATCAGGGGAGCACTTTATCAGAATGAACCTAGAAAAAAGATTTGAAGCAAAGCGGATAATTCTGCATCACAAACGCATTTATTTAAATTAATGGGGGAGGGTTAGCCCCTCCCCCCCACCCTTTATACTTAACCAATGAACCTCCAAATCTAATCAGGGAAGCGGCTTATGAAAAAAAAACCGGTATACAAAATTTGAAGCAAATCGGGTAATTTTGCATGATAAACCCATTGATCTAAATTAAGGGGGTTAACCCCCCTCCCCTTGTTCCTCCCTTTATACTTAACCAATGAGCCCCCAAAACTAATCAGGGAAGTGCTGTATCAGAATGAACCAAGAAATAAATTAGAAGAAAATCGAAAAATTCTGCATGTAAAATCCATTTATATAAATTAATTTGGTAGATAAGCCCCCCCCCCCTCTCTTTATACTTAACCAATGAAACCCAAAAAGTAATCAGGAAAGCACCTTATCAGAATGAACCAAGAAAAGAGATTTGAAGCAAATCAGATAATTCTGCATCAAAAACGCATTTATTTAAATTAATGGGGAAGGGTTAGCCCCTTCCCCCCACCCTTTATACTTAACCAATGAACCTCCAAATCTAATCAAGGAAGCGGCTTATGAAAAAAAACCGGTATACAAAATTTGAAGCAAATCTGGTAATTTTGCATGATAAACCCATTGATCTAAATTAAGGGGGTTAACCCACCTCCCCTTATTCCTCCCTTTATACTTAACCAATGAGCCCTCAAAACCAATCAGGTAAGTGCCTTATCAGAGCAAACCTAGAAAAAAATTTGAAGAAAATCGAATAATTCTGCATGTAAAATCCATTTATCTAAATGAATGGGGGGGGGAGAGAATAACCCCTGCCCCCCTCACTTTATACTCAACCAATGAACCCCAAAAACTAATCAGGGAAGCATCTTATCAGAATGAATCTCGAAAAAAAAAATTGAAGCAAATCAGATAATTTTGCATGAAAAACGCATTTATCTAAATTAATGGGGGAGTATTAGATCCTTTAAACTTAACCTATGAACCTCCAAATCTAATCATGGAAGCGCCTTATCAAAATAAACCGGTATATACAAAATTTGAAGCAAATTGGGTAATTCTGCATGATAAAGCCATTGATCTAAATTAAGGGAATTAACCCCTCGTTCCCCCCTATATACTTAACCAATGAACACCCAAAACTAATCAGGGTAGCGCCTTATCAGAATGAAGCTAGAAACAAAATGTGAAGCAAATCGGATAATTCTGCTTGAAAAAAACCATTCATATAAATTAAGGGGGGGGGAGGTGGATTAGCCCCGTTCCCCCCTTTTTATACTAAACCAATGGACCTCAAAAGCTAATCAGGGAAGCACCTTATCAGAATGAACCTAGAAAAAAATTTTGAAGCAAATCGGATATTTCTATCAAAAGTTACATATGTACATACAGAACCTGCGGACACATTAGATCTCAGGCTTTGATAGCCAGTGAGCTAAACAAAAAAAAAAAAAAAAAAAAAAAAAAAAAAAAGGGGGGGGGAAATATATGAGAAATAAGGTGCAATTTTATTCCTTTTTCACTTTTAGATTATAATAAAATTCGTTTAACATAAATGCTGACATTGATATAGTGGATGGAGAAGGATTATTAAAGTATTATTCAACTCACCATTTAAGTATTTTTAATTAATTACAAAATAATAAAAATTTAAAACTAAAATATTTCAATATATGAAAATTAATTTTTGATCAAAAGAATGCAAAAAAATATAAGCAAAAAATAGATGAATTTGGACTTTAACCATGACTTTTTTTTTCACACATAATAGTGAATCAATTTCATTAAGATTTGCTTAAATCACATCCTGCTAAATCGATTTAACACCAGCTTGCCATGTTTTTCTTAAATCGGAAAGCACTGAAGCTTGCAATGTTTTCTTAAATCGGATCCTGCTAAATCGATTTAACACCAGCTCGCCATGCATGCAGAAGCTGCATCAATGTAAATAAATCAGTTTTCCAATGTTAGCTCTGAATCGGTATTTTGATTTAAATCCAAAAGATAAATAAATTTTTCTGATGTTATCTTTAAATCGATATAAGACTGATGGTTAAATCGGATTTTTGATGTTTGTTTTAAATTGCGATGTAAGGCTAAAAGGACAATGGCTAAATCGTAATTCAAGACATTAGCTAAATCGCGACTTTCGATGTTAGTTTAAATCGATTTAAGACCAATGGTTAAATCGGATTTTCCGATGTAAGCTGTAAATCAATTTAAGACCTAGGCCTACGTAACGGTAACTTAACCTATCCATAACCTAACTATTCTAGCCGTGCATATGCTTCGAAGTACTTTCCACCGCCACCTGGCACAATGTTTTATACGAATATCCGACACAGGTCACCACCGCCTGCAGCCGGGTATAGCAGGCATGCTATGCACACTTTGCAATATCTTTTAGTTTCACTTTCCACCACTAGGATGCACACTCTCTCATAAACAAACCTATATACAAATGAAACTCAAATTTTCAACCTATCCATAGATATATTACTCGAAGGGGTGGTGACACAAATAAGAATTTAAGAAATTTGCTGAAATTTCTATTCGGAAATAATGGTAACCATCACTCAATTAAGACCCCAATTTCACCCATAAGAACCTCGGACAGGGCTCATTGCTGCATGCTTCACCGTATACTGAAATTTTTGTCTTGTGTAGATGCTGTCACTGAAAAATGCACTTCACAGCTGGATTTTAAAATTTCAATGTAGATTTTTTTTATTATTATTAAAATGTGCATATGGCATTGTGACGGCAATGAAGCAGCCAGCCAATGAGAGCAGGCGGTAAAAAATATGGGATCCAGCTACCGCACTTCATAGCTTAGGGGTAAAGATAAATTTCACTATTCATGTCTCATCAGCTTTATTTTAAAGAAAAATACACTTTTGCACATTTCTTTCTATAAGATTAAATGTTATTTGCATTAATTGTGATATTTCATAATGTTTTTTAACTTTTTATGCAAAATATACAAATCACATAAGTTAGTAACAGTTGTATTCGTTCTTCGTGTTAATGGCGATTTATATATGCATAGTCGCCCAAGAATGGAATGTGTTTCTTGAACTTTACTTTCTATGAAGTAAATAATTTCCGTTCTTGGGCGATTAAGAGTCCATTCATGAGCGATTCTTATGAAACTCGTAATATATCACAAAATGTTCATTGTATAAGTATTTAGCGCACTGAGAATTTTTCATTCAGTTCTTTGCCTTTTGTTAATCTTTTCTCATCTTAATGAAAACACATGCTCTATTCTTTAGTGACTAAAAATATTCTTAAATGAAATAAAATGAGTTCAATAACAAATCTGAAAGAAAACAAACCGTAGACCTCACTGACAGAATTTTCCATCCAGTTCTACAATTTCTCGCATGTTACATATCATAATTTTGATAAGAAAGGAAAACATTCAGTAAAGCAAATAAATATATTTTCATTGGGATTTCTTACGAAGCTCATAATATATGGGTAAGTCTATGTGGCGAAAAAATATTAACAAAAGGAAAACCCAAATAACCTCATTCATTTTCCCTGAAGTCAAAAGTTATTGAGTTTTATTTCCCCATTCTTGGGCGATGACAACTTGACAACATAGCATAGCATTAGAGTCCTGCATTGGGTCGGGTTATCCACTTTTACCCGAACCCGACCTGCAGTTCGGGCCGGGTCTATATTTTCCCGTTGCGAATCTGGTTCGGGTTGACTTCAACTTCTTTTGTTGCGGTTCGGGTTGGCTTTCATTGTTTCGGGTTCGGGTTGGCTTTTTGACGTTTACAGTTCGGATTCGGGTTGACTCGATTTTTTAAAGAATGTCCAAACTATTTTTTCACATTAAAATTCTATAAAAACCGCAGATCAAAGTTTCACAAAAACAAAATGCGTGCCTGTCAGTTTTGTATAGTCTTAGAATTCGTTTCTGGAAATTAATATAAACGTACTTTCTCAATTACTGATACGATAATGATTATAACGAATCCAGTAAAAAACCTATAGATGGCCCGAAAGAATTCTTGTAATGCGAACCCGACCTGCAGAAAGAAAATTAGATTCATTCCAAGCCGAAAAAACAAAATTCAGGATAACCTGATTCGATGTTTGACTCTATACAATGATCCCAACATGCTCAGAGGTTTTACTATATTTGAATGTTAAAGAATATAGATTTGTTCATTCTTCTATGTAAAACATAAAAATTGTATTAGAGATACAATTGTAGATTATTTTTCATAGTGGCATTAAAACATAATTTACTTTTTTTGTATTGTGGGTTCAGGACGGGTTGATGGAAATTATTTTTGCGGGTTTCGGATCGAGTTTCCGAAAATTATTTTGGGGGGTTTGGGTCGGGTTGCGGGTTGACTTAAAATGGAATTTGTGGGTTCGGGTCGGGTTGTACCCGAACCGCGCAGGAGTCTAATATACATCTTATACCAGACTGCATGTCCGTTCTTGGGAAAAGATGTATATTGTCATGAAACCATTTTAATTTGCAAAAATGAAGTCAATAAAATCACCATTTTGTGACAAATTGAGTTTCATAAGAATCGCCCAAGAATGGGCATGCAAATCTGGTATTTTCGCTTCATTGAATTGGGCCTAAACTTTGAACTCATATGCTTGGCACTATGAAAACATTCAATAAAGTGCAAGATATAGGTTTTTGGTAGGATTACTTACCAAACTCATAACATATGGTGTTTTGTATATGAAATAAACTAATTTCAATAACAAATCTTAATTAAAACATACATCTCATACTACATTCACAGGATTTTTCATTCAGTTGTACAATTTATAGCATGTTATGATTTCACCGTTCTTGGGTGTCTAAAAATATAGTCAATATTAACAGGAAGAAAGATAACTACAATAAATAACAGTACTCAAAAATTTCGTTCATTGAATTACGCCTAAACTTTAAACTGATATGCCTGGCACTATGAAAACATTCAATAAAGTGCAGCATATGTAGAAAAGATTTTAACAAAAGGAAAAGAACTGAATTTAAAATCCTGAGGGCGTGAAATACTTATATGATGAAATTATATGGTGATATATTATGAGTTTCATAAGAATCGAACATTAACTTCACTTTTAAATTGCCCAAGAACAGAAACTATTTACTTGATAGAAAGTAAAGTTCAAGAAACACATTTCATTCTTTCGCGACTACGCCATTCACACAAAGAATAAATACAATTTAAACTAACTTACGTGAATTGTATACCTTGCAAAATATGTAAAAAACGCTTCGAAATATCACAATTAATGTAAATAATATTAAATCTTATAGGAAGACAAACGCAAAAGTATATTTACATGCAGCTTACGACACATAAACATTGGGAGTTGCGAAATGAAATTTGCCCTTTGCCGCTGCCGCTACGATAGATCCAATATTTAACGCCTGCTCTCATTGGCTGGCTGCTTCATTGCCGCGGATTGGCGGAAAGTTGTAAATAGCCTCTAACGCATAAAGTTTTAATTTAAAACAAAAAATCTAAATTGAAATTTTAAAATTCGGCTGTGAAGTACACTTTCCGAGGACAAAATTAACACATGACGAAAATTTCAGAGGCCTAGGTTCTATAATTTCGGCGCTTGCCTCGGTCAGGCAGGCAGGCAGGCAGGCAGGCAGACATCTCTTGTTTTATATATATAGATTGAAAAACGTAGTTTTGCGCGATTATTCAAATGTTCCCCGCAGATTTAATTGTGTATGTCAACTTCTAAAAATTGGTAGCAGTAAATTATCTATTATTTGCACACTCACGTCTTTATTTTCATCTCAACAGACATTTTATATGCAATAAATTTATATAATTTTAAAAGTAGGACAGAGTGTAGATGAATGAGACAATTTTCACATTTAGACAGTAACTTTTAGTGCATACAATGTTAACTTCAAAGCATTGTTTAAAAGAATTTTTCAATCTAGAATAACTTATTGGCACGATAGTTTCAATTAAAAAAGATTTCTTGCTTAATTTTAATAATTTTTATAATGCATACATATTTTTCCAGGTATCAGTGGAATAGGTGGGTCATTTTCAAAATCTGTCCATGTTTTGGAATAACAAAATCAAATTTTTAGAAATAATTAGAAAGTTTTAATTGTATGTAAATAATTACCTTACCTCATAAACATTAATATACAAGCATCAGCAGAGACCAAATTACTATTTTAACATTTTAAAACTAATTTTTAAATTTTAATGCACTTGGTATAATGACATAAGTGAGCACGGTAATGACAAATTAAGCAAAATATTTTTATTTTTCCCCAGGCATAAATGGCCGCCAATATATCTTCTGGACCATACAATGATTTTCTATTTCTCATATAATGAAAGCAGATTAAGAAATAAAAGTTCATTTAATTATCAATTAGAATTGGGTACGGTAATGACTTACATAAGAATACTCACCAAAACATTCAAAGTCTTTGCTTGTTTTATTGAAACTATAAAACTATTTACTCTATTCACCTAAACCTGATAACAAGTTGACTTTTAAAGAGTACTTTTGCCTTGATAAAAAGGCATGTGCTGTCCTCTAAAAAAATCCGGAGGAGATTTGTGTCAGAAGCATGGCAATGAAATGACATTCTTTCTTGGGACACGGTTTAAAAAATTATTAAGAATTATAGATAAGTTTAATTAAGAAAAATAAATATTTTTTTAATTAGTAGCATCTTAATAAATAAAAATGTATAAAAAAAATTATTACCATCTGTTTTAAATAGAACTTTGTCAAATCTTTACCTAATAAATTGCTTGTTGGGACAACCTACGGTAATGATATTTTGACTACAAAAAAATATATTTCTTATTTTTAAATTTTTTATAAATAATAATATATCCGTAAATTATCATTAAAAAACATGATAGTTAAAATGCAATAACTAAAATTATGATATTTAACTATTTTTCTGTGCAAATGTGAAAGGACAGTAAAACATGAGACTTTTTAAGAAAATCACCCAGGTGCGAAAAACATATTTTATTCCCCACTAAAATGGTATATTTTATTTACCACTTATTGATAACATATGTTTTAATGTTTTACTGTTTTAAAGATAGCAAACATTGAATTGTAGTTCCATATAAAAAAGGGGGGGGGGGGCTCAAAAGATAAATATATTTTATGAAAGAAATACCTTTACCTTATAAAATAGCTACAATAAAAATGACACCAGATTATTTCACTAACTAATGTTATGCATTTATATCTTGTAAAATTTATAGATTCTGTTAATAAAATATTTGAGATCACTAGTTTTATAAAAAAATATTTAAAATATTAGTTTTAAAATATATTGTCAATTTTTCTCCACTTATATCAATAAATATAACAAGAGATTATATCATTTTAGCGTGCAAAAATATGTAAAACTTTAAGATTATCTATTAATTGCTTTAAAGCTCAAACAGGATACTTTAAATTTCAGAACGGGTTCCAAACAGTTTTCCAAAAATGAAAGTGTCCGAATATATTTTTTAAAAAAAAGCAACCAAGCCCGAAAAAGTACGCACAACATTAGATATTGATCTCAGGTATCCCATGAAAAAAAAAAAAAATTAAAAGTAGCAAAATGCGAGCGAGATATTTGTCAAGAACGCTCCCTTAGGTTTAATGTTACCTTGCGAATGTCTTCGTGTGACTAATTAAGTTCTATAATTCATGCAACTGTGACTTTAAACGCCTCAATACAACAACTACCGTGAAATCTTTGAAAATGAAATCTGTGCATACGGAATTCGGTCTTTAAAGAAAAGTATATATTTTTTCAAGAGAAAGAATATGAACAATCATACCTGGTAAGATGGAAACCTGTTTAAAGCGGAATATATTTCGCTCCTTGCGGTACGGTTTTCAAGGTTTTAATGAATCAAAATTTGGCAAAGCTGATTATGTAGTTCAGCATTACGTATTTAATGCTTACACACTTAAAATTTTCAAAATCCGGCTATTAGAGATTTATTAAAATTCCCGTGGTAAAGTTTCTCGTAAAAAAATCTAACCCTATCTAAAATCTAAATAATAATAAAATCTAAAAAATAATCTAAATCTAAAAGATAGGTGGTTTTGGTAAAGTTTTGGTGGAATCAGACTCCTCACCTAACAGGAATGTCAAACTTCATTAATTTTGTGAATTGAGCAATTATTGTGTTAAACAAGTTGGAAAATGCTCGTCAAACGTGGCAAATGACGTGTGTTCGTAATATAACTAGTTTTATAAATTTTTTTTGCACTGCATATTATACCGAATGTATATTTTAGTGCACTTCATAAGTGCCTATCAATTTCATTCTGTTCGAAAGGCTATAACATCATTCAAATGCACTTGAAATATTTTTTTCCCATTGGACGTAATGTAACGGTAAACTTTTGACTGTCCCTGTAATTAAACTATGTATCCGATTTTCATAAAATTTGAAACGACTCGACAAAATTTTGCAAAAATTATATATTTAAAATTTCAAACGATTCGGTTGGGTAGTTTTTGCGCTGTTATGTGCGGACGGACAGACAGACGGACTGAACGACGACTATAGGTGCTAAGTATTTATATAATTACGAATGTACCTAAAAAAAGAACAAAAAATCATGCATCCAGCATATCTTATAAAACACTTTCAAACACATTCAGAATACCGTACATCAATAGTTAGAAAAACATTTGACAGTTTAGTTCCGTCCTGTATATGCATTATATGTTTATATTTATACTATATCGCGTACTAAAAGTTACTTCAATTCAGCGCATAGCACAGTAAAAAATTCTCATTCAGGAATTTCCAATAATAAACGGAAATATTTTCAATATATTTCATGGGTCTCTGTATATGATCCATAGAATTTATACATACAATGTAATATGCAAAATGTCGTTAAATTTTAAAAAGCGTACCACAAGTGAAGACACATTTCCAGCGATAATACTTCATAGGCAGTATAGTATCAAGATAATTTTGTGCGTCCCTGTAAATGAACGATAATTTATATGTATACCTGATTCTACAGTAAGCGCTTTGTTGTACAGTCGTGGAAAAAAAGTAAACACCCCCTACTAACTCCTGAACAAATTATCGTAGAAGAAACTTACTGATACCGAACGATTGGAAATAAAGTTTACTTTTAAATGATGCTTATAAAATTTGCTTAGGGGGCCATCTACATATTAAAACGAACCCAAACTTTGTTTTTTTCAAAGGCAATACCTAATTTTAACAAGATATTTCAAATATTCGGCTCAAACTATGCCTAGACACCAAATTTGAAGTGATTTGAATGATTTGAGTTTTTGAATTATAAACATTCAAAATTTAGTGCTTCTAATGTTAAATTACATTTTCATGTTTTCATTAATAACTCCTTAAATTATACACCTAATGTACTAATTTTTTGTGCAGCAATAATACTAAAATACCCAAACATAAATACGTTGAATTTGCACTTTTTATAATTTTATGAGATGAATTATGAAATTAATATTCGAAAAAATTATGAATTGCAACTTACAATTTTTTTTGATGGATTTAGCTTTATTAAGTCTTGCTTTATGGCAATCCAAAATTTCACATTTTTCTTCCAAGTAATTTTCAAATTATGCTTAAAAAATGGCAAAATGATGGTTTAAAGGGCCGTCTATGATAGAAGTGACTAGATATTTTGACATTTCTTATGCTATCCTGTAATGTAGCAGTCTTCAATGACTGCTTGAGTGGCGCTTAAAGATACCTTGATCAAAAAGGGGGCCGTCTCAGTCAACAATCGAGTACTGAACTTCAATTTGGATACAGCTCCTAAAATACGCTCGTTTTAAATAATTTCTCGAAAACGTATTGTACGAATTGCATAAAAATTTGTTTTTAGGCTAATTGAAGGGTGTGGAGTTCATTTATGCTGTCAGAATTGTGTACTGCTATTGAAAAGAAAGTTATCGTTCGTTTTAATATCTAGATGGACCCCTAAGCAAATGTTCTATACATTATTTAAAAGTAGACTTTATTACCAATCGCGTGGTACTAGTAACTTTCTTCTACGATAATGTTTTGCAGAGTTAGTAAGGGGTGTTTACTTTTTTTTCCACGACTGTACATTAGGGCGGAACTAAAAAACGAAGTTTCAAATTTTATATTCTAGCGATTATTTTTTCCTTTTTAACTCCATAAAAAGAAAATGATTTTCTTTTAATTTTAAAATGATATTTTCCGGTTCCTCAAAGCACATGATTTTCCATAAAAAAATGAATAAAAGCCAACAATTGCATGAAGAGTGTTTTAAGCTTATTATTAAATTTATGATAATGTTTTGCAGAGTTAGTAAGGTATGTTTACTTTTTTTCCCACGACTGTACATCTCAGTGATATATATAAACACCAATATGTTTAAAAAAGTGTAATCATTAAAATATACCGCAAACGATTTTCTGCATAGGTCGAAATGTAATGGAATTCTTTTTCGTGTCTCTGTAAATCAACCGTAGATGCTACATACTTCATTTTCAATACCGAAAATGCCATAGTAACCCCCAATAAAATATATCATGGCAATCTAACTATATTTATGCAGGCTAGAGCACGCACAGATGGACAAACCGAATTCGTAAAGACTTTTGAAATATGTTGGAAAGTGTTTTCAAAAAAGAAAAAACTATTTAGGTATATTTTTTATGTTTGTTCATTTTAGATACAGCATCTTCACTGCTCAAGATACAGCAATTTTGATGAATTTTTTGTTTGAGAACTGAATTATTCGACAACTATGACATTCAACGGGTTTGGTGCGCCTTCAGACAAAATTTAATACATTAGTTCACCTTTATCTCTTGAATTCGGAGTTTTTTAATGAAACAAATGCTATTATTACAATAAAAATCTTTTGAAATGAGTAATATAATGAATGGTTCTCTCCCGGCGCATTTGGAGCATGTTTATAAAGTAACTTAAACAATGTGTGAATTGATATATATTATGTAAAAATTGATAATCTGCACAACTGTTGGTCCCAAGGAATACAATATGAAAATACCCTGCTATAATTTCATTTGTTACAGACATATTTGGTCATGTTTACAAGGTATGTTTATAAATGCGTGAAATGTGATCTATATAATGCACAATCTCGTGTTTCTAGGTTTGCGTTATAAATATCTTCTACCGTATTTACATCAATATAATTTTTATCAACAATATGATATATGGCATCTATCTATGACACTTGTATCTCCCCTACTACAAAGCTCTTTGTTTGGCAAATATTTTGCCCAAAATACGGAAAAAAATGTAAAAAGAAAAAACTTTCTTATTATTTTGATGTCAGGAACTGTAATACCTGTACATAAAAGCAACATAAATTGGGCTTTCTTTTAAGAACTTATCTTTGTATAATTTCTCATTTTTCTACAATTCTATATCTATATCCATGGGAATATGTGCCCACATTCTTCTTTTGCAACCCGGTTTTATTTGTTGAAATCTAGTTATATTAAAAGTTTTGAAGGCAACAAATATTAGTCGTTTTTAACACGATATTCATGCACTGGTTTTATATTTTTTTCATAATTCCTATGTGTGTGTGTGTATATATATTAAAAAAATTGTTTATTATTACAGAGTGAAGATGGAGAAAATGATGAAGAAAGTAAGTTAAATTTAAATACAGTAATTATTGAAGATGAATTAATATTTAATGAGATTAATCGCTTGACTAGCAAAACTTTCTGTGTCAATAGAGATGGGAAATATTGTTAATTTGGTTAACAGGTTCCATCGTTTCACTCTTGCACAGGTAACAAGTTCCAACAACCTGTTATTTTTGTAACATATAACTAATCACTGCGTATGATGTCAACGAATCTTTCAATTAGAAGGTATTTAAACAAAATGCTTGAAATAGTTTTGGGACGTAAGTATAGACGCTTTTTTCCATTGAAATGAATCCACGCCATTAAATTAGTTTGTGGTTAAAAAAATTATTTTCTGCAAGACAAAAATTTACCCAGTTATGACACTATAAATTTTATGCATTTTCAGTGTTTTTTGACACTAAAAACACATTTTTCCATTTATTGTAAAAGTTCTTAAAATTGAAAGTATCATAACTCAGTAATTTTTGGTCGTATAAGAATCATTTTTTACTGTTTTACTTATTAGAAAATGGAGAAACATTTTCTAAATAAAACTTATGATGCGACATAACATTGTGTAATGTTTGGAATTTCTTAACCATTTAAAAAATTATTATTTTAACATAAATCGTTTTTTATATGATGCAGAACAAAATGTAAAAGATTTTTGTAAGTGGAAATAAACCTGGCCCATCCAAAAAGGTGCCCTGTATAAACATATACACAGTTTTAAGAGCTTTATGAGATTGGTAAAAAAAGCGAAATTTGATCCCCGACTTCATTGCAACCATATCCATTAACGCATATTTAAAGCAAATACCATAAGAATATGTAAATATTATTTATACACCTTTAATCAAATTCAATTCATCCAAATAAAGTTATTACGTACAAATATGTTTTTCAAATTAATTACAGTTGTATATTAAAACTAAGTGTCCTCACAAATTTTACGTTACTATTTTTTTTCTTTCATTTTTTTCAGTAAAATAAAATCACAGATATAAGAAAAAGCTTTCCTGCTTTTATTTTTTAAAAACGCAATAATAAGAAAGTGAAAAAAAGAAATTAATAATAATAATAAGATAAGAAGAAAATACCCCCCCCCCCCTCCAACCGAAAAAAAATCTACATCAGAAACCTTCTCCCTCCAATTTAAATATTTAAATTCAAAGAAACCACTATGCCTAGTCAACGCGAGCCGCCAAAAGAATCGAAATTTAAAAAAACCTTTACACTTTCATCCACTACTCATATCAGTTACTTTATCAAGACCTTTCCATTAACATACCAAAAACGCGAGAAGTCTTTTTCCGTTTCATTCCAAAATACTCTACCAACTCAAATCATTTCGCACTAGCTTATTTATCTACACAGCAAATTGCAATTATTTAAAGATTTATTCGTGGTCCGTGATTTTATAACTCTGAAGAGTAAAACGATCTTTGCTTCGTACCGATTACTTGCAATAAAATATCTGTCAAATTATAAACGATTGACCGAAACTTTAACAGATAATGAAAAATGAATAATAAAATACGTATTATTTTCCAGCCAATGAATGACCAGATTTTTCTATGGAATTGGTGTGTGATTGGGTTATTGAGAAATCGCTTCCCACCTATTAAGCTTTATTAACTTTTTTTCAGCTGCTTGTTTAGCCGCTGAAGTCTTGCAAAGACATAAAAGGCAGATGCTTGATTTAATTTCTCTTTGGCGTGTTGTAATAAGAGTTCATAAGTATTTAAAATAGGGCTGTTTTAAGTACATTTTTTAAGCTCTTTTTTTTTTAATATAGAAAACAAATTTCGGAAATTTTATTTTTATTATAATTTTAATGTGTACTTCTAAAAAACAATTGTTTCACCTCTTTTTTAATACTTTGCTGGTATTGTGTTATAAATTTAACTAGGACTTTTCATTAATCTGTTACTAAATAATGAATTATACAACAATAACGTTGTTATTTATCCTAGTAGTACGTTAATTAATGCCCATCTCTAGTGTCAATATACAGCAAACCAAAATTTATCTGCGATCGCAATAATGCTGAACCAGGCCTGCTATAATAAATAATGGTGACCCATGAAAATAAAAATTTGATTTACAAAGAAGTGCTCACGGTTATTATGTGATCCCGTTTAACATGCAGTTTTTCCCCAGTATCTTAACATTACACATAAGATTAATCCAAAAATATCGCCTTTAGTACGTGAACATTTTTTACGCGATCCCTCTTAATACGCTATAAAGTTTCGGTCTCTTGAGGCAAAAAATCTCGCTTAACACGCAAATTCATAGAGCAAGATGAGAATTTCTTCTATCTTTTCCATTGTTCTCAAGTTGGAAGGATTTTTTTCTTATTGAGATTTCTACCAGTATTTCGTGATAGTAATATTCGTCTTACTGTGGTGATGTATTCTTTTATGTTTTTTTATGTTTTGTTTTCTTTTTGCCACGCTAACAATATTAAAAAAAATATTAACAAGCAAATGTTTTTATTGCATAAAAAATTAAGTACTGATAGCTTGCTCATTATCACAAGTACTAAGTATGATGTTTAAAAATGCGTTGTTCTAGAACAGATTAATATTTTTGGTTTGTGTTAAAAAAAATTAGACTGTCAGGAAAATTATTTTTCTTGTGTTATATTTGGTTATAAAATATTAATCGAGAAAAAATTCATATTTGAATTCATGTTCTTTTAAGTCAGTCCAATAAAAACAAACAACTGTTTTAATAAGATTACAATGTAACTTGAATATAGTTAAATTTTAATCTAATATGCGTAAAAATGTAATTTTAAACTGTAAATATATAAATGAATGTTCTAAAGTTTATTTAGATTATTAGAGGAGTATATAAGGGTCAAAGGATGAGTAAATAAATTTCCTGCAACACATGCAAATCATGTTTAAAACGCAATCCCTCTTAACTTTTGTGCAGTCCCTTGAAATGCGTCTTAACAGAGTTCTACTGTATATTAACCCAGAGAATATATGTATGTTTTATTTGTATAACTCATAAATGAGCAGAACAAGTGTCAAAATTTTTGAACATGTGCAGAGTTCCCAAAGAAAATTTATTTATAGACTCAAATTGCTTTCATGTTAAAATATTTACGGTAAAATGGATCAATATTCATTCAAAAATAATGATTTTATAACCAGAACTTTCTTCTTTGGGGCTGTATATATTTAAAGTTATAAACTTTCTGGTATTTTTCACCTACCCCCCCTCCCACCCTTTCTTATTACGTCATGTACTGTAAAAAAATACGGACTAAAATACGGAAATACTACTGGCAATCTAGACGCCAGTACTATTTCCGTATTTTAACTGAAATTTTTCCCGGTAAATTACAGAAAGTTTTCGTCTGTTTAGAGTTTAACGGAAAATTTTCTGTTATTTACCGGGAAACAGTTCCGTTAAAATACGGAAATAGTACTGGTGTCTAGATTGCCAGTATTATTTCCGTATTTAAGTCCGTTTTTTTATAGTGTATGTTATTAATTTTTTAACCCCCTTCCTTCTCTTAATGATACTGTGATCAATATCTAAAATTATTTTCCTTTTTACATTTTTTTCTTTTTAAATTTTTACTTTTTTTCTATATTTAAATAGCTCAAATGATTATAATTTAATAAAACATCACTGTTATATACATGAAACTTTCTCCAACAGTTGATTATATGCATTCGGCAGGTTTTCCAAACGTTTGGGTGATTCCCTATTTTTTGTAATAAAATGATTTCATATTCATTTCTTGGCTTTAATAATATCTTTGTATTTGCATAAAATAGATAACACACTAAAAAAAAATATATATTATGCTTATATAAAGAAAAAGTTACAAAAAGAAAAAAGTTTGATTGGATCCGAAAAGACAACAATATCAAAGTCAAAACCTCTCTCCCTCTAGAGATATCTAACAATATTAAATCCCATACCTCTCGTCCTCCTCCTTAAAGTGATAATGTGATATCTGCTTAGCCGTTTATCATTATAGACCGTTCAAAACACGCATAAAGTGGTCAAGTGCATTTAAAAATCGTTTCATTAGAAGAGGTTCCCGAATCCTTTTGGAATTTGGCAAAAAAACATGCTTACCTTTCTCGTTTATAGGGACCTGACTTAAAGCCGTTCATTTTTTTAAAACTATGGAAGAGCTTAAAACAACAATGGCAAGTAAGTTGGAGTCAGTTTCAACAGACCAACTAAAACACATTATCAAGAACTTTGAGTTGAGATTTTGTATCATAGTCTCACCAAATTGCAAGTTTTTTAAACACTTGTCTTAATTTCATTTATTCTTATGTATAATTGCTAAACAGGTAAAAAATGTTTTCCCATTAAAAGTAATTCAATATTTTTTTTATTGCAATCTTGTGAAATAACTAATATAAATAGTACAGTAGAAGACTCAAAATCTGCCGATCGAAAATCCTCAAGGATCGAAAATCTACTCAGCCTCATCAGTGTAAACAACGAAATCCACCACTATAATTTTGCAAAACTGTAGTATAAAACAAGATGTTTTCACGAAATCGGTGATGACACTACACTCAAAAGAGTATTTCAATGTATGAGTGTTCAGTTAGAAGACTAGTGAAGTATATAATTTAACTCTAAGATTGCCGTTAAATACAGTGAGCAAAAAAAGTATTTGCACACCAGGTAAATTTGTTGTAGCATATGTATAAATAAATAAAAAGCAGCTAAGAATTAAAAATATCAAAACTTTTACAAAACAAATAAACATATTTAATATCTGACTTAATAATTATATTTAAAATATGAAAGCATAAAAAAGTAGCATTTGTACTGCCAAAAAAATATTTGCACACTAGCAATAAAAATAGAACTAGAGGAATTATTTATAAGTTAAAAAAAGTGCTAATAATTAGTATGCATGCCCTTTGCTTCAATTACAGCTTGTAATCGTCTGGGCATTGATTCTATTAATTTGTGACATGTTTTACTGCTGATTTGTAGCCATTCTTCCCAAAAGCTTGCTTAAGTTCTGATTTGTTAGAAATTTTCTTTTTCCTTATTTTCACATCCAAAATATGCCATAAATTTTCAATCGGATTGAGGTCTGGTGATTGTGGTGGCGTTTTCAATTGATTTTTTACATTATAAAGCAACCATAACCTCGTAATATATGCAGTGTGCGTTTCGGATCGTCATCCTGTTGGAAATAATATGAATTAGGAATTCCTAATTTCAGAGCATTATTAGGTAAATGATCTCGCAATATATTAATATATTGTTTAGAATTCATATTGCCTTCAATAAGGGTCATTTCGCCAAATGCATCCCCAAATCATTACATGACTACCGCCATGTTTTACAGTTGGTTTCAAGTTTTTAATTTGAAGAGAAGTATTTGGCTTTCGCCATACACTTTTCTTACCATCTGGGCCAAAAATATTAAACTTGCTTTCATCGGAAAAAATAACAGTTTTCCAAAACTCTAGTGGTTTGCTGACATAAGCTTTTGCAAATTCAAGTCTTTTTACCCTATTTGTTGCACTAATAAATGGTTTTATTTCGAGGGGCTCTTCCTCGAATATTTGCATCATGAAGGATATTTCTAATTGATTGTGGTGTAACTATTGTTTCCGACGTTGAAGCGATATCAACAGCCAATTCTCGAGCACTTAGGAAAGGGTTTTTTGAAGATTATTTTATGATGGCTCTCCTTTGCCTGGTATTTAGCTTTCTTGGACGCCCAGTTCGCGGCTTATTTATTGTCGAACCAGTTTCTTTTTTCTTCTTCGTTACATAACGAACACTAGAGAAGTTTAGATTTAATTTTTTACCTATTCCTCGGTAACTTAATCCAGAATTGTGAAGAAATATAATCTTCTCACGGGTAGCAACAGACAGTTCACTCGTTTTCGGCGCCATTAGAACAAAAACTCCCCAGAATCCCTGCTCCAGTTAATATTTTACGTGACTTTAAAGTGCAGGGCTAATGTACTGCTGGACTGATATGCTAAACATTTGCATGATGTTCACATTTAATGCCTTTTTAACAGTCAATGCTTCTTGTGCAAATACTTTTTAGGTATGAGAAAATATTAATTTATTTTTTTAAATGTGTAATATTACTGCTTCAGGAAAATGGGTAGTTATTTTTTTTCCTTCTTATTTAAATAAATGACTAATTAAGAGAATAGTATCAAATTTGCTTTCTATGGTTACTTATGCAAAAAATCGTCTGCGTGCAAATACTTTTTTTGCTCACTGTATCTCCGTTTTGTTCAATTTTTAACATACGAGTTTCATTTCAATCCAAAGCGTACGAATGACGATGTAGTAACCAAGACGCCAAGGTGAATCGCATAAATGTTGTTTCCCTTCTTTTTGTGGTACTGCGCGCAAAATAAAAAGATGAATTAAAGGTGAAGCAACCCTGTAATTTTAGCTGTGGTTGGCTTAAGGAATTTAAGAAAAGGCATTGCATACGTTACATATATTGATAAATTTTCCTCACCTATGGCTACAGAAAACTGAAGTCTAGAACAAATATTCAATGTGGATCGAATGGCCTTTTCTGGAGGATTTATTTTGCCACGAACGATTGTGATATGAGAAGAATCTGTTCCAGCATGGACAATGGAATCTATAGAAAGATTAACAGTGTAAATGCGCATTAACCCTTTATCAACTGACGGTACTTATATGTACCATTAAAATAACTTGCTATAAAATAACCTTACTCTTCTTTTTAAAAGCAATAGACGGACTTGGATAAACAAAGAAATGCTAACAGTGTACGGTTCATAAAACGTTTTGTAAACGAGGGCCGAAATTACAAGTATTGGTTTTCCTGCCGATTATAAAATTTTACTGCTTCTCGATAAGTGCACAACCCATCCTGATCCACCGACTTAGTCAATGTGGTTGCACATTTTCTACCTCCTAACACAACCTATAGACAAGGGTGTCATTCAAAGTCTTAAATGAAACTACCAAACCAAATTTTTGACGAAGATTCTTACTTCTGAGCCTTCTTTCAAACATGAGGAATACAAAAAAAAAAAAAAAAAAAAAAAAAAAAAATGTTTACTATCAAGGAGTGCATTTATTTGTTAATAGAATCCTTCAAATCCTTTTAAATATCCACACTAAGGAACAGATAGATTAACTTATGGCCATTGTCTCTTTTTATAGAAGCAGATGATGATCATGCTGAATTTTCTGGTTTTAGAGATATCCCAATTGAGACTAAATCTGTAGTAACACACGATCGCCTGTATTTCCAGACGAGTTAGCCCAATGTAACTGATTTTAGAAGGAAGGCCAAAATATTATGCCTTTTCGTATTTACACAACGAGAGAAATTTAATATTTAATAAAACGCAAAAAACTTCGTATAACTATAATTTTAGGATCAGTTATTTATATTTCATAGTTCTCTTTGTCAGATGAAGCTAAAAGATATAATCACTATCATTGTAAATAAGAAATCAGCGATGGTTCAGATGGACTATACTATATAGCAGATTTGGGCAAATTTGTAATTCCAATTATCTGCAATGTAATTGCAATTTAATTGTATGTAATTAATTATAGTTAAAATTACATGTAAAAAATTCTCGCAGCACTGTAACCGGAACCGCCCCCATCCCGTTATTTGACAAAATTTCTGTGTGTGAATGTGTGTCACTATAATCAATTACATGCAATTAACATGTAATTACACTGCGGGTAATTGAGATTACAAATTTGCCCAACTCTGCTATACAGGATTAATGGACTATATTCCAAATCTGGGTTCGAGGCTGAAAAAGTCACGTGATACCGGTAATTTACCCAAAGAATTTCTAAATGATAAGAAGGGAGGCTACTACTGTTTTTCGCATGAACTGTTTCACTGGCTGGCGGGGATTTACATTACGTCTACGGAGACTTTACGCTAGAAGCCCTTCTTTACGCTAGAAGTTTTTACCTTGACAACGTGATCATAACGTAGATGGAATATCCTCCATTAAGAAGCACAACAAAAGAGAAATTTAAATGTATTCATTAAGATACACAACACCTCTTTAGAAATAAAAAAAATTAGTAAATAGTCCTATGGCAGTTTTCAAACACCCTACTCAATAACGAGAAACTTTTTGACATATTTTCTGACTCTTTTTTAAATGGAAAGCATAAAATTAGCAGACTTGGCAACTGTGCTATTTCTAATCAAAATGAGTTTTCCATTTGTTAAAAATTAAATTACCTATCGAGATATATGCATAATTGTGGCCATGTGACGACCGGTTTTCTCCTTTCTCGTAGTATCGCATTCGGAAATTCGTTTCAAGATTCCCATTTTGACAGTATTTTTTGAAAGTTCTTTTGCATTTACCAAAATATAAACGTTTTCTGATTACATAGTTTATGAATAAATTGCCTGCCAATTCCATGCATTTCCGAACAAAAATGAATTAAAAAATCTGCCAACGTATCTCATTTGCATCTGAGAATAATATTATGGGAAACATATTTCATACTACATATGTTGAATTTGTATTTTTCTGAAAAAAAATAATCCCTTTTCCTTAAAATGAACCTGCACTTTTAAGTATCCCAGACTGAAATGGAGCTGGAATTGTATTTGAAGGACTTAGCATCATCATTATGAATAACATTTTATGCAGTTGAATAAAATATTCTTGCTATGATTCTCACGAGATTAATTTTGACACAATAATTCTAATTGGTAAATAAATCATATGAGCTGTAATTATCCAAAAGGGCGAAAAATGGGAGAACCAGGATTCGAACCAGAGATTCCTTGGCTGAAGCTGCCAATGCTCTACCAACTGAATTATCTGGTTAGGTACGGTTAGCTGGGTGATTTAGGTCCTACAGATTCGTCTGGGATAGATGAGTTGGCAGAGCATTGGCTGAAAGAGCCAAGGGATCGCTGGTTCAAATTCTGGCTAAGACATTTTTCGTCCAAATAGAAAATTACAGTCGGACCTCTATTTAACGAAGTCGCTAAATCCCGAAAAAAAGTTCGTTATGTGGAAAATTCGTTAAATAGAGATGAACCTTTTTAAATACTTTAAGCTACACAAAACAGACTTTTAATTCATAAACACTAAATAGTATTAAAAAGCTTAACTAATCACAGTTTTTTTGTAAATCATATATATATATATATATATTATTATTGTTATTCATTTTACCCCTCAAAAAGAAATCTGTAAGGACAACAAGAATTAAAAAATATATCGTCCGTAAATACACTGCATTTTCAGTTTTAAGAAAATATTTGCATTAAAATTAATGAATTTTAATGACATTATCATATTTATTATAACAAGTAATTTTAAGCATTGTATTACTACATGCGTCCTTAAATTTAATTACTGAAGCTTATTTACTACAGAACAGGCCTTTTGAGTGTGAAAGGGGATATTGAAAGTTTGCACTTCCTGGATGAAATGCAAAGAATGACAGGAATTTTACTGCTCTCGTTGAGTTAGGCACTTGGTAAAACCAATTCAAGGTCATTGATTATTATAAAATGTGTAAAAGAAAGAATAAGTTTGAAGTGTCCGGAAATATTTTGAGAAATAGGGAGAAAAAAAATTATATCAGAAGAAAAAGTTCGTTAAGTAGAGAATACACTTCGCTATTTGGAGGTTATTTTATGAAGAAATTCGCAAAATGTTGTTGGTTCCTAAGAAAAGTTCGCAAAATAGAGCCTCGGTAAATAGAGGTCCGACTGTACAACTCATAAGATCTGTCACGCATTTTGAGGATTATAGATAATATTACCTCTGGTCGTTATTTTTGGGTACAGTACCCTGCCCTTTTCAAAATGAAAAAAGCGCACCCATTCCTTTTTGAAAATAAATAGTAAACTGCATCATAAATTGTACCCAGAGATTAGAGATCTCGTAAAAACCTTCTCGATACCACAGTATTTTTACTCTGAATGCCCAACAGTTTGCAAAGAAAGTTCTCATTTTCTAGGGAGAGCACAGAAATGTGTTTAATCATGGCGAAATTGTATTTATTCTTTTTTATATTTCATAAAATCATTTATAGTTAACGTTACTTTATCAAAACTAAAAAATACTCCTCTGTCTCTTTCGTTTTTGGTATCAATACTAAACCCTTTAATATTATTTTCATTTGAAATATATTTTTTTTTGTTTTTACTGAGCTAGTGCCCTTTTAGGGACTAGCACCATACACTAATTTTTTTTTTCTAGAATGAACACCATGAATAGACATTCCATAGCATGTCTCACAAGAGTGGTATCTTTGTAAATGTTTGTCGTGATAAATAAAAAAATGAATAGCAATTTGCACAAGCATTCCATCAAAGGATAAATAAATAAATAAGAAGTTTTCCAAATGTGTCTGTGAACAATTGGTATATGTTTGCAATGTTGTTAATATAGACAATGCGTTGCTGTATAATGTAATTAAATATATGTACTGATTTACCTAGAATTTTATGAATGCAGCCTTATTAACACAGATAAAGGCTGCTATGTCACAAATTTTGTGATTAGAAATGACATTTTAAACCATATTATAGTAGGTTCATTCATTTATAGCATTTGGCTGATCACTTAGTTATTGGGGAAAGTGGATGTCATGTCAAAATTTCCTAAAGCATAAGAACTCTTTACACCAGCATAGAAATGTGTTTAATCATGGCGAAATTGTATTTATTCTTTTTTATATTTCATAAAATCATTTATAGTTAACGTTACTTTATCAAAACGAAAAAATACTCCTCTGTCTCTTTCGTTTTTGGTATCAGTTTGGTCAGTTTACGTTGTAGTACTCCTTACAGCAGACATATTTGGTAAACGCTTTGGTGTTACATCTGTTACAAGTTTTGGCTGTTAGTGCGAAACATACTTGTCTCACAGATCTGAAGCTTAGTATTGCAATTCGTAGTAACGCCTTTTTAAAAGCACACCAGTTCCTCGTCTTCAAATGCAAAGGGAGAGATTTGGTTGATAACAAATGATGCAATTTTACGACATATAAGTCGGTGAGTTTTGGAATACGCGATCCTACGTTTGACTATATGTTTGTAGTCATGGAAAGCTTTAACATCAAGGAACTGAAGGTACTTATTTGTACCTCCCGGTATAATCATGACTTCGATGTTTTCCCCAGTTTTCTGTGAGGTTCAGGATCTACATGGCTTGCTCACTCATCTAAAATGAGGAGGCTTTTCTCTTTAGGTACAGATTTTTTTAACGTTTCGAAATACAATTCAGTCAACTACTTTGATGTTTTCCTGAAGTGCAGCTTGTTATTAGGACATTGGGATTATGCATGTGTTGTAGGCGTTTTTCAACTCGTGGTCCAAATTTGCCTTGCAACTCATGTGGAATTAATTTCGGACGTTTATTCCATTAGATTTTTTGTTTTATTACGACAAGGGAATTCCAGTGTTACCACACTTATCAAAATCGGCGACGAGCACCTCAGGTAGTTACGTTGTCTGCGGTCTAGGATGTGCATTTAAGCAACACTGCCTAGAGATATACATGTACACAGTGTTGGGCAAATTTGTAATTCAAATTATCTGCAGTGTAATTACAATTTAACTGTGTGTAATTATTTATAGTTACAATTACATGCTGTAACAAATTCTTGAAGCACTATAGCCAAAAGTGTCCCCAATCGCATTATTTCTTTTTCGTATTATTTTTTTGCTTTAATATGTGTAGCTGTAATCAATTACATAGAATTAAATTGTAATTAGACTGCAGCTAATTGAAATTACAAATTTTCCCAACTTTGCATGTACACATGTTAGAACAAGATTAATGAAGATATGGAAGTAGTAGGAAAAACACAGTTCTGGGACAGCCGCAGGCGGTGCCACACCGCTTGCGCCACCGCCTCCGACACCGCCTGCGGTCCCTCCTCCGTCCCCCCTCCTCTCCCACACCCCCTGCGACACCGCACCCCCTCCGTCACCGCCCCCTAGCGGGAAAAATAAAGTTCTGCTATAGCATGAGGGGTGAACGATCCTCTATTCAAATATCACCAAATAATTTTCTTATAGACAAAGATTATTTCAATATTTATGTTAAACCCCTTTTTTCATTTTAATTAGCATGTATACATTTCAATTTAAATTCACTATTTATATTAAAAATATTTTCTCATTTAATTAATATGTGTACATTCCTATCTAAATTCAGTGTTATATAAATGAAGTTATTAAAATATGTATTTACAAAAGAATTTTCTACATTCTTTTATTATTAATTAATTAATTTATTTATTTATAGTTTTCTGCTAATTCTTATTCTAACATGATTTATTTTATTTTCGGTATAAAAATTAATCAGAAAATTTAATTATATATTTTAGTCAATATTATAATTATAAAACTGTTAATTATGCTAATGAAACTATTTCTTACCGTAATTTCAATGAAAAATCATTGAATTCAACCCCTTACCCCTCAAAATCGCACATCTGAGAACTGTTTTCATTCATCCCCTCTCAGAGGTCATTTATCTCAGCAGCGGACTTAAGTTCACCATCCGGGTATCTGAGAGGGGTGGGGTTCATTTACCTCAGCAGCTGACTTCTAAAGTTCACCATCCGGGGATCTGAGAGGGGTGGGTTTCATTTACCTCAACAGTAGTTCGTATATACGGGATTTTTATTAGTTCGTGTTTAGAAACCGCGTCGAAGAGTGGACATTTCGTTTTTGAATCTCTAGCGCACCGTTTGCTTATTTTCAGGTTCTCGCTCTTGTATTTTATTCGTCATTGAAAAGATGTCTTCTGAATGATGAAGCTGCTATGTAATTTCCTTCGCTAAAATTCAATTCTAAAGGTTTGGATGGTATTGGTTGTCCGTCAATGTGAATACTTAAAAAGTTGACGTTGTGATGATTAAAGAAAAATGGATTAAGATTATACTGTCCATTAATAGCTGAATTTTCTAATAATCCTATAATTACACGTTTAGGTATAGATCCTAAGAATACGTTATCTTGCATAAAAGACCAGCTTCCACTAGATATTGAATATGTTTTACATAAAACTCGATCGATAGGATATTTAGCGTTAGTTTTCTCTAACGCTTTGGCATGTCCGATAGAAACACCCGGATTGACTTTTACCTTTCGAATAAACAAAGAGGCGTGTTGTAACACCACTTTATAATCAAGTGTTTTATCTCCGTCTTTATCTGCCATCAAACAAAAATTGGGTTTGCTGCGTGTCATTTTAATTTTCAAATCCACCATATTCAGTAAAAGTCGATTTTGTTGGAAAATATCACAATGCAAAGGTCCTATCATGTCCAACACTTTACTTTTTGAAGTTAATTCATATCTTTTATGAAGTACAGGGTTTGTAGTAAGCGTAGGGTTAACTTCATCCAAACATTCATCTTTGAAAAAACATTCGCAGGAAAGTAAACTTTTCTTAGCATCTTCTCCATAATTCAGCAAAGTCTCAATGTAGGCACGGTACGGGTAAGTGTTACTAGAGGAGGAAATCACTCTTTCGTTCAAACTCACATCTACTTGAGAAAACAATGCTTGTAAAAATAAATTAACAGGTGCTACGGGTGCCTTGTCGGGTATAGGTGTTCCATCAGCATTGGTCAACTTCACTTTCACGTAAAGGTAAAATGCTGATAAATCGATATAATCTTCACTGTTACCTGCAATGTTAAACTCGACGGTGCCACTCTCAGATATAGTAGCTAGCGGGTGATATTCTACAAAGTGTCCTTTTTCTATAGCAGTTTGTGTGGGTGGAATCATAAACAAGTCTAGTTCAGATTTGACGCAGGGTGGAGAATCTTTATGAATAAGACCAGACATCTTTAACCAAAAATATCGCGTGCTTTCGCTTTCTTTGCTTTAGGAAGACTGAGAGAACTTTGAGGTTTCTTTCGTTTTTTAATCCTCTGACCTGATCCAATCATAGATTTCACTTTAACTGCTGCCTTGTCTGTCAGATTTTTCCCTGCTTCCCTAAATCGTCGTTTAGCTGCTGTTTTAATATTATCACCTTGCGAAATATCGTTTAATACATCTACACCTGTATGAAATAACTGTTTTCCGACGGCTTTGGCACCTGATTTAAATAAAGGTACAGCTGTGCGGAAAAGTGAGCGAAAAAGTCCTCCGAAACCATATCCTTTCTGAAAAGTAGTTCCTTGATAATAGTTGAATCCGCTACCTGTCTGATGCGTATAATAATCTTCGAAAGATTGGTTGCAGGATTGGTAAGGTACAAGCATTATGAAAGATATTTTTGACGAAAATGTAGTTTCACAATCAACTTCCCGCGATCGAATGACACTAAACGTCCCGTGTGCGTCCTTATAACAGTTTCAATCGTTTGAAAATTTTTTCGTGTCACTGGTATGTAATGAGGTCTGTCAAACACTTCATGAATCATATCTCCGTCTTACCCTTTAACAGGAATTACTCGCAACAAGGGTGCAACTGTATCTCCAACAATTTGAGGTTCTACAATATCACTGTAGAGGTAGAGTAATTTAAAATCGGCGTGTGGGTCAGCGATAAAGGGACTTTCAAAAGTTGACGAAGGAGCTGAAACATTTGAGACTACTTCACCTGGTGGGAATCCTAAACATTCAGCGAAACCAGATAAAAATTTTAATTGCGCATATTTCTTCAAAGAAATTTTCACTTTTTTAATGTGTTTGTTGTAGCTAATTGAAATTCTATCGTTGAATTTTTGATAGTTTATCACCTTAATGATATCATTCGGAGATTCATAATATCCTGAAGGAATTTTTTTCGTGTCACTATCATCATGTTCATATTCATTACCGTTTCTAGGTCTTTCATCAGCCAATTCTAAACTGTTACCTAACACATATTCATACTCGTTACCGTATTCCGTAATATTACGCCATGTATGAGGGTAAATCAATTCAGTTAAACCAACCTCCCATTCACCTTTCAAATCTAGAGGCATAGGTAATCTAGTAAAATAATGAGAAATTTTGTTTTCTGGAAAATAGTTCATTGAACTGTTAGAAGGTAACGTAACGTAGAACGACATGATTATAAATGATCATTCGCTGTAAAAATTGTGGGTTTTATAGAGAAAATAAATTTGAAGAAGGTATCCACTGATTAAATTTAGAAGGATAACCTTTAAACTTAACTTGATATTCGAGTTGCCCTTTTCTTTTACGTTTTTTCAGTACTTTTTCAATATCAAAATGGTTTTTAGGTTGAACTTTTTGCAATTCTTCTGCATAAAAAGTTCCTTCAATAGGTTCGTCTAACAAATCTTTGATTCTGTAAACTGGTGGAATTCTCGTTACACACTCTGTCACTAAAAACAGTTCTTCTGTCCAATTTGTTTCATATCCTTTTTCGAAAGTCATTTTATGTTTAGAAACACGTACTAAGTCTCCTGAATTAAAAACGCAAGGTTTTCTTTTCATCTTAGACATATCTCCGTAAATAGAAAACCACACTTCTCTTTCATTATCCTTATTAACTTCACTTGGTGTTCTCTTAATAGTGGTGTGGTAAGTGTGATTATAACTATCTAAAAATTGATCCAACACGTCAATATATCTATAGGTGTGATGTGCTGTAAAATATTTCCACATTTTAGTTTTCAGGGTGCGATTAAATCTTTCCACTACACAAGCTTTCGTGTTGTTAAAAGTTCTAAAAAATCGAACACCTTGTTGTTTTAGAAACTTCTGTAAACGGGAATTTAAAAATTCTTTACCCGCATCAGTATTCAAATACTTTGGTTTTCGTGTTGCGAAAACGGATTCAAACACTGCTACTATATCTTCGGCACGTTTCGATTTCAAAGGATAAGCCCATGCATATTTAGAAAAAATATCGATGCAAGTTAAAATGTATCGAAACCCGTCATTAAAATTCTGTAAAGAAGTTAGATCAAGTAAATCTGCTTGCCACTGCTGATCTATAGAATATACAATCACTCGATTTGTTTGAAATTTTCTACGTACAGCTTTATGAAGAAAGTAAGCATCAACTCCTTCTAACCAAGATTTAATTTTTTTCTTAGATACCTTGCCTTGAGCTGCTCGATGAAGAGCATCCACTCCCCCAAAACTTGCAATTTGCCTTGGATCTTGATAACTTTTCTCCATAATACGATCTCACAGGGTAAAATTCTCGGTATCGTTAAAATTTACAATAAAATCCACTGCTATTCTATCAACTTTAGTAAAAATATAAACAATTGAAAAAACAATACACATCAACACACAAGCACATAAACCGTTGATCACTTCATCGTTTAAAATCATTTTAAAAAATAATTTCGAAAAACATTGATTTATATAGTTCTAAAAATGGTCGTTTAGGGAGGGAATGCCCGTTGTAAGGAGGGAATGTCTGTTAACCTTTTAACACCTGAAACGGCCCTATACGGCTTTGTGAGTTAAGTCCTAATTCGGCCGGTTTCGGCCGTCTATAGCAAAATAAGGGGTGATAGGTATAGAAAGAGATTCGTTTCTCCCTGTGCTGAGGGGTTCGTCTTTATTGTCTCCGGTCACTTTGTCCGATGACAGTGATGGAATACTTTTTAATTGCTTGCAGGTTTGACATTACCTTTTTTAAAAGCTAAAGTGATTCTATTCAGATGAGCCGGGTTTTTTTTTTCTTTTTTCCATCTTAGTTTCTTATTTCAAGAGAACGATAACCATTTTTAACCTCTAGTATTGAGATATTTACTTAAAGTTTAATTTAAAATGAGTAAAAGAAAAGTTTTTATACTCGATGAACAGGCTTCTGGAGACATGTACTATATATATATATATATATATATATATATATATATATATATGTATATATATATATATATATATGTATATATATATATATATATATATATATATATATATATATATATATATATATATATATATATATATGTATATATATATATATATATATATATATAAATTATTTGGCACTTTTTTTATACTTACAGCTTTAATTCATAATATTACGGTTTTTGATGGTGGTAGGTTATGTTTAATTAATGGTTATATATATATAGATAGATAGATAGATATAGACATATATATTACGTGCTTAAAATTGGTTATTTTGGCGATCACTTGGCATGTTAAACCCAGTACACACTTACATACACGCTCGCACACACAGAAAAAAAAACTGTCAGAATAAATTATGAAAGCAATCTTTAAAACCTATCTGTACATCTAATAGTTGATAAATTCGCCAGAAAGGACTCAATTTGATTTTTTAGTTTTCTAATAAATTTACTATGACATTTTATTTTTAATTTTCTATTTTACGTTCATTCTATCACTGCATAGCTCTGTTTTCATAAAATATATTTGAAAAACACTTCAATTATGCTTTTGGTATGTCGGGCTGTGAGCGAATAAGGTTCCTAAACAATTGAGTTGTTTAGCTAAATGACCGCCCCCCCCCCCCTTCCTTCTTCATAAGAAATCTGCACACATACCAATCGCACCTTTTGGTGTTTTTCGTAGTTTTTTTTAATGCACTAAGAATTTTTCTAACATCTAAAATCGCCCTCATTGGTGCATTAGCTATTGATCAAAGAAATAGGCACATTTAAAGATTTTGAGAAATAAAACTAATTATTTTTTATCTAAAAAAAAAAAAAAAAATCTAGCTTTTCGTCTAAATAAAACCTTCTGATATTTTGGCGCAGCAGTGGCGCAGCAGTTGCGCGATTGTCACCACTAAATTTTTATAGTATTCTTCGCCTTCAAAAATCGCAGAAATTCTGTCCTGAAGTTAAATGAGTAATACTAGTAAAATTTTGCGGTGCCAATTGATTATCTGCTGCTACACTGTTCCATCACTGTTTGTTGGATAATTCAGTGATACAGTAATAATAAGATAAACTGAAAAATTAACTCCTCAAGAGTGCGAAAAATCTGATAAAGTTAGATCAGACACTCCTGTGTTACAGTGACATGAAAAACCATATAAGATGTTAAAACTCTGATTGTCTTTTTTGCTGTGCAGAAAATTGTGGCAATGTAATAAAAAGTATAAACAGTTGAAATCAGTTTTATCATACAGCTGTTTCAAGACCTTATGTATTAATAAAATTATAAAAATAAAAATAACCTTGTTTCATATTTGAGTGTATTATTTGTTTATTTTTAAAGTATTTCAGGAAAAATCATAACAGGCAAAATAAAAGTTATCAACAACTTAAATTCGGGTGCTAAATGCCTTTTAATTGGAGATTTTTCCCCCTTTCTCAAAAGCGTGAAATATTCTAACAAAAAGATAACTTATTTTTGATTTTAAAATAATAATAATGAAATTTGCAAACATTATTATTCAAATATCTATGAAGCGAATCAGGACCGAAACCAGCCTTTTTTGCACCCGGCGCAAACATGGATTTTGGCGCCCCCCCCCCCCTCTTCCACAAAGTATATTTACAAAGAGAATTTTAATAATTTTATAATAGACGACTTATTTTAAAATTTAAAATATGTAATCATAAAATATGTAATACTGAACTACGCAATCTACAGTGGCGGATCCAAGAGTGAGGTTCCTCTGAACATCAACAAAAATATTCTAAAGATCATTTTTAAAATGACGTATTCAGTAGATTCCCGATTATCCGAGTCCCGCCTAACCGAGTTTCCGCTTTCACCGAGTTATTTTCTTCTGATGGACTGATGGGGAAAAAATGGCCATAATTTTTTTTGAAAAAAAAATTATGGCCATTTTTTTTTCCCATTCTGACCAGAAAATCAGAGTTCTAACTTTTTACGGCTGCTCTTTCATCTTCACCTAACACTTCATTTATAATGACTGTTTCATAATAATGGAAGCCATCAGACCATCAGAAGAAAATTATCCTTTTCAAAGGTATAATCTTCATTTGGCGCCCCTTTGTTCTGGCACCTGGGCCACATGCCCCCTCTGCCCCCCCCCCCCCCTAGTTTCGGCACTGAAGCGAATAATGGTTTTTATATTCCTGAAAATGGGTTTCATACTGGAATATAATCGTTTGATATTTTTTTCATCAATGATATTTTTTTTTACTGTAACATCACAAAAATCGACTTAAAACACGATTTCTGTCACCGTATTTCAGCAAAAGCTTTTGTCTGTACAAGCGAATTGAAGACACTAATTCTTTCGTTTTTAATAAAGAATGCCGCATTATATTCTAAATAACTCCATGAACGTGTAAAAAAAAAATAGCAGTTTGGATTTGAGAACTGTTTTACTATTGCTTATTAAATAATATTTATTAGGGCTATTCTCAAATTCTAAATAGCTATTCTCCCTCATGAAGTCATTTTTAAAGTTAGGAACATGAAATATTCACATTCAGAAACTATTCAAGCGAATAGCTTTTTCCCTTTTTCTATAGAAGAGCACGTTCTTTCTGAAAATACTGTCAAAATTGACGCTTTGAACCAAAATCCCCGACGGGAAGCCATAGAAAAGTCGTCATGAGACAACAATCGATTATAATTCAAGATATAATGCATTTATTGAAAACAAAGAGAAAAAATCAGAAACATTCAAGAGCATGGCTGAAATTTCGTGATTTTTCTCGAAAAAATAAATTTATAAATGTCACAGAAAATTTCATAATTTTGAGCAGGAAAAGGTATTTTTTTGGAATCTCCTTAACACTTTATGCACCGACAGTGCTTATAAGTACTATTAAAATAACTTGTCATAAAATTCATTTGATACATCGATTAGTTGCAATACAGTTTAGAATGAGTTATAGATACTTTACTTTATCTTGTTCCAAAAGCATTATTGGTTACAAAATAATAATAATAATAATAATAATAATAATAAATAAAGTAATTAACGGTTGAATTCTTTTGCCTTTGCACATCTAATCGTGGATCCAAGGGGGAGTTCACGGGGGTCGTGAGCTCCCCCCCCCTTCCTGAAAGAAGAAAATTTCCAAAGGAAATTAAAAAAATTAAACATATATTAAATTCTTTCACATTCATCCCTTGCTCAACTATGAGAATCTTTCTGTCTCTTTTAAAGCTGTACTTAAATCCAAAGTAGGTAATTTCTGACACATCCATGATGTCATTTTTAATCTCAGATGCAAGATATTTGCAAGTGCATTTACTCAAAACAAATGGGATTGATTAGCGTTTTCCATTTTCCGATAAAGGCAAAGTATCTTTCGGGAAATCTCCTTAAACTGTGGGATTTAAAACTGAATTTCAGGTCGCGACAGACAATTGCTCCCTGATGACGGCATTTTAATAACTGTTAAGTCCTAAAAATTTGTATATAATGCTCAATTTCTTAAAGATTCTTTGCATTTACAAGAAAATGGGGAATTCTTCAATTTCTGGGTATCTGAATAAAATGTGTATATTTTATATTTTTTACGAATATTAATGCAAATATATAATTATGAATATTAATTTTTTGGTATTTACAAATGAAAATAATTTCCCAAATGTATCAGAAATTTAGCCATTTTGGATGTGGGGACAACCTTCAATATAAAAATTGCTTATTAAGAGATGTGACACCCCCCCCCCCCCAAAAAAAAGGAGACATGACCACCCTCTAAATGGAGAGCTACATCAGCTCTTGTTTGCATCTTTTCAGCTTTATTGACAGGGCCCGACTTATGCAGGGGCATGCGGGGCAGCTGCCCCGGGCCCTCCTTTTTAGCGGGCCCCCCATGAGAGTACTCAGGAATTTCATTAAAAGGTGCCAAATGATTAAATTAGCCAAAAGCAACCAAAACTCATATATTTTCAAACAATCTGCTTCCTGTACCCTCTCCACCCATCAGGGATGTAGTGGAAGGTATACGCCGTATACCTTCTGGATTTTTTAAAGAAGCTCCGTATGCCCTCTGTTTCTCAAATTAAGCTACAGCATATACCCTAGGCATGACATTCCTGACTTTAGCGTGACTTTTGTGCCTACGGCGTATACCCTCTAGTTTTTTACGACTACATCACTGCCACCCAAGCAAAAAACAAACTATATCATTAGAAAACTAATAATTAATATTTTATCATGACAACTTAGTATTCTATTGTTTTCAAAAGAAATTCTTTATTAATGTTTTTCTCGTATCGTGGCAAGTTAAAACCATTAATTATGACCAATTTGGGACATTTTCTTTTAGACATCTTATAACGTACGTAGATAAGAAAAGTAAAATTTTGCAAAGAAATACTCGTATTAACCAATCTATCATTTTTTTCTACTATTATCCTACTAGTATTTTTTCTTAAAGTTGTGACCATCTTTTAGTCACACTCTGTATACAGATGTAAACAGTACCGGGTACAAAATTTATGCATATAATACAATATGTATGAAATTTAGTACCAGCTACTTCCTACTTCCACATTATTGGCAAAAAAATCTATAGATAGAAGGGGGGGGGGGGGGGACCCAGAAAGATTCTTGCCCCGGGGCCCCCCATAGCCTAAGTCGGGCCCTGTTTATTGACACTGAAAGATTGTATGTATGTGTGTAGGGGGGAGGGGAGGTTCAATTCGGAAATATTTCTATTGTAAGGACATTATATTTGTACATTTCCTAACTCTACAAAATGCTAACAAAAGTATTTTAAATTAAAGATTGGAGTGGAGTAATAAATATTGTACAAAATCCCTATAAATTCAAATTTAATTAATTGTAATTGACAAAATCCTTCTAAAATTTATTAAAGGATTGTGTCAATCTTCTGATGTAGTTTCAAAAATTCACGACATTTTCATGAATTCATAATTTAGGACATAAAGGGTTAAAAGCATTTGTTCTGAAATTGTACCGTAAAAGCTTTAGAGGGGTGGGGTGGGGGGGGGGGCTCTAAAAATTTCTGAATTTTAAATCCTTAAATTAAGTATTAGCCTGGTCCTAAATTAATAATTTTTTTAATTTTTTAATCTCATACTCTAATAGAAGGTACATTTACATTATAATGAAAATAATGAGGTTTAATACAAATAGAATTGCCCCACCAGTGGCCGAGAGTTTCTGCTCTCGCAACTGATAGACGAGAGGTGCTGGATTCAAACCCAATCGCGCCCGTCGACCTAACCGTTCGGAGTTTTCGTGGTTTTCTTCGAACCGTGAATTTCCATGGGTTAATACGGGTTAGGTTCCCTTAGAAAGACCCAAAGGGAGGGCACCCCCCCTTTTTGGGCCTATATTCCTCGTGTTGATAATTGGGCGTCATAAACACAACAAACCAACCAAATAGAATTATTCTGTTTTTTTTTTTCTTTTTTTGCACATATAGTATATTTGCCGAATTTTAATTTCTAATTGTAATTTTATAAGGATATGAGGTTTTCTGTGGCATTGATAAAATTGTTTGTTGTTCTGTGATTATTACCATTTTTATTATATGCATACATAATTTGCCGTAAGAGGAGTATCGTGGAAAAACCTTTCCGCTCAAAGGCGCTTGTCAAAGAACAATATCAGTAGCCTTTCTTCCAAGTCTTTTAATTTATAAACACACATTTCCGATAAAATGTATGGAGTAAGAATGCAGTGTAAATACTTCTTACTACAGGTGAAAAGGGATAAATAACGTTTCCTCATTCTGTTTAGAATTATCACTCCAAACAAATAACAGATCAACAAGCAAAAGTATGTGGGGAAAGGAGGAGAGTAAACATACATCAAGATGACATTTCAAACACGCCTCTCCCATAGGAAACTCAAATGCAGTAAAAGGACGAGTCCATTTTTTCAAAATGTTCCTTTCATAGGCCAGGATTTAGAGGTAGTAATTTTTTCGGGTTTCTCGTCGTTAAAGAGTTAAAGAGAGGTATTGTACGTGCTGAGAGGTGATATTTGAATAGAGGATCGTTCACCCCTCATGCATGCCCGTAGCTAGGTTGGGGCGAGGTCGGGCAAAGCCCGACCTGGAAAAATATTTGCCCGACCTAGCACAATTGACTGGACATCCTGATCCCTGATCAATACATTAATTTTCCAAACTTTTTTTTGCCTCATTTAAAAGAAAAACTTCTTTTAGAATAGACCATAACCTAACAGACACCCATCTCTAAAACTTCTCAATTCAAACAACACAATTTAAACAAAAAATTCAATTGCAAAGACATTTTTTTCTTTCATTCCAAGATCTGTAGGAAATTTTTCGTTTTGTTCCTTTGTAGAAATTTACCCCTCCCCAAAGAGTCAAACTACAAGAATAATAGGGTTTAGAGATTGCCCTCTTAACTCTTTTTCTCAAACTGGTTCTGATGTCCGCGAAAATCGTTTTCTTTGTACAACTGTCATACGTGAAATTTATTGAAATCGGGTAAGGTCGAAACCAAATGCTTGATTTTCAGTTCCACAAAACAGGCAACTAACATGTGTTACAATCCTGTGGTTTTGTCATTGTTAATTTCACTATATTGCTTTTGGGGGTTTTTCAACAAAAGTAGGAAATGTTCTTTGAAACAGCTTTCTTGACACTGTTACAACTCATAAAAGTTTGTAAAATCATTATCACACAGAATTGCAATATCTAGGAAGTGTTTTTCAGAGTAAAGGGGCTTTATAATCATTGTAAATGTCATATATGACTATTTGAATATACTGTCTAAGTTATTTATTAATTATTAATTAAATGATTTAAATGTAATTTAGCAATGCGAATATTACTGAATTAAATTATTCTTTTTATGAGTACAAAAAGTGTTTTTTATGGTGCTTCCCCCAACCCTTTATTTTTGACGAAGATATCACCTTATTTATTCTACTTTTTAGTTGTTTTCTTCCTTTCTTCCTATATCTGCGATATAAATATCCGAATATTACATAGTTTCTGTATGAAAAAAGGGAAATAAAGGAAAGATTGCGAAGCGGTAAGATAAACTGAAAAATTAAAAAAAATACTAAACGAGCATTAATATTTTTAAACTATGAAATACTCATTTTTATTTTGGTATTTCCCTAATTTATAGCTGCTGTTTGCAAACAATAATCACGTACGGCTGTTTCTAAAAAATTTTTTGTTCATTAGACTTTGTGAAACTTTATAATGCGTTCGCGGATTTATGCAAACGATGATTAAGGCATCGATGATTAAGGCATTTTATGATTAAGGCCTGACATTCGCATGCAAGATTATTGAAGTAGTTTAGAATAGAATAGAATTTTTCATTTTTTGATAAATGCATCGAATCTTAAGCTTTAAGCGATAGTGTCTCAGATGACCTTTCCTACCCTCAAAAATTGGCTTATAACACCATTTTGCATTTTTTTCTGAAATATACTTTGTCTTTATAGAAAACAGAAAACGCTATTTGCTATCGTGGGGTCAGAATCAAAATAATTGTAACTTTATGGAATTTAAGCATAAAAATGTTTTCGTGATTGTGTTAGAGAATAGAGAGTTCGAATGGAAACCCACAATAGTGAATTATATTGACATTTGACATACATTATCATGATAGTTTTTATTATTGTGATACTTGCTGACCAGCCCATTGTCGCCCGTGATGTGATAATATTGAAAGCATTAGTTTATATCTTTAATCCGATATTTTAAAAATTTATTCCGAAAAAAAAAATTAAAACGAACCTCATATCGGTGGCTCTGCAATATTTATACCGAATGCGACATTTTAAAGTAGAATGTGCGCTCTTTAAAGGATGTTAGGATGTTATATATCTTTCCGTATTTCAACAAAAAATAGCGGGTTCGGAATTTTAAACTGCGCGGATTTTTTTTTTTCTCTTTAGACATTTAATATAGAAAAAAAATAGTTCTTATTGTTTTAACTCTTTGAAATTTTTATGAGTCATAAACATAATGGTTTCAAAGATTATGCACAAGATTCGTGGAAAACTATTGATATTTAGCGGAAACACGCTTGTAAGAAGACTTTCTGGTTAGGGATGCACAGCCTTTGGCCCGCGATCCGAAAGTGGCCTTCGATGGGTTAACTTGTGGCTTGCGAATTTCGTCTAATTGGAAAAAAATAGTAATCTTTGTCCATAGGTAGCAGGGAAGAAAAAAACGTGAATTTCGTCAATTTGTCGCGGGAAAAAATTGCTAATTTCGTCAATCAATTAAATTGCCAACTTCGTTAAGCGGCCAGCCGATACCATACATATCAGCATAAGAATTTCCCAAGTTGCATATTCCATCAGTCGCTAAACGAAAAATAACTCGAATTTCGCCAATCGGGCATAAAAAAAGGTGAAAAAGGTGTATTTCGTGGGTAAGGCATGGAAAAATCGAGTTTCGTTGATAAAGACCGGAAAATAACGATTTTCGCCAATTGGGAACGGAAAAATCGCGAGTCTTCCATTCCGGACTTTAAAAGTCGCGCGTCTCGTCGATCGGGAACGGAAAAATCGCGAATTTTGTTGATCGGGAGCAAAAAATTGCAAATTTCGTTGATTATGCACGAAAAAATCATGAATTTTGTCAATGAGGCGCAGAAAAATTGCAAATTTCGTTGATCGGCTACGGAAAAATCCGGAGTTTAGTCAGTTTAAAAAATCAGAGAAAAAATCGCAAATTTCGTTAATTTGCCGCGAGAAAAAATTGCAAATTTCGTCAGACAGTTAAGAATCACGAATTTCGTTGATCGGGCGCGGAAAAATCTCAAATTTCGGTGATCAGCTGCGTAAAAATTCGCGAATTTCGTCAGTTTATCGCCGGAAAAAAAATCGAGAAGTTTGTCAGTTTACCGCGCAAAAAATTCTATATTTCATCAGATTCAGTTAAGAATCTTGAATTTCGTCTTGAACGTCTTGAATTTCGTCTTGGAATCTTGAACGCTTTCCCGAAATCTTGAATTTCGGGGGGGTGACAAACTCCCGAATTTTGGTAATCAGGTGTGAAAAAAATCGCGAATTTCATTGATCGGGCGCGGAAAAATTGCCAACTGAATTGGGTATGTTGACTGAGTAGGAGAACCTAGGGGGGAAAACTCCTCCTCCCTCTGAAATCCTCACTTTTTATCTGATTATAGGCCACAGATTCCCTCCCACCTCATTAAAATACCATTCTCTCTGTGTTACTGATGTGGCCCTCGACAACCCAGACATTTTTATTCCTTTTCTAAAAAAAAGGTTTTGCACCCCTATTTTAGGTAGATTTCGTAAAAAACACTACCTATTACATTCTCCCCTACGTCGGAATTTCTGAAAACTTTTTGCAGATCTATGCCGATCATGACGCTTAGAACGCAAAACCACGGCCAAGTTGAAAACTTCATCTATCAATCTAATCTATCTATCTATCTATCTATCTATATATATATATATATAATATCACTTTTTTTTATAGACACGATAACTCCCATAATTCAGCACAAATCTCTTCTAAACTGATACATGAAATCAAGGGGCAGAAAATGGAAATGGAAAATATTTTTGTGAAAGTTGAAAAAAAAAAACCCCACAATTTATTAATTATGATACACATCGAATCTGTTTAAACTTATTATTACTTCCAGGAAAAGGGACAAAAATTTATGTATGACAGATTTTTGATATCATTAAAAATGGTCTCAAGGAGAAAAAAATCGTGTTTTAAGAAGAAAAAAATCCTAACTTCGCCAATTCACAAGATATGAAATCCACTAAATTTATTATAAATCTTCTTAATATTGCCTACAACTTTTATATTGACAAGTTTTTGATAAGACCAACTCTTACAGGGGAAAAAAGAGGAGGGGGGTGTTGTGAAGAAGAAAAAAATTCATAACTTCGTCAGTTCACAAGATATCAAATCCACTTAAATTTATGATAAATCTTCTTAATATTATCTACAACTTTTGTAATGACAAGTGTATGATAGGACCAACTCTTACATAAACACACACACACACACACACACACACACAAAAATAATAATAGAAAAATATAATAAAATAAATTAAAATAAAAAAGGAAGGTTTTGTAGAAGAAAAAAATTCACATCTCCGGTAATCTACCACTAAGGTAACAAAAAAAGTATCATTGGCGTGATGAAAATTCTTGACAACCCTCAGAGGTGCTGTATATAGGGTTGTATTATTAAACGTGCGCGTGCATCAATAAAAAGAACGTAAGAATTTAAAATCCAGTGTATGGTTCATTTAATGAAACAATCACCACACGGTTTAAATTTATTATATAAATCTTCTTAATATTATCTATAACTTTTGTAGTAACAAGTTTCTGATAAGATGAAATCTACTAATGGGTGATATTACTAAAAATATTCTCAAGGGGTGAAAAAAATCGGGGTTGAAGAAAAAATTATCGTATTAACATGATTCTGATAAAACCAACTCTTACAGAATAATGAAATTAAAAACTCGTCAAAAGCGACCAGATAAAATTGTTAAACTGGGTTTATCTCTCGTCTTGATTTAGTTTTTGTTGGTGAAATTAGTACTTAGCTTCGAAATCTATCTGTTCTTGTAGGCCTAGCTGGCAGTGATTTTTTTTTTCTATTGTCCAAACTGTTTGAAAATGTTATCAGTCATAAACACATATTATGGTTTTAAAGCATGTGTAAAAAATTCGTGAAAATATATTAATGTTTAGTTGTGAGAGGTTTACCTGCTTTGTAAATAAGTGACGAATCTATCAACGTAATTACCAAGGCGTTCTTTATATTAAATTTTAAATCATATAAAATTCCATAAATACTGTAAAATCTTTGTAAATAGAGCTTGTCTATAACAAAATGCTGTCTTATATGAAAGCATTTCATGCTCCCGTTGAAAGAAATACCATAAAATAAATAAGCAATTCAGTTACCCGGGAGGAGGGTTCTCCCCTGAGCATCGAAATGTCACTCCCGGAAGCTTTCTAATTTTGCGCTTATTAAAGTTGTAAAAGTGCAATTCCCACCCTAAAAGCTCCTTTCTGTCTACCACTCCGGGAGCATCAGTAATCTCTTCCGGAGAAAAGTGCCTAAATTCAACATTGCAATTATACCTCATAAGATGGAAACTTTCTAAAATGGAATATTTTTTCGATCATATGAAAATCAATTTTTACAGATTTTACTGCTAATGAATTTCTTGGAATATTGTATTATTAGTTTATTATTAATAAAGCATAAAAATGTAAGTATCCAGATTTTTTTACGGACAACTTTGGGAGAGAGGGGTGTCCATAGACAACTGGCTGGTGACGCTGTTGTAGTAATCCTCAACAACATCCAACATTTTTGTGGAAATCCATATTATCTTAACCATATTAACAAAAATTAATTTATGGATTGACAGCAAGATTAAAGAATATCATTTTTCAACTACTTTGGGAAGAGCTATAAACATATATTGAATCTGAATAGGTAATATATATTTTTAAAGGATCGTAAATGTCTAAAAAAATGAAGAAGTAATTTTGCCCCTCTTGGAAAAACATTTGCCCGACCTGGAAGCATCGTCTAGCTACGGGCCTGCCCTCATGCTATCGCAGAACTTTATTTTTCCCGCTAGGGGGCGGTGTCGCAGGGGGTGCGGGATGGGGGATGGGACCGGAGGCGAGACGGGATCGGAGGTGGTGCCGGAGGCGGTGTGGCACCGCCGCACCGCCTGCGGCTGTCCCAGAACTGTTGTTTTCCTAATACTTATGGATCAAAAGTCTCAAAATAAAAATTCTTCATTCCCATGTTAAATAAAATTTTCTTGCACTTAAAATTAAGAGGATAAGAAGAATTTTATATCTATGCTCCATGGAATTTTACATAAGGGCAGATCCATGAGCAAGATCAAGTGGATCATTCTCCTAGAAACATACAAAACAATGTCATTGAAAAAAGTTTTATGATATAAATTTGGTGTGCTATAATGAGAATAGATGTAAATAATTAAATAATAAATAATACAAAATTTTCCAATATATATATATATATATATATATATATAACCATTAATTAAACATAACCTACCACCATCAAAAACCGTAATATTATGAATTAAAGCTGTAAGTATAAAAAAAAGTGCCAAATCATTTATTATAAGAATTATTATGGAAGAAAAAAGAAGAAAGTGGACACCGACAAATAATGGAAAAGCTTATATATTGAATTACGTTTTCAAGGGCACTGAATTCAATGATATAAGCAATATGGTAGTTTTCTGCGAGAAAAAAAAGCTAAAGCTAAAAATTATTTTTCTCTGTGCCCGAACAACCATTATAATCAAGTGAATAGATTAAAAATGAAATCAGAATAAAAACAAATAATATGAAATATAAAAATCAATAAAACCAGTTTAAATATTTATAGGATATATAATAGAAATAATACACTACATACCGATTAATATGTCAGTATTTTTCAATATATCCACTCGCACATGGCTACCATAATATCGTAAAGATTAAGGGGAATAAAACAGTTAAGAAATCACAGTAATTGATACCAAAGGATGCAGTTCATACATTTTGAAATACCATGATAAATACAATTAATGTAATATAAAATAAAATAAATAGAAAGTAATTACATTATTTAAAATAACTAAAATGCACAATTAAATTACTTAATTACTATTTAACAATATCGGCAAAATTTAGCTAAAAAGTCCACCTGGTGTAGGAAATTATAACTGAAAAGGAGCTGCAAAAGACAAAATTTATAACTTATCGTCCAAAGACAAATTTTGGTGCTGCCATCTAGTAGTATTTTTATTATTCAAATGTCACAAGATGAACAATTGAAAGCCTTTGAATGTAAAAAATTTATCACCAGAAAAACCAAACAAATCCTTATATATAGATAATTATAAACCTAATATAAACTACACTATATATATATATATATATATATATATATATATTAAACTATTGTTAATAAAATTTAAAAAAAAGCATATATTCTATTATCTTACACATTTAAACTACACTAAGAATTTAAATAATTCTATAACATTGATAATATATAGCATATAGCTATATGCTATAAAACAAAATAAATTCAATAATAATTAATATAAATGTATATTAAAATAATATAAAAATCGTTAATAATAACTATTATATATAAGATAATTATAAAATGAACAGGAAATAAAAACACATGGAAGTATATAGAAAATTATCAGATACTTAAATTCCCATTACCTAAAAATCTCAAATATAGTGTGTGGATTATTTTCATACAGCCATAAAAATCCAAAAAGTATGAATGTGGGACATTCAAACACATTAAACCGATAATAATTTTTATAACACAAAGTGAAAATAGATCAATATTAAAAAGAATAGAGGAATAATAATAAAAATAATTACCCAATTTTAATACATACAGTATAACTTTATTTATATTAAATATACTTATATGTATATTAATCACTATAAAAATGGCATACTATTAGTAATTAATATGATATTGTCCTGAGTAAATTAAAATTTAATAACAAATGATTGTAAATAAGACAAAACTTTAATTAAGCTAAATATAATATTAATGAAAGTCTCCAATTACATATAAAATATCAAATCAACATCCATATAAAACACGTATTAAAAATATAGTGATAATACAAAAGCCCCATTTTTTTAAAATTAACCATTGCGTATTATCCAGACAACACCACCCTCCTCCGTACTCTAACATCTACCCACCCATCCAACCTATAATAATTTTTTATATTATTTTACAATTTTTAATTTTTTATAGATATTTTTTTATTTTATATATTTTTTTGTAATTTTGTTTACGCATGTGTTAATTTGTTTTAAAAGATCATGTAAGTAAAATACTAATTGTATATTAATGAATATATGAATTTTTTTTGGAAAACCATGATTTAATGCGTCATAAATTAGTTTTTTAATATTATTGTTAATTAGAGGAGATGAACATAAACATTTTATTCTATATAAATGATTAAGTATTATATTTCGAAATACAGAATGATGTAGACAAGATTTAAAATTTGTAAATGTATTAACTTTGAATTTAAATTCTTTACGTTTGTCATATAAATCTGTGATTGTTTTGTTGTCTTTTATTGTAATTTTAAGATCTAAGAAGTTAATTGTATTGTTAGATAAAAGGTTTTCCATTAATTCCAAATTAGTGGGATAATCTACTGGAAATTGGGTAATTACAGATTGATCAGTTTCAATTAAAATTATGTCATCAATATAACGATATAAATGTAGATTATTATTAGTAAAAGTACGTTCATAATGATATAAGTATAAGTCTGATAGTAAACTGGATGTACAACCACCTTGTTGTATACCGACATGCTGTAAATATAAAGTGTTATCTTGCAATATATAATTATTGTAGATAATGAAGTTTGTTAAAGATTTAAAATATGTACTATCTATATTAGATGGTAATTCCAGTTGTTTATAATACTTTTTAAATAATGCATTTATAATTTTATGTAAATCTAATAGGTCTATATTATTAAAAAGATCTTTGAAGTCATATGTCGTTATATTATATACACAATGAAGATTTTTTAAAATATTGACAAGTTGATAGCTATTTTTTATACAATGTATTTTATACAATGTATCATTGTTTGTAGTAAGTACATATAATTGATTAAGAATTTTTAAGAGAAGTTTATTAGCTTTATTATTATATGTATTGCAACCAATAGTTACAGTCCTAAATTTAATTGGAGTTTTATGAAATTTGGGAATAAGAACTAAATATGGATAATTAAAGTTAGTAGATAAAATATTTAATAGTTTATAATAACTTCGAATTTTACGATTATTTACAATTACATTTTCATTAGTTTTTTGAAATGACTTATTAGAAGAAATACAATTTGTAAGAAGTTGGTGATAATAAGATTTACATATAATAGCATAATTATTAGGAGATTTGTCTACATATGTAATAACGTAGTTTTTTTTGTAATTTAGTAATTTGTTGGAAAAAATGCTTTGTATTAACAGAAACCAAATCAGCAATATTATTTTTTAAAGCCGTAGTTAATTTTTCAATTACTAATATTTTCCATTGATTAAAATATTCAATAGGCTTATTATAAGAGATTGAAATTTTATAAATAAAAATATCAATATCATATGTAAACTGTTTGATAATAGATTTAACATTAAATTTAGATGGAAGTCTATATTTAGTACCATAACCCATTAGTTGTTTCAATTTAAAATCATTAACAATATCAAGATTTCCAGTGATTATATGTCCATGATCATTGTTCATGTATTTTTTTAGAGTGGGGTCATTGCATTTACACGGAAAATTACTTGCAGCAGATGTATTTTTTGAAAATGTATTGTAGTTAAAAATCTTTCTACCAATTGCATTCGCATATTTAAAGGTTTTTGATATATGAAGATTATTAATGGGAAAATGACAATTTTTATCATTAATTATAGAATTGATATTAATTTTATTAAATATGTGATTTGAAAAAGTAATTATCATTTGACTATTCATGTTTTGAATTTTATGGGGTTTTTTTTGTAAATTAATATTTAAAAGATTAACCCTAGTCATAATGAGGTCAAAATAAATATCAGAGAAATGTTTAGAGAAAGATTTACTTAGAAATACATTTAAATGTTGTACAATCTGTTTCTTTTTAATAGCAAAGATGTTTTTTCGAATTAACAACCAGTTATAATTCTCTAAATATTTACTTTGAAGATCATTTATTTGTTTAGTGATAGATTTTTTGGAAACTACAACTGATGATGAACCCTTTCCACGTTTGTTTCGTGTTGTTTTACAATTTAAATTATGATTAAGAGTAGGATAAATTGGAGAAAAATCAATATTGTTATTTATAGATGTGAAGACTTTGACAGGTCTGTTAAATACTTCACTGTTAAGTCCATAAGGATAAATTGTGTTGTAATATTTCATATATGATGATTCCATATAAAGACGTTCTGATTTATTTTTTAGAATTTGAAAGATTTGAATTGTTGTATTTTTAAATTGATGTTTATGAAAATGTTGAATTTCAGCTGTAGATTGTATATTTTTTGCTTTGTTATTATTAGAGTCCGAACGATGATGATTGATACGTTTATGAATTGGACCTGATGTTTCACCAATATATTTCATGTTACATAAGTTGCACTTTATACAATATATAACATTAAATGCTTTACAAAAGCTTGAATAATTAGGATCTGAGACAATTTGTGTCTGAGAAGCGTATGGACATGTCTTGCAGCGAGCATCATAACACTTACGAAAATATAAAGGACGAGGGGGAGAGTATAAATGGTCGCTGGATGACGATCCAGGAACAACCCAATTATTGTTCCTGTTCCGGGCATTACACTGCATAGATGCTAAGTGTATCTTGCCAGGATCGAGATGTTTACGAAGAACTGCCATATAAAAATTATGTTTGGAAAATGCAATAAATGCAAAAAAAAAATAATTAATAATATAAAAATTAATAATTTAATTAAATTAGTCTTGATTAAATAATAAATCTTGAGTATGAAAAAAATGTATACAATATTTACAATAATAGAAGCAGAACTCAAAAACGATCTTCAAAATTTCCATAACCAAATAATGATAACCCTAATTTCGTAGACTAAAAAAAGCAAGAAACCACTGGACTTTTTGATAATAAATAAGTCAAAAATAACCGCATCTACACTGTTAAAAATAAAGGTTTAACTTTTCTCCAAAAAACTGGATTAAGGAGGAGGTTTCACCATGTTTTTCGTTCAAGTAAAAATGTCTGGAAAAGATAATTACATGCCGGATGCACTATATCCGAAATTATGGTTCAACATTTGTTATCGTTGAGTGGCAACAATCGATAAACTTTAATGGCGTCTTCCGCTCTGTCGATGCCGAATCAAAACTTGGATATCTCAAGCAAAAACGTGGATACTGGTATCCAGGTTTAGTTTTTCGCCATGTCAATCCATGAAATACTCGAAGTAAGTGCACTAGTGATTGTTTATTTTACTGTTATACACATAATAATGTTTTACTGTAACTCTCGTAAACAAAATTTCGTATCAACGTATTTCTTTTACCGGCAAATGCTGAATATTTTGCTTAAGCCTAAAGTATTTCCGATCTGCATTATATCCGAAGCGAAATTCGTTTGAATTGTTGTTTTAATGTGTGGTATAAATTCTATTTTGTGAGTGAAATAGTGCATTCCTTGAATGAATAGAGTGCCTTAATTCAATTTTATAAACATTTGACCATGAATAATAACATTCTCTCATAAAAATTCAAATTCATACAACGAAGAGTATCGCCTTTTCTAAAAATGCAACTTATTGCTTTTAAAAACTTATAATATATATATCTATCAGTATCTTAAACATTAGTTACCATGTTTAAAGTAATTTATACAAACAAAATAATAAAAAAAAAGAGATTTATATGAATTTTAAGCATTGTTTTTAAAAAGTTACATGTATCCAGATTTTTTTTTTTCTATTATTGTCTTTATATTTGATGTAACATCATTTACATTCATGATAATTTTGTTTTCTGAGGGAATTACTGCATTCCTTGAATGAATAGAGTGCCATAATTCAATTTTATAAACATTTGACGATGAATAATAACATTCGCTCATAAAAACTCAAATACATAAAACGAAGAGTATCGCCTTTTTCTAAAAATGCAACTTATTGCTTTTAAAAACTTATAATATATATCTCTATCAGTATCTTAAACATTAGTTACCATGTTTAAAGTAATTTATACAAACAAAATAATAACAAAAAGAGATTTATATGAATTTTAAGCATTGTTTTTAAAAAGTTACATGTATCCAGATTTTTTTTTTCTATTATTGTCTTTATATTTGATGAAACATCATTTACATTCATGATAATTTTGTTTTGTGAGGGAATTACTGCATTCCTTGAATGAATAGAGTGCCTTATTCAATTTTATAAACATTTGACCATAAATAATCACATTCGCTCATAAAAATTCAAATTCATAAAACGAAGAGTATCGCCTTTTCCAAAAATGCAACTTATTGCTTTTAAAAACTTATAATATATATCTCTATCAGTATCTTAAACATTAGTTACCATGTTTAAAGTAATTTATACAAACAAAATAATAAAAAAAAAGAGATTTATATGAATTTTAAGCATTGTTTTTAAAAAGTTACATGTATCCAGATTTTTTTTTTTCTATTATTGTCTTTATATTTGATGTAACATCATTTACATTCATGATAATTTTGTTTTGTGAGGGAATTACTGCATTCCTTGAATGAATAGAGTGCCTTATTCAATTTTATAAACATTTGACCATAAATAATCACATTCTCTCATAGAAATTCAAATTCATAAAACGAAGAGTATCGCCTTTTCTAAAAATGCAACTTATTACTTTTAAAAACTTATAATATATATCTCTATCAGTATCTTAAACATTAGTTACCATGTTTAAAGTAATTTATACAAACAAAATAATAAAAAAAAGAGATTTATATGAATTTTAAGCATTGTTTTAAAAAAGTTACATGTATCCAGATTTTTTTTTTCTATTATTGTCTTTATATTTGATGTAACATCATTTACATTCATGATAATTTTGTTTTGTGAGGGAATTACTGCATTCCTTGAATGAATAGAGTGCCTTAATTCAATTTTATAAACATTTGACCATGAATAATAATAAGTAATAACATTCTCTCATAAAAATTCAAATTCATAAAACGAAGAGTATCGCCTTTTCTAAAAATGCAACTTAGTGCTTTTAAAAACTTATAATATATATCTTTATCAGTATCTTAAACATTAGTTACCATGTTTAAAGCAATTTATACAAACAAAATAATAATAAAAAAAGAGATTTATATGATTTTTAAGCATAGTGTTTAAAAAGTTACATGTATCCAGATTTTTTTTTTCTATTATTGTCTTTATATTTGATGTAACATCATTTACATTCATGATAATTTTGTTTTGTGAGGGAATTACTGCATTCCTTGAATGAATATAGTGCCTTATTCAATTTTATAAACATTTGACCATAAATAATGACATTCTCTAATAAAATTTCAAATTCATAAAACGAAGAGTATCGCCTTTTCTAAAAATGCAACTTAGTGCTTTTAAAAACTTATAATATATATCTCTATCAGTATCTTAAACATTAGTTACCATGTTGAAAGCAATTTATACAAGCAGAATAATAATAAAAAAAAGAGATTTATATGAATTTTAAGCATTGTTTTTAAAAAGTTACATGTATCCAGAATTTTTTTTTCTATTATTGTCTTTATATTTGATGTAACATCATTTACATTCATGATAATTTTGTTTTGTGAGGTAATTACTGCATTCCTTGAATGAATAGAGTGCCTTATTCAATTTTATAAACATTTGACCATAAATAATCACATTCACTCATAGAAATTCAAATTCATAAAACGAAGAGTATCGCCTTTTCTAAAAATGCAACTTATTACTTTTAAAAACTTATAATATATATCTCTATCAGTATCTTAAACATTAGTTACCATGTTTAAAGTAATTTATACAAACAAAATAATAAAAAAAAGAGATTTATATGAATTTTAAGCGTTGTTTTAAAAAAGTTACATGTATCCAGATTTTTTTTTCTATTATTGTCTTTATATTTGATGTAACATCATTTACATTCATGATAATTTTGTTTTGTGAGGGAATTACTGCATTCCTTGAATGAATAGAGTGCCTTAATTCAATTTTATAAATATTTGACGATGAATAATAACATTCGCTCATAAAAATTCAAATTCATAAAACGAAGAGTATCGCCTTTTCTAAAAAAAATGCAACTTATTACTTTTAAAAACTTATAATAGGGTAGATGCTCCAGTTGTGGCCACCTTTAGAGAAAATTTGAAATAGAAATTTTACAGTTATTGACCGATTGAAGCATATTAAATCATAATAACATCATTATTTAGCAAATTTAATTGTCTTTCTGTGAATTATAATGATTTTCTACAGAATATTTTAGATTGTGAGTAATAACTCATTAGATAATTTATATCAATTTGTACCAGTTGTGGCCACCCCTGCACCAGTTTTGGCCATCTCTATGCACCAGTTGTGGCCACTTCAATATCATGTAGTTTAACAAACATTTTAATTGATAATAAGTAAAAATAAAGCATTTTTATGCAACATCTATTTTACCACACATATATTTGTTAATATATTAAAAGAATTTTGCAATTTTTTTTATGAATTGATAAAAACATCAAGTAAAATGTACTTATGTTGATTTTAACTGAAAATTTCAATTAAAAAAACAAAAAATATATTTAATTTGATTCATAAAAGGGACAACAGTGCCTGTAGGACATCAAGATTAACTATTTAAATCACTTTTATAATTATCCAATGGATTGTGGATTGATTAAAACACACGAATTGTCACCAAAGAGTTATATTTCTGGTGCTCCAAAACTTTGCTAGCTTGTAGTGCTCGCATTATACATTTTGAATGGCCTTAATTTTACTTCTTATCCTAGAACAGTGTTCCCTATAGGCCATTTTTTAAGAGCACAGAATTCTGTGTTTTTTAAACTTGGTAAAATGAACGCTGTTCTTTTTAATAATGGGAAATACATTCTTGCTTGTATTTAGATATCTCTAGGTAAGATTTTCGCAATATTTAGTATTTCTAAATCCGTTTGCCCGAAATCTGGCAAAAATTATGGAATTTCATTTCTTTAGGAAAAATACAAGAAATCATGCTGTAATTTTACTGAACTTTTTAATTTATAATTTGTAAAATCTTTCAAAATTTACGTTTTAATTTATTTATCATATAGGACATATAAACCCCCCCCCCCCTTTGGTTTTAGCAATACTAAACACAATATACTATATTTTCTTTAGCAATATATCATTTTTTAGTTACTAGCACATTGTCCTTTCTAAAGTAAATTATCTATTGGACAGAGAAAACAAAATCTCTTTGATAGAACTGCTATTAGCCTTGCTTTTTTTTATTATTGAAGCCATTACATATAAAACAAAACTAAATTGATTTTTGTTTTATCCTGATGTTCTTAAAATTTATTTAATGGCTAAAATTCTCACTATAAGGAATCATGTGGCCAAAAGGGGAACATATGTTGTACCTTTTTTGCCACTTCCAACTACCATGGCCACAACTGGTACATATAGCAAATTTAAAGCACCAGTTTTGGCCACCCCCAATTAAACTATTAAAATAATTAATTTAAATGTGAAATTGCATTAGAGAGGAAGCTTACCTCATAAAACCTAATAGTAATTTGTTTCAGAACAAACAGAACCCAATAAGTGCCTAATATTGAAAGATTTGGAAAACTTGACAGCTAAGCAAAAATCTTAATACATGTGAGCACACACTACAGTTTCACACATTTGTTTTTTTTTAAGTCACATTTTATCAAAAAATAAGCAAATGAGATTGTAAATGATAAAAGGGTGTTTGCTTAAGGTGTAAAAATGCATATTATTTGTCTGCATCAATTTACAGCTTAAATATTGGACAAACTTATCCAATGTGGCCACAACTGGTACAGTGGCCACAACTGGAGCATCTACCCTATATATCTCTATCAGTATCTTAAACATTAGTTACCATGTTTAAAGCAATTTATACAAACAAAATAATAAAAAAAAGAGATTTATATGAATTTTAAGCATTGTTTTTAAAAAGTTAAATGTATCCAGATTTTTTTTTCTGTTATTGTCTTTTATTTGATATAACATCATTTACATTCATGATAATTTTGTTTTGTGAGGGAATTACTGCATTCCTTGAATGAATAGAGTGCCTTATTCAATTTTATAAACATTTGACCATAAATAATCACATTCTCTCATAGAAATTCAAATTCATAAAACGAAGAGTATCGCCTTTTCTAAAAAGGCAAGTTATTACTTTTAAAAACTTATAATATATATCTCTATCAGTATCTTAAACATTAGTTACCATGTTTAAAGTAATTTATACAAACAAAATAATAAAAAAAAGAGATTTATATGAATTTTAAGCATTGTTTTAAAAAAGTTACATGTATCCAGATTTTTTTTTTCTATTATTGTCTTTATATTTGATGTAACATCATTTACATTCATGATAATTTTGTTTTGTGAGGGAATTACTGCATTCCTTGAATGAATAGAGTGCCTTAATTCAATTTTATAAACATTTGACCATGAATAATAATAAGTAATAACATTCTCTCATAAAAATTCAAATTCATAAAACGAAGAGTATCGCCTTTTCTAAAAATGCAACTTAGTGCTTTTAAAAACTTATAATATATATCTTTATCAGTATCTTAAACATTAGTTACCATGTTTAAAGCAATTTATATAAACAAAATAATAATAAAAAAAGAGATTTATATGATTTTTAAGCATAGTGTTTAAAAAGTTACATGTATCCAGATTTTTTTTTTCTATTATTGTCTTTATATTTGATGTAACATCATTTACATTCATGATAATTTTGTTTTGTGAGGGAATTACTGCATTCCTTGAATGAATAGAGTGCCTTATTCAATTTTATAAACATTTGACCATAAATAATGACATTCTCTAATAAAATTTCAAATTCATAAAACGAAGAGTATCGCCTTTTCTAAAAATGCAACTTAGTGCTTTTAAAAACTTATAATATATATCTCTATCAGTATCTTAAACATTAGTTACCATGTTGAAAGCAATTTATACAAGCAGAATAATAATAAAAAAAAGAGATTTATATGATTTTTAAGCATTGTTTTTAAAAAGTTACATGTATCCAGAATTTTTTTTTTCTATTATTGTCTTTATATTTGATATAACATCATTTACATTCATGATAATTTTGTTTTGTGAGGGAATTACTGCATTCCATGAAAGAATTTAGTGCCATAATTCAATTTTATAAACATTTGACGATGAATAATAACATTTGCTCATAAAAATTCAAATTCATAAAACGAAGAGTATCGCCTTTTCTAAAAAAAATGCTACTTACTACTTTTAAAAACTTATAATATATATCTCTATCAGTATCTTAAACATTAGTTACCATGTTTAAAGTAATTTATACAAACAAAATAATAAAAAAAAAGAGATTTATATGAATTTTAAGCATTGTTTTTAAAAATTTAAATGTATCCAGATTTTTTTTTCTGTTATTGTCTTTTATTTGATATAACATCATTTACATTCATGATAATTTTGTTTTCTGAGGGAATTACTGCATTCCTTGAATGAATAGAGTGCCTTAATTCAATTTTATAAACATTTGACGATGAATAATAACATTCTGTCATAAAAATTCAAATTCATAAAACGAAGAGTATCGCCTTTTCTAAAAATGCAACTTATTACTTTTAAAAACTTATAATATATATCTCTATCAGTATCTTAAACATTAGTTACCATGTTTAAAGTAATTTATACAAACAAAATAATAAAAAAAGAGATTTATATGAATTTTAAGCATTGTTTTTAAAAAGTTACATGTATCCAGATTTTTTTTTTCTATTATTGTCTTTATATTTGATGTAACATCATTTACATTCATGATAATTTTGTTTTGTGAGGTAATTACTGCATTCCTTGAATGAATAGAGTGCCTTATTCAATTTTATAAACATTTGACCATAAATAATCACATTCACTCATAGAAATTCAAATTCATAAAACGAAGAGTATCGCCTTTTCTAAAAATGCAACTTATTACTTTTAAAAACTTATAATATATATCTCTATCAGTATCTTAAACATTAGTTACCATGTTTAAAGTAATTTATACAAACAAAATAATAAAAAAAAGAGATTTATATGAATTTTAAGCATTGTTTTAAAAAAGTTACATGTATCCAGATTTTTTTTTTCTATTATTGTCTTTATATTTGATGTAACATCATTTACATTCATGATAATTTTGTTTTGTGAGGGAATTACTGCATTCCTTGAATGAATAGAGTGCCTTAATTCAATTTTATAAACATTTGACGATGAATAATAACATTCGCTCATAAAAATTCAAATTCATAAAACGAAGAGTATCGCCTTTTCTAAAAAAAATGCAACTTATTACTTTTAAAAACTTATAATAGGGTAGATGCTCCAGTTGTGGCCACCTTTAGAGAAAATTTGAAATAGAAATTTTACAGTTATTGACCGATTGAAGCATATTAAATCATAATAACATCATTATTTAGCAAATTTAATTGTCTTTCTGTGAATTATAATGATTTTCTACAGAATATTTTAGATTGTGAGTAATAACTCATTAGATAATTTATATCAATTTGTACCAGTTGTGGCCACCCCTGCACCAGTTTTGGCCATCTCTATGCACCAGTTGTGGCCACTTCAATATCATGTAGTTTAACAAACATTTTAATTGATAATAAGTAAAAATAAAGCATTTTTATGCAACATCTATTTTACCACACATATATTTGTTAATATATTAAAAGAATTTTGCAATTTTTTTTATGAATTGATAAAAACATCAAGTAAAATGTACTTATGTTGATTTTAACTGAAAATTTCAATTAAAAAAACAAAAAATATATTTAATTTGATTCATAAAAGGGACAACAGTGCCTGTAGGACATCAAGATTAACTATTTAAATCACTTTTATAATTATCCAATGGATTGTGGATTGATTAAAACACACGAATTGTCACCAAAGAGTTATATTTCTGGTGCTCCAAAACTTTGCTAGCTTGTAGTGCTCGCATTATACATTTTGAATGGCCTTAATTTTACTTCTTATCCTAGAACAGTGTTCCCTATAGGCCATTTTTTAAGAGCACAGAATTCTGTGTTTTTTAAACTTGGTAAAATGAACGCTGTTCTTTTTAATAATGGGAAATACATTCTTGCTTGTATTTAGATATCTCTAGGTAAGATTTTCGCAATATTTAGTATTTCTAAATCCGTTTGCCCGAAATCTGGCAAAAATTATGGAATTTCATTTCTTTAGGAAAAATACAAGAAATCATGCTGTAATTTTACTGAACTTTTTAATTTATAATTTGTAAAATCTTTCAAAATTTACGTTTTAATTTATTTATCATATAGGACATATAAACCCCCCCCCTTTGGTTTTAGCAATACTAAACACAATATACTATATTTTCTTTAGCAATATATCATTTTTTAGTTACTAGCACATTGTCCTTTCTAAAGTAAATTATCTATTGGACAGAGAAAACAAAATCTCTTTGATAGAACTGCTATTAGCCTTGCTTTTTTTTATTATTGAAGCCATTACATATAAAACAAAACTAAATTGATTTTTGTTTTATCCTGATGTTCTTAAAATTTATTTAATGGCTAAAATTCTCACTATAAGGAATCATGTGGCCAAAAGGGGAACATATGTTGTACCTTTTTTGCCACTTCCAACTACCATGGCCACAACTGGTACATATAGCAAATTTAAAGCACCAGTTTTGGCCACCCCCAATTAAACTATTAAAATAATTAATTTAAATGTGAAATTGCATTAGAGAGGAAGCTTACCTCATAAAACCTAATAGTAATTTGTTTCAGAACAAACAGAACCCAATAAGTGCCTAATATTGAAAGATTTGGAAAACTTGACAGCTAAGCAAAAATCTTAATACATGTGAGCACACACTACAGTTTCACACATTTGTTTTTTTTTAAGTCACATTTTATCAAAAAATAAACAAATGAGATTGTAAATGATAAAAGGGTGTTTGCTTAAGGTGTAAAAATGCATATTATTTGTCTGCATCAATTTACAGCTTAAATATTGGACAAACTTATCCAATGTGGCCACAACTGGTACAGTGGCCACAACTGGAGCATCTACCCTATATATCTCTATCAGTATCTTAAACATTAGTTACCATGTTTAAAGCAATTTATACAAACAAAATAATAAAAAAAAGAGATTTATATGAATTTTAAGCATTGTTTTTAAAAAGTTAAATGTATCCAGATTTTTTTATCTGTTATTGTCTTTTATTTGATATAACATCATTTACATTCATGATAATTTTGTTTTGTGAGGGAATTACTGCATTCCTTGAATGAATAGAGTGCCTTATTCAATTTTATAAACATTTGACCATAAATAATCACATTCTCTCATAGAAATTCAAATTCATAAAACGAAGAGTATCGCCTTTTCTAAAAAGGCAACTTATTACTTTTAAAAACTTATAATATATATCTCTATCAGTATCTTAAACATTAGTTACCATGTTTAAAGTAATTTATACAAACAAAATAATAAAAAAAAGAGATTTATATGAATTTTAAGCATTGTTTTAAAAAAGTTACATGTATCCAGATTTTTTTTTTCTATTATTGTCTTTATATTTGATGTAACATCATTTACATTCATGATAATTTTGTTTTGTGAGGGAATTACTGCATTCCTTGAATGAATAGAGTGCCTTAATTCAATTTTATAAACATTTGACCATGAATAATAATAAGTAATAACATTCTCTCATAAAAATTCAAATTCATAAAACGAAGAGTATCGCCTTTTCTAAAAATGCAACTTAGTGCTTTTAAAAACTTATAATATATATCTTTATCAGTATCTTAAACATTAGTTACCATGTTTAAAGCAATTTATACAAACAAAATAATAATAAAAAAAGAGATTTATATGATTTTTAAGCATAGTGTTTAAAAAGTTACATGTATCCAGATTTTTTTTTTCTATTATTGTCTTTATATTTGATGTAACATCATTTACATTCATGATAATTTTGTTTTGTGAGGGAATTACTGCATTCCTTGAATGAATAGAGTGCCTTATTCAATTTTATAAACATTTGACCATAAATAATGACATTCTCTAATAAAATTTCAAATTCATAAAACGAAGAGTATCGCCTTTTCTAAAAATGCAACTTAGTGCTTTTAAAAACTTATAATATATATCTCTATCAGTATCTTAAACATTAGTTACCATGTTGAAAGCAATTTATACAAGCAGAATAATAATAAAAAAAAGAGATTTATATGATTTTTAAGCATTGTTTTTAAAAAGTTACATGTATCCAGAATTTTTTTTTTCTATTATTGTCTTTATATTTGATATAACATCATTTACATTCATGATAATTTTGTTTTGTGAGGGAATTACTGCATTCCATGAAAGAATTTAGTGCCATAATTCAATTTTATAAACATTTGACGATGAATAATAACATTTGCTCATAAAAATTCAAATTCATAAAACGAAGAGTATCGCCTTTTCTAAAAAAAATGCTACTTACTACTTTTAAAAACTTATAATATATATCTCTATCAGTATCTTAAACATTAGTTACCATGTTTAAAGTAATTTATACAAACAAAATAATAAAAAAAAGAGATTTATATGAATTTTAAGCATTGTTTTTAAAAATTTAAATGTATCCAGATTTTTTTTTCTGTTATTGTCTTTTATTTGATATAACATCATTTACATTCATGATAATTTTGTTTTCTGAGGGAATTACTGCATTCCTTGAATGAATAGAGTGCCTTAATTCAATTTTATAAACATTTGACGATGAATAATAACATTCTGTCATAAAAATTCAAATTCATAAAACGAAGAGTATCGCCTTTTCTAAAAATGCAACTTATTACTTTTAAAAACTTATAATATATATCTCTATCAGTATCTTAAACATTAGTTACCATGTTTAAAGTAATTTATACAAACAAAATAATAAAAAAAGAGATTTATATGAATTTTAAGCATTGTTTTTAAAAAGTTACATGTATCCAGATTTTTTTTTTCTATTATTGTCTTTATATTTGATGTAACATCATTTACATTCATGATAATTTTGTTTTGTGAGGTAATTACTGCATTCCTTGAATGAATAGAGTGCCTTATTCAATTTTATAAACATTTGACCATAAATAATCACATTCACTCATAGAAATTCAAATTCATAAAACGAAGAGTATCGCCTTTTCTAAAAATGCAACTTATTACTTTTAAAAACTTATAATATATATCTCTATCAGTATCTTAAACATTAGTTACCATGTTTAAAGTAATTTATACAAACAAAATAATAAAAAAAAGAGATTTATATGAATTTTAAGCATTGTTTTAAAAAAGTTACATGTATCCAGATTTTTTTTTCTATTATTGTCTTTATATTTGATGTAACATCATTTACATTCATGATAATTTTGTTTTGTGAGGGAATTACTGCATTCCTTGAATGAATAGAGTGCCTTAATTCAATTTTATAAACATTTGACGATGAATAATAACATTCGCTCATAAAAATTCAAATTCATAAAACGAAGAGTATCGCCTTTTCTAAAAAAAATGCAACTTATTACTTTTAAAAACTTATAATAGGGTAGATGCTCCAGTTGTGGCCACCTTTAGAGAAAATTTGAAATAGAAATTTTACAGTTATTGACCGATTGAAGCATATTAAATCATAATAACATCATTATTTAGCAAATTTAATTGTCTTTCTGTGAATTATAATGATTTTCTACAGAATATTTTAGATTGTGAGTAATAACTCATTAGATAATTTATATCAATTTGTACCAGTTGTGGCCACCCCTGCACCAGTTTTGGCCATCTCTATGCACCAGTTGTGGCCACTTCAATATCATGTAGTTTAACAAACATTTTAATTGATAATAAGTAAAAATAAAGCATTTTTATGCAACATCTATTTTACCACACATATATTTGTTAATATATTAAAAGAATTTTGCAATTTTTTTTATGAATTGATAAAAACATCAAGTAAAATGTACTTATGTTGATTTTAACTGAAAATTTCAATTAAAAAAACAAAAAATATATTTAATTTGATTCATAAAAGGGACAACAGTGCCTGTAGGACATCAAGATTAACTATTTAAATCACTTTTATAATTATCCAATGGATTGTGGATTGATTAAAACACACGAATTGTCACCAAAGAGTTATATTTCTGGTGCTCCAAAACTTTGCTAGCTTGTAGTGCTCGCATTATACATTTTGAATGGCCTTAATTTTACTTCTTATCCTAGAACAGTGTTCCCTATAGGCCATTTTTTAAGAGCACAGAATTCTGTGTTTTTTAAACTTGGTAAAATGAACGCTGTTCTTTTTAATAATGGGAAATACATTCTTGCTTGTATTTAGATATCTCTAGGTAAGATTTTCGCAATATTTAGTATTTCTAAATCCGTTTGCCCGAAATCTGGCAAAAATTATGGAATTTCATTTCTTTAGGAAAAATACAAGAAATCATGCTGTAATTTTACTGAACTTTTTAATTTATAATTTGTAAAATCTTTCAAAATTTACGTTTTAATTTATTTATCATATAGGACATATAACCCCCCCCCCTTTGGTTTTAGCAATACTAAACACAATATACTATATTTTCTTTAGCAATATATCATTTTTTAGTTACTAGCACATTGTCCTTTCTAAAGTAAATTATCTATTGGACAGAGAAAACAAAATCTCTTTGATAGAACTGCTATTAGCCTTGCTTTTTTTTATTATTGAAGCCATTACATATAAAACAAAACTAAATTGATTTTTGTTTTATCCTGATGTTCTTAAAATTTATTTAATGGCTAAAATTCTCACTATAAGGAATCATGTGGCCAAAAGGGGAACATATGTTGTACCTTTTTTGCCACTTCCAACTACCATGGCCACAACTGGTACATATAGCAAATTTAAAGCACCAGTTTTGGCCACCCCCAATTAAACTATTAAAATAATTAATTTAAATGTGAAATTGCATTAGAGAGGAAGCTTACCTCATAAAACCTAATAGTAATTTGTTTCAGGACAAACAGAACCCAATAAGTGCCTAATATTGAAAGATTTGGAAAACTTGACAGCTAAGCAAAAATCTTAATACATGTGAGCACACACTACAGTTTCACACATTTGTTTTTTTTTTTAAGTCACATTTTATCAAAAAATAAACAAATGAGATTGTAAATGATAAAAGGGTGTTTGCTTAAGGTGTAAAAATGCATATTATTTGTCTGCATCAATTCACAGCTTAAATATTGGACAAACTTATCCAATGTGGCCACAACTGGTACAGTGGCCACAACTGGAGCATCTACCCTATATATCTCTATCAGTTTCTTAAACATTAGTTACCATGTTTAAAGCAATTTATACAAACAAAATAATAAAAAAAAAGAGATTTATATGAATTTTAAGCATTGTTTTTAAAAAGTTAAATGTATCCAGATTTTTTTTTCTGTTATTGTCTTTTATTTGATATAACATCATTTACATTCATGATAATTTTGTTTTCTGAGGGAATTACTGCATTCCTTGAATGAATAGAGTGCCTTAATTCAATTTTATAAACATTTGACCATGAATAATAACATTCTGTCATAAAAATTCAAATTCATAAAACGAAGAGTATCGCCTTTTCTAAAAATGCAACTTATTACTTTTAAAAACTTATAATATATATCTCTATCAGTATCTTAAACATTAGTTACCATGTTTAAAGTAATTTATACAAACAAAATAATAAAAAAAAAGAGATTTATATGAATTTTAAGCATTGTTTTTAAAAAGTTAAATGTATCCAGATTTTTTTTTCTGTTATTGTCTTTTATTTGATATAACATCATTTACATTCATGATAATTTTGTTTTCTGAGGGAATTACTGCATTCCTTGAATGAATAGAGTGCCTTAGTTCAATTTTATAAACATTTGACGATGAATAATAACATTCTGTCATAAAAATTCAAATTCATAAAACGAAGAGTATCGCCTTTTCTAAAAATGCAACTTATTACTTTTAAAAACTTATAATATATATCTCTATCAGTATCTTAAACATTAGTTACCATGTTTAAAGTAATTTATACAAACAAAATAATAAAAAAAAGAGATTTATATGAATTTTAAGCATTGTTTTTAAAAAGTTAAATGTATCCAGATTTTTTTTTCTGTTATTGTCTTTTATTTGATATAACATCATTTACATTCATGATAATTTTGTTTTCTGAGGGAATTACTGCATTCCTTGAATGAATAGAGTGCCTTAATTCAATTTTATAAACATTTGACCATGAATAATAACATTCTGTCATAAAAATTCAAATTCATAAAGCGAAGAGTATCGCCTTTTCTAAAAATGCAACTTATTACTTTTAAAAACTTATAATATATATCTCTATCAGTTTCTTAAACATTAGTTACCATGTTTAAAGTAATTTATACAAACAAAATAATAAAAAAAAGAGATTTATATGAATTTTAAGCATTGTTTTTAAAAAGTTAAATGTATCGAGATTTTTTTTTCTGTTATTGTCTTTTATTTGATATAACATCATTTACATTCATGATAATTTTGTTTTCTGAGGGAATTACTGCATTCCTTGAATGAATAGAGTGCCTTAATTCAATTTTATAAACATTTGACCATGAATAATAACATTCTGTCATAAAAATTCAAATTCATAAAGGGAAGAGTATCGCCTTTTCTAAAAATGCAACTTATTACTTTTAAAAACTTATAATATATATCTCTATCAGTATCTTAAACATTAGTTACCATGTTTAAAGTAATTTATACAAACAAAATAATAAAAAAAAGAGATTTATATGAATTTTAAGCATTGTTTTTAAAAAGTTACATGTATCCAGATTTTTGTTTTCTATTATTGTCTTTATATTTGATATAACATCATTTACATTCATGATAATTTTGTTTTGTGAGGGAATTACTGCATTCCTTGAATGAATTTAGTGCCATAATTCAATTTTATAAACATTTGACGATGAATAATAACATTCGCTCATAAAAATTCAAATTCATAAAACGAAGAGTATCGCCTTTTCTAAAAATGCAACTTATTACTTTTAAAAACTTATAATATATATCTCTATCAGTATCTTAAACATTAGTTACCATGTTTAAAGCAATTTATACAAACAAAATAATAATAATAAAAAAAGAGATTTATATGATTTTTAAGCATAGTTTTTAAAAGTTACATGTATCCAGATTTTTTTTTCTATTATTGTCTTTATATTTGATCAGGATGTCAATGATTTAAATCAGCGATTTGAATCATGATTTTAAAAAAGTGATTTTTTTTTTAAATCATTGATTAAAATCAAAAATTTTCTAAATGTTTAAAATGACATAAAAAAGTATTCAAATCCGAGATGAACATAATTTGGATAGTTTCTACAGGTATTGTGACTTATGAATACACAAAACAAAGTTTTAAATAATTCTTTCTAAGTGTAATTCCTGAGTATTGGGAAAAATTTAAGTACAGTAAGTTTGTAAAATGCATGGTTTTTATCTAACATAAAAAGCATTTAATTTAAAAATGATATTTAAATCTAAATATAACTTACAATGTCAGAATTTCCTTTTAATAATCAAATTGTTCATTCTTTTATATACAACAAACATAGCAATAGAGTGTCAGTGATTTTAATCAACTGATTTAAATCAGATGATAAAATCACATATTTTCTGATTTTTTGAAATAGAGTAAAAAAGCATTATAATCAGTAATGAAAATTATCACTAAATCACTTGTAAAAACTGTAACATTTGTTATTGTTAATTATAACAATGTTAAACTGTGTAAAAAGAAGTATTATACATTAAAAAAAAATCTAACTAAATGTTAAATAACTTCAAAATATTATAATATTTAGCAGCTATTCAAATATTTTAATGTTGTGGGGAAACAATCTGATTTAAATTTCAAAATACAATTTTTGTAATCTATTTATAAATTATGTGCGAGTTTGCTGCATACATTGCTACAATTTTTGATCAATTTGACATAAATATGCTTTAGAACCTGTGTAAAATTATTGGCCGCTTTATGAATTTATCAAACGATTATTTATCACCTTTTTTTCAACCACTTTTTCAAAAATGTAGATTGTGTTGTTCTTAATTAAACAGTTAATTGTTTAATAATCACTAAATTTAATCTGTATCATAAATTTAAAGTTAAATGCAATTTATCAATAACTTTAAAATATAAGGAGTATTTAATATTGGTTTATATAATTATTACAAAATATTAGTGCACCTAATGTATATGCTACTAAAGAAATTTTTAATTTGCAGTTTTTTTTTTAAATTTCTATAATTACATAATTAAAATTTTATTAATTAAAGCAAAAAAAAAAAAAAACATAGATTATGTTATTGGAGGGTTATTCATTTTTGAAATGCTTAATTCTTGGTAGATGTTTAATATTCTAACACAGGGAAAAAAATAAAAAAAATCAGATTATTTTTATTTATTTATTTTTTTTAAATCATGATTTTTTTACACCCTGTATTTGATATAACATCATTTACATTCATGATAATTTTGTTTTCTGAGGGAATTACTGCATTCCTTGAATGAATAGAGTGCCTTAATTCAATTTTATAAACATTTGACCATGAATAATAACATTCGCTCATAAAAATTCAAAATCATAAAACGAAGTGTATCGTCTTTTCTAAAAATGCCACTTATTATTTTGGTTTTCTACTTCTGTTCATCTTAGATTTTAATAATTTTATATGTCATTTTAAAATTTAGAAAATTTGTGTTTTTAATCAATGATTTAAAAAAAAAATCAGTTGATTAAAATCATGATTTAATTGTTGATTTAAATCAACTGATTAAAATCGTTGACACCCTATTGCAGCCAAATGGCAAACGTCAGTTTTTGTTAATCACAATTGACGAATTTTTTTCCTCAACCAGCTGACACTTTTTGCAATATTTTTCCACATTTGATTCAAGAATTTCACAATATTCTCCTTCTACCTAACAATTGGAGAATTCTGCAGTCTTTTCTTACAAACTTACTTTGCAGTTATCCAAAATTTTCAACATAATAAAATGTAAAATTATGACTAAAAATTAAATAAACAGTACATAAAGAAAAACTATAAAATTATTTAGATATTTCCAATATTTCAATTGACTAAGGTTTACGTTTAATGCAGTTTTATTTATTTATTTTTTTAAATAAATAAAATTGTGTGATTTTTGCTTGGTTGTGGTTTTCTCTGGGACGGGAAAACTTAAGTTTACCTGTGAGTGTGACCCTGTGAGAGAAGGGGGAACAAGTTATTGATCCTGCTGACTACTAAAATTTTCAAATTAGTGGTCCAATGTCCAATATCATTTTTGGTTTTCTCTGACCAGTGGACCATCAATGATTTCGAACACTGATTGATTTTTCAAATGCTGAAGATTTCCTTGTAAAAGAGATTTGAATTATATGCTGTTTAATTTTTTGATTATTTCCCCTGTGTGAAATTTGACTTTTATTGTTATGTCTGCACAAGAAACAATTTTATGTCTTAAAATATTTACTCTTTCATTTAAAACAGGTGGAGAAATTAACCTGATGCTTGGATCTCTTCCATTTTACCTGACTGAAATCCTGATTCAGAATATACTAAGCTTCAAGAATTTAAATATTTGATGACCTGAATGGTCAGACAGAGTGCAGCACCCTCCTAAAACTGTCTGAGAGAAACTCTATGTAAAATGATATTATATTACAATAAATATTAGTCTGACATACTATACATATAATCTAATGATTATATAATTTGTATTTTCAGTAAATGGAGCGGCATACCGCAAACCAACTTAAATGTGTTGCTATTTAATTGTGCCTGTAATCATTTCTTTTTTCAGCTATTGCAAGGCTGCTGTTGGTGAATATTTTTCTTCTCTACGAGTATTGTTAAAAAATAAATAAATTGTCATCATAGATTATCATTTAGGAATACTGAAAAAATATATATGTAAAAATAATTAGTCGCTTGGTGGCGACACTGCTGTTATTAAATTAACCCTTCAAAGTAAGTATTTAATATACTATGGATGTACATTGTGTATTTAAAAAAAGCTTTAAAATTTAAAGTAATACTTTTGTATTAGCTGATATTAGAGGTTAAATGGATTCTGCTACTTATAGCTGCCTTTTTCATGCTGATTATTTCAGTGTTTACGCATATACTTTGATTATGTATCCGTTATGTTTTGTCTTTATTTATTGAAAAGTGTTATATTCATTATTGAATGTTAAACAAAAACAAATTCTGAGGTTTTTTTTGGTTGTTGTTTTTATATCCAAATGAGCTAATTTTGCATAATCGAGCTGTGTGCAGTATAAATTTTTAAAAGAATCATGCTTGAAAATTATTTTTAAAACTATGAAAAATCAGTAAATTGAAATACAGATTTAATTTAATTGCATTTCACATTGCAACCCCCCCCCCTTTTAACGACGTAAAAATGAAAATTATGTGACAATAATTCAATTTGAGGAAAAGGGGAAGTGGATTGCTTAGATTGTTACTGTCGATATATGTCAGCAACAGTAGAAAAATTAATTTTTTTTTAGTCAATTTTACTGTTCAAAAATAGTACTATTAAAAATTATGTAACTTAAAATAGTGAAAATATGTGAAATTTTCATATGTGTAACAATTGTACCTTTATATTAAGTATATGCAGAAATGTCTATAAATATTTTTTGCTAATTAAAATACTTTTTTTTTTTTGTGAAAAGAAGGTAAAAATTTGAAAACTGTATAATATAAAAATTTCAGCATCTGGGCGATTCCATGTGGAGAGTCACACACATAACGCAGGCTTTAATTTGCATTTATTCAATTATTTATTATATTTTAATGTTGATTCTGATTTTAGGTGGTATGGTAAATAAGTTGTTAACATATTTTTTAGTTTAAATGTGTGTAAGTAAAACTCACAGAAATATATAATTTAATTTCATACTCAAACTGTGCTTTTTTTTCTGAAGTAGAAAAAAGGCACATTTTGAGTAATGAAATTAAATGATATACTTCTGTGAGTTTTATTGCCACACATTTAAATTTAAAAATATATCAATAACTTATTTACCATACCACTTAAAATCAGAATTAACATTAAAATTTAATAAATAATTGAAGAAATGCAAATTAAAGCCTGCGTTATGTGTGTGAAACTCTCCATGGAAATCGCCCATCTATAGATTCACAACAATTAAAAAAAAAAAAAAAATTACAGATCATGAAAGCAGCAGCTAACTGCGTTGTGGAAAAAACTTTTTCAAACCTGTGCAAAAATTAATATTGGTTGAAGAAATTCATTCAGCCATTGTTTAAATTAAAATATAATAAAAACTGGGTATGCATTTAAATCTAAGAAAATTATTTTTTTTTTAATATTTTTTTGTGAATAAGCAAGCACTAAATGGACTAAGTGTAAGTGAGTGCAGAGAAATATTCCAAAAAGTACAATGACAGAATGGTAATATTTGTGAGAAGAAAAAAAAAATGCAGTTACTTTCTGAAATCAAATTAGATCAAACTGGTTTACATTTGTTTTTTAAATATGTTTCAAAGACAATCGAATCAATAATTAAAAATTTAATAATGTTCGGTTTAATGAAAAAAATATATATATGCTTTCCCTACTGCAATATAATCTCGCATAATCTGAAATTTTGTTTATTATTATACAATAAAATGATAAATTGAAAACCAAAGTGAGGGAAAAAAAAAGAAAACTACAATCCGGTGTAACCTTTCCTCATAAAGATGAGAGAAAATCCTGAATCGTGGTTCAACCTTTTACCGAAAAATTGGAATAGAGAAAACCTTGAATTATGATTTAACATTTCACCAGAAAATGTTATTTAAAAAAACTCTGAATCATGGTTAAACCTTTCACCAGAAAATTGGATTTAAAAACAATCCTGGTTTGTGGTTCAACCTTTTACCAGAAAATTCGAATTAAAAAAAACTGAATTATGGTTCAAACTTTTACCAGAAAATTGGATTAAAAAAAACCCTGATTTATGGTTCAACCTTTCACTATAAAATTGGATTTAAAAAATCCTGATTTATGGTTCAACCTTTCACCAGAAAATTGGATTTATAAAAAACCTGAATCATGGTTTAACATTTCACTAATATAATGGTATTTATGAAAGCACCAATAAACTGGTGAAACTTATCACCTATATCTTGGTTGCAGCTAAATTTCAGCGACTTTTAACCATTTTCTTCGTGAAACATCGCACTTTATTTTTAACAGTGTAACATCCAAAACCTAGATCAAGTATAAGCATGCAAAGACAACCAAAACGCTTTCCCAATTAACTTCTCAGATCAAAGTAATATGAATTTAAACTGCTAAAGCATATTAACATTAAATCTATGAATAGAAATAATTATTGCTACCATATTGATGTATATATATAAAATGATTATCTCTACAGAATAAATTATGTAAAGCTATAGTAAAAATAAATAGAGAATATATAGAGAATATATAGGACAATATCATACACTAACAACAAGAAAATACATATAAAATTATAAGTAGAAAATTAAATAACATTAAATAAATCTTTGCAATGATAGGAATGAGAAAAATTAATGGAATCCTAAAATAGGTATCAGATAACTACATGATAGAAATCATATTGATAATACACATAGATTGTGCGCTATTGCAGCAATGATCTAAGCGTATAATATTTAAAATATTGCTAATTCATTTAGCGACCTAGGAATATATATAAATATATATAAGATACCAAAAGGAAAAAATACTTCAAAATGAACTGTTGACATTCAAAATGAAAAGATATATTTAAAAACATCATAAAAAGCTTACATTCATAATTACTTGCGCAAATGCATCATAATAATTTGAATGCTAATATATAACCATTAATTAAACATAACATACCACCATCAAAAACCGTAATATTATGAATTAAAGCTGTAAGTATAAAAAAAAAGTGCCAAATAATTTATTATAAGAATTATTATGGAAGAGAAAAGAAGAAAGTGGACACCGACAAATAATGGAAAAGCTTATATATTGAATTACGTTTTCAAGGGCACAGAATTCAATGATATAAGCAATATGGTAGTTTTCTGTGAGAAAAAAAAGGCTAAAGCTAAAAATTATTTTTCTATGTGCCCGAACAACCATTAAAATCAAGTGAATGGATTAAAAATGAAATCAGAATAGAAACAAATAATATGAAATGGAAAAATCAATAAAACCAGTTTAAATATTTATAGGATATATAATAGAAATAATACACTACATACCGATTAATATTTCAGTATTTTTCAATATATCCACTCGCACATGGCTACCATAATATCGTAAAGATTAAGGTGAATAAAACAGTTAAGAAATCACAGTAATTGATACCAAAGGATGCAGTTAATACATTTTGAAATACCATGATAAATACAATTAATGTAATATAAAATAAAATAAATAGAAAGTAATTACATTATTTAAAATAACTAAAATGCACAATTAAATTGCTTAATTACTATTTAACAATATCGGCAAAATTTAGCTAAAAAATCCACCTGGTGTAGGAAATTATAACTGAAAAGGAGCTGCAAAAGACAAAATTTATAACTTATCGTCAAAAGACAAATTTTGGTGCTGCCATCTAGTAGTATTTTTATTATTCAAATGTCACAAGATGAACAATTGAAAGCCTTTGAATGTAAAAAATTTATCAACAGCAAAACCAAACAAATCCTTATACATAGATAATTATAAACCTAATATAAACCACACTATATATATATATATTTTTTTTAAAACTATTATTAATAAAATTTAAAAAAAAGCATATTAAAAAAAGAATATATTCTATTATCATGCACATTTAAACTACACTAAGAATTTAAATAATTCTATAACATTGATAATATATAGCATATAGCTATATGCTATAAAACAAAATAAATTCAATAATAATTAATATAAATATATATTAAAAATAATATAAAAATTGTTAATAATAACTATTATATATAAGATAATGATAAAATGAACAGGAAATAAAAAAACATATGGAAGTATATAGAAGATTATCAGATACTTTAAGTTCCCATTACCTAAAAATCTCAAATATAGTGTGTGGATTATTTTCATACAGCCATAAAAATCCAAAATGTATGAATGTAGGACATTCAAACACATTAAACCGATAATAAATTTTATAACACAAAGATATATATATATATGATAGAGCTTGACAAATCCTGTCTGTTGCCTGTCACAGCTGTAGTTTGCACTAGAGGTCTGCACTGGCCGAAATTTCCAGGCCCGGCCCCACTCATAAAACAAATTCGGCCCGGCCCGGAATAACAGCTAAATGTTCGACTCGAGACCGGCCCGGTCCGGAAAAATGTTAAAATCTCGGCCCGAATGTGAATTTCCACAAAACATACGTCGATTTCGTTAAAAATATGTCTCGTACGAGGAGTTCTGGTAAAAAATAATATTTATAATTTTCATTTTTATAGAAGTGCTGCAGGCTGCGATATTTATTTTTTAAATGAATCTCTAATTCTTGTATGTAAATGTTTCAGTTATCATTTATTTTGTTAATACATACTCCATGTATTGAAGTGTTAAAAATCTGAAAAATGCTGTACAGAAAATTCTTCTGAGAAGGAATTAAATAGAGAAGAAAAACAAATGCGTTATAGACAGGTTACCTTCTTAGAAAGTGTAAATATATTGTATATTGTTTTCTTACGTATTTAGTATATTAATTTTAAATGGATCAACACTTTTTTCAGTTTAAAACAGGATTCCGTCATTTCACACATTTTACTATATTTTAATTTAGATGTATTTTAATAAGGGTAGAAATCTACTATTCTTAATAAAAGAATAAATTTTAATGTTTAGTTGTAGAATAATGGCGATTTAAAAAGGTATGCATTTTTTGCAAAAATTTTTGGGCCAGGCCAAATTTTATTGACCCTTGAACGCACCAGGCCATGCCGAGACAATGATTTTCATAACACTGGGTCAAAACGACGGCTGAAAATTTTGGGCCTTGAAGACTAGGACTGAAACCAGTCCTGGCTCTGTACAGAAAAAATAAGTTAGGCCCGACCCGGCCCGATGCTTCAGGAAAAAAGTAAGGTACGCACCCGGATCGGCACCATAAAGAGTAGTCCTAGACCCGGCTCAAACCTTCAGAAAAAAGTATGGCCCGAGCCGGTCCGGTCCGAGTGCCGTGAATGAAAATAGGCCGAAGCCCGGTCCACGGACCGGGAGGAAGTTATGATGAGGAAACTAACAAAGTTTTAAGTTCAAAAAATTTTCATAAAAGTTAAGAATAAAAAGCTACTCTTTTTTGGATCTGGAAACTGAATTTTCTGGTTTGTATAAAGACAGTTAATAGAGCAGCTGGTCCCCAGTCTGATTATAAAAAGAGAGGACTTCATTTCTTTTATCTATTGCTCTGATAAATATTCTGTAGAAATTTATGACATTTTAATGATGTCTTGAAATTTTTTTCTGTTGAGCCGTTAAGTTTTTCCACCAAGTTTTGACGAGTATTGTTCAATAAATTATTATTTCATAATGAATTATTGTAATATATGATAAAATATTTTTATTGAATTTTTTATAATAAATTAATGAAAAGTTTTATTTTTTCCGTTAGTGAACTTAAAAATAAAACTCCATGCCATCCAAGAGAAATTAGAAAAATTAATGTTAGCTTATCAAAGAAATGCTTCACAATGGGTTCTTCTGGACACTTACTTGAATAGGAGAAGAGTGGATATTATTCAAGTAATTAGAGAAAGGCATATATTCGTAAAATACGGTATGGATTTATTTTATTTTCAAAATAAGTTTCTTTTTTTTTTCAAAAACTTCTCATACAATTTAAATGAGTAATATACGTGATGATTCATATGAAAATTCAGTAGAATATGGGAAATATATATACTCACCAAGCATCAATTCATCAAAGTTGAAGTTTGATCCTAAAACTGGACTTATAATTCTGTGAAAATAACTTAGAAGAGATGAGTTATTATGCACAAAACCTCTCCTCAGTGACAAATGGGCCATTTTTTAAAGCTTTAATAAAGTTATTTTTGGTAATTTTGCTTTTGATTTAATATGATTACATCGGATATGTTTAATCTATGGTTCACCTTATTTAATATGATAGTATAAATGTAAAGATAAATTTTCCTTTGCAAAGCAGTTATTCATGAAAGGGATTGCTTAAGGAGACTTTTTTCCTAATAAAATGAATAATTGATGCTTGATTGAAAATGAATAATTGAAAATAAGAATATTCTCTAAATTTCTAAAAATATTTCTCCCCTTTTTTAAGTTATCTTAAACAGATTTTTAAAAACCTACTTTATATATAGACTAACAGGGTTTTGCCATGCTATTGCTGTGCGGGGTTTCCAAATGTGGTTTTCCTGTGTGTGGCTAACAAATCTAATAGTGGGGCCCCACTGTCTTTGGTACTGTAGACCCATGTTTAATCACTGTGATAATAAATTGTGAATACAACAATTAATATAATGGTATCAGTATTTAAATAATAAATTAAAAATGTACATAATAATTTTGAACTTTCATTCTTCTGCCTTGTTGGAACAAATTTTTTCTGTTAACTGGCTTTGCCTACCTATCCAAAATACACCTGATGTAAGAGACACTCTTCCAAACAAACCCAATAATGAGGATCACGCAACCCCCAACAGCTATGATTTGAGAAGTAAATAAATCTGCTAATTAAATTTAAAATATCAATAAACCCGACTGCGTAAAAAGCGAACTATTATTTATTTCTCACCAATGTGAAACTATTTTTTATATTACTTACCTATTTTTTTATTTACTTGTATTGATGACTTTTAAGGTGTTTAATTGTTAGATCCTATTTATAAACAGTGTTTTGATGAGGCCTATAGATGTATATGATGGTTAGAGTGGCAGTAAAGCTAATCCTACCTACACAACTTACAGGTTGAGTAATATTTAAACGGAGCTTCTGACTGTAATATCGTCAATGAAACATCGTCTTCATTTTGAAAGACCGATCCAATGATAGGTCACTCAATAGGGTGCGTAAAATTTTTTTTCGTCTCTACCTCCTTTTTGTATTTTACGACCGCCATGTTGAATTTATAAAAACAAAACCCAGCCTATAACCATCGGATGGTTAAGATGAATTCATAGAGACCTCATTCATTAAAATCCATCCAACCGTTAGGGTGTTTCGAAGGTATAAAGAAATCCACATACCCAGATACGTGTGTAACACATAACCCTTCTTGGCAGTCGGGTAAAAATGACCTGCACTGGCTTAAAAAAATGAATTTTCATGGTTGCGGTATTGTGCGCTGCATATTATATTTACTTTTAAGTGTAAGGTAGAAAAATATTCTTAAAATACAGATTTTTTTTTTCTTTTGCAATTTCGGTTTAACATGCGTTGCCTACAGAGATGCGAAAAAATAAATAAAAAGTTGGGTAGATAAAAATTTATAAAGTTCTTAAGTGTTTTCAAATTGAATTTTACATATTTTTAGAAAATCCCTAAAAATCATTTCTTTATATATATATTTGTTAAACGACAGTTCAAAAGTGGAAATCTTGCACCTGTGAACAATGCAAAAATGTACTGTTTATAAACAATTATAAACAATTAGAATACAGTCTATTGATTGTATATATTATAACAATGAAGAATAAAATAAAAATTTGTCTAATAAATATATCTCAAAATCAAACTTTCGGATATTTTTCTTTAAAGTGAAAATTGTTATTTTTCTAAAAATGTCAGGTCTACTATAAATGTAATATTTTATTCTATCCATATTTTTTTCTAACTCTTTCTGTAACAGATGGCAATTTTAAATTTTTTTTTTTTCAAAAGATTTTCGCTAACGGTCCGGGCAAGTCGGTTTGGCTTCAGAAAAGCAGACTTTACAAGGTGGGAAAAGTAATGTTTGTATTTCTAATTAATTTGGACACTTGTTAAAATTTTAAAATTCTCCTCTTGAAAGCCACGTGTTTTCCTGTCATGAATTTATAACTTTTCATCCAGTGATCTATTTTACAGGCTGAACACTCATGAACTATTCTTTTTATTGTTATAGATAAATAAGCTTTTCTATTTCTTTAAGAGAAAAAAAAATGTACATGTAAATTACATTTTAGTAATTTACTTTTATATTCTTTCTTTTTCATAAAGAATTGTATATATTGTTAACCATGTACTATGATCACAAATAATAAAATAATAATACTTTATGATTAAAATTTATTTATATTTATTTGCAGAAAATGTAAAAAGCTTTTGTATAGGCAAATGTGATGCTACAGAAATTGAGGAAGCTGATGCATTTCAAAACCAAATGGGTGTGTATTTGTCTAAACTAAAAATTTGTTATGTCTAAGGCATATCACACACTGGGACGACAGAGCGACATGAAGCGCAACATGAAGTGCAGAAACCGGTCAAAACAAAGAACGAAGTTGTTTCAAACCTGTTTTAAACCAGTTTTTTTCAGCGGATTCAAGCGACATGTCTTATCTGTCACCCCAATGTGTGACTTGCCTAAGGTAAAGCCAGGAGAGATCGCGCACAAAGAGATTCGACGGGAAGGAGGAGCGTGCGAGCGCAGCGACTCCAGGTAGTGGTACAGCAGCATTAGTGCAATATCTACATGAATGTGCACATTGATTGTTCCAAGCATCTTGGATGAAGCAATGTTATTTTGTTTTGTTTTTCCAAAGTAAGTGCTTGAATTTTCATAACTGTTCGTTAGAATTTTTATAGAATGTGAGCAGTACAAAATATTTTGAACTTAAACGATTTCTCATAATCTACTAACCTAGACAAAGGATGCGAATACCAACAATTCATTTTAGAAATGGCCATGTTTAAATAACAGGCCGCGCAATCTCTCCTACAAAAATAGGAGAGTTTGCGCATCTGCTACTTAGGAGAGATGGCGCATTTCCCCTTAAGTTTCAATGCTAGGAGAGATTGCGCAGCTTATTTATAAATTTGCGTGAATTGCAAATTACGCGTAAAACATGTGAATGAATCAATTTTGAAATAATTTCTGAAAAACACATAATTGTTGAAACTAAATTTGGCAACAAATTAATTTGCAAAAAAATACTTTTGAAGATAAAAATTTTATTAATAAATTAATAATACAGTTGTTATAAAATTAATTTTATGTAATTATTTTTGTTAATAAATTAATAATATATTTGTTAATAAATAAAATAAATATTTATATATTTTTTAATTTATGAACAATTAATTTGCTAATAAATTAATTTTGTTAACTAAAATAAATTTCTCTACACACCTACAATGTTTCGGAGAAGCTTTCACCCATTCCAAGTAGTTTAATGCCATCGAAATCCAATGGAAATAGAGTGCAACTAATGTTACTGATCCTCAAAATATACATGCAAAAAGATTTGAGAAGGATGCCACTACAAAAAAAACAGCTCGAGATAAGATATTTTCAGAAAAAGTGGGATAAAAAAACTGAAGGAAAAAAACGAAGGTCTACGAGGATGAGTGCCTTGAATGTCTGGAACTGTACCAGGGGACAACTTCGACCACTAACTGGATTCAACATATTGCTTGTGGCAGTTGATTGTACGAAAGCTGCGTGATTTACAACAATAAGTGCATCGATTGTGGACGACAACAACTTCGGTTAGCAATCAAAATACATTGAAACTATGGAAATGAAAATGATGTAATTTTCAAGTTAAACATGTTATCAAATAGATTAATGTTATTTTGTAATCTTAGTAGGTCTTGCTTTTACTGATATTTCAATCTTCCTCTTAAATTAAAATACCTTAACGGTTGTTAAAATTCTTTCTTTCTTTTTTTTATTATTTAAACATTAGGTTGAAATATTCACTCCTAGTTCAATAATATTTACCCACAAAAACTGTATATTAATGTCATTTAAGTGTAATTATTACTGTTAACAATTTAACTGTATTTATTATTAATAACAATCTCTCCTACCCATTTGCGCAATCTCTCCTACCCATGTGCGTAATTTCTCCTACCCTGTAAGGAGATAGTTTCCTAGGTACTACATCCGAGTACTAGGTACTAGGTTTCTAGGTACTAAGTTTCTAGGTACTTTCCTAGGTACCTCCTACCCTGTAAGGAGATGGTTAGGAGCAAAATAGTTTCCTTGGTTTTATTCCTGCTGTTCTATTAAATTGCAGCATGACAACGAAATAACAATGGAAATGCATAAAAAACAAATGACGTTAAAATATTCATGCATGGTTTAGCAAAAAATTAATATTTAGATTTATTATTATTATTCTTTTTAAATGTGCGCAGACTCCCCTAGCTTTACCTTACTCTCTCCATATTATGTATTTAAGATTTGTGTCTGTTGTTTTTATTAAGGAGTTTATGCACTAGAATAAATTTAATATATATTGCAGAGCCTATTCTCAGCATCATTGCTGAGCATTTAGAAAACATTTACGCATTCGATAAGGAATACCTTATGGATCTAAAAAAAATTATGGAAGAGCTCAAAGAATGTCTCGATGAGGAAAGACTGGATATGGCGATTAAAAGAGAAGACGCAGAAAGTAATTTGTTTTTAATTTCTCACCTGTTTTAAAAAATTAGAGTATTCATGGTAATTCATAGCAGACTGTCTCAAAAGTTTAGGCACAAGAAAATGTCGCTTTTTAAATAACAATGCAAAATGAAACTAAAACATATTATTTGCTTATTAGATCTTGCAAAATTATTCAAATAAATGATATAAAAATGAATAAATGGGTATGTTAATATTCCTTTAATAGAACTCATAAAAATCAAAACATACATCGTCTCAAATGTTCAGACGCAATTTAAAAAAAAAATTTCATTGCGTTTTTTATAAATAACAATTTCCTTGTTTTGGATAACTTCAAATTGAAATAACTTGTTTTCGATGGAATCAATTAGTTTTTGAAATATTAATAGCAAAGTCTACCATTCTTTTCGATGTTCACTTTTAGTTCTTAAGTAGTTATATTGCTTTACATTCATGAGCGTTAAAATAGTCCGAATATTCTCAATTGAGTTTATGTTTGGGCATAATCCTGACCAATATAAAACATTAACAATTTGCATGGTAGGCCATTTTTCATACTATATGTGAGTTGTGTATGTAGTATGAAGCGTTGTCAAGCTTAAAACTCTTCTCAGAAACGTTTATGTCGCAAAATGAAAGTAAATGTGGCACTTGTTTATCTTGTTATATTGTTGAATTTTGTTTCCCATGGAAAAAGGAGAGAGGTGTGGTTATTATCCCTCTCGCTGCGCAACCCGAGATTTCCTCGGGCAACGTAAAAGTAGCAAAATTTCCGCAACCCGAGATTTCCTTGGGGATTCATTTTTTCCACTGGCGACTATTTTTTAATTCACCTCGGACCACTTTTTAAATACAAAAAATTTATATAGACTTTAACACCATCTACAAGAGAAATATACTGCAAAATTGATTTTTTTTTAAATAGTGGTGCAATAATATAAAAATAGTCTCCAGTGACAGCCCTGATTTAGCCTGGTTTAAATGTAATGTGCGCAATTTTTGAACCTATTTTGATTAAAAAAAAAAATTACGCAGCGAGAGGGTTAAAGCCAATTGCACTCTAAACCATCAGAGACTTATTATCTTGTGCCCTACTGAAGGAATTTTATAGCTGTTTCTTGAAGGCATGCTGGTAGAAATTCCAGCCATTATGTCCAATCAAATTCCATTTTCTTTATATTGCTGAATAATATGGTGAGCCGTTTGCTCCTATGTAAACATACTTCATGCTTAATCCCTTTTGGCCTGTTTATGGTATGATTTTAGGTGCGATTTGAAAACATTTTTCTTGCATTGTCTTATAAGCCTATATATATTATGTTTTTTAAGACATTGACACTAAGATTATATTTTGTTTTGACATCAATCTTATCTTTTTTAATTGGTATGAATACATATGTGGCCTCCAGCATCAAAATTGTTATTTCAAGAATGTAATTGGTCTGTTCCTTCGGTTTGAACATTTTGAAGTTGTAGAAATTTCAAAGAATTTTGGATCTTTTGGATTTCAACTGAAAAATTTCTTTTTTTGTAAATTCCGTAGCCTTCGGCATTTTGCGTGACAAACTGAAATTGAATATCCACTGTTATGCCGCTCACTGAAAACGGTTGGTTGAATACAGCATTTGTTAACATTTGCATCATGTGTCTGATCTTTTGAGACAACAGTTTTGTAATGTAAATAAAAAAGTGTCTTTTTTTAATTAATAGCTGTAGCATAATCATTGTAATATATCCAGTGTCTTTTATTTCAATTACGTTTTGAGTATTTATCATTAAATTACCCCATAAATTTCTCCTTCAAACTTTATTATATTATAGTGTGTATCTAAACTGTTGAGATAGCCTGCATTAAGCTATGGAAGTCTATTTCAACAGATAGCCTCATATTGTCATTATAATGTCAATAATAAAACCATTGTAATTCAATTTCTCATTAATATATTTAGCAAAACTATAATTTCGAATTAAAAAGCAGAAAAACCAACGTTTAAAATGCACAAATAATATATGAAAAGCAGCAAACAGCTGTTTCGAATCTACTAGCGAGATTCTTCTTCAGTGCAAGAGGAACAGCGTGCTAGAAAAAGCAAGGCTGAGCAAAATCATAGACAGAGACGCGCTGGCTTTTATACCCTATGCGGGTGGCGAAGGCGCCGAAACAACCAATGAGAGAGAAGCAGTGGAAACGACTGGGTGGACAAGTAGCGACATCTACAGGAGAAGTAGAGAAAAGAAACCAAAAAAGGGGAATTAAATTAACGCTTTCCAAATACTTGGAAAATCTGGAGTACTAGATAAGTCATTGACTAAAGAGTGAGAATTTTTAATGATATGGTAAGCTTCCCAAAAATCAAGATCAAGGTTAGAAGAACATTTTTGGATAATGATGGCTGAGGAAAAATCGAACCTATGTTGAGAAGACCAAGAATGTTGAGCAATAGAAGAACGTTTGAGCACCTGATTTTTAACATAACCTTCATGCTCTTTTAAACGAAATCTAAGAGCACGTTTAGTCTGACCAATATAAGAAAGACCACACTGACAAGAGATCTGGTAAATGCCCCAATTATCTAGGCGATCAACGGGGTGTTTGAGATTTGAAAAAGGGATTTTATTAACAGGAGAAAAAATAACTTTAAAATCAAACCTTCTTAGGATTTTAGCAACTTGCTGACTGATTTTAGGAAAAAATGGTAATACAACTGAAGTATTAGAGTTGGAATTAGAATGCTTTTCAGAATGGTCGGATTTCAACAATTTCTTATAAATAGAATCGATAATATTAGAGGAATAACCACGATCGACAGCAATAGCTTTGAGGTAATTAAGTTCAGCACTAAGTAACTGAGGAGTGGAACAAATATTAGTAGCCCGAAAAACAAAAGTATTGAAAGCAGCGAATTTCTGGTTAGGGGGATGAGAAGAATACCTGTGAGGTGGGAGACTGACAGCAAAAGGTTTACGAAAGACGGTAGTCTGAAAGCCATTTTCACAACGAATAACAAGGACATCCAGGAAAGAAAGACAGTTATTGGTCTCAATTTCAGAGGTAAATTGAATGCAGGGATCAATGGAATTCATAATAGAGAGAATATGATTAATATCCGAATTCATTTCAATCAGGACATAAACATCATCAACATAACGAACATAGAACGGAAATTTTAAGATTTCAAAAAGCTTGACCTCAAAATAGTGCATATAAATATCGCATAAAATTGGACTAAGAGGATTACCCATAGCCAAACCGTCAATCATACGGAAGAAATTACCATTGAAAACAAAAGTATTTTGCGACAAGCAAGCGCGAGTGAGAAGTATAAGTTCCTCGATTTCAAAATAAGAGAAATGGAATTCACAAAGCCTTTTCTTGAGGCAATCTAAAGCCCCCTCAACTGGAACGTTTGTGAATAATGATTTAACATCAAAAGAAACCATCATGTGACTCTGCGGCTTAAAATTATGAAGTTTTTTAACAAAATCAAAAGAATTCTTAACAGTGAAACAGTTACTGTTCAAAAGTGGGGAAAAAACAGAAACTAAATATTTGGCAAGCTTATAAGAAGCTGTACCGATACTAGAGACAATAGGTCTAAAAGGAATGTCAGGTTTATGGACCTTAGGTAAAGCATAAAACCTGGCACAATGCGCAATAGACGGAATAAGGGACTTCTTAAAGTTAGCAGGAATAATGGAAGAAGACTTAATGGCAGACTTAATAGAGTTAATTTCACTAGTGGAAGGGTCTTTGCGGATATCCACATACGGACCATCATTAATTAATTTATGGGTTTTTTCCAAATACGTAGATTTGTCGAGAAGAACAATCTGACCACCTTTGTCGGCCTTAGTAATAATTAAGTTTGGATCAGAACGCAAATTTTTCAGACATTGTTTAACAGGATGTTTAAGATTGGGTTTATAAACATTAGAATTGAAATCAACAGTATTGGCAATGAGATGCCTAATAGACTCTTTTTGAGAAGAAGATAGAGCGCTATGCTTAAAGGCTCTTTCAATAGGAGCAATAAGATTAGGTAAAGAAGGAATAGCAGAGACAGAAAAATTGTTATTCAATTTGAGAGCATCGAGCTGATTGTTACTTAATGGAACACTAGAAAGATTGACAACAGCATTTTGGTTAACAAGAGGCAAATTACTGCAGTTATTAGCGACAGAACTTCCACAAAGCGCATTAAATTTCTTCTTTAAAACCGAACAATGAACAGAAGAAGCTGTGAGAACTCTGCCCCATGACCTTCTGTCAATGGACTGAAAATCAGGAGTAGAATTAGCGAGGCTGATATGTAAAGAATATAACTCGCGCTCTATATGAGCAATTTTGTGGCGAGTCTCTTGAATCAAAGCTCTTAAAAGAGCTAATTTAGAACGAAATAAGACCTTCTCAATCCTATTTGAAGAAAATAAATTACAACGAATGGAAATGAATTTAGGAATAACCTTCTTACGCCTACAATCAAGTAGGAAATGTAAGTGTTCCAAAAACCTGTACTTTTTTAATCGTAAATTACAAAACCTATTGATTTGAGACATTGCAGAAAAAAAAAAAAAAAAAAAAAAAAAAAACAGAAGAATAAAGGCCCGTTAACGCCAAATACATAAAAATAGCAGATAAAGCCTTTGTGCAACAATATTAAAAAGCAGAAAAACCAACGTTTAAAATGCACAAATAATATATGAAAAGCAGCAAACAGCTGTTTCGAATCTACTAGCGAGATTCTTCTTCAGTGCAAGAGGAACAGCGTGCTAGAAAAAGCAAGGCTGAGCAAAATCATAGACAGAGACGCGCTGGCTTTTATACCCTATGCGGGTGGCGAAGGCGCCGAAACAACCAATGAGAGAGAAGCAGTGGAAACGACTGGGTGGACAAGTAGCGACATCTACAGGAGAAGTAGAGAAAAGAAACCAAAAAAGGGGAATTAAATTAACGCTTTCCAAATACTTGGAAAATCTGGAGTACTAGATAAGTCATTGACTAAAGAGTGAGAATTTTTAATGATATGGTAAGCTTCCCAAAAATCAAGATCAAGGTTAGAAGAACATTTTTGGATAATGATGGCTGAGGAAAAATCGAACCTATGTTGAGAAGACCAAGAATGTTGAGCAATAGAAGAACGTTTGAGCACCTGATTTTTAACATAACCTTCATGCTCTTTTAAACGAAATCTAAGAGCACGTTTAGTCTGACCAATATAAGAAAGACCACACTGACAAGAGATCTGGTAAATGCCCCAATTATCTAGGCGATCAACGGGGTGTTTGAGATTTGAAAAAGGGATTTTATTAACAGGAGAAAAAATAACTTTAAAATCAAACCTTCTTAGGATTTTAGCAACTTGCTGACTGATTTTAGGAAAAAATGGTAATACAACTGAAGTATTAGAGTTGGAATTAGAATGCTTTTCAGAATGGTCGGATTTCAACAATTTCTTATAAATAGAATCGATAATATTAGAGGAATAACCACGATCGACAGCAATAGCTTTGAGGTAATTAAGTTCAGCACTAAGTAACTGAGGAGTGGAACAAATATTAGTAGCCCGAAAAACAAAAGTATTGAAAGCAGCGAATTTCTGGTTAGGGGGATGAGAAGAATACCTGTGAGGTGGGAGACTGACAGCAAAAGGTTTACGAAAGACGGTAGTCTGAAAGCCATTTTCACAACGAATAACAAGGACATCCAGGAAAGAAAGACAGTTATTGGTCTCAATTTCAGAGGTAAATTGAATGCAGGGATCAATGGAATTCATAATAGAGAGAATATGATTAATATCCGAATTCATTTCAATCAGGACATAAACATCATCAACATAACGAACATAGAACGGAAATTCAGACATCCTGTTAAACAATGTCTGAAAAATTTGCGTTCTGATCCAAACTTAATTATTACTAAGGCCGACAAAGGTGGTCAGATTGTTCTTCTCGACAAATCTACGTATTTGGAAAAAACCCATAAATTAATTAATGATGGTCCGTATGTGGATATCCGCAAAGACCCTTCCACTAGTGAAATTAACTCTATTAAGTCTGCCATTAAGTCTTCTTCCATTATTCCTGCTAACTTTAAGAAGTCCCTTATTCCGTCTATTGCGCATTGTGCCAGGTTTTATGCTTTACCTAAGGTCCATAAACCTGACATTCCTTTTAGACCTATTGTCTCTAGTATCGGTACAGCTTCTTATAAGCTTGCCAAATATTTAGTTTCTGTTTTTTCCCCACTTTTGAGCAGTAACTGTTTCACTGTTAAGAATTCTTTTGATTTTGTTAAAAAACTTCATAATTTTAAGCCGCAGAGTCACATGATGGTTTCTTTTGATGTTAAATCATTATTCACAAACGTTCCAGTTGAGGGGGCTTTAGATTGCCTCAAGAAAAGGCTTTGTGAATTCCATTTCTCTTATTTTGAAATCGAGGAACTTATACTTCTCACTCGCGCTTGCTTGTCGCAAAATACTTTTGTTTTCAATGGTAATTTCTTCCGTATGATTGACGGTTTGGCTATGGGTAATCCTCTTAGTCCAATTTTATGCGATATTTATATGCACTATTTTGAGGTCAAGCTTTTTGAAATCTTAAAATTTCCGTTCTATGTTCGTTATGTTGATGATGTTTATGTCCTGATTGAAATGAATTCGGATATTAATCATATTCTCTCTATTATGAATTCCATTGATCCCTGCATTCAATTTACCTCTGAAATTGAGACCAATAACTGTCTTTCTTTCCTGGATGTCCTTGTTATTCGTTGTGAAAATGGCTTTCAGACTACCGTCTTTCGTAAACCTTTTGCTGTCAGTCTCCCACCTCACAGGTATTCTTCTCATCCCCCTAACCAGAAATTCGCTGCTTTCAATACTTTTGTTTTTCGGGCTACTAATATTTGTTCCACTCCTCAGTTACTTAGTGCTGAACTTAATTACCTCAAAGCTATTGCTGTCGATCGTGGTTATTCCTCTAATATTATCGATTCTATTTATAAGAAATTGTTGAAATCCGACCATTCTGAAAAGCATTCTAATTCCAACTCTAATACTTCAGTTGTATTACCATTTTTTCCTAAAATCAGTCAGCAAGTTGCTAAAATCCTAAGAAGGTTTGATTTTAAAGTTATTTTTTCTCCTGTTAATAAAATCCCTTTTTCAAATCTCAAACACCCCGTTGATCGCCTAGATAATTGGGGCATTTACCAGATCTCTTGTCAGTGTGGTCTTTCTTATATTGGTCAGACTAAACGTGCTCTTAGATTTCGTTTAAAAGAGCATGAAGGTTATGTTAAAAATCAGGTGCTCAAACGTTCTTCTATTGCTCAACATTCTTGGTCTTCTCAACATAGGTTCGATTTTTCCTCAGCCATCATTATCCAAAAATGTTCTTCTAACCTTGATCTTGATTTTTGGGAAGCTTACCATATCATTAAAAATTCTCACTCTTTAGTCAATGACTTATCTAGTACTCCAGATTTTCCAAGTATTTGGAAAGCGTTAATTTAATTCCCCTTTTTTGGTTTCTTTTCTCTACTTCTCCTGTAGATGTCGCTACTTGTCCACCCAGTCGTTTCCACTGCTTCTCTCTCATTGGTTGTTTCGGCGCCTTCGCCACCCGCATAGGGTATAAAAGCCAGCGCGTCTCTGTCTATGATTTTGCTCAGCCTTGCTTTTTCTAGCACGCTGTTCCTCTTGCACTGAAGAAGAATCTCGCTAGTAGATTCGAAACAGCTGTTTGCTGCTTTTCATATATTATTTGTGCATTTTAAACGTTGGTTTTTCTGCTTTTTAATATTGTTGCACAAAGGCTTTATCTGCTATTTTTATGTATTTGGCGTTAACGGGCCTTTATTCTTCTGTTTTTTTTTTTTTTTTTTTTTTTTTTTTTCTGCAATGTCTCAAATCAATAGGTTTTGTAATTTACGATTAAAAAAGTACAGGTTTTTGGAACACTTACATTTCCTACTTGATTGTAGGCGTAAGAAGGTTATTCCTAAATTCATTTCCATTCGTTGTAATTTATTTTCTTCAAATAGGATTGAGAAGGTCTTATTTCGTTCTAAATTAGCTCTTTTAAGAGCTTTGATTCAAGAGACTCGCCACAAAATTGCTCATATAGAGCGCGAGTTATATTCTTTACATATCAGCCTCGCTAATTCTACTCCTGATTTTCAGTCCATTGACAGAAGGTCATGGGGCAGAGTTCTCACAGCTTCTTCTGTTCATTGTTCGGTTTTAAAGAAGAAATTTAATGCGCTTTGTGGAAGTTCTGTCGCTAATAACTGCAGTAATTTGCCTCTTGTTAACCAAAATGCTGTTGTCAATCTTTCTAGTGTTCCATTAAGTAACAATCAGCTCGATGCTCTCAAATTGAATAACAATTTTTCTGTCTCTGCTATTCCTTCTTTACCTAATCTTATTGCTCCTATTGAAAGAGCCTTTAAGCATAGCGCTCTATCTTCTTCTCAAAAAGAGTCTATTAGGCATCTCATTGCCAATACTGTTGATTTCAATTCTAATGTTTATAAACCCAATCTTAAACATCCTGTTAAACAATGTCTGAAAAATTTGCGTTCTGATCCAAACTTAATTATTACTAAGGCCGACAAAGGTGGTCAGATTGTTCTTCTCGACAAATCTACGTATTTGGGAAAAACCCATAAATTAATTAATGATGGTCCGTATGTGGATATCCGCAAAGACCCTTCCACTAGTGAAATTAACTCTATTAAGTCTGCCATTAAGTCTTCTTCCATTATTCCTGCTAACTTTAAGAAGTCCCTTATTCCGTCTATTGCGCATTGTGCCAGGTTTTATGCTTTACCTAAGGTCCATAAACCTGACATTCCTTTTAGACCTATTGTCTCTAGTATCGGTACAGCTTCTTATAAGCTTGCCAAATATTTAGTTTCTGTTTTTTCCCCACTTTTGAGCAGTAACTGTTTCACTGTTAAGAATTCTTTTGATTTTGTTAAAAAACTTCATAATTTTAAGCCGCAGAGTCACATGATGGTTTCTTTTGATGTTAAATCATTATTCACAAACGTTCCAGTTGAGGGGGCTTTAGATTGCCTCAAGAAAAGGCTTTGTGAATTCCATTTCTCTTATTTTGAAATCGAGGAACTTATACTTCTCACTCGCGCTTGCTTGTCGCAAAATACTTTTGTTTTCAATGGTAATTTCTTCCGTATGATTGACGGTTTGGCTATGGGTAATCCTCTTAGTCCAATTTTATGCGATATTTATATGCACTATTTTGAGGTCAAGCTTTTTGAAATCTTAAAATTTCCGTTCTATGTTCGTTATGTTGATGATGTTTATGTCCTGATTGAAATGAATTCGGATATTAATCATATTCTCTCTATTATGAATTCCATTGATCCCTGCATTCAATTTACCTCTGAAATTGAGACCAATAACTGTCTTTCTTTCCTGGATGTCCTTGTTATTCGTTGTGAAAATGGCTTTCAGACTACCGTCTTTCGTAAACCTTTTGCTGTCAGTCTCCCACCTCACAGGTATTCTTCTCATCCCCCTAACCAGAAATTCGCTGCTTTCAATACTTTTGTTTTTCGGGCTACTAATATTTGTTCCACTCCTCAGTTACTTAGTGCTGAACTTAATTACCTCAAAGCTATTGCTGTCGATCGTGGTTATTCCTCTAATATTATCGATTCTATTTATAAGAAATTGTTGAAATCCGACCATTCTGAAAAGCATTCTAATTCCAACTCTAATACTTCAGTTGTATTACCATTTTTTCCTAAAATCAGTCAGCAAGTTGCTAAAATCCTAAGAAGGTTTGATTTTAAAGTTATTTTTTCTCCTGTTAATAAAATCCCTTTTTCAAATCTCAAACACCCCGTTGATCGCCTAGATAATTGGGGCATTTACCAGATCTCTTGTCAGTGTGGTCTTTCTTATATTGGTCAGACTAAACGTGCTCTTAGATTTCGTTTAAAAGAGCATGAAGGTTATGTTAAAAATCAGGTGCTCAAACGTTCTTCTATTGCTCAACATTCTTGGTCTTCTCAACATAGGTTCGATTTTTCCTCAGCCATCATTATCCAAAAATGTTCTTCTAACCTTGATCTTGATTTTTGGGAAGCTTACCATATCATTAAAAATTCTCACTCTTTAGTCAATGACTTATCTAGTACTCCAGATTTTCCAAGTATTTGGAAAGCGTTAATTTAATTCCCCTTTTTTGGTTTCTTTTCTCTACTTCTCCTGTAGATGTCGCTACTTGTCCACCCAGTCGTTTCCACTGCTTCTCTCTCATTGGTTGTTTCGGCGCCTTCGCCACCCGCATAGGGTATAAAAGCCAGCGCGTCTCTGTCTATGATTTTGCTCAGCCTTGCTTTTTCTAGCACGCTGTTCCTCTTGCACTGAAGAAGAATCTCGCTAGTAGATTCGAAACAGCTGTTTGCTGCTTTTCATATATTATTTGTGCATTTTAAACGTTGGTTTTTCTGCTTTTTAATATTGTTGCACAAAGGCTTTATCTGCTATTTTTATATAATTTCGAAGTTTCATTCTTTTAGTAGAACTACTAACAACTATTAAGTTAAGAAAGGTATTTGGAAAAATAAAGATTTTGCAAAGAGTGTTTGACATAGTAGTGGTGAAATACAATAAAAAACTAGGGTCACTGGAGTGCATTTTCTCTAATTGGTAAAATTCTCTAGGACATAGTTCATGCAGTTTTTGTATTTTTTTCAGTGTTGGATGCATTGTTAGGCTTTTTCTGGAACAGAGGTGGGAGGGAAATCTGAACCGTAGCTCCAAGCTGTAAGACTGCTGGAGCAGATCTCATTTTGCATGAGTAGATACGTAGTCAAGCAGAAAATTCTACTAAGAGGTGGACATAATTGGTCGAAAGCCAAGAACAAAATAGACCATTATACAGTCTATTAACACGTTTGTTGCCAAGCTACGAGTATACTCGTAGCTTTAATATTCGTGGCTTTAATTTATTAATTACTTTGTCACCATTATTTTAGAACTGAAAAAATTTGCCTTATTTATTTTTCAGAAATTTCGCTGTATTAATAAAGCGAAATTTACCATGCTGAATTTTTGGTGGCAAACGACTTTAAAGAAAAAATTTGAAAAATCTTACTTTATAGGCTTGACAGTGAACGTGTTACCATGCAAATTGATTTCTGAAGTTTTGTGTGGCAGAACAGAATACATTAATAGTACATTTAATAAGATTTTTGATCAATTAAAGGCTTCTTTTTGCAATTGTTGACAGCATTAGATCGATTTATTTATGGCAGTCCTGCACAAGGATTAAATCCAAAAGTGGAATTTTTGCCTGTGCGTCATTAAGGTTATTTCCAAAACTTCTAGAATTTTAATTTGCATGGTGTTAAGGTTTTCCTCTTATTTGCCTCCTGATTTTAAGAAATGTCTTAATTTTTACTTAATGTCTTAGAGTGCCAAATTACTGCTGAGTGAGCAGATCCTCACCAGTTGTGCTGACGCCTGTGTGCAGAAATTCAGTTGGCACCCCTATCCTCCAAAAAAAAAACACTTTATAAAACTTATCAGTGAGTCCAAATGATATATGAAAGTATTAACCATAAGTTTATTTGAACTATCAGAAATTACGATCAGAATGTGAAAGAAAACATTGGAGAAAGCCTATGTACAAAAATACCAAAAACAATCTATAAGTAGAAGGATAGTAGGGGTTCAACGACAGCAGGAGCAATCCAGCAATCAGCAATTTGCAATCAACGATCATGAACACCCTTCTCTTCATCGCGAGAGTTATTTACCTCATGTTACTGCTATGTCTAACAGTTTGATAGAAAGGTGGATACGTAACACTAGAATTATGATGGCAGGACGGTTTCATTTTTATATACTATTTCCTACAATCTCATTTTGTTGTTTTCTCTGATATTTTGTTAGAAATAATTGTGAAGAAGAATAAGTTTTTAACAAGTATGCATATCTTCTGCTTCATTGAAAAAGGCTTTTTACATATAAATGTTTGTTTGTGTGTCTATACATACACTGTAAAAAAAGTATGACCAGTTTTCCTGTAGGAATCGGAAAAATAGTTGCCCTTATCGTACCGGAAAAATTTCCGACCCAGCTCAGAATAAAATCAGTAAAATCGGAATAAAATCCCTAAAGTACCGTTTTATTGACTATTTCCTTTTTTTTCGGATTTTATTCCAAGCTGGGTCGGAAAATTTTCCGGTACGATAAGGGCAACTATTTTTCCGATCCCTACAGGAAAACTGGTCCTATTTTTTTACAGTGTATGAATGTGTTTATAAATTTATTTGTGCCTGTATGTCCGTTTGTGTATCTATGCATATGATTGTGTTTATAAATTTATGTGTATAGTTATGATTGTTTAAGGGTCAGTATACACATATGTCTACATCTATTTGTATGTATGCACAAATCTATATAATTCTCTAATAATAATGTATCTAAATAAACGTCTGTATGTGTTTATATAATTTATGTTTATAGATAGAAATGTTTAAGTGCTAGTATGTTAATATATGCATGTAAATGAATTTATGTGTGTGTTGTTTATAATAGCGCTAAGTGTATAACACTTCCGGAGTGAACTCATCCGGATCCCAATAACCTCTCGTTAAAATCAGTCATTTTACTTTAATTTTCAGAGAGTTGATTTTTTCAATAAAGCTGCATAAGATTGACCTTTTACGAAAAACTATATGAAACAAATTTATCGATGAACTACATCTAAATATGCATGTTTTTCCATATATCTTGCATTGAAAATCGTACCAACCAGCAATCAGTGATGATAAACAATATGCGATTCATTCATTTGAAAGTCATTAAAATATAGACCATGGATGCAACAATTTTGCTGAATGGCAATATAAAACATCAAAACATTTTCCTGCTTTTTGCAATCATTTCACGATTTCAGAAACAATGTTTAATTAGGAATGTTTCCGATTAAAATATAGACCAGTGACGGCGAACCTTTTCACATCCGCGTGCTAAATTTTTCAGAAAATATATTTTACATGATCATGACGTGCCAGCAATAAAAAAATTTAATCGATCAATATTATAATGGATCAAAATTACTTAAAATTTTGTTTTTAGAATTAAAAGAATGTGGGTAATATTTGATATTATACTATAGATATTCATTTTAAAAATATTATTTCTGTCGTCTCATCTTACATGCCAAATAATTTATATCAGTTTCGTACTTAGTTATTTTTATAAGAATGCAAGTAGAATGGAACTCCTCTAATAAGATGTTTTTAGTTGAATTTTTCACATTATTTATTTCCGAAAAGAATGTCCCGCAGGAAAATATGTCTAAATAGCAAGCACCATAATCTACAGCTTTTAGTGTCTGGAATTGAATTCCTAGATGTTATAATTTTACCATCGGCATTAGTACTTATAATGACTTTTAATCCTTCTTTTTCGATAATCTTCTAATTCTCTCTTATTCTTAAAATTTTGGGAGCCAATATTGAGCTAGATTGTGATACATTGAGATATATTTCAGTTTCTTCAATCTGTATGGCAATGACTACCAACCGAATTAATCGAATTCAGATAAATATAGACAATATATAGATTAATTAATGCATTTGGTGAAGTTCTTCTATATTTTTATGTAGAAACTGAATCTATGCCGTGCCAAAAATAATCTGCAGCGTGCCACTTATGCCACGTGCGCCACAGGTTCGCCGTCCCTGATATAGACTATGGAGCTCATTGGCAATACAGCGATCTGAATGAACTCCATGCATTAAAATATTCTTAAAAAATGCCAATTTAAGGCAAGCGAAGGTGTGTAATAAATGCAGTATTGTTAGAATTTTTATGTTCGGAATGTTTTGATTTTTTGTTCACTGAAGTTCCATAAAGGACTCCATTTTTATTTCTAAAAAATGTATTATTTCAAGTGGCATGACGAGTGAATGTTTACTGTTTAGATTTGAATTTTCAATCTTATAACGTGCGTTCTTTTTTACTTGTAATCTCTCTGTAAGGCGGACTCTGGGAAATCTGTCTAACTCGGAAAGATTTTCAAGTCCCTGCGAATCCATAGACATAGAGTAAAATTTGTCTAAGGCGGAATGTTGTCTACTACGGAAAATTTTCTCGGTCCCGATTAATTCCGCCTTAGACAGAGTTTACTGTATTAGCTAACAACTTTATTAGGAATTGAAGTCTTACATTTTTTTTTTTATTTATGAGAAATTGAAATAAGGTTATTTGCCAGTTCTGTGGTTCTAAAAACTTCAGAGCTAAACGCCCGCCTGTCGGAATATTTACAATTTATTACTTTATAATTCTTTTTATAATGCAATGCTATATCACATTTTAAAATATGAAAACACGTCATTCTGACGGGCTACCTTCTAGTAAATGTATAAAATTGATAAGTTAAAAAAATTACAAAATTTACAAGTAAAAAAAAAGTTTAACAAAATCTAAAAATAAAATAAAATAACAAAATTTAAACGTAAAAGAAAAAAAAAATGTATACAAAATTTAAAAAAGGAAACAAGAAAAAAATTACAAATTTAAAAGAAAAAGAAAAAGAAGAAAAAAAAAACGTTAAACAAAATTCAAAAAGTAAAAAAAAGTTTAAATTTAAAAAAAGGAACAAAATAAAAAAAAAAAAAGTTAAAAACACACTTCCAGCAATTATTGCTTATAGTCAGTCCTGAAACTGAATTCTTTTCTGTGCTTTGAATTGAATGATAAATGCTATGCATTACGTAGCCTACAGAAAACAAGTTGTATTACATCCCAGTAATGCATTACCTTATGTTTTATATAGTGTAATATCACTGAAATACCCTTCAAATAATGAATCAAATTGCAATAGCATTATTTTGTGCATCCCCGTAAACAAGCCATAAGCGTTACTTATTATATATCCCTACAAAGCACGTTTCCCACCCCAGTGATACATAAAAATTTTATTCTGTTTGAAGTACCGAAATAGCATGAAATGCACCAAAAAAGGTTAACTTCATCAACCATAATGTAACGGAATTGTTCTATGCGTCCCTGTAAATGAACTATAAATGCTAAACATACCTTTTCAATATAGGGTATATAGTCCAGGCAATAGGGAATTTTACCTAGCGAAATTAATGGTAGTTCTGGAAATCGGCTTACTTTATGTTTTTTGGGTCGCTAAATCCGAATTTGTAACTTCCCACCAAAATTTCCCCCGGCACCCCCCCCCCCAAATTTTGGTAAAAAGCCCCCCCCCCCCCAAAAAAAAGGTTTTTATTAAAAATATCAATTTTTTTATAGTTTTAAGGGAAAAGTATCTAGAAATTCAGAAAGTAGACAAAATTTGCAACAAATTAGATATATGACATTAAGACTTAGGATGAAGGGGAAGGGCGGGATCTGCCTCGGAACATGCGCGCGGTGCTGCGTGGACTAAGTTGCGCAATTCCACTTAACCACTCACACGTTTACATTCGCCCTCCCATCTCCCCTCCGAACTTTCCTTAAAAGTTTTACTTTAAGTTTTTTGGGTCTCTGAATCCGAATTTTTAACTTACCACCAACATTTCCCCCCCGAATACCCCCCAAAATAGTTGTTATTAACTTAAATTTCTTAGTGTTTTAGGGGAAAAGCATTACAAAATTCAGAAACTAGACAACATTTGCAACAAATAGGATATATGACATTATGACGTAGGATAAACGGGGAGAGAGGGGGCTGCCTCGGAACATTCCCCGCGCGCTTTTCTCAAAAACCAAATTTTTTTCAAAAAATCAATTTTTTGGGGGGTTGCCGGGTGAAATTTTGGTGGGAAGTTACAAATTCGGATTCAGTGACCCAAAAAACATAAAGTGAGTCGAAATCCAGAACTAGTATTAATTTTTCCAGGTAAAATCTCCTATTGCCTGGATTAGGTTCCCTTAGAAAGACCTCCACGGAAGGCACTCCCCCTAGGGCCCATATCCCTCGTGTAGATAATTGGCCGTCAACAATCAACCAACCAACCAACCTCCTATTGCCTGGACTTCATAACTTACAAGGGAACCACTTTAGGTGTTGCTCGCACCTAGAATCGAGACCTGGTGCATTTTGTAGCCCTATGCATAAAAGTTAGAGAACCGATAAAAATTCTTTGTTAAAATCACATTTTATATATTTTTTTATATTTAAAAATTTTTATTATTGGATTTTTATTTGTTAATTTTACACCAAAAGAGAGTTAAGTCGCCAGATATGGCACTTCAAAATTTTCACTAGCTTTATACTTGTAATAGGTTTACGTCCAAACCATTACAACACGGTGCGTAGCGAAAATACTGAGCTAGGGTTGCCGAAAAACTGTACGGGACGAAAAAGACGCCAATCTTTCCCCGCCAAATATGTAAATACAATATTGTATTTTTAAAAAAATAAAATTCGTAGGTTCTTGAAGGAATTTTAAAACTTTTTTCAACATTTTATAGTTATTATTGACTAATTTATATTTTTAACTATTTTTTTTTTTAAACTTTTACTTTAACAGCCCGAAAAGTGGTCTCGAAAATTGCATTTTCAGAAAGTTAATCTGCTGTAAAATCAAAAAATATTATTTTAACAAAAAAATTTTATCGATTCCCAAACTTTCTAATATAGAGCTTTAAAATGCACCAGGTTTCAATACCAGGTGCGAGCAACACCTAAAGTAGTTCCCTTGTTAGTACACGTAGCGCCGCAGTGCATGTTCAGATTCAGAGGCAGCCCTCGCCCTCCCCGTTCATCCTACGTCATAATGTCATGTATCCTATTTTTTGCAAATTTTGTCTAGTTTCTGAATTTCGTAATGCTTTTCCCCTAAAACATTGAGAAATTTATGTTAAAAACAACTATTTGGGGAGTTTTCTGGGGGGGGGAATTTGAGGGGGAAGTTAAAAATTCGGATTCAGCAACCCAAAAAAATAAAGTAAACCTTATAGAAAAAGTTAGGAAGGGAGATGGGAGGGCGAATGTAAACGTGTGAGTGGTTAAGTGGAATTGCGCAACTTAGTTCACGCAGCACCGCGCGTATGTTCCGAGGCAGATCTCCCCTTCCCCTTCATCTTAAGTCATAATGTTATATATCTAATTTGTTGCAAATTTTGTCTACTTTCTGAATTTATAGATTCTTGATTTTTTAAATAAAAACCTGTTTTGGGGGGCATTTTACCAAAATTTGAGGGGGGGGGGGTGCCGGGGGAAATTTTGGCGGGAAGTTGCAAATTCGGATTCAGCGACCCAAAAAACATATAGTAAGCCTATATGTATGAGTGTTAGGGAGCAGTCAGGTGGCAGACAATCCAAAGCCAAAACTTTCAACTGTGTTAGAACGTGTTAAAAAATACCCTTTTCCCACTAGTAGCGACTTCTTTTTTTAATTATGATAGAAATTTCGCAGATATATATTAAAATTAGCATTTTTTGATTTTCTTCAAAATCTGAGAGTGATAGAAACTCCCAATGTCATTCTCTTTCAGCATTCCTTTTATTAAAATATAAAAACAGCCACTCACTTCATGGGAAACAGATATATTTCTAAAAGTGTTATGATATAAGGTGGAATAATAAATCTGTATGTACTTCACTCAGCTACATTGGTACAGAATTACTTGAAAAATTATAAATAGACGAATTAATGTTTAATAAAGTACATTTCTCATTCCATTAAGGCTGTTTTCAATTCCCCTTATAAGAACGCGAAATTTTCTGATACAATTTCAGACTCATTTTTAACACTAGAACGCCCGGAAGGAGCCTATCCGACTCCTACGATATGATTAAATGTCGACTGGAACCAGAATTTCTTTCATAAAATAAGTTAAATTTAAACTACGCAGATTTACGTTAAATAAATGAGTCAAATAATTTTAAATAAAAATTCTGGGGTCAAATATTTTTATGAAACTTGAGTAAAATTTCCGGGAGTTTTAGTGTTAACCCGTTTATGCCTACCGTCCCATTTTTAGGACGTTTCGAATTTTAATAATTTATTTAATTTTCTTCTTATTTACAACATGAAAATTGTATGAAGTAATTGTCTATAAATGTCTTTATCTATTACCGCGAGATGACAGCATACGACTGGTATTTATGTGCTTAAATTAAGCCCTTTTTTCGGTGTTTATAGGTTTTTCATTTTTCAAGTTAGCGAAATTTAAAAAGTAAATTTATTTGTATTTTTTGTATCAAAGATCGAAATAAGCATGTCACAATCTTAGCTTGTAGACTTCTTTAAAATATATATTTTTTTAAATTGCGAAATTATATAATTAAGCCTATTTTTTATGCATGTTTGTAACGTATAAAATATGCGGCGCCAGGCGCAAATGGGTACATATTTCTATTAGACATTTAGAGTGCAGTTATTTATGTAAAGTCCTTTCAAGATGATTTTGAAATAAATTGTTTTTTAGCCTCAAATACGATTATTCTTAATTTATTATTAATAATACTTAAAATGTTATTAGTCTCTGTAAAGAAATAAATATATTTTTTAATAGTTCATAAAAATACTAATTACAGCACATAACATACAATTTAAAAGCTTAATTTATATAAATCTAGACAAAACATATAATTATGCATTTTTCCACATATAGATATTCCCATATTGAGTACGTTTACATTTTATCAAATAAATACAAAAATATTTCAGCGTACTTTTTTTTAGTATTTTTCCAGTTCATTTTGCAACATTTTAAAGTGATTTTACCAACAAATTTGAGAAAACAAAAATTCAGGCATAAGTGGGATAAATATAAAGGCATAAAAATGCCAGGCCTGACTATAGCAATTTGGGATCGAAATGAGTTTTCCATTTTCTGATAAATTAATTATTGAGGTATAAGTAGTTGTGGTCACGAGACAAGCAGTTTTTTTTCTTTTATGGGGGTGTTACGTCCGGTATTTATATTCAAAACGTCAACTTTGACAGTATTTTCCGAAAAGCTTTTACATTTCCCAAAAAATGAAAACGTCTTTCGATCACATATTTTCTGAATAAGAACACATTCCAATTTCACGCGTTTCCAAACCAAAATGAGTTGTAAAATGTGTCAGAAAGTAGCTCCTTTGGATTTAAGAAGAGCCTTAACAATTATATGCGTGAATAATGACTTATTTAGATTTATAAAATTATAGCGGAAAGTAGGGTAATGCCGCTCACTTAAGGGAAAACATGAATAGCTAGTCAAATTTACACAAACAATCAATATTTTATTAACGCATTATAAGTCCAAAGCATAAGGAACAGTTTTGAAATCAACTAATTTGCATAAAAGTTTCAAGAATTTTTTTTTTGCCATTTTATTTAATTAACCATCGATCGAGCGGTAATGCTCGACATGGTAGGGTAATGGCGCTCAAAATTTCAGTACAACATTTAAGTACGAGAAAAACAGCATTTAAGTACGAGAAAAGTCACATATGTTGTTGTGCGGGCTATTCACACCACAGCAGACTTTATGCGACCATTTTCCACATATTGTGCAGCGGAACCAGGCCCCACCACGCCGGAAAGTGTTAAAGAGCTAAAAAATTGTGCGTGGTTTTCTTCCTGCAGCACTTCTGGATAGTGTTGCCAGTAGACTGCTTTTTTTAAACTCAGGTTTTTTGATTGTCACAACTTTTTTGAAATCGTAAAATTCCGCCTTGTTTAATGACATATAAATTAAGGCGAAAACAAAGGGAATTTTTCCATTTCAAAAAAGTGGTGTCAATCAAGAAATTTGAATTTAAAAAATGTAGCACACTGGAAAAACTGCTTCTGGAATTCCACGTGAGTGCCATTACCCTTCGTAGTCATGTTGGATTTTAAGGGTGTATTCGAAAAAATATTTTTCCACCTTCAACAGCTCGAAATTTTCTGAGACATTTTCAGACTCATTTTTAAAAGTAAAAACATGAAACTTGCTGGGGTGATTTCTGAAGACATGTTTAACATGCCGTGTGATTTCATTTTCAGCTGAATTAAATAGAATTCGATTTTTAAACAATTATTTTCTCAGTAGGACCATTTTTTTCGTCCCCAGATCGCCCGTTTCGGAAAATTCGGTTCAATACGCCAACTTTGACAGCGTTTTTTACAGTATTTTCTGCATTTATCAAAACATTAAGGAGCACCGCACATTATATAGTTTCTAAATAAGAGAATTTCCAAGTTTGATGCGTTTGAGAGCAAAAATGAATTTTAAAATGAATCAGAAAATAAGCAGTTTGGATCGGAATACACCCTTTAATGCATCATATTTGGCGTAACAACGCATTACAAAAATAAATAAAAGCATGAACGTACAGCTAAATGTATATATTTTGTAGACATAATGAGTGAATTAACATTTGAAAATAAGAATGTACACTTACCTTCAAGTTAGATGTTGTAGAATTTTATAATGAAAATACTGCAAACTAATAACATGAGGACACAAAAATACTTTCCCTCCGACGGTTACTATATTCTTACTGGGAACTTACGATGAAGTTCGCTAGGTGCCGGTACCGATCGCACGTTTTCAATTTTATTCTGTTTAGAGATATTTGAGTGAGCGGGATTACACGCTGAGCGCCATTACCCTACTTTTCCCTAATGCAGTTTAGGAAATGGTAATTTATATTTTTTTATTAATTTGATATAGCTACCAAAAAATAGCAATGACATAGGATAATAACGAAAGTCTACTAGCATGGGCATTCGCTTAAGCGAAATTAAACCGAAATAAATCTCAAGATTCCTCAAATGTTTTGATATCATACCTATAAACAAGAATGTTCCTGGAATATCTGAAATAACAAGCAACGATGTAAATAAACATATATATGAAATATTAAAGATAATAAAGATTAAATTTTTACACTTTTAACTGTAATAAATGAATTCTAAAAGTATCATTTAACTTTTATGAGAAAATACGAGATCATAAAAATTAAGATGGGAATAACGTACAGCGAACGCGCAAATTTTTGATAAAATACATTAAATTGTCAATATGAATTTGTTCACCTTAAATGCATTAAAACAACTATGGGTTGCGATGCACTTGTGAGTTGTGGAGAAGAAAATTATTGTCCAAATAGGTCTTAAAATTTATAATTTTCTTGCAACGAAAATATAGCATAAATAATGTTACAACTTTAACTGCTTTATGTACTGAATTATGAATTCATAGAAAAATTTATCTTCTAAAGCATTTTTCACGAATTTTTGAAACTACATTACAATATTTACATAATCATTTAATACATTTTAGAAGTATTTTAGGAGGATTGAAGGATTTAGAAGGAATCATTAAGTTTGAATTTATAGGTATTTTGCGCAACATTTATGACCCCCACTCAAATCTTTTATTTTAAATATTTTTCTTAGTATTTTGTAGAATTAGGAAATGTACAAATATAATGTTCTTACAACAGAAATATAGAAATATTTCCGAATTGGAAAATCCCCCCCCTCCCCCCAACGCCAAAGATGAAAAGATGCAAAGGCAAAAGTAATCATCCTTTTAAAAATATTTTTTTGTGTAAACAACAAAGCTTTTGGAAAAAGATAATGAAATGCATCTATAACTCATTCTAAACTGTGTTACTACTGATCGATGTATTAAATTAATTTTATAACAAGTTATTTTAATGGTACTTATAAGCAGGGCTGCGGAGTCGGAGTCGTCGAGTCGGAGTCGGAGCTGGGCCCATTTTTGAGCTAAAGAGTCGGAGTCGGATCTGTTAAAATTCCCCGAGTCGGAGTCGTCCATTTTACAAGCAGGTCTGCCTTGTCGGAGTCGGAGTCAGCCCAAGTTTGAGCGAAAGAGTCGGTGTCGTCCATTTTACCCAGTAACTCCTCATCATTGCTTATAAGTACTGTCAGTAGATAAAGGGTTAAAGCACAACACGGAAAAAGTACAAATAAATAACTTTGTGAACAGACGCTATTTTATTAAACTTTGTATAAAGAGCAGAATAAGGATAACTTTTAAAAAGGCTCGGCCTTGAAACTGACTCTGTTGTAGCTGCAAAATAATATCATAAATAACAATTTTTTACATTATTTTTTATATATTTATTAGTAAATATAGTATTTCTTTATGTATTACATAAGGTTTTCCTTTGATTGTTCAATTTCATAATAGTATTAACTGACATTCAAGGCTGGAGTAGCACAGTTGAAGTTTATTCCAACAGAGCGAAAAATATCCAGACCAGGAATTGAACCTGGATACTTAGCGTGCCGTGCCAATATCGCAATATTTTTTCGTTCTGTTGGAATAATCTTCAAATGTGCTACTCCAGCCTTGAATGTGATTTAATCCAGTTGGAAAAAATATTCGTTCCCTTCATTAGGACATAGTATTAACTGTTTCTGTTTTTGGGTGCTACGTTAGGCAAGAGTTCATTTTCTCCTTATTATATTTTGTACTGTGGTTCAATATAATAAATTTCAGGTGGAGCGCAAAAAAAATTCAAACTTTAAAGTGAGTCTGATGTTGTATAACAATAAATTTTGTGAATTGCTGCATTAATAGGTTAAATATGTTGGAATATATCTTTTAATTTTACTTACAGATATGTGTGCTCCTGTCTTCCTGGCTCTCGTTGAATGTATGGGAATAGCTTTGATGTTTATTAATGACTATTTTGACCATTTCCTCAAAGCGCTTGGTGTATGATTAACCTGTATGATTAACTTCATATGTATACTCGGTTTTTACAAAGGATATTAAAGAATTTGAAATAATTTTGTTCTGTTTCTTTAAATATTTTTTTAATGAAAACTAGGTCATTAAAATTTAACATTATCCTTTTTTGTTTTTATTATCAGCATTTATTATTTGTTACTATGAAGTTTATTACGAAATTGCAATATTTTACATTAGTTCATTGTGCTTATATGAGACGCGATTCTCCATAGTTTTGTCGTATATTTTTGTCGGAAGAATTGGCATTTCATTAAATAAGTATATATTTTATTAAGCAGAAAATTATTGACTCCTGTGATTTTAGTTCAAAACAAACTTGTTTTGCAGAAATGGAATCATTATATGTGAATGAATACCACAATATACGATTGTCGCATTTAGATACTTTTTGTGGCATTTACGGCAGTTAAAACTTAAATGAGACCTCCAAAGTCCTAAATGTGACAATTCGTTTTATGCATGCCAATTATTCTTAAAATATTAATTTAACTATTAACTTCTGTGACAGCGATTAACTCATAGAATACTGTTTCTGTACTAAATATTTTATAAAGGATTAACTTTAATTAAATTTCACCTATTCAAATATTTCTAATGATAGTACTAGGACTCCAAACGAGTATTCTAATAATAAGTGATTAACTCAATAAATGCTGTTTCTACACTAAACATTTGTACAAGATTAATTCTAATTAAATTTCATTCATTCAAATATTTCTAACGACATTTACTACTAAGGATCCAAACATAAACAAAATTTCAGTAGTAATGATAGTTAAACTGCGAAAATTAAAAAAGAAAAAAATCAGCGATCAGTGAGATCGCTAACAGCAGTTGAGGTTAATTTTGCTGGCAATATAGTGATAATGAAATACAACTACATGATTTCTATAAAAAATTTAACAAGGAATCTAATAGGGATATTGATTTTTATCAAAAATCTTATTTTGTTAATAAAATCAGCGATCAGTGAGATAGCTAGCAGCAGTTAGTGGTTAATTTTGTTAGAAATATAGTGATAATGAAAAATAACCACATGATTCCAATGCACAATTTAATAAGTAATTTAACTGGGATATTGATTTTTATCAAAAATCTTATTTTGTTAATTAAAAATACAAATTAATTAAAGTATGTTTTAAATAACGCCGCCATTTAAAATTTTGGATGGTGCGAATTCGCATTAGTGTGGAGTGATGGGTTAAAAAAATATTTGCAACACATTTCTGACACGGTTAACAAGAATATTTATTACATATGATTTTAATTATTATAAAATGTCACATAATAAAAATATTAGACTTAAAAACAGATAAAATTGTCCAATATTTCTAAGAATTCTAATTAAGCGGGCCTTATTAATCAAAGAGAAGCTAAGGGTCTGATATTCTGTTGCCATAACTCCTTTTTTACTCTTTCACAAAATTCATTTTGCATCCCTTAGAATATATATATGGAAACATAAATGCTCATTTAGATAAACACAGTTTTCGTTTTCGATATTATTCTAATCTAAAAGGAGAAAATGTTGACAATAATGAATAAAAGATGAAAATTGATTTAAAATATCTGATTTAAGAAACGTGCAAATAAAAATTGGGGATCCCAGCTATGTCATGCCTTAATCGGATTCGGCATTTAAGCTACCGAATGTTATAATATTTATGAAATTAACTTATTTTATCGCATTAAAATAACTTAATTTAAGTGGCTCCAATCTATATAAGGTTTTTCAGAATTTTCACCATATAAAAGTATTGCGAATGCGAATCCCGTAATCATGTGTCTGTATTCCCTGTCTCGAAATACACAGCTATTCTGACGCCATTTTTTTTTAAATTAAAAGTTTTAAAGACACGTATTTTTCTATTTTGGTGGTTTTAAACACATATTTAAGTAGCCAATTAAAGAAAAGTATTTTTTGAGGATTATGCCGGAATTCATAATTTTTTTTAATTCAACACAGCTTAATTAAACACGTTATCAACTCTAAACATAATTCTAATACAATATATGAAAAATATCATATAACCTTACTTCGTAAATCTCCTATAAGTCTCTCCACGTTTAGAGCATTCACTGCGTCACAAATAAGTATCTGAAGTCACCAAGCCACCAAAATGCGTAGTATATTTTATAACTCTAATTTGAAAACTGGTCGCCTATTTTTAAGCTTATACCTGAGGTAAATGAAACAGACGTTATAGTCCTTGGCGTCTATGAGGTTATTTGATCTTCAAAGTTAAAAAAAGAAAAACTGTGACCACTTTCGTGTTTTTTGCCGCATTAAGGGAAGATAGGGGAGCAGTATAATGAACGATATGTATTTTAATGTGAAATTTTGTGTAAGAAAACGCTTTAAATGTAGAAAGATGTTTCGGCTCTTGTTCCTTAAGATCGGATGCCTCATTATGCAGAATTTATTTACGATTCTTGCATTAAGATTTTATGTAAAAGAACATTGTCGTACTTAGGGGTTATCACATTTAGGCAGAATGACATTGCGATACAAATTTGAACTGAAATAACTTCTCAGACCCTCACCCAATGTCTCTACAGTTGCGTGCAATGGGAGAGGGTAGAAAAGTAAATTGCTTAAATTCACTTCAACTCTTTTCAAAATGTCTTCCAAACCATCGTCAGGTTCAACCAAGTATCGTAATTTTATTGCTAAATATTAGTATTTATGTGGTGAGAATGCAACATGATGGTTCGTGTCGATCACATCCTTTCGTACAGAATTGGCGGTGCTTTAAAAACCATTAGTACTGAGTTGGAAACACGAGTTCCTACCAACTGTTAAATTGTTATCCTGAAGCATTGCTATATTAACCACCTTATTCACCAGTTATTAATCCACATGACTTCTATATCTGGCACCATATGAAATATTTGGTTTGCCAGAAGCTGTTAGACATTATAAGTCTCAAAAGTGTCATAACTGACACATCTTTAAGCATCACAAGAAAGAAAAATCATGCGTCAAATCATATGAAACTACTTCCAAAACTTCCAGAATATTGTAAAAAGACTTTCTAAATATTCAAAAATCCCTATCGGCTCGACCTACAGGCACAGGTAGATTTCAATGTTCAGTACTAATTTCACCAACAAAAACTAAATCAAAATTAGAGATAAACCCAGTTTAACAATTTTATCTGGCCACTTTTGACGAGTTTTTAATTTCATTTTTATGTAAGAATTGGTTTTATCCGAATCATGTTAATACGTTAATTTTTTCTTAAACTCCTATTTTTTTCATCCTTTGCGAATATTTTTAGCAATATTCCATTAGTAGAGTTCATCTTTTCAAAAACGTGCTACTACAAATGTTATAGATAATATTAAGAAGATTTATATAATAAATTCAAATCGTGTGGTGATTGTTTCATTTAATGAACCACACAGTATATTTTAAATTTTGACGTCCTTCTTATTTAGACACGCGTGCATTTAATAAATATAAGGTTACGTGGGGCAACTGGGCCATGATTTTACTATGTGACTCAGGAGATTTTGGCAATTCAGCTTCAAAAGACTAATATTCATTTGAATTAAAATCTGAACTTTTGTAAATGTGTTTAGTTATGTTTCCTTCATCAGACAAAAATGTTCAAAAATACATTTTAATATCTAAATATAAAAAAAAATGTTCAAAAATACATTTTAATATCTAAAAATATAAAAAAATGTATATATTTCATCTTTCTTTCTTCATAGGTCCAGTTACCCCATAAAAATGGAACAAGTGGATGTTCTACATGCGTTTTTTTTTTTTTTTTTTTTTTTTTTTTTTTAATATTGGGTATCAGTTCCTGTTTTAAAAAAGTGTAGACAACTAAAAAAAATTTTAACCAGGCAGATCATGTACATTATATATCAACTAAAGGGCGTTGTAAGGGAAACCTTTACTGTCAATGTGTCTAAAAAAAGCACTAAAAGTGAAAATATTAGAATTATTTATACAAAACATAAAAATTAAGTAAGTACTTATGTACTTTAGTATAGGTAATAAGTATAAAAGTTACACGGGTATTTTAAGGAAGAAAATAACAAGATAAATCTATGAACAAACGGCTACGTAAGTAATTAAGTATAAAGTATCTCATTCTCTTTTTTATTTACCACAATCGAAGTTCGATATGTCCAATAAACCTGTGGAGAATGTAACCATATTTTCATATTGAACAGAACTACTTTTTATTCGTTTTGATAATTTTCTAATAATCTCACTTTGCCAGATGTACGCCTCTTCCTCTGTATCGTAAAATTGCGAGCTATAGCTATCACACTTAAGAAATTTGGTTTCATATCCCCAACATGCTTTTTAAAAATTTTATTACGCAATTTTAATAAGGTATTATGTAATTTTCTTTATTGCAAGCAAAAAATAAATAAATAAAAAAACAATGGAGAAATTAATTTTCCGTAGTAAGAGAAACTTAAAAATATATTTATAACTGTTGGGATAACTGGATCCCATATGGTCCAGTTACCCCGGATACATGTCCCAGTTACCCCATTCTTGGAAAATTTATGGGGTAACTGGAACACCCGCCTTACATTTGAAACATGAAGTAAATATGTATAGATACCTAATAATATTAATGTATTTATTTGTCTAATCTTTAAATAAAAAGATTGTTTAATAATAGTACTTAACGTATTTTAATAAAAAGCCCAGAAATTTTGACCAATTGGACGTTGTTTTTTAAAAAAGAAAAACAAAATTTTCGGAAACCTATCACAGCAAAGTCAGAGTTATGATTGAGTTGACGCGCGTTGTTTTAAGTAGTAGAGATGGGGGTGCAATGTTGACAAAAGCTAAAACTTAAAAAACATCAACGGTTTTTTATAAAATAGCCTATGGCCCAGTTACCTCGTGGGCCCAGTTACCCCAGCTTACCTTACCACATCACTGAGCATTGTTAAAAGTTTTCATCACACCATTGATACGTTTTTATCTCCTTGGTGGCACATTAAGGGAGATATGATTTTTTTCTTCTACAACCCGCCATTTTTCTGTTTTTAATTTTTTTTTATTGTAAAAGTTGATCCGATCAAAAACTTGTCAATGTAAAAGCTGTGCATAATATTAAGAAGATTTATAATAAATTCAAGAGGATTTGATATCTTGTGAATTGACGAAGTTATGAATTTTTTTACTTCTTCCTCCCCCCCTCCCCCCCTTTATTTTTTGTTTTTAATCTTTTGCTTGCTGTAAGATTTGGTGCTATCAAAAATTTGTTAGTATAAAAATTGTAGATAATATTAAGAAGACTTATAATAAATTTAAGTGGATTTGATATCTTGTGAACTGACGAAGTTATGATTTTTTTCTTTTTAAGACCCTATTTGTTTCTTCCTTTGAGGCCATTCTTAATGATATTAAAAATCTGTTAATTATAAATGTTCTATCTTTTTCCTAGAAGTAATAATAACTTTAAACTGATTCAATATGTATCATAATTAAGAAGCTATAGGGTTTTTTCTGTTTTCACAAAAACCCTCCCCATTTTCATCCTCTTCATCAAATTTTGCCCACTAACGAACTTGACCGAGATGTTCTTCTCCTTGATTTTATGTATCAGTTTGGAAAAGATTTCGGCAGAAGTATGGAAGTTATCGTGTCCATAAAAAACTGATATAGGGGAAAGTAGGGTAATGACTCAAACTTAAGGACAAACATGAATAGCTTATCAAATTTACACAAAAAATCAAAATTTTATTAACGAAGTATAACTCCAAAGCATAAGGAACAGTTTGCAATCAAATTTGCATAAAAGTTTTAGTGAATTGTTTTATCGTTTTATATAATTAACCATGGACTGAGCGGTAATGCCCGATATGGTAGGGTAATTGCGCTCAAAATTTGAATACAACATTTAAGTACGACAAAAGTCACATATTTAGTTGTGTGGGCTCTTCACAGCACTAGAGACTTTTTGCAACAACTTTTCACATATTGTGCAGTGAAATCATGTTTCGTTATCTCTCCCGAATTCTCCGCATAAACAGCAGATTTCTGTCTCCATATCCTGTCCGATTAGAAGCAAAACCATCTGGGTCATCGTTACCATACACCTGCAACTCTTCCATTGAGCTGGTGTCACATAACTTCCTTTTTAAAACCTTACGCTTCGTTGTAGGTTTGACGTTTGACTTCTTCGAAGCATTTTTCTAGGTAATTTTTTATTGCGATTTCTCCGATTTTCGCTTTTTTAATCCTTCAATTTTTTTAATGAGGAAAGAAGCTGTTAAAATTTCCGAGGTTTTTTTTTTTTTTTTTTTTTTTTTTTTTTTGCCGAATTGTCCTTTGGTGCTGTCCGAACGACCAGGAATGGGTGAAATCTCTGCTGCAGACACTGGTCTTTTTATTTGATTTGAAGAGCCAGGAATGCATGTAGGCCTAGTCTTTTTGCTTGATTTGAAGAGCTAGGCATTTGTTCGTCATTTTCGTCTGTAGCACTTCTGGACAGTGTTACCAGAAAGGCACTTTTTTTTAAATTGGGGTTTTTTTGATTGTCACCACTTTTTGAAATCGTAAAATTCGCCTTTTTTAATGACATATTAATTAAGGCAAAAACAAAGGGAATTTTACCATTTCAAAAAAGAGATTTCAATCAAGAAATTTGAATTTTAAAAAAGTAGCCCGCTGGCAACACTGCTTCTTGAATTCCACGTGAGCGCCATTACCCTTCATAGCCATGTTGGATTTCAATGCACTATAGTTGGCGTAACAACGCCAAAATAACTAAAAGCATGAACGTATAGTTAAATGTATATATTTTGTAGACATAAGGATTAAATTAACATTTGAAAATATCAGTGTGCACTTACTTTCAAGTTAGATGTCCTATAATTTTATAATAAAACAACTTCAAACTAATAACGCGAGGACACAAACATACTTTCCTTCTGATGGTCACTATATCCTTACTGGGAACTTATGATGAAGTTCGCTAGGTGCCGGTACCAATCGCACTTTTTCTATTCTATTCTGTTTAGAGATATTTGAGTGAGCGGGTTTGCCCGCTGAGCGTCATTACCCTACCTTCCCGTATATATAGATACATAACCATTATATAATTACAAACCCTCATCGATTTCCAATTACTAAAATTAAATTAATAAATTTAGCTACAATTCATAACACTGACATTATATAAAATTTAAAAGATGGAACCTGTAACTAGTAATACAGAATCAAGCTCAATTACACTAATTCACTAGCACATTGCGGACGATAAATACATATAAATACATGAAAAACCACCAAATTTTGATAAAATATCCTATTAAAGACAAAAGATACAAATAACCAGCTAAATAATGTTGAACTAGTAAAAGACGTATCATAAACAAACAATAGATCAAATGGATGAATGAAGCCGGAAGCTTATATAGTATTTCACTTTTTCAAGGGTACATAAAATACATATATAAGCAAAATCATAGTCGATTTCAGTAATGGAATCCAGCAATAAGCTAAAAATTGAATTCCATTATGTATATATATATATATATATATATAATCAAAATACAGTTCTTCCAACACACTTAACATAGATTCCAAAAACATAGTAAAAAACAGCAGAAATTGAATAACAGAAATTTATAGAACTTAGACAGAATCGTCGGGTCCCAAATGCCTAAAGTTCCACAAAAAAAATGTGTGGTTTCATCTTCATATTAACCATAAACTAGCTAAAGAATATGAATTTGGGACAACCACACACATAGTACAGAGAAATAAAGCATTGAACACCAATTAAGTCCAACATAAACAAGATTAAAAAGGATAGAAGAAAAATAAAAAACAAATTACAGAATTAAAATCCATACTGTCTTAGCATTAGGCATAACAAATACAATCATTGGAGATCACCAGCACATGTTGCCAAAATTTTTTTTATATGATGGTGGACCAAGGGACAACAATATACAGCATAGCCAAGCACACTCCCATTATATATAACCAGCGCCGTCTATCGATAATTTAGAATTAAGAATGAACTGCTCCATGTATTCAAATGAATCAGTGTGGTGCTGCCATCTATTCACTTATTAGTAAAATAAAAACTATTTTATAATAAAAATTATTAATAACCATTAATAGATTAAGTTTTAAAGCAAATACTGTTTAGAGATAGATATATGATAATTAAATAATAATTAAAAATATGTTAATAAATATATACAGTTGTATTATAAAAGATTAGTAATTGATATATTAAATCAAAATTATATGTAAAATGGTGAAATTGATGATTATTAATCTTTCACATAAATATTTGTACCTTGCTATAACATATCACAATTTAAATTCCTTCGACAACATTGCATCATCACTTAAATTAATTTATAATTAAATATAAAAATTAAAATGCTAAGGAATTATTAATAATTAAATTTTGAAATTAATAAGTTACATTTAAATGTGTCTGCAAACTTTCTTAAAAAATTAAATACACATGATTTAAGGGGAGGGGGGAGAACAAATAATAAAAATATTAAAACATGCATTTTATTCTCATTAAAGATAGAATACTTTGTATTAGAATTTAATATGATATTGTCCTGAGTAGGCTAAAATTTAAATACAAGTTAATCGTTAACATTATTAAATATTAATGAATATGAATAAATGGTTTTAATTTGGTTTTAATAATGGCTTAAATTTTTAATTGGAGATAGTTTTGGATTCTAGGAGTCATGATCGTCGTAGATATGGAAAATAGTGTTTTCAGAAATTCCAACATAGGGGAGAATGAGATAGGTAGTGTTTCTCGCGAAATCTACCTAAAAGGTAACCTACGAAATCTACCTAAAATTTATCCAAGAAAACAAGTAAAAAGCACATAAAACATTTCCAAACCAGAGTTAAGCAATTACCATGCAAAATCTGAAATATATTGCGATTCTTTTGTGAATCTCTGTTCCTGATTTAAACATCAGAATATACACTAGATTATGTACTAAAACTTAGCTTAGTTAAAAATGCGCAAAACAGTCAAAAATTTAAACCTCAGAAATTTTTACAAAAGGCAAAAATGTACTCGATAATTTATACAACACTTTATATTAGCTACAGATTTTTAAACACTTCTCACCATTAAAACATGAAAATGAATCCATTTTTCTTCCTCGATATATTTATGAATTTGTTTATGTTGGACAATAAATTCTCAAACACCACCTTCTAAATACAATTCAGCTGGTAAATGCATAACTTATTTAAAAAACATCATAAGTCATTCATGATCATATGCTGTAATGCTTACGGATTATTTTGTGTGGGTCTGTGTATGGTATACATAATTTTACACTCCACGTAGTATATAAACTTTCAGTTAAACATAAAAACGCATACCACAAAAGAAAACGCACCAGCATTTATCGAGCATAGACTGAACTGTAATCGAAATCTTTGGTGTCCCTCTAAATAAACGATAACTCTTATGCGAATTTTATTTTACAGTAAGAATTTTTAAAAGCACCTCAAAAAGGTATTTAAATTTCCTTATGTTTGAAATAACGTAACATCATTAAAATACAGTGCAAACACTTTTCGCACAAAACCGAATTCTAGTCGGTGATGGTGAAAATGAATGATAAATGCTCCATATTCTACAGAAAGCATGTTAATATGCATATATATTTTATGATGTTTGAAACAGTGTAATATCATTAAAATATACAATGACTTTTCTCCATAAACATAAATGTAATGAAATTAATTTATGTGACCCTGTAAACGAACTATGAATGCTACACACAGCAATATAGCGAACATATCGCAGCAAAGTTAAATTAAATATTACATCAATCACATGGCAATTCGAGTTCATGAGAGTTCGGCGGGCAGACAGACGGCGGACAGACAAAACGAAGAGAGGCACAGCAAAAAAGACAAATATTTCTTACATAAAAAGTGGGGAAGGATTGTACTTTGTGCCGATATATTAAGAAAGAAAAACAATGTATAAAGACACAAATATAAATATGTTTAAAAAGCATACAGCTGTTTCGAAACTTCTAAGGTTTCATCATCAGTGCTTACAAATAAAAAGTAAAATTAAAACACTGAGTAAAAGTCGGAAAAGGGGGGGGGGGGACAGCCAGAAAGGCGAACCTTTCAGCACTACTCTCAACGGCGAATTGCGACATACGGCTGACAAAGAGTTACGGAGTCGATCTCGCGCACACACACAGGGAGAGCATAAAACTTGTGTTAAAAATTGTGATATCAAACGTTCCGCTATTGCCAACCACTGCTGGGCCAACAACCATAATTTTTAATTTTCCGCAGCCTCCATAATACAGAAATGCTCATCAATTTACGATCTTGACTTCTGGGAAGCTTATCACATATGGAAAAATTCAAACAGTTTAGTTAACGATTTATACAGTACGCCCACTTTTTCAAAGATATGGTTTAATTTTCTATAATTCGTCCTCTTCACTCCCTTCCTCCTCTCAGTTTGAACTCTTCCGGAGCAATTGGGCGATTTTGATTGGTCTCCCTGTGTGTGTGCGCGTGAGATCGACTCCGTAGCTGTTTGTCAGCCGTATGTTGCATTTCGCCGTTGACAAATAGAGCTGAAAGGTACGCCTTTCTGACTCTCTGGCTCCCGCCCCCCCCCTTTTTTTTTACTCAGTGTGTTAATCTTACTTTTTATTTTTAAGCACTGATGATGAACCCTTAGAGGTTTCGAAACAGCTGTATGCTTTTTAAACATATTTACATTTGTGTCATTATACGTTGTTTCTCTTTCTTAATAAACATTTCTCAGTTTAGAAAAATATAATATAACTACGAAGGAGAATATACGATTACCTCTTCGGCGTTACCACGATTACTACAGCGTTTTTATCTTTAGAAGCGCCAGAAAACAATATATTTTGAGATTGAAAGAAGCCTTTATAAAAACAAAGTTTCTTTTGCACTCACTGATTTTTGCAAACGTATTCGAGCAGCTATTATAGTGTATTTATCGGTTTTATTTAAGCAGGAACATAGGTTTTCATATGATATACATTTTCTAGTAAACATATTTATGTCAACAAACATGTACAGACAAACGTGATAAATTAACAGCATTAATATGAACATTATTTTGTTATTCTTAAATTCGTTATGAATAAATTTAGTTACGCAGGTGAAAGTGTTTCATTCAGAATGGGTAGCATTTTGAAAAACCGATATTTCAGACTGAGCAAACAGATTAATACAGTATAAAAACGACTCGGAAAAGTCTCCTAAAATCAGCGGCAGCAAATGAAACGTTGTTTTATAAATGCTCCGTTAAATCTAGAAAATATAATGATTTCCAATGTTTTTAAAGGTAAAGAGCGCTTTTCGGAATCGTTATTTACCCCGAAAAGAATTATTGTACATTTTTGTTCATGATTCTTTTATATTTTCGCATACACTGTAAAAAATAATTGTTGAATTTACAGTATAATACTGGCAGCTGCGGTGCCAGTATTATACTGCAAAATTAACAATAATAAACCGTAATTAAACAGTAGTATACCGTTTTATAAAGGAAATTGCAGAAATATACCATATATTACTACTTAGCAGCATATTTATTTTACGGTTTATTATTGTTATTTAATGGTGTAATTGTTGATTTTACAATATTATACTGGCACCCCAGCTGCCAGTATAATACTGTAAAATAAACAATTTAATTTTTGCAGTGTATGAAGAAACATTTTTTTACGCCACGCCACTGATATATATATCAGTGGCGTGGCGTGAAAATTTTCGGTGGTCATCGCAATTATTTAAGTTTGTGATGAAAAATTATTAACTTTAAAATTCAATGGTTAAATGTTCAAAAAAGAAACTTTAAATCTTACCTTCACTTATACATGAACTCCAAATGTTCTGCTAAAACTGGATCGTAGAGTTTTAAAAGCTTAATAAGAGTTTTAAAATATTGCTTGGTCATCGCCGCATCCAGCGATGACCGGACGCCACGCCACTGATATATATATATATATATATATATATATATATATATATGATAGAGCTTGATAAATCCTGTCTGTTGCCTGTCACAGCTGTAGTTTGCACTAGAGGTCTGCACGGGCCGAAATTTCCAGGCCCGGCCCCACTAAAAAAAATTCGGCCCGTCCCGGAATAACAGCTAAATGTTCGACCCGAGACCGGCCCGGTCCGGAAAAAAGTTAAAATCTCGGCCCGAGTGTGAATTAACACAAAACATTGATTTTTACGTCGATTTCGTTAAAAATATGTCTCGTGCGAGGAGTTCTGATCAAAAATAATGTTTATAATCTTCATTTTTATGGAAGTGCCGCAGGATGCGATATTTATTTTTTAAATGAATCTGTAATTCTTGTATGTAAATGTTTCAGTTATCATTTATTTTGTTAATACATACTCCATGTATTGAAGTGTTAAAAATCTGAAAAATGCTGTACAGAAAATTCTTCTGAGACGGAATTGAATAGAGAAGAAAAACAAATGCGTTATAGACACGTTCCCTTCTTAGAAAGTGTAAATATATTGTATATTCTTTTCTTACGTATTTAGTATATTAATTTTGCATGGATCAACGCTTTTTTCAGTTTAAAACAGGATTCCGTCATTTCACACGTTTTACTATATTTTAATAAGGGTAGAAATCCACTATTCTTTAAAAAGAATAAATTTTAATGTTTAGTTGTAGAATAATGGCGATTTAACCCTTAAATGCCTGATTTTTCAAAAATCATTTTAATAATGTTTTTCGGCTTTCATTTTTTTAAATAAATCATGGGAAAAATACTTTAAAAAATCATATTTTGTTTGAAGTATAGTTTACGGCTAAAAGACAGTTTGTTACTAATCGGCAATACTGGTGTTTAATCGAAAAAATAATTTCCCTTGATAAAATTCTATAATATTAAACACACAAGAATTTTAGGAACTATAATAAGAAATAAATTTCATTTGCTCACTGCAGGTCAAAATAGGGTATTTCGCAAGCTTCCAAACAAAACAAGAACAAGTAGCAACAATTAAAAAAATAAATCTATCTTTATTCTTAAACAACACAAGTGTTGCCATCTACATGTTGAAAATCGATTTAATAATATCTTCAGAATGTATTTTATCGCAACATTAGGCATTATAGCTTAATATTATTCTAATAGTATTTTAGAGCCAAAATGGGGTATGTTGCCGAAAAGCAACACCAGGTATTTAAGGGTTAAAAAGGTATGCATTTTTTGCAAAAATGTTTGGGCCAGGCCTAATGTTATTGACCCTTGAACGCACTACGCCATGTCGATACAATGATTTTAATAATGCTGGGTCAAATCTACGGCTGAAAATTTTGGGCCTTGAAGACTAGGACTGAAACCAGTCCTGGCTCTGTACAGAAAAAATAAGTTAGGCCCGACCCGGCCCGATGCTTCAGGAAAAAAGTAAGGTACGAACCCGGCTCGGCACCATAAAGAGTAGTCACTAGACCCGGCCCGAACCTTCAGAAAAAAGTATGGCTCGAGCCCGGTCCTATCCGAGTGCCGTGAATGAAAATAGGCCGAAGCCCGGTCCACGGGCCGTGCTTGGGCTTCGAGTCACGGGCCGGCCCGTGCAGATTTCTGGTTTGCACCCCTTAGCAGGTTCGCAAAGTTGGTTTTAAAAATTTCCTCTGAGATACGTTATTTTTAATTCAGTAATTCGTAAAGGTAGTTTCAGTTCCAAAGGCTAATCATGCTTATTTATACTTTTTTTTTGATAAATAACTAGTGCCACAAGAAATTGGATTATGTCTATGATCCAATGTTATGTTACAGAAATTTAATAGGTTCTGAATAACTCAACATCATAAGAAAAAAACTTTAGTGTGATAGAGAAGCATGTCATTTTAAACATAGCAATAAGTGGTATTTGTGTAAAATATTTTATTTTTTAATAACTGTGAAAAATTCATGAACACAAAGATATTATCAATTCCATGGACAAAATAAAACAAGTAAGAATTATAAAACACTAAAATTAAATACAACAACAGGAGATATTTAATTACACAAAATTTAATTCAGTAGCGTCATTTAATTCATTATAATATTTAGCGTGTTACGTAAAATTTACTAAAAAAAAGCAAGTCTGTATGCATCATGGTTACAAAGATGGCCTCTACGTAATGTAAAAGTGCAATTGTAATCAAGTTTTTCTCACAATCATGGAACTTGCATGATGTTATATAAGTCTAATTCAAAATAAAACTTTTTTTAATGCCAAATTTGATGCATTAAATTATAAAAAAATAAGAAAACATATATTCATATATAAAATGCCAATTAAGCATGAGTTTTGCAAATGTTTGTATCCTTTTTGCATATGGAAACAGAAATTACAATTACAGTACATACTGAAGTTTAATTATTTGCGACTTTCATCTTTTCAGTGCTAATTTTCTTATTATGTTGGCATATTTATTCCTTTCAATGATTTTATTGATACAATAAAAATGTACCATGCATTTATTGAAAAAAGAAATTAATGATAAAAACAATTAAAATCTCTATATTTGAAAAGCGAAGTAGTAGACTGAATTTGGTTGATCTGCGCATGTTCAACGACCACTTTAACCTCTTGACTACGTGGTAGAAACCATTGAAACTAAAGTCGGTTTCGTCGATGACGTAGTCAAGGAGTCAATATGTCTTTCTGTTGCTAAATGGAGAGGGAAACAGTTTTGAACTGCTTTCTTTTCAGAATAACATTGAGCGAAATCAAGATGGCTGAGTGAGTCAAGATAGCTCTTTTAAATTTTAGAACAACCATAATAAAATTTAAATGTATTGAAATGTTAGTATGTTTTATTGCTTTTGATCAATAAGGGCAAATAATAAAAAGAAAAATAGGTAATTATTTTACAAAGGAAAACAATAAAAAGCAAAAAGATTTATGTAAAAAAATGTAGTGCCATCTATTGGTATTATAATGCAGTTAAATAATTGCATTAATTGAGGAAGCTAACAAAGTTTTAAGTTCAAAAAATTTTCACAAAAGTTAAGAATAAAAAGCTACTCTTTTTTGGATCTGGAAACTGAATTTTTTGGAAATTTTCTGCTGTTTGTATGAAGACAGTTAATAGAGCAGCTGGTCCTCAGTCTGATTATAAAAAGAGAGGACTTTATTTCTTTTATCTTTTGCCGATAAATATTCTGTAGAAATTTATGACATTTTAATGATGTCTTGAAATTTTTTTCTGTGGAGCCGTTAAGTTTTTATTACCAAGTTTTGACGAGTATTGTTCAATAAATTATTATTTCATAATGAATTATTGTAATATATGATAAAATATTTTTATTGAAATTTTTATAATAAATTAATGAAAAGTTTTATTTTTTCCATTAGCGAGCGTAAATTCAAAGCTCCATGCCATCCAAGAGAAATTGGAAAATTTAATTTCGAGTTACGAAAGAAATGCTTCACAATGGGATAGTCTGGATACACGCTTGAATAGCAGAAGATTCGATATTATCGAACTTATAAGAGAAAGGAATGTATTCGTAGAATACGGTATGGATTTATTTTATTATTCAAAATAAGTTTCTTTTTTTCAAAAACTTCTCATACAATTTAAATGAGTATTATACATGATGATTCATATGAAAATTCATTAGAATATGGGAAATATATATATTCACCAAGGATCAATTCATCAAAGTTGAAGTTTGATTCTAAAACTGGACTGATAATTCTGCGAAAATAACTTAGAAGAGATGAGTTATTATGCACAAAACCTCTCCTCAGTGACACACACACACACACACACACAAAAAGGGCCATTTTTTAAAACTTTAATGAGTTATTTTTGGTAATTTTGCTTTTGATTTAATATGATTACATCGGATTTGTTTAATCTATGGATCACCTTATTTAATATGATAGTATAAAATGTAAAGATAAATTTTCCTTTGTAAAGCAGATATTCATGAAAGGTATTGCTTAAGGAGAATTCTTTTTCTAATAAAATGAATAATTGATGCTTGATTGAAAAAGAATAATTGAAAATAAGAATATTCTCCAAATTTCTAAAAATATTTCTCCCCTTAATAAAAGAACTGGACAATTACACCGTAAAAAGTTACATATACACTTGATAAAATATCATTAGTTTATTACACGGTGTACAAAACTGTTGCAAAGTCAAAAATAAACTTATACAAACATTAAAATAAAGTTAAAATATCAACGTTTCGGTCATCCTTCTGTGACCTTCTTCAGGAACGTTGTCGTATATTTTCTAAAATTAGAGAAAACAAAAAAGGTTTTGCTCTAATTTTAGAAGATATACGACAACGTTCCTGAAGAAGGTCACAGAAGGATGACCGAAACGTTGATATTTTAACTTTATTTTAATGTTTGTATAAGTTTGGTTTTGACTTTGCAACAGTTTTGTACACCGTGTAGTAAACTAATGATATTTTATCAAGTGTATATTTCTCCCCTTTTTTAAGTTATCTTAAACAGATTTTTAAAAACCTACTTTATAAATAGACTAACAGCGTTTTACCATGCTATTGCTGTGTGGGGTTTCCAAATGTGGTTTTCCTGTGTGTGGCTAACAAATCTAATAGTGGGGCCCCACTGTCTTTGGTACTGTAGACCCATGTTTAATCACTGTGATCATAAATTGTGAATACAACAATTAATATAATGGTATCAGTATTTAAATAAAAATTGAAACTGTACATAATAATTTTGAACTTTCATTCTTCTGTCTTGTTGGAACAAATTTTTTTCCGTTAATTGGCTTTGCCTGCCTAACCAAAATACACCTGATGTAAGAGACACTCTTCCAATCAAACCCGGTAATGAGGATCACGCAATCCCCAACAGCCATGATTTGAGAAATAAATAAATCTGCTAATTAAATTAAAAAAATCAAAAACCCGACTGCGTAAAAAGCGAACTATTATTTATTTCTCATCAATGTGAAACTATTTTTTATATTACTTAACTATTTTTTTTTATTTATTTGTATTGATGACTTTTAAGGTATTTAATTGTTAGTTCCTATCTATAAACACTGTTTTGATGAGGCCTATAGATATCTATGAAGGTTAGAGTGGCAGTAAAGCTAATCCTACCTACACAACTTACAGGTTGAGTAATATTTAAACGGAGCTTCTGACTGTAAAATAGTGAATGAAACATCGTCTTCATTTTGAAAGACCTATCCAATGATATGTCACTCAATAGGGTGCGTAAAATTTTTTTTCGTCTCTACCTCCTTTTTGTATTTTACGACCGCCATGTTGAATTTATAAAAACAAAACCAAGCCTATAACCATCGGACAGTTAAGACGAATCCATAGAGACCTCATTCATTAAAATCCCTCCAGCCGTTAGGAGGTTTCGAGTGTATAAAGGAATCCACATACCCAGATACGCGTGAAACACATAACCCTTCATGGCAGTCGGGTAAAAATGACCTACACTGGCTTAAAAAATTGAATTTTCATGGTTGCGGTATTGTGCGCTGCATATTATATTTACTTTTAAGTGTAAGGTAGAAAAATATTCTTAAAATACAGATTATTTTTTCTTTTGCAATTTCGGTTTAACATGCGTTGCCTACAGAGATTCGAAAAAATAAATAAAAAGTTGGGTAGATAAAAATTTATAAAGTTCTTAAGTGTTTTCAAGTTGAATTTTACTTATTTTTAGAAAAACTTTATAAATCATTTCATTATATATATATTTGTTAAACGGCAGTTCAAAAGTGGAAATTTTGGACCTGAGAACAATGCAAAAATGTGCTGTTTATGAACAATTATAAAGAATAAGATTAGAATGTAATCTATTGATTGTATATATTATAACAATGAAGAATATAATAAAAATTTGTCTAATAAATATATCTTAAAATTAAACTTTCGGATCTTAGTAAAAATTGTTATTTTTCTAAAAATGTCAACTCTACTGTAAATGTAATATTTTATTCTATCCATATTTTTTTCTAATATTTTCTATAACAGATGGCAATTTAAAAATATTTTTTTTCAAAAGATTTTTGCTAACGATCCGGGCAAGTGGGTTTGGCTTCAGAAAAGCAGACTTTACAAGGTGGGAAAAGTAATGTTTGTATTTCTAATTAATTTGGACACTTGTTAAAATTTTAAAATTCTCCTCTTGAAAGCCACGTGTTTTCCTGTCATGAATTTATAGCTTTTCATCCAATGATCTCTTTTACAGACTGAACACTCATGAACTATTCTTTTTATTGTTATAGATAAATAAGCTTTTCTATTTCTTTAAGTGAAAAAAAATGTACATGTAAATTACATTTTAGTAATTTACTTTTATATTCTTTCTTTTTCATAAAGAATTGTATATATTGCTAACCATGTACTATGATCACAAATAATAAAATAATAATACTTTATGATTAAAATTTATTTATATTTATTTGTAGAAAAAGTAAAACGATATTTTGTCCGCATATGTGATGATGCACAAATTGGAGAAGCTGATGCTATTCAAAACCAAATGGGTGTGTATTTGTCTAAACTAAAATTTGTTATGTCTAAGGCATATCACACACTGGGACGACAGAGCGACATGAAGCGCAACATGAAGTGCAAAAACCGGTCGAAACAAAGAACGAAGTTGTTTCAAACCTGTTTTAAACCAGTTTTTTTTTCAGCGAATTCAAGCAACATGTCTTATGTGTCGCCTTAGTGTGTGACTTGCCTAAGGTAAAGCTAGGAGAGATCGCGCACAAAGAGATTCGACGGGAAGGAGTAGCGTGCGGGCGCAGCGACTCCAGGTAGTGGTACAGCAGCATTAGTGCAATGTCTACATGAATGTGCACATTGATTGTTCCAAGCATCTTGGATGAAGCAATGTTATTTTGTTTTGTTTTTCCAAAGTAAGTGCTTGAATTTTCATAACTGTTCGTTATAATTTTTATAGAATGTGAGCAGTACAAAATATCTTGAACTTAAACTATTTCTTATAAACTACTAATCTAGACTAAGGATGCGAACACCAACAATTCATTTTAGAAGCGGCCATGTTTAAATAAAAGGCCGCGCAATCTCTCCTACAAAAATAGGAGAGTTTGCGCATCTGCTACTTAGGAGAGATGGCGCATTTACCCTTAAGTTTCAATGCTAGGAGGGATTGCGTAGCTTATTTATAGATTTGCGTGAATTGCAAATTACGCGTAAAACATGTGAATGAATCAATTTTGAAATAATTTCGGAAAAACACATAATTGTTGAAACTAAATTTGGCAACAAATTAAGTTGCAAAAAAATACTTTTGCAGATAAAAAATTTATTAATAAATTAATAATACAGTTGTTATTAAATTAATTTTATGTAATTATTTTTGTTAATGAATTAATAATGTATTTGTTAATAAATTAATTAAATACTTATATATATATATTTTAATTTATGAAAAATTAATTTACTAATAAATTAATTTTGTTAACTAAAATAAAATCTCTACACACCTACAAAGTTTCGGAAAAGCTTTCATCCATTCCAAGTAGTTTAGTGCCATCGAAATCCAAAGGAAACAGAGTGCAACTAATGTTACTGATCTGCAAAATATACATGCAAAAAGATTTGAGAAGGATGCCACTAGAAAAAAAAAAGAAAAAGAAAAAAACAGCTCGATATAAGGTACTTTCAGAAAAAGTGGGATAAAAAAACTGAAGGAAAAAACTGAAGATCTATGAGGATGAGTGCCTTGAATGTCTGGAACTTCGACCACTAACTGGATTCAATATATTGCTCGTGGCAGTTGATTGTAGGAAAGCTGTGTGATTTACAACAATATGTGTATCGATTGTGGACGACAACAACTTCCGTTAGCAATCAAAATACACGGAAACTATGGAAATGAAAATGATGTAATTTTCAAGTTAGACATGTTATCAAGTAGATTAATGTTATTTTGTAATCTTAGTAGAGTAGGGCTTGCTTTTACTGATATTCCAATCTTCTTCTTAAATTAAAATTCCTTAAAATTTAAAATTAAAATTCTTTCTTTTTTTTAATTATTTAGACATTAGGTTGAAATATTCACTCCTAATACAATAATATTTACTCACAAAAACTGTATAACACTGTCATTTAAGTGGAATTATTACTGTTAACAATTTAACTGTAATTATTATTAATAACAATCTCTCCTACCCATGTACGCAGTCTCTCCTACCCATGTGCGTAACTCTCCTACACTGTAAGGAGATAGTTTCCTAAGTACTACATCCGAGTACTAGGTACTAGGTTTCTAGGTACTAGGTAGTTTCCTAGGTACCTCCTACCCTGTAAGGAGATGGTTAGGAGCAAAATAGTTTCCTTGGTTTTATTACTGCTGTTCTATTAAATTGCAGGATAACAACGAAATAACAATGGATATGCATAAAAAACTAATGACGTTAAAATATTCATGCATAGTTTAGCAAAAAATTAATATTTAGATTTTTTATTATTATTCTTTTTAAATGCGCGCAGACTCCCCTAGCTTTACCTTACTTTCTCCATATTATGTATTTAAGATTTGTGTCTATTGTTTTTATTAAGAAGTTTATGCACTAGAATAAATTTAATATATATTGCAGAGCCTATTCTCAGCATCATTGCTGAGCATGCAGATGACATTTACGCATTCAGCAAGGATTATTTAATAGAGTTTAAAAACATTATGGAGGAATTTAAGGACTTCGTAGATGAGGAAAGTCTGGATATGGCGTTTAAAACAGAAGACGCAGAAGGTAATTTGTTTTTAATTTCTCATCTGTTTTAAAAAATTAGAGTATTCATAGTAATTCATAGCAGACTGTATCAAAAGTTATGGCACAAGAAAATGTCACTTTTTAAATAACAATGCGAAATGAAACTAAAACATTATTTGCTTATTAGATCTTGCAAAATTATTCAAATAAATGATATAAAAATGAATAAATGGGCATGTTAATATTCCTTTAATAGAACTCATAAAAATCAAAACATACAACATCTCAAATGTTCAGACGCAATTAAAAAAAAATTTTCATTGTGTTTTTTATAAATAACAATTTCCTTGTTTTGGATAACTTCAAATTGAAATAACTTGTTTTCGATGGAATCAATTAGTTTTTGAAATATTAGTAGCAAAGACTACCATTCTTTTCGATGTTCACTTTTAGTTCTTAAGTAGTTATATTGCTTTACATTCATGTGCGTTAAAATAGTCCGAATATTCTCAATTGAGTTTATGTTTGGGCATAATCCTGACCAATATAAAACATTAACAATTTGCATGGTAGGCCATTTTTTATACTATATGTGAGTTATGTATGTAGTATGAAGCGTTGTCAAGCTTAAAACTCTTCTCAGAAACGTTTATGTCGCAAAATGAAAGTAAATGTGGCACTTGTTTATCTTGCTATATTGTTGAATTTTGTTTCCCATGGAAAAAGGAGAGAGGTGTGGTTATTAACCCTCTCGCTGCGCAACCCGAGATTTCCTCGGGCAACATAAAAGTAGCAAATTTTCGCAACCCGAGATTACCTTGGGGATTCATTTTTTCCACTCGCGACTATTTTTTAATTCAACTCGGATCACTTTTGAAATACAAAAAAATTTATATAGAATTTAACAACATCTACAAGAGAAATATACTGCAAAATTGATTTTTTGAAAATAGTGCTGCGAGAATATAAAAATAGTCTCCAGCGACAGCCCTGATTAAGCATGATTTAAATTTAATGTGCGCAATTTTTGAACCTATTTTGATAAAAAAAAATTACGCAGCGTGAGGGTTAAAGCCAATTGCACTCCAAACCGTCAGAGACTTCTTATTTTGTGTCCTACTGAAGGAATTTTATAGCTGTTTCCTGAAGCCATGCTATTAAAAATTCCAGCCATTATTTCCAATCAAATTCCATTTTCTTTATATTGCTGAATAATATGGTGAGTCGTTTGCTTCTATGTAAACATGCTTCATGCATAATCCCTTTTGGCCTGTTTATGGTATGATTTTAGGTGCGGTTTGAAAACATTTTTCTTGCATTGTCTTATAAGCCTTTATAGGGGAGAGTAGCCGAATTTGGACCACTTCGCTTATTTTCAGGTGTAAATCACTTAATTTTTGGAATATCCGCAAAAGATCATTACACTGGGTCAATCTATTCATTTACTAACTAAATAAATCTCTAGATCAATTTCTTTTGAAAATATTAAATGTTATTTTAATTTGAAAAAATTGTCAAAAGTGGTCCAAATTCAGCAACTGGTCGCCTAAGTTGGACCCATAGTCTCCTAAATTGGACCAAATAATATCAGGTTGTTTTAATGACTAGGGAATATAACTAATTTCATTAAAAGCAAAGTTTGCGATTATTGAAACAATAAAACAAAATAATAGCAATGAAATGTAATGAAATTAAATATCTGAAAATAAGAGTGTTTTAAATCAAAATGTATTCAAAATATAAATCAAAGTTACCAGTAATTAAGTATAGAAATTATGGAACAAATTGCCAGTTACTTGAATATCATGTAAGGAGTGATGCAAAGCCTACACATGAATTTCGTTTATTGATTTTGTTTCAGCGCACACAACATGGAACCGTATTTGGCAATCTGAACACTGAGTCATTTTTGCTATTTTAATTTTCTTACAAATTAGGCAAAAACAATCATCACTGTCTAGATTTTTCGTTTTAGATTCTGAAATATTAGACTTTTTTTTGCAACAGAAGTTTTTTTACATTATGTTTGTAGTTCTTCCCTTCCACCATTTTCTCGCTACTTGCATTACGCCTAATTTTTTAAAACTGTGTGTTCCAATTGCTTTTGTGCTAGCTTCTCTTTTGTCGCTTTTTTTTTTCATTTCGAGGTTTACTTTACATGGCGAAGATGTTAACACATCTGTTTTTCGGCTTCCTCTGTACTTTAATTTAACTGAATTTAGCAAGGGAGATAAAATTTCTAATTATTTTTTATCTTTTGAGGAAGATTTGTTGCTGCAATCTTCTTGCAGGTCAATTTCTTCATAACTTACTCTCTCATTTTTGTTTCCTATATCTTTAACAGCTTTTGCTGTCACGTTGTGTTTTTATTCCAGACAGCTTGTCTGTGTCTTTTTCAACATTTTCAATATTATATTAAAATAGTGTTTAAAAATATACTCTATTGAAAAATACGGTACGATTAATCTAACATAAACATTATATATTCAAACAGTGTTGAATTCAGCACCCACCCCCCGAGCCTTGAAATAACCATTTCCTCCAGAGGGTTTGAGATTTTATGCATTTTAATGACAAAAGAGTGTAATTTCATCCTACAGAACTGTAAAAAGTCTGCCATCTCAAATATCCTCCAGGAGGAAAATGCTTGAATTCAACTCTGTAAACCAAACACGCCGTAGGAATAAGGAATTCAAAGAAAATAAATACAAATACAAGCAAGATAAAAGAAATTGCGAACAAAATTTATTGCATAAATATGCAAAAATATTTTTGTTTATGTAGGCCTAAGCTGTATAAGAAATTAATCCATATATATATATATAAACTTACATGGAGAGAGTAATCAATTATGAAATATTAAAAAAATAAATAAAAAAAAATTGTGTACAAAGCGTACCATCCTCGAAATTCATTACTTACTTTTCAAATTTATGATCGCATATCTGATCCAATTTAAGCAACTTAAATTGGCCCAATTACGGCAACTGCGCCATATTTTAAAACAGATAATCTCAAGCCTAATAACAAAAATGATACCAAACAAATATGCGCAATAAACAGATGAATTCATATATGTATATATAAACATAACAACTGACCTTTGTTTTAAAGTATTCACTTACGTTTAGTAGGAAAATATTAGATCAAATCAGCTAACTTTAGTCTTTTTTTTTAATTGTCTGAAAACAGCACGTGGAGGCGGTTGCTTCTTCTAACCATGAGTGACGTCATTCTGATGCGTAGGATTTCAGCGGTAGATGGCGTCTCTTCCTATAATTAACGGCAGAATGGCAACGGTCATATTAAAGCGGCTGTCCAAATACGGCTACTCTCCCCTATTATGTTTTTAAAACATTGACACCAAGGTTATATTTTGTTTTGACATCAATCTTATCCTTTTTTTAATTGGTATGAATACATATGTGGCCTCCAGCATGAAAATTGTTATTTCTAGCATATAATTGATGTGTCCCTTCGTTTTGAACATTTTGAAATTATAGAAATTTCAACGAAGGGCTTACTTTTGGATTTCAACTTAATTTTTTTTAATGCTTTTTTTTTTTTTTTTTTTTTTTTTTTTTTTTTTTGTAAATTCCGTAGCTTTCAACATTTTACGTGACAAATTGAAATTGAATATTCACTGTTATGCCGCTCACTGAAAACGGTTGGTTGAATACAGCATTTGTTAACATTTGCATCATGTGTCTGATCTTTTGAGACAACAGTTTTGTAATGAAAATAAAAAAGTGTCTTTTTTAAATTAATAGTTGTAGTATAATCATTGTAATATGTCTAGTGTCTTTCATTACAATTACATTTTGAGTATTTATCATGAAATTACTCCATAAATTTCTCCTTCTAACTTTATTATATTATAGTGTGTATCTAAACTTTTGAGATAGACTGTATTAAGGAATGGAAGTCTATTTCAACAGATATCCCCATATTGTTATTTTAATGTCAATAATAAAACAATTGTAATTCAATTTCACATTAATATATTTAGCAAAACTATAATTTCGAAGTTTCATTCTTTTAGTAGAAATACTAACAACTATTACGTTATGAAAGGTATTTGGAAAAGTAAAGATTTTGCATAGAGTGTTTGACATAGAAATGGGGAAACACAATAAAAAACTAAGGTCACTAGAGTGCATTTTCTCTATTTGGTAAAATTCTCTAGGACATAGTTCATGCAGTTTTTGGATTTTTTTTCAGTGTTGGATGCATTGTTATCCTTTTTCTGGAACAGAGGTGGGAAGGAAATCTGAACCGTAGCTCCAAGATGTAAGCCTGCTTGAGCAGATCCCATTTTGCATGAGTGGATACATAGTCAATCAGAAAATTCTACTAAGAGGTGGACATAATTGGTCAAAAGCCAAGAGATAGCCAAAAACAAAATAGACCATTATACAGTCTATTAACATGCAAATTGATTTCTGAAGTTTTGTGTGGCAGAACAGAATACATTAATAGTACATTTAATAAGATTTTCGAATCAATTAAAGGCTTCTTCTTGCATTTGTTGACAGCATTAGATCGATTTATTTATGGCAATCCTACACAAGCATTAAATCCAAAAGTGGAATTTTTGCCTGTGCGTAGTTATGGTTATTTCCAAAACTTCTAGAATTTTAATTTGCATGGTGTTAAGGTTCCCCTCTTATTTGCCTCCTGATTTTAAGAAATGTCTTAATTTTTACTTAATGTCTTAGAGTGCCAAATTATTGCTGAATGAGCATGGCTACACCAGTTGTGCTGACGCCTGTGTGCAGAAATTCAGTTGGCTCCCCTATCCTCTTAAAACAAAACACTTTATAAAACTTATCAGTGAGTGCAAATGATATATGAAAGTATTAACCATAAGTTTATTTGAACAATCAGAAATTACGATCAGAATGTGAAAGAAAACATTGGAGAGAACCTATGTACAAAAACACCAAAAATAATCCGTAAGTAGAAGGATAGTAGGGGTTTAGTGGCACCAGGAGCAAATCAGCAATCAGCAATTTGCAATCAATGATCATGAACACCTTTCTCTTTATCGCGACAGTTATTTACCTCCTGTTACTGCTATGTCTAACAGTTTGATAGAAAGGTAGATACGTAACACTAGAATTATGATGGCAGGACGGTTTCATTTATATATACTTTTTCATACAATCTCATTTTGTTGTTCTCTCTGATATTTTGTTAGAAATAATTGTGAAGAAGAATAAGTTTTTAACAAGTATGCATATTTTCTGCTTCATTGAAAAAGGCTGTTTACATATAAATGTCTGTTTGTGTGTCTATACATATGAATGTGTTTATAAATTTATGTGTGCATGTACAGTGGCGGTCAAAAGTTAGTTTCTTTGATTTGTTTGCCAGAACGTTTCAGCGAAGAAGAAGCACAATTGGGCCAAAAGTTAGAGGTAAGCAAATGACCTCTGACCATGTGATCATTAAGATTGGATACTGAAGATACTTGATGCAAAGGAGAGGAATTCAAAATCCGCATGTGCAGAAGTTTCCGGCCATTCGTCAATCGATATTTTTTGCTATCGGTAAAGTTTTTTTTTTTTTTTGACCGCGTTTGTTAATTAATAAACCTGAATAGCGTATTTGAAATTCAAAAATTAAAAGTTCAACAATTATTGTTCGTAAAAGAGCATTTTTTTTTTTTTTTTTTTTTTTTTTTTTTGTCGCTAAAGGTCCAATTCTCTCGCGAGATTACGGCAAAGTTATCGATCGGAAAATTTATTATGAACGATATTTTAAAAATATATAATGATGGCTATGGCCTTCAGGACTTGCGACGGTCCGGGAGACCCCAGAACACGACTATTCGTGGGAAGAGAGATGAGAAGTTCAGGAGAAAAACAGTTGATGACCCGCATAAACATGCCGCTGATATTTCCCTCGATTTACGTTGTTGAAATAAGTCGGTCTACCGTGTCAAGACGCTAAGATTTTGTTGAAGAATCGATGTTAAAAAACCTTTCATAAGTAAAAAAAATCAGAGGTCCTGACTTGCGTTTGCCAAGGAACACAAACACTGGTCAAACGTAAACTAGAAAAAAGTAGTACTATTTTCCGATGAATCGAAGCTATATTTTTTTGGGAATGATGGCTACGTCCGGAAACCTAAAAACCAAAGATAAGATTCGGGATACGTTATTCCTACAATAAAGCATGGCGGAGGACACGTTATGCTGTGGAGAGCATTTTCTGGAAAATGTGTCGGTCTGTTAGTTGAAATTCGCTGAAAGATGAATGGTGCAATGTATAAATATATCTTGCAAGATCATTTGCTACCTTATTGGAGGAAAAATTATGATCGCAACTATTTGTTTCAGCATGGTAACGAACCAAAACATACAAGCAAGCTCGTCAAGCAGTGGCTTTTAGCACGAAAAAATTCCGCTTTTGAAATGGACAGCCCAATCACACGCCCAGAAAACAATAGAAAATCTTTAAAACGAACCTGAAAACGTGTACGGAATTATAAATATTCAATTCAGCAGAATTTTCCCCAAAATTGCAAAAACCAAGGAAAAAACTTACCATAGACGATTTTCAACTGTTCTTTGAATCGATGCCACGTCGCTGCGCCGCAGTACTTATTCTAAAATGTACGTAGATAAAATACTGATTGTAAATGTTCTTGATCACTGACATTATCTGTTATATCACCATTTTCTTCCAAACTTGCCAAGATGGTCGGAAACTTTTGAGAACATGCGTTTTATTTTGCACTTAAATTTGTCAATTAAATTTATTGATATTTATTTTTTATTCCATAAATATGTTCCTAACTATTATGTCAATAAAGTGCATAAGTATCACTTTAAGACTCCTTTTCATATGGGTATACTTACAAATTAACCAAAAATTATATGCTGATCGGAAACTTTTGACCGCCACTGTATACCGGTTTGTGTATCTATGCATATGAATGTGTTTATAAGTTTATGTGTACAGTTATAATTGTTTAAGGGTCAGTATACATATATGTCTACACCTATCTATATGTATGTTCAAATCAATATAATGCATCTAATAATAATGTATCTAAATAAACGTCTGTATGTGTTTATATAATTTATGTTTATATGTAGGAATGTTTAAGTGTTAGTATGTTAATATATGTATGTAAATGAATTTATGTGTGTGTCGTTTATAATAGCGCTAAGTGTATAACACTTCCGGAGTGAACTCATCCGGATCCCAATAACCTTCCGTTAATATCAGTCATTTAACTTTAATTTAAAAAAAAAAAACTTATACTTTCAAGTGGCATGACGAGTGAATGTTTACTGTTTAGATTTGAATTTTCAATCTTATAACGTGCGTTCTTTTTTACGACTTTAACGACTTTATTAGGAATTAAAGTCTTACATTTTTTTTTTTTATTATTTATGAGAAATTGAAATAAGGTTATTAGCCAGTTCTGTGGTTCTAAAAACTTTAGAGCTGAACGCCCGCCTGTCGGAAAATTTACAATTTATTACTTCATAATTCTTTTTATAATGCAATGCTATATCACATTTTTAAAAATGAAAACACGTCATTCTGATGGGCTACCTTCTAGTAAATGTATAAAATTGATAAGTTAAAAAAATTACAAAATTTACAAGTAAAAAAAAAAGGTTTAACAAAATATAAAAATAAAATAACACAATTTATAAGTAAAAGAAAAAAAAATGTTATACAAAATTTAAAAAAAGGAAACAAGAGAAAATTAAAAATTTAAAAGTAAAGGAAAAAAAAAAAAAGGTTAAAACAAAATTGAAAAAGTAAAAAAAAAGTTATACAAAATTTAAAAAAAAAAGAAAAAAAGTTAAAAACACACTTCCGGCAATTATTGCTTATAGTCAGTCCTGAAATTGAATCATTCTCTGTGGTTTGAATTGAATGATAAATGCTATGCATTACGTAGCGTACAGAAAACATGTTGTATTATATCCCAGTGATGCATTGCATTATGTTTTATATAGTGGAACATCACTGAAATACCTTTCAAATAATGAATCAAACTGCAATAGCATTCTTTAGTGCATCCTTGTAAACAAACCGTAAGTGTCACTTATTATATATTCCATACACAGCACGTTGCCCACCTCAGTGATACAGAAAAATTTTATTCTGTTTGAAGCACCGTAGTAGCTTGAAATGCACCAAAAAATATTTGCTTCATCAACCATAATGTAACGGAATTGTTCTATGTGTCCCTGTAAATGATTTTTTTTCAAAATCTGAGAGTAATAGAAACTTCCAATGTCATTCTCTTTCAGCATTCCTTTTATCAAAATATAAAAAGAGCCACTCACTTCATGGGAAACAGATACATTTTTAAGGGGGTCCGGGCACATTTCCAAATAATTTTTTATTTATTGAGTTGAAATTTCGAAATTTTTTGTGATGGTTAACCATATAATTTGTAATAAAATCACATGATAAAACTTCTCAAATTTTTTTAAAAAAAATTTAAGTTTAAATTTTATTAAAAATGTGGGGTAGATTAAAATCGTTATAACTGGAAATATTATAAGTAGAATTTCAATTTTTTTGTCTTTAAATAAACAGAAATATATAAAATTTAATTTAATTTCAGAATTTTAAAAAATATTAATTTAAATAAAATTTAAAAATATTTAAATTGAAAATTGCTGTATCAAAATTAAAGTAAAACAATTGAAAAAGACATGTTGCAAATTTGAACCATTTATCTTTAACGGTTCTTGACTTATAACAATTTAGAAACGAGAAATGGTGAAAAAACCCATCATGAAGAAAAACGCATTTTCGCAAAAAGTCGTTTTCATGAGAGCCATTGCTTGAAAGCTAGATTTTGAAAACAAACCAAAACTTAAAATTGAAATTTTTTTGTTCCAATTAAGATAGAAACAGGATTTAAATTTCCATTTAAGCAGAAAAAAGTCCTTCCGGCCAATGCCGGGAGGAAGAGGTAGCTTTCATATTCCTTATTTTTTAAAAGCCAGCTTATATTATTAAAACACACGAAGCTCAAATAAGTGGAACCCGATTATAGAAGATTAAATACTTATTTTTGTCAATACTGAGCATGAATGAGAATTTCGCGAAATTAGTCAATGTTATCAAAGCTGGTTTTATTCAAAGTGATTTATATTTGGTCGCCAAATTCAGCGATATCTTGAAGTGGCCGTCATTTTAAAATAACATAATGGGTGCAACAAAGCTAACCAATGAACTTGTTGAGACCTTAGTGATTCCTGTGCAAATGCTCACTCACATCTAAATCGGTTGATATATACGAGTTCTGTTGCAGGCAAAAAATCAGATTTTTCAAAATGTCACCCACATTAGAAATTCAAACTGCTATATCTCAGCCATTTTTTAAGATAAAGACAAAACAAAAAATGCTCCGGGATCTTTGCATCAAGCTCAAACACATAAGAATAAAATCTTTTTCAATTTCTAATTTTTTTGTACCTCATTTTAAATATTAAAAAAAATTTAATTTTTAAATGGCCGCCATGTTGAAATAAGATGGCGGATGAAGTTGGAAAACGAAGTCGGCCGAGAGATTGCTATGTACTATCACGTGCCTTGTCACATCTAAATCCGTTCATAAATACGCGTGTTATCGCGTGACAATCAGATCGTTTCACAATGTCAGCCACACTAGAATTTCAAAGTGCTATAACTCAACCATTTTTTAAGATATAGACGAAAAAAAAAATGCTCCGGAATCTTTGTATCAATCTCAAACACATAAGAAAAAAATCTTTCCAATTTCTGATTTTTTTGTACCTAATTTTAAGTTTTAATAATTTTTTTTAATTGGCCGCCATTTTGAAACAAGATGGCGTATGAAGCTGGCGAACGAACTCGGTCGAGACACTGCTATGTACTATGCGCATGCCTTGTCACATCCAAATCGGTTCATAAATACACGTGTTATCGCATGACAAAAATCAGATTGTTTCAAAATGTCAGCCATGCTAGAAACTCACAGTGAACCCAACCATTTTTTAAGATATAGACGAAACAATAAATGCTTCGAAATCTTTGTATTCAGTTCAAACACATAAGGAAAAAATCTTTTTAAATTTTTATTCTTTTTGTACCTCATTTTAAATTTAAAAATTAAAAAAAAAATTTAAATGACCGCCATTTTGAAATAAGATGGCGGATGAAGCTGGCAAACGAACTTGGTCGAGACATTGCTATGTAATATGTACATGCCTTGTCACATTGAAATCGGTTCATAAATACGCGCATTATCGCGTGACAAAAATAAGATCGTTTCAAAATGTTAGCCATGCTAGAAATTCAAATTGTTATAACTCAGCCATTTTTTAAGATATAGATGAAACAAAAAATGCTCCGGAATCTTTGAATCAAGCTCAAATGAACAAGATGGAATCTTTGAAACAAGATGGCGGATGAAGCTGGCCAACGAACTCAGTCGAGACATTGGTATATACTATGTACACACCAAATTATATCCAAATCGGTTAATAAATACGAGAGTTACAGTATGACAAAGGTCATATATATATATATATATATATATACATATATCACATTTGAACGGAGGGTGGTTTCGGTGTCTGGGAGCCATGATCGGTGAAAATATACCAAAATTTTTCGATATCGTTTTCTCCGAACGGCTGCAATACATAGCTTTTTGTAATGACAGCTACCTAAAACAGAGAAATTTTTAATGTAATGAAAAATTGTAAGAAAATTTTAAGATTTTTTTGTCCCGGACCCCCTTAAAAGTGTTATGATATAAGATGGAATAATAAATCTGTACAGCTCATATTCAGAATATTAGAATAATTGAGAAAAAGTAATAAGAAAAAATTATGTTTCATTTATTTATTTTTAATACTAAGTAAATGCAAATAAATTTCTTATAAATAAAATCTGGAATGTTTAGATAAGATTTTAACATTTACAAAATATAAAATACAGTACAATACATTAGGTATAAAGCTTTCTGAAACACATCAAAATATTAGAATAAAATTTAGATTGGTTCAAAATATTAGAAGATTTTATTTTATGCAACAATATTACCTTATGAATATGAAGTAAATGGTAGTTAATATTTTGTAGCACCCCCTTTAGCTTTCATAACAGCATACAATCGATCTTGCATACTATATACAAGGTGTTTACAAACATTTCTATCAATATTAGCTCAAATAGACTTTATACGGGCCACTAACTCAGTTTTACTTAAACGAGGATTTTCTTGGAGTTTTTTCTTCATTATACACAATAAGTTTTCGATGGAATTAAGGTCTAGTGAGTTTGGTGGCCAAGGAAGTAACTTAATTTTGCGTTGGCGGAACCAATTCTTAGTTGACACCGAGGTATGTGGTGACGCTAAATCTTGTTGAAAGATGAAATGCTCTTCAAATAAATCTTCTGATGATGGAATCATGTAATATTCCAAAATTTCTTGATATATCTGAGAGTTAACCTTTTCGTAGGCGATGCATAACTTTCCAGGTCCTTCTGCACTCATGCAACCCCAAACCACATTTTTCGAATCTTCTTCGCTCCATAAATGTCTTGATTTACACCAATTCAATCTTATACGCTTTTGTTTTGCAGTCATGAAAGGTTTTGTTTTCCGTACACGAGATTCAAACTTAAATTTATGGATTCGTCTTAATATTGTCGATGTAGAAACTTCAACTCCTTCTTCTTTCCATTTTAGGTGCAAGAATCATACTCTTTTAAAACGGTTTTTCTTAATTGTACGTTTCAGTTTCATGTCATCTCTAGCAGATGTCTTTGGTTTTCGGGCGCCATTTCGGTGATTATTTTGAAATTTTCCATTTTTTGGATATTGTGTTAGTATTTTACTAGCACTTGATTGCGAACAATGTAAATAATTCGCTATATAGCATAGATTTTTACCGTGCCGATACAAATAAATCATACGAAGTTTTATAGATTCAGGAATATCACCCACACGACCCATTTTAAGACGAAAAAGCAAAGAAACTGCAAAAAGCATACTGATTTTAAATAAAATCATCTGAATTTAATCAGTGATGCCACCAGTTATGAATTGGTCATAATTAAAGGAGAATTATTGTGAAATATTCTAATATTTTGAATTACTAGAATAAATATTCTAATATTTTGACTTTTCAAAATAATTTTTTTCCAATTAATCTTTTTAAAAATGATATTAATTTTAAGATAATAAATAAGTTTAATCAACAATAAGTTCTTAATAAAAATATCGTTTGCATATTTGCATTAAAAGACATTACATTACTAAACGATATTTTCAATTTGTAAAAAAAAAAGTAATTATTCTAATATTTTGAATATGAGCTGTATGTGCTTCACTCAGCTATATTGGTACAGAATTACTTGAAAAATTATAAATAGAAGAATTAATGTTTAATAAAGTACATTTCTCATTCCATTAGGGCTGTTTTCAATTACCCTGCTCCAGAACGCGCAATTTTCTGATACAACTTCAGACTCATTTTTAAATGTAAAGGTATAAAAATGTCAGGCCTGACTAATGAAACAGTTTGGGATCGAAATGAGTTTTCCATTTCCTGATAAATTAATTACTTATTGAGGTATGAGCAGTTCTGGTCACGAGACAAGCAGTTTTTTTTTTATGGAGGTGTTGCGTCCGGTATTTAGATTCAAAATGCCAACTTTGACAGTATTTTCGGAAAAGCTTTTACATTTCCCAAAAAAAAAAGAAAACATCTTTCAATCACATAATTTCTGAATAAGAACACATGCCAATTTCACGCGTTTCCAAATCAAAATGAATTGTAAAATGTGTCAGAAAGTAGCTCCTTTGGATTTAAGAAAAGCCTTAAAAGCCATATGCGTGAATAATGACTTAGTTAGGTGTGTAAAATTATAGTGGAAAGTAGGGTAATGCCGCTTACTTAAGGGAAAACATGAATAGCTAGTCAAATTTACACAAAAAATCAATATTTTATTAACGCATTATAAGTCCAAAGCATAAGGAACAGTTTGCAATCAACTAATTTGCATAAAAGTTTAAGGAATTTTTTTTACCGTTTTATTTAATTAACCATCGATTGAGCGGTAATTCTCGACATGGTAGGGTAATAGCGCTCAAAATTTGAGTATAAAATTTAAGTACGAGAAAAACAGCATTTAAGTACGAGAAAAGTCACATATATTGTTTTGTGGGCTATTCACACCACAGCAGACTTTATGCGACCACTTTCCACATATTATGCAGTGAAACTACGCCCCCCCCCCCCACGCCGCAAAGTGTTAACATGTCAAGTGCCACGTCAGTCACCGGTGACTGACACTGAACTTTCCGTTTCGAACGCGTCATTCACCGATGACTGACGGTCTAAAATACAACTAAGAAAATATATATGGTTTTAAGTAATTACTGAAAATTCATTTAAAATTTACTTACCTTTTATTTATTACAGGATTATACTTTCTTAAAAATTACTTAAAACATTGTAAATTTTTCAGCTTCAGTGTCAGTCACCGTCGCACTCAACGTGTTACAGGGCTAAGCATTTGTGCATGGTTTTCATCCTGCAGCACTTCTGGATAGTGTTGCCAGTGGACTACTTTTTTTTTTAATTCAGGTTTTTTCATTGTCACCACTTTTTTGAAATCGTAAAATTCGTCTTCTTTAACGACATATAAATTAAGGCAAAAACAAATGGAATTTTACCATTTCAAAAAAGTGGTGTCAATCAAGAAATTTGAATTTAAAAAAAGGAGCACACTGGAAAAACTGCTTCTGGAATTCCACCTCAGCGCCATTACCCTTCATAGCCATGTTGGATTTTAATGCATTATATTTGGCGTAACAACGCACTACAAAAATAAATAAAAGCATGAACGTACAGCTAAATGTATATATTTTGTATTCATAAGGAGTGAATTAACATTTGAAAATAAGAATGTACACTTACCTTCAAGTTAGATGTTGTAAAATTTTATAATAAAACAACTGCAAACTAATAACGTGAGGATTCAAAAATACTTTCCTTCCGACGGTTACTATATCCTTACTGGGAACTTACGATGAAATTCGCTAGGTGCCGGTGCCGATCGCACGTTTTCAATTTTATTCTGTTTAGATATATTTGAGTGAGCGTCATTACCCTACTTTCCCCTAATGCAGTTTAGGAAATGGTAATTTATATTTTTTCATTAATTTGATATAGCTACCAAAAAATAGCAATGACATAGGATAATAACGAAAGCCTAGTAGCATGGGCATTCGTTTAAACGAAATTAAACCGAAATAAATCTCAAGATTCCTCAAATGTTTTGATACCATACTTATAAACAAGAATGTTCCTGGAATATCTGAAATAACAAACAACGATGTAAATAAACATATATATAAAATATTAAAGATAATAAAAATTAAATTTTTACACTTTTAACTGTAATAAATGAATTCTAAATGTATCATTTAACTTTTATAAGAAAACACGAAATCATAAAAATTAAGATGGGAATATCATACTGTAAACATGCAAATTTTTGATAAAATACATTAAATTGTCAATATGAATTTGTTCACCTTAAATGCATTAAAAGAACTATGGGCTGTGATGCATTTGTGAGTTGTGTTGAAGAAAATGATTGTCCAGATAGATCTTAAAAATGTATAATTTTCTTGCAACGAAAATATAGCATAAATAATATGTTACAACTTTAACAATTTTATGTACTGAATTATGCATTCGTAAAAGTGTTTTATCTTCTAAAGCATTTTTCATGAATTTTTGAAACTACATTAGAAGATTTACATAATCATTTAATAAATTTTAGAGCATTTTAGGAGGATTGAAGGATTTAGAAGGATTCATTAAATTTGAATTTATAGGGATTTTGTGAAATATTTATAACTAAACTCAAATATTTTATTTTAAATATTTTTCTTAGTATTTTGTATAATTAGGAAATGTACAAATATAATGTTCTTACAACAGAAATATAGAAATATTTCCGAATTGAAAAATCGCCCCCCCCCCCCACGCCAAAAATGAAAAGATGCAAAGGCAAAAGAAATCATCCTTTCAAAAATATTTTTTTTTTGTCTAAACAATAAAGCTTTTGGAACAAGATAAAGAAATGCCTCTATAACTCATTCTATACTGTGTTACTACTGATCGATGTCTTAAATAAATTTTGTAACAAGTTATTTTAATGGTACTTAAAAGCAGGGCTGCGAAGTCGGAATCGGTGTTGGGCCCATTTTTGAGCTAAAGAGTCGGAGTCGGCCCATTTGTGAGCGAAAGAGTCTGAGTCGGATCTCTTATAATTCCCGGAGTCGGAGTCGTCCATTTTTCCCACCGACTCCGCAGCCCTGCTTATAAGTACTGTCAGTAGATAAAGGGTTAAAACACAACACGGAAAAAGTATAGATAAATAACTTTGTGAACAGACGCTATTTTATTAAACTTTGTATAACGAGCAGATTAAGGATAAATTTTAAAAAGGCTCGGCCTTGAAACTGACTCTGTTGTTGCTGCAAAATAATGTTATAAATAGCAATGTTTTACATTATTTTTTATATATTTATTAGTAAATATATTTTCTTATGTATATTAAACAAGGTTTTCCTCTGATTTAGATTGATCTACTTCCATAATAGTATTAACTGTTTCTGTTTTTGGGTGCTACGTTAGGCAAGAGTTCATTTTCTCTGTATTATATTTTGTACTATGGATCAATATAATAAATTTCAGGTGGAGCGCAAAAAATTTCAAACTTTAAAGTGAGTCTGATGTTGCATAACAATAAAGTTTGGGAATTGCTGCATTAATGGGTTAAATATGTTGGAATAAATCTTTTAATTTTACTTACAGATTTGTGTGCTCCTGTCTTTCTGGCTCTGTTTCAGGATATGGAAAAAGCCTTGATTTTCATTAATAGCTATTTTGACGATTTCCTCAAAGCGCTTGGTTATTAGTGCCTGTATGAATAACTTCATATGTATACTCGGTTTTACAAAGGGTATTAAAGAATTTGAAATAATTTTGTACTGTTTCTTTAAATATTTTTTTTAATGAAAATGAGGTCATTAAAATTTAACATTATTTTTTTTGTTTTTATTATCAGCATTTATTATTCGTTACTCAGTTTATTACGAAATTACAATATTATACATTAAGTTCATTGTGCTTATATGAGACGCAATTCTCCATAGTTTTGTTGTATATTTTTTTGGAAGAATTGGCATTTTATTAAATAAGTATATATTTTATTAAGCAGAAAATTATTGACTACTGTGCTTTTAGTTCAAAACTAACTTGTTTTGCAGAAATGGAATCATTATATGTAAATGAAGACCACAATATATACTTGTCGCATTTAGATACTTTTTGTGGCATTTACGGCAGTTAAAACCTAAATGAGACCTCGAAAGTCCTAAATGTGACAATTCGTTTTATGCATGCAAATTATTCTTAAAATATTAATTTAACTATTAACTTCTGTGACAGCGATTAACTCATCAATACTGTTTCTGTACTAAACATTTTATAAAGGATTAACTTTAATTAAATTTCACCTATTCAAATATTTCTAATGATAGTACTGGGACTCCAAACGAGTATTCTAACAATAAGTGATTAACTCAATGAATACTCTTTCTACACTAAACATTTGTACAGGATTAATTCTAATTAAATTTCATCCATTCAAATATTTCTAACGACATTTACTAAGGCTCCAAACATAAACAAAATTTCAGTAGTAACGATAGTTAAACTGCGAAAATTAAAAAAGAAAAAAATCAGCGATCAGTGAGATAGCTAACAGCAGTTAGTGGTTAATTTTGTTAGAAATATAGTGATAATGAAAAATAACCACATGATTCCTATACACAATTTAATAAGTAATCTAACAGGGATATTGATTTTTATCAAAAATCTTATTTTGTTAATAAAAAATACAAATTAATTAAAGTATGTTTTAAATAACACCGTCATTTAAAATTTTGGACGGTGCCAATCCGCATTAGTGTGGAGTCACGGGTTAAAAAAATATTTGCAACACATTTCTGACACGGTTAACAAGAATATTTATTACAGTGTAAAAAAAAAATCTGTAGTACTACTTGAGAATCTCTAGACAACTGGGATTCCACGAACTTCTCTAGTAACCAATACAGCTTCTTCTTAAGTAGCATTACTGCATTAATCTTAGTAAACATACATTGACTTCCTTAGTGAACATACTACGAAATCGTTAGTAGCCATTACAGGTGCTTTTTTAGTGCGTATACTAAGAAATGATTAGTAGATTACAGATACTTCTCATGCATCTTTACTAAGAAATGGTTAGTAGTATTACAGATATTTCTTATGTATCTTCACTCAGAAATTGTTAGTAGCCGTTACAGGTGTTCTTTTAGTATGTTTATTAAGAAATGGTTAGTACTATTACAGATATTTCTCTTGTATTTTCACGACGAAATTGTTACTAGCTGTTACAGGTGTTTTTTTAGTATGTTAATTAAGAAATGGTTAGTACTATTACAGATATTTCTCTTGTATCTTCACTAAGAAATTGTTAGCAGCCGTTACAGGTCTTTTTTAGTATGTTTACTAAGAAGTCTTAAATAGCATTACAAACAAAGAAACTGTAGTAATCTACAGTTTCTTGGTTTGTAATGCTATTTAAGACTTCTTAGTAAACATACTAAAAAAGACCTGTACAAGTACTTTTCCCATAATTTATAGGGGAGACCGGGGAAATGGCGACACCTTAAGGGAATTTAAATTTTTTCACCCCGAAAAAATGTTTATTTTTTAATAGTAAAAATTCTAAAGCTGAATCATGATCTTTAGTATCTGTATAAATTTAACCGTAATCATAACTGTAAAGTAAGCATACATAAAAAAATATTTTTTAAACCTCTGCACAGTGGCGGGATTACCCAGGACACTGGGGTAATTCCGCCACTGTACCGGGGTAATGCCGCCACTCTTTAATGACCTATTACATGCATCAAATGGATACTAGGAAACACACAACTTACTGAAAATAGTTAGAAAGCAATGTAATTGAGCAGAATAATGGTTAAGCTTACAATTTACTTCATATTGCAAAAGTCACTGCTGAATCGGCTCCACAACATTAAAATGAGGCCATTTCTCACCCGATTTGCATGGTGGCGGCATTACCCAGAGAGGACAATATGGCGGAAATCCCCAAGCAAAGCCGAAATAAGCACCGAACTTGTTCAACACATTGCATCAAAATGTCGGCGAATGCATATAGATTACGGGTCATATTATCTTAAATACCTAATGTTACAATAAAAGGTGCTTATCTCTACTCGTTTGAAGCTCCAAAATAATAAGCAACTAGATGAAAACTACATTTTTCACTAGAACAAAAGAACGACGTACAGCAAAGTCACTCTCCCTTTAGGCACTGTTTATATTGTTGGCCGCTATAGTACAGGCACATTCACTATCTCAAACTGCCCTTAGTTTTTAAACTAGGTGGGGTGGCGGCATAACCCGGGTTGGCGGCATTCCCCCGGTCTCCCCTACTAGATTTTTAAATGATAGAATTTTAACTTTCAAGAGGTAAGTTAATACTAGTTAGGGCAGTTTAAAATAAGAAACATTCGATAAATATTAAGCCAAATATTCTGCAGTAATTTCTGTATGTCTCATAATATTTTATGCTACAAAATTATATATATATCAATAATAATTATAAAATTTTTTTTTCTTACACAGAATATAGAGGCACCCTTTAAATATAACTTCCATTTGAGTTTTTTATTCCTGTTAAATTTAAATTTTGGAATATGAAGATCTAAATCTGTAATAAGTGCATCTATATTTAGTATACAAATATTTTAATGTTAATAATTATATTTATACTAAATTATTTTTGTAGCATAAAGTATTAAAAAAAGAAAGAAATATTTGACTTACTATATTTCTTATTCTTTTCAACTGCTCTAAGTAGCATTCTCAATGTATCTGTTGAAAATTAAAATTCTATCCCATTTAAAACAAAAGTGTACGTTCATTTAGATTACCTGAAGCATTTCTTCAAGTGTACTTTAACAATTAAAAACAAAACAAGGAAGTCATGTTAAATATAAACTTAAGACTTTTTCAAATTACATATTTTCTCCTTTTCAAACAATTTACTAAGCTTTTTTCAGGCTAGAAGATACTGTCCTGCTTCACTGGTCTTGTTTGAAAATATTTTAAAATGCACTTTGTTAAACTCATTAGTGGAATTTTTTTATGCTGACATTATGAGAATGTATTGCAAAGAGAGATTGTTTTCTTTAGATAATTTGATATATTTTTATACAAAATTTGCAAAATATTTTTCAAATTACATTATTTGTGCTAAAACGTGCATTTATCTTCCAATAAACTATCATGAATGCAAAATACCTAACCCGCACAGAAAATCATTTGTGCCAAAAAATATTCCCCAAAATAAAATTTGTTACACTGTAAAAAAACACAAATGTTTCATGTTTTTAGAAAAATATAACCATGAATAAAAGTATATACAATAACTTCATCCTAGTTTCCCATCATTCTGAAAAGTGTTTGTTTTTAGAAACCTCAGAAACCAATATATTTTTACGATTTCAAGAAGCATTCATACAAAAAGTAAAGTTTCTCTGCTACCCCTGATTTTCGAGAATGTTTCAGAAAAGTTTTTGTATGTACTGTATGAAGTTATAGTATGTACACTGTTAAAAATAAAGTGTGGAGAAAAGTCCTTCCCCCCCCCCCCCGTATTACATTTGGAACAGCATACTTTTTATGATCTGTAGGCTTTAAATATTCTTTTCCTTCTGATATTGTTGTATATTTCTAGACTTTTGAAGAGTAAAATTCACATTTCCTGCCCAAAACTAAAAAATGACTAATGAATTTATTTAGAAAGTAGCATCAAATAAAAGTTTTTACTTAGTGCAGGTTTTAAGTTCCTTGAAATCTATGTAATAAATTATACATACATATTTTTTCTTATTATATTACTATCTATATTATAAAGCATGCCTGTGAATAATGCTGACACACATCGACAATGGCAAAAATTTAAGCAATTCATTTATTTTTTTTCCTCAAATTTAACTACTAAATAAGGCAAAAGATACAACTTAAAATGCAATAAGTTATTCGAAAACTATTTCAATTTGCTGATTTTTAAAAAATTTTCAAGCACAATTCATTTAAAAATCATTTTCTATACCAATAAAAGAAAATATCAAGTATCGAGATTTTGTATGTTGCATATAAATAATCTTAAAAGTTGTGAATTTGTGAAAAACTTTCACACCTAATTCTGGAACATTTTAAAACAAAAATAAAATCTTTTTATTTATAAGTAATATATCTAACTAATCCTATTTAAGAATTATAAATATTCAATTAAAATACTTACTCTATTAGACTTATAACATTAACAGAGCTGCCACAGTGAACTATTTTTTTTTCTTCTAAATTTTGCTTATATTATTTTAATCATTTATAAACAATAATATACAAATACTTTTAAATAGCTGTAGGGGAAAAAAAATAGCTGAAGATTAAGCCCAGCGCTAGCTGAAATAAAAATGGTTACCTACACAATAAGAAAGCAACAATTCAGTTGGTTTGCGGTATGCCGCTAAATTTATTTAAAGTACAAATTATATATATTAAAAAATATATAAGACTAATATTCAATAACATAATCACATTTTACATAGCACGTTTTCCCCAGACAGTTTTGGGAGGCTGCTGAACAGTGTCTGCTCTTTGGTTTAAAACATAGTCAGATTTTTCACAAGCTTGGCTTGATATACTTTGCAACAAGAATCCAAGTCAGTATAATGGAATTGCTCCAAGCATCTGGTTAATTTTTCCACCTGTTTGGATAAAGAAAGAATGAAAATTTTAAGGTATAAAATTTATACTTGTGCAGACATAATGTTACTGAAATATGCAGAAATATAATAAACAAATTGAAGAAAATGTACCAATTTGCATTACTTGTGGTTCACAGTTTGAGGGGGGGGGGGGGGGGATTCTATTTTTGCATTATTCAATGCAAATAACTTAAAAGCGCTTTTCCATCGATCAGCATGATACCAATATATATTGTATAGTACGCTTTTGTCATTATCTAACGTTAGTGCACAAAGAATGCATTTGTGTGCACTAGATGCTTTATCATCTACCGATTCTGATAAGGTTTTTATGATCGTAGTATATATGAATGTATTTTATATGAAATTATAACTAAATAATCACAAATTTATTGATATGTCAGTAATTAGTCAACAAAGTACATGGGAAAACTAGAGATTTATTTACTCGAGTGTTTTTAGCTATGTGGCCAGTTTAGCAATGTCTTGGCTGCATCCATTCGAGAACTTACAGGACAGTACAGGCAGTACTACTTACAGACAGTATCAAAAAGTAACAGAACACTGTATGTTGTGTACAAAGGAGGTTAAAGAATAATTTTAAAATAATAAATCAGATGAAACCTGTCAAAATTTGACGGCAACAATTTGAAAGCACTAAAGAAAAAATGTCTATATTACAGCTACTAAAGAAATTTTTAAAGACTAATTTTTAGCAACAATTTTAATAAATGCAAAAAAAAAAAAAAAAAAAAAAAAAAAAAAAAAAAAAAAAAAAACCCTGCATATTAATCCAGGCAAATTGATCCACTATTGGCAGAGTTGCATTCACACAAGCAATCATTGAATTTCTCTCATCTGAAACTTTTCCATTTTTACTGACTTAATAACACCAATATGACACGATATGGATAAATCATAAATTACTGTCATTATTCATTACTAATTTCATACAAAATGCAGTCATATACACTATAATGACAAAATCATCATCGGAATCGTTAGGTGGAAAAGCATGTAGTGCATAAGAATACATTCTGTGTGCATTAATGTCAAATAATGACAAACATGTACAATATTTAAAATTTATATATTTCATATGTAAAAATCTAATTCATGAAGTCTGACAATAAAAATTGTCACTTCTGCACTCAGTTCCACGTACACTCCGGGGGTCGAGTGCCTGTACTCACCAAGACTAACCTTTTAATTTTTCAGCAGGCATGCTCGTGCAAAGTTGAGTTTTTCAAAAAATTTCCGGTTACGAATGATTTAAAAATTCATTTTTTACTATTGATATATATGTATAGTATATTGATATTTGTGCATAGATTTAAATGACAACAATATCTCAAATTATTTGAAAATAGGTTTAAAATTTTGGGAAAAAAAAATTTTTTCCTGGAAAAATTGGAAAAAAAGAGAATTTTTTTACAAATAAAAGAGTTTCTTGCAATTATTTTTCTTGGGGAAGTAAAATAAACAGTGGTTTTACACATTAAAAGAATTGCTTTCACTTTACAGGAATATTTTACCAAAAATATAAAAAAATTATTATAAAAAATTCAGTCTGACTCAAGAGTTTTTACAGAAGTTTTTCTTGCTTAATTAAACTACATTTTCTAATTATTATTCAATTGTAAAATATATTGCACAAAGAATATTGAAAATAAACCAACTTTTAAACTAATACAGAGTTATATAAAGTTATCAACTTAACTATCCTCACAAATTGATATATTTTTCCGTTGGCACACCAGTCAAAAATGATTTTCCCATTAGTGCAGCATCATCCCCCCCCCTCCCCACCCTCCTTCCCAAATACCACACATAAGCTGGATGCATTAAAATCCATGCATCAAACTACCTTTAATATGTAAAAGTTGCCGTTACTAATTCATGTATGATAGGGGTGCACAACCTTTTTAAGAGAAGAGCCACTTTCAAAAATGTCTGGGTTGTCGAGGGCCACATCAGTCACGCGAAGAGAATTCTATTTCGGGGAATTGGGTGGGGTGGGTTACCCCTCTAGGCTCCCCTACCCAGTCAACATATCCGATTCAGGTGGCAAGGATGTATCAACAGTTTACGTTTGTATGTATAACAATGATTAATTTGAAAGAGTGATAATATTCCTGTACTTTATTCAGGAGAGTAAATTTTGTTTTATTAAAAGCGCTAAAAAACAAATATAGGCATAAAAATGGCTGGTGCCGAATAAATATGCGAACTTTATGAACGAAGGGGGCAGGAAGAGCCGATCAACAAGATTTCAGATTTTTATCCGCCTGATCAACGAAATTTGTGATTTTTTAGTCCCCGATCAACGAAATTTCAGATTTTTCCGTGCCTGATCGACAAAATTAGCGATTTTTACACACTGGATCGACGAAATTTGCTATCTTACCGCACCTGGTCGACGAAATTCCTATTATTCTGCACCCGATCGACGATTTTTCCGACCCGATTTTTCCGCGCCTGATCGATAAAATGCGCGATTTTTTCGTGCCGAGACAAACGAAATTCGCGATTTTTCGGATCCCAATCGACAAAATAATCGTAATTTTTTAGTGCAAGAACAACGAAATGTCCGATTTTTCCACCCCTGACCGACGAGATTCACGATTTTTCCGCGAACGATCAACGAAATTCGGAATTCTTAACTGACTAGGACGAAATTTGCGATTTTTTTAAACGGTAAATTGACGAAATTTGCGATTTGTTATCGTGATAATCTGACGAAACTCGCGATTTTCCCGAAGACAAGCCCCGTTCGACGAAGCTTGCGATTTTTCCGATCCCGATCAACGAAATTCGCGATTCTTAACTCACTGACGAAATTTGCAAATTTTCCCGCGGCAAATTGACGAAATTCCCGATAAACAGACGAAACATGCGATTTTTTAGCACCTAATTGACCAAATTCGCGATCTTTCCACACCCGATAGACGAAATTCACGATTCCTAACTGACTGACGTAATTTGCAATTCTTTTCCGCGGCAAATTGACGAAATTCGTGATTTTTTTCGCGCGACTTACGAAACTCACGATTTTTCCGCAGTCGATCAAGAAAATTCGCAATATTTTCGCGCATCATCAACAAAATTGACGATTTTTTCATGCCCGATCAACGAAATTTGCGATTTTCCCGCGCTTGATCGCAAAAACTCGCGATTTTTCCTAGCCCAAGCGGCGAAATTGCGATTTTTTTCCACGTTTCAACTACAAAATTCGCGATTTTTCGGTGACCGATCAAGAAATTTGCGATTTTTCCGAGCCTTATCGACAAAATTTGCTATTCTTCCGCACCCGACAACGAAATTCGTGATTTTTCCGCACCCGATCTACGAAATTCCCAAATCTTAACTCACTGACGAAATTCGCGATATTTTCTCGCGACTGACGAAACGCACGATTTTTCCGCAGTCGATCAAAAAAAGTTGCAATTTTTTCTCCCATCATCAACAAAATTTCAGATTTTTTCGTCCCCGATCAACGAAATTTGCGATTTTCCCTCGCCTAATCGACAAAATTCGTGATTTTTCCGTGCCCGACAAACGAAATTCGTGATTTTTCCGTGACCGAACGACAAAACTCGCGATTTTTCCGTGCCCGATCAGCGAAATTTGTAGATTTTTCTGTGCTTCATCGACCAAATTTGCGATTTTTCTGTGCCCGATCAAGGAAATTTGCGATTTTTTCGAGACCGATCAAGGAAGTTTGCAATTCTCTCGAGCATCATTGACAAAATTCACAATTTTTGCGCACCCTATCAACGAAATTCGCGATTTTTCTACGGGCCACAGGTTGTGCCTCCCTAATGTATGAGCACTGCACGCCCATGAAAACAACAACAAAAAGATTACTGTATGCAGAAATTTCTAAAATGCAGGAAATTCTTTAAATTATGTGCTGTGCTAACAAAAGTACCAAATTTAAGGGGTTTTCTCAAACATTTCCACTGCTACTTTTTATTTTCTAAAAGATTAGACTTTATGCATTTTCAAAAGAAAAAAAAAAAAACACAATATTCAAACATGCCTACTGAAAAGAAAAACAAAAAAAAAAAGGTAAAATGCTGAAAAAAACGTCTTCCCCCAAGAAATCCAAAAGTTGAATACCATTATATTTCAAAAAAATAATATTTGCCTTAATTTTACATTCAAATTTTTGAATATATAAAGAAAATATTATTGAACTGAAATAATGATATTCAAAACCCATAAATCCTTGTTAGTTATGTACCATGAAGTATATTTCTTAAATCAGCAAAAAAAAAAATTGGAAAAAAAAAAAGGCACTAATTGAAAAAGAAAAAAAAAAGTAAATGAAAAAACGCATACACAATACATATAATCTGATAATTCTGTCCATTTCGATGTTATGAAAATATATTGGAATTTTATGCGCAGTACATCAGCAATAACCTGAATAAGATTTTATGGAAACTTTTAAAACTTTTGTCACACATATTTACAAAGTAAATTACAAACAGGCCATGCATGAATGAAAACCTATTACTAAAATTACCTTATTGTAGATAACATTGAACCAGTATTACAGTAAAAACTTCACTATCTTGTCACATTATTTGTACATGTAGAGCATTTTTCCATTTATTGCAATGACACCAATAAATCATACGTTTGTCGTTATCTAGCATCAATGCAAGCAAAACGCACCCATATACACTATGATAGGGATGCTCAACCTGTTTTAGAGAAGGGCTACTTACAAAAATTTCTAGGTTGTTGAGGGTCACATCAGTAACACAGAGAGAATTCCATTTCGGGGGGGTGATATGTGGCCTATAATCAGATAAAAATATAGTTTCATAGGAGTGTGTGTGTGGGGGGGGGGGGGGGGGGGAACCTTCTAGGTTATCTTACTCAGTCAACATAAACCACTTTAGTTGGCAAGAACATATCAACAGTTTACGTTTGTATATATAACACAGATTAATACAGCAAGCATTGTTTTCAAGGAATGATAATATTCTTTGACTTTATTCGGGGGAGTAAAATTTCTTTTATTATAAGTGGTTAAAAACAAACATAAGCATCTGATCACAAAATATTTTTAATTAAGACATTTTGTCGCCTTATAACCTTTATGGCATAGGGCGGTAAATAATAATTAACAGTGTCTACCAAGTAAAAATAAACCAATTTGAGGGAGGGGAAAAAAAAAAAGCATTCCCATGAAACTTTTGAAAAAAATTAACATTGTTATGAAAATGATCATTTGAAAATTATAGATTTTCATGAAACCAATAAATTATCATTCATTGAAGCCGTATAAAATTCTGGAACTAAAACTGTAAGCTTTGAGCATTTCAAAAGTAAATCATTGCAATTTTGTGAATCTAGATACTGGCACATTTTCTCAAAACATCGAAATAAGGCTTTGGGATTTCTGTTAAATGGAGAAATAAACATCGTGCAACAACACACCAGCAACTTTATTATTATTTAACCGAGTTTATGTGGCGAAAGATTCATGAAAAGGATGATTACAGTTTAATCCATCAGAATAATTACCGCAAATTTTGGGGTTTTTTTTTTCTTTCGCTTTAAGCCTATTTCTGATGTTTTCACCAAAAAAAAAATCTTCAAAAGAACTAGTTTTACCCAATATTTCTGACATTGTAAAATCTTGGTTTACATTGGAAATCAATGGACGCAATTAGAGGATTTTCACAATTTCCCAAAATTTGGTTTTCTGGATAATGCGAGTTCTGAAATTTACGTCCTCATATATAGTGTTCAGATTTCTTTAAAAAGAGCAGGGCAGATTTGCTGAAAAGGATTTTTTTTTGTCCGGTAAAAGGGTGCTTGTATCGGGGGGAGGGGGAAGAGAAGGCACACTCTGGATTCACTGACACATATTATCAAGGTAAACTGAATTTGTGCTGTACATTTTTAAGAATATCATAAAATAATTAAAATTACTCCATTTTTCGAATATTCCACTTATGGAAACATGTGCCGTTCTGGGGCAATTTTGATATGGAAAATGCATTAGGATTTGAAAACAGTACAATATGCAGCCGCTGCATGTTTTTTTACATTGATTTAGAACTTACAACGCAAGAATAAATCAGAGAAACAGAAATTCTGTTTTCAAAAGTCAGGGAGGGGAGGGTGCAGAGTAGAAGAAAAAGTTAAATATTTTGGAAAAAAAAAAATAGAGGACACAAATATGCTACTGGGAAACAAGGCACTGGGCAGGGCGCATCAGCAGTTTAAATGAAAATTGTACTTTTACTGCCTTTTGTATTTAAAAAGTTGATTATTCTTGTCTCTAAAAAGTGCCAACTATTAAACATTGAAATTTGCCTTTAAAAATCAAAAGAATACTTCAACAATCAAAAAGATCACAAGACTGAAAAGTGCCGAATATAAAAAAGTCTTTATGAACGTAAAATGCACTCTTACAACCCTAAAAAGAAACCTTATGAATGTAAAAAGTGCCCTTTTCCCACTACCCTGCCCTTTTATTAAACTTGGGGAAACTGTACTTGCATTGTACCAATTGTTAAGAAATTTTAAAGAATAACAGGGGGGGGGGGGATAATGCTAATTAAAAAAATAATATGTACTTATATTAGTTACCTCATCAAGCAGGCTGTCCTGATAAACATGCAGCTTCTTGGGGCTGGTGTCCCAAAGTTGAATAAATCCTATGGAAATTTAAAGGAAAAAATTATAAATTCTACTAAATTTATATTTAAATATATAATTTCAAAAATGTTTTGAATTTCCTTGCCATTTGTAAAATAAAACTTTCAAAAATTTAATGCAATATGGTGACAGTTGCATAAAAGACAAAATATAATATACAATTTTACAGACACATTGCGGGAATTTGAATTAATGAGCACAATTTTTACAAATGCCTAGATTTCTGTTTTCACAATTTCTAATTTTTATCATATTTCTTGCTTCAAAAACATTAAAATATTTGCAATTCTGTTAACCCGGGAGAACTCGCTAGTGAGAATGCCCAAATGCTTTTCTTTTACTTTACATTCATATAATATCAACTTTTTTTGGTTGGCTTAGTACTTTTATTCACAAAATAGGTAAAATAATTGAAAAACATTTTGAAATTTTAATTAAAATGAAAAATGATTTAAATAAGAGTCTTAAAAAAGTACGACTGTGAGAGAAAATCTCATGCAGCGAGTTCTCCCGGGTTAAAGGTTCTTATATCTTATTACTTCACATATATGTAGTGTTAACTCTAGAAAAAAAGGATCGCCGGGCGGGAATTTTTCAAAAAGGGAACTCTATTCTAAAAAGGGGTACATTTTTCCAAAAAGGGAACACTATTCTAAAAAAGGGCACACTTAAGAACAATGTACAATTGTACCTTGTTCACAAAAGGGTATTTTGAACTGGTTTGTTTAGAGTCCATGGAATTTGCGATAGTTTCCCGGGATCAATTGAATTGCCACGGGGCGCATACGAAGTATTAAAAAGGGCAGCCAGGCGCTTCAGAAGGTTTCAAAAGAGCCGCCGGAAGCAAAAAAGAAATAAAAAGGGCTTCCGGGCGCTGCGCCCTGCTAAAGCGGCTTACAGTCAATACTAATATGCATTATTTAATTTACAAAATAAAATTACTCGTTAAATTATCTTTTGACAAAATTCGTGCTTTTTCTGTGATCTTTAGACAAAATTCGTGCTTTTTCTGCGATCTTTTGACAAAATTCGTGCTTTTTCTGCGATCTTTTGACAAAATTCGTGCCTTCTCTGCGATCTTTTGACAAAATTCGTGCCTTCTCTGCGATCTTTTGACAAAATTCGTGCCTTCTCTGCGATCTTTCGACGAAATTGTGCTTATTCTGCGATCTTTCGACGAAATTCGTTTTTTCTGCGGTCTTTCAAAGAAATTTGCGCTTTTTCTGCCGTCTTTTGAAGGAATTTGCGCTTTTTCTGCGATCTTTTGAATAAATTTGCACCTTTTTCTGCGATCATTTGAAGAAATTTGCGCTTTTTCTGCGATCTTTTGAATAAATTTGCACCTTTTTCTGCGATCTTTTGAAGAAATTTGCGCCTCTTCCTGCGATCTTTGATGGAACGCATGTTTTCTCTGCCATCATTCAACAAAATTTGCGCAATTTTTTTTATTTGAGGGGGAAGGGAACCCCCCTCCCGGCATCAATTAAGGGTTTTTTCTGCAGCTGTTCGACAAAATTAGTGTTTTTTTCATCGATCTTTCGACGAAATTTGCATTTTGCTCTGCGATCCTGTGGTGAAATTAAGAGTTTTTTCAGACACCCTTTAATGAAATTTGCGTTTTTTACGCTATCTTTAACGAAAGTAGTATTTTTATGCAATCCTCTTACGAAATTCGCGTTTCTTCCACAGTGAAAAAAAACTGCGGAAAAAACCATCCGGAAGAAATAGGTTTCTTCCAAGTGGAAGAAACTTATTCTTTAAGAATTTACCACATAACTTTCAACTTTGTAAGATACAATAAATGTCTTATTCCTACAACCTTAAGTAAATTAATTCCATCTGACCTATATAAATTTAATTCATTATATATGCTAAATTAATAATTACAGCAGTTTTTTACCCAAGATCACACACGACACCTGTCTAAAGATCTTCAACCATTGGCTAAATGAAGAAAAGAAATTTTATCCAAAATGCACATAATCAATTAAATGTTATCCATTTCAATTTAACAAGCATATTTTTTAATTATTTTAACTTTTGAAACTAGTAGTAAACAGTACGTGGATCATTCACTAATGGTAGAATGAAACTCATTTATATAAAAGAGAGTGCTTTTAATTTACATCAATTTTATTAAGGTAAGTAAAGTAATAGAGTTCAATAATTACTGTATTAAAAAAAAAATTATTAAAATCCTCACTTTCCTCATTACAAATGCAGAATAGTATAACAAAAAGTCTTTTAGCAGTAGGATGCTGCAATCAGTTTCTCAGCTTAGAATGGATGAATGCAAAAGATGAAAAAAATTCTTTCAAGTCATACAGAAAACTTCAGGAGAGTTTAAAAGTATTTCGACATACCCACAGATATTTTAAGAAGTCTTAAAATCAGCATTGAGATATGCATGCTAGATGCTAGTATACATAATTACAAATTTGCTTATTTTCTGTGTTGTGCAGTTTAAAATAATGCATTTTTATAAGACAATAATGTATTTTTTATAGGAAAAATAATTTTCTCTTTTTACATAAATGGCATAATTAATAAAATAAAAAAATCCCTCATCCTCTAAAGTTGTAAAATCCATCACCTGTAAATGTCTGCGGAACCTGAAGTATGTTATTAAAAAAATAACTTATTTTTCCAAAAATATTTTAATATTAATTAAATTTTCCAATTTAGGGTTCATATAATTATACTTTGAGTTTAATTCTTTTACATAGTTAATATACTTTAACTTTGAGCATCTATTTTGTGTTCTGTTGATTTCTTCCATTTCTTCCAGTTTTTTCCATTACTTCCAGTTTCTTCTGGTGTTTTCCAGTTTCTTCCACTGTCCTGGAAGAAACAGGTTTCTTCCGGAAGAAACTCAACACTGCTTCCACGATCCTTTGACGAAATCCGCGTCATCCTGAGATTTGAGGAAATTTGCATTCCCCCCCCCCCCTAAAACTTTTGACAAAATTCACGTTTTTTCCCGAGATCTTTTGACGAAATTCGTGCTTTTTCTGCAATTTGACAAAATTCGTGCTTTTTCTACTATTTCCTGAAGAAACTCGTGCCTTTTCTGTGATCTTCTGAAGAAATTTGCGCTTTTTCTGCAATCTCTTGACGAAATTAGTTTTTTCTGCGATCTCTTGAAGAAATTTGCACCTTTTCTGCGATCTTTTGACGGAACGCATGCTTTTTCCGCCATCATTCAACAAAATTTGTGCAATTTTTTTGAGGGGGGAGGGGGAAGGGGTTCCCTGACGGTGCCAATTAAGGGTTTTTTTCTGCAGCCCTTCGACAAAATTCATGTTTTTTCTTGATCTTTCGGCGAAATTTGTGTTTTGTTCCGCGATCCTGTGGCGAAATTAGAGATTTTTCAGACACCCTTTAATGAAATTTGCATTTTTCCCACTATCCTTTAACGATATTTGCATTTTTTCTACTATCCTTTAACGAAATCTGCATTTTCCACTATTCTTTAATAAAATTCGCGTTTTTTCCACTATCCTTTAACGAAATTCGCGTTTTTTCCACTATCCTTTGACGAAATTCCCGTCTTCCTGAGATTCTTTAAGGAGATTTGCATTTTTTCCGCGATCTTTTTACAAAATGCACGCTTTTTCCGCAATCCTTCAACTAAATTCTCATTTTCCCCGTGATCATTTGACAAAATTCTCATTTTTCCCGCGATTTTTTGACGAAATTTTCATTTCTCCCGCGCTTTTTTGACGAAATTCTCATTTTCCCCACGATCTTTTGACGAAATTCTCATTTCCCCCGCAATCTTCTGAAGAAATTCGAGCTTTTTCTGCTTGACGGAATGCACACTTTTCCCGCCCTCATTCAACAAAATTTGCTCTTTTTCCACGATCCTTTAGCTAAATTAGTGAATGTCCGAATTGATGATAGATTTTTCAAAATTTTCGTAACAGAATCACCCCCCCCCCCCCCCCCGAACTAAATATGCCTTCATTTTAAATTTTAGTTTTTGTCATCAAGTTATATCACTCATGTTGCAATGTTTAAAGGAACACACAAGTCAAACTGGCACTGTATGGCACATTTTTCTGAAATAAGTAAATTGAAAATATTCTGGATAACTGTTTTTTTTGGATAAATGGTTCCATACTGTAATTGAAAACTGGCTTCGAAGCGCATAATTCCAGATATACATATACCTTCCTGCCAAATCTTATAGTTCTGTGCACACCTTCTCTTTAGAAAACAGCTCATATACACATGGCCAAGCCAAACATCTATGTTTATTAGCAGGGGTGGCAAATTCCTAGAAAATCTTTTCCAGCCAAGGATTTATTTCACCAGCCAGTAAAATGCAACGTACAGTTGAAAATTTGTATGACAAAATTTACGCAACTCAAAATTAGTTGGTTACTATTACTATAATGCAGATTCATATTTTTTTATCCCTGTAAAATTAAGAAATAGAAACAAGAGATAAAAAGTTTAATATAAATTATAACTTATATTAATGACATGTTTACATAGCAGTAATTATCAAAGTTAAAAAATATAGCTAACTCTAAAAAAAAAAAGTTTTCGGATATCTCTATAGTTTGCAGTTTTCAAAGACTATCTAAAAATTCACTCGCCAGTGGCGAGTAAAATGATGTATTTCCCCAACCCTGTTTATTAGTATATTGTTTTTAATCTGAAGAAATATACTAAACGAACATTTGTAAAATCGGGTTACACCCAACCCAATCTGCAGTAATTTAAACTTAACCTGACACCAGGTCAAAACTGAAAATAATTAAGAGTTAAGCCAACTTGCAACAAAAACAATTAGTGCCAAAAGATTTTATCTGCTGACCACTGTAACTTTTCAGAAAATATGCTGTGAATTTCAATTTTTTCCCCCTTCAGTGTCGTCCCTTGTCACCGTCACACCAGTCTTAAATGATTTTAATCTTAATTATATTATCCCCTCCCAATATTAAACATTAACCTTTCAGCAGTCTTTGCCTCTAAAAATTACATTTCGAGGTCGTGTGGTGCCTGTTGAACTCCAAGTTGTTGATTTTGTTTTAAAATCACATTATTTTCCATTAAGTTGTATTAGAATAATAAGAAATTAAAAGACAAGACATTTTGATGCAAAATATGTCTATTAAATAAACTAAGTTTTAAAATTATATTTTAACAACAAAAAAAGAAAAAATCATGTGGTGTCCACCAGACAGCACACAACTGCTCTACCTTTAAACAGCAATCAAAACAAAATTTTCAAAAGCCCATTTTGTTTAGCTGAAGTGCCCTTTTTTATTCTTGGGGAAACACTATAATTTAGCCACATAAAATTCGGTAAACATGCTTTTAAGTAATGCGAATAAAATAGTGGTTTATTTCGATTCGGATACTTTGCAGATCGGAACCTTTTTACTTAGCTAGCAGGAATAACCGAGCTAAGATCGGTCAAAATTAGCTTTGTGTTTATCTCGATATATTATTCCCACTGAATGATTCTTGCTGTTTTAGATGCAATTAGCTTGACCCTGAGACATAGTAACCCAAAAATGACCCACCACTCAAATTTTTTCGAACATGCGACCTAACACAATGCTCTTCTCGATCCTGAAAACGATGGAATACAAAATTTAGTGAAAATCGTTAGTCGTTTTCTAGATAAAATAAGCTTGACCCACGTTGATTCAATAACCCACTAACCAAAATTTATCGAACATGTGAGCTATTTCAATCGTCTTTTTGTACTGTGAAACGGTATAACAAAAAAATTGTCAAAATTGTTTGAACCTTTCTGAGATGCCGTTAGGTTGACCCCGACCCATTATCACCAAAATGACCCACTAATAGAATTTTCTTGAGCATGCGTCCCAGCCCAATGGTTTTATCTTGTCCAGAAACGGTGTAGTGCAAAGTTTTCTCAAAATCTTTTGAGACGTTTTTTAGATACAGTTAGCTTGATCCTGATCCATTAGGACCCAAAATGACCCATTGATTGAATTTTCTTGAACATGCGACCCTGCCCAATGCTCTTATCATGCCTGGAAACGGTATTATACAAAACTTTGTCAAAATGTTTTGAAGCGCTTTTTAAATACAATTAGCTTGACCCTGACCCATTGTGACCCAAACTGACCCACTAATCGAATTTTCTCGAACACGAGACCCATCCCAATGGTCTTTTCGTGCCCTAAAACAGTAGGGCGCAAAATTTCGTCAAAATCGTCAAAGCCGTTATCTAGATAAAGTTAGCTTGACCCACGGTGACCCAAAAATGACCCACTAATCGAATTTTCTCGAACATGTGACTTAGCTCAATAGTCTTCTCGCAATCCAAAACTGTAGAATATAGAGTTTAGTGAAAATCAATGAGCCGTTTTTTAGATAAATATAGCTTGACCCACGGTGACCCAAAAATGACCCACTAATCTAATTTTCTAAACACGTGACCCATCCCAATGGTCTTTTCGTGCCCGAAAATGGTTAGAAACAAAATTTAGTCAAAATCGATTGAGCCGTTCTTTAGATATAATTAGCTTGACCCTGACCCATTATAACCCAAAACAACCCACTTATCGAATTTTCTCGAATACGAGACCCATCCCAATGGTCTTTTCGTGCCCGAAAATGGTTACATACAAAATTTAGTCAAAATCTATTGAGCCGTTCTTTAGATATAATTAGCTTGACCCTGACCCATTATGACCCAAAATGATCATCTAGTCAAATTTTCTTGAAGACAACACCCATCCTAATGGTTTTTTCGTGCCCGAAAACAGTAGGGTGCAAAATTTCGTCAAAATCGTTAGAGGCGTTTTCTAGATAAACTTAGCTTGACACACGGTGACCCAAAAATGACCCACTAATCGAATTTTCTCGAACATGTGACTTAGCCCAATAGTCTTCTCGTAATCCAAAACTGTAGAATATAGAGTTTAGTGAAAATCGTTAGAGCCGTTTTTTAGATAAAGATAGCTTGACCCACACTGACCCAAAAATGACCCACTAATCGAATTTTCTCGAACCTGTGACCCATCCCAATCGTTTTTTCGTGCCCGAAAATGGTTAGATACAAAATTTAGTCAAAATCGATTGAGCCGTTCTTTAGATATAATTAGCTTGACCCTGACCCATTATGACCCAAAATGACCCACTAATCGAATTTTCCCGAACACGAGACCCATTCCAATGGTCTTTTCGTGCTCGAAAACGGTAGGGTGCAAAATTTAATCAAAATCGTTAGAGCCGTTTTCAAGATAAAGTTTACACACACACAGACACACACACACACACACAATTTTTGCTCGCATTATAGTATAAGATACTGATCAATATTTACCGGTAAAAAATACAAATCTTGTTTACGGGAGTTACAGTGTATAACAGTAAAATAAACAATAACTGAAAACAAGAACAAAAATGTAGTTCAGGTTATAAATGTTATTTTATAAATAATGTGCAACGTTAGGCGTGAGAATATTGCGATTTCAGTCAAAATTAAGTAATTAACGAACAGAATATGAGTAATAATTAAGCAATAAGGAAGAATTAAACTAAGGCCTAAAAGGAATAAGCAAAGAGATAGTGGTGAAATTAACTTTTACCTAAAATGATTATCAGCAAATATTTGTAACTTAAATAAATAAAACGTATAACTTACCTTAAAATCTTCAAATCAAGAAAAGAAATTTGATAACTGCTTTCATACATTGAGCTGGCCGGCGGAAATTGCAATTCTAAAAGAAATAAGCAAAGAGATGGTGGTGAAATTAACTTTTAGCTACAATGATTTTTGTTACTACAATGATTTAGCTACAATGTAAATATTTGTACCATAAATAAATAAAAAGTATAGTTTACCTTAAAATCATGTCGAGCAAAATTCAATGCTAAAACATATTGCGCTGGCCGGCGGCCGCTTTCGTTTCGTCGATCAGTGAGTACACTATGCCATGAAGTTGAAGTACGCGAAAGGGAAAGGAAGGAGAGAGAAGAGAAGGACGCATGCGCAATAAGCATTAAGTTACAGTTATTTTCTTCGTAATTTTACTAGGGGTATCTTTGTAATATTACTAGGGGTAAGAGGTTACAGACAATTTTCTAGTAATTGCTGTAATATCAGTAATGATACTAAGTATTTTTTAGTAAAATCACATACTTTTTTTTTACAGTGTACATACTAGATAGTGCCCGTCAAGATTTGACGGTAAATAACTTGAATGTTTCATTAGAAAAATTCTTGAATTTTTAATTAGTTGCTTTTAAATTAATTATTGAATGACGAATTACGTGATGAATTTCTATAATGATAAATGACTCCTATTTCTTTAAGACGATAGCTGGTGCTGTCAGTCTAACCTATTCAGTGGAGTAAAAGAATTTTAAGTTTATAATTTACAACCAATTCTGCTTGCTTTTTATCAGAAATTTACCTTAAAATACCGGGAAGAGAATTTATTTTTACTTACTATGGCGTCTTTTCTTTTTTTTTAACCTTAATAACTATATTTATTTTCATTTATTTTTTTATTTATTAAAACTACACGACCATTAAAAGTTGCCATGAATTTTATTTTTATCTGTCTCATTCTCTAAAAACCTAAATCTGAAACTCGATGCAGCTAACGATTTATAATATATATATTTTTTTACTTGAATTTTATTTTACATTTTTTAAATATTAAACCTGAATATCAAGGTAATTTCTTTTATAGCTCTTATACGAATATTTTTCTTTTTTTTTCCCGTTTTATTTTTTACGCATATGAATGACAAACTTTTCTTTCTGACACTCACCCATATATATTCTTGATAACGTCAAAAAATATAACGAAAATTGTAGATCAGTTTAGTTTATTTAATTGATAATTACATGCAAAATATTTTAAATATAAAATCATTATTTTTTTTTCAAAATATTATTGAGAGTTAAATTTTATTAATAATTCAAATAATAATAAAATAAAAATCCAATAATTTCTCTTCCTAATAAAATATGTCATTATTGAAATGAATTATTGACAAAAATAGTACACATTTAGCCAGGCTTGGATTCGAACCTGCGTCGTCTGCAAAAATTCAGAGCCTTAAACTGCTGCCTTAACCGACTACGATATCAAGAACTTGTTTTTCTTCCTTCTAAATTGAAGGGGTTCGAAACACAGTCGACGCATACGCAATTGCCTCGAATTTGAGTTTTGATCTTACAAAAATAGTTTTGCGTTTTAATATTTATGTTACCTTATTTTTTTAAAAGAAGAAACTACAACTTAACATGCTAGTTTCCCAATCTTTCTGTGTAACTATTGGCAATTCACCAGCCATAAATTTTAGTTTCAAATCACTGTGTTTATCTTCAGCGTGTAATATGACCAAAACAATGTGACACCCCTGAAATGAGTCTTATCTAGCTCTTAATATCGACAAAATAAATTTTTGAATAGTTAATAATGCTGAAAGAGTCAAATATTAACTTTGTGAAAGAAATAAAAGCTTGTTTACAGTAAGATCAAATAGCAGACGATCTTAAAACAACTTCTACATGTGATATATTTCAACTGAGCAAGAATCTTTGCGCATGTGCAGCGCGTCACTCCAAAGGCAGACTTCTACTTATATAATTTAGAATACTGTAGAATTTTAATTTAAAATTACGGCTAATTAATAAAATATTTGAACAAACGAATGTATGATAACAAATCTGTGGCCAAATATCTTTCATTTAAAAAAAGATTGGTGTAATTTGATGCAGTATTTTCTTCTCACGGACTGTCGAAAGAATACGCTTAGCGTTTTAAATATATAGATGATTTTCATTATTATAAATGTCACATGATAAAAATATAAGACTTAAAAACAGATAAAATTGTTCAATATTTCTAATAATTCTATTTAAGCGTATTAATCAAAGAGAAGCTAAGGGTCTGATATTCTGTTGCGACCCTTCCTTTTTTACTCTTTCACAAAAAATTGAACATTTTGTATCCCTTAGAATATATATATGGAAACAAATGTTCATTTAGATAAACACAGTTTTCGTTTTTGATATTATTCTAATCTAAAAGGAGAAAATGTTGACAATAATGAATAAAAGATGAAAATTGATTTAAAATATCTGATTTAAGAAACGTGCAAATTAAAATTGGGTATCTCAGCTATGTCATAAATTAATCGGATTCGGCATTTAAGCTACCGAATGTTATAATATTTATGAAATTAACTTACTTTATCGCATTAAAATAACAATTTAAGTGGTTCCGATCTATATAAGGTTTTTCAGAATTTTCACCATGTAAAAGTATTGCGAATGCGAATCCCGTAATCATGTGTCTGTATTCCCTGTCTCGAAATACATAGCTATTCTGACGCCATTTTTTTTTAATTAAAAGTTTTAAAGACACGTATTTTTCTATTTTGGTGATTTTAAACACATATTTAAGTAACCAATTAAAGAAAAGTATTTTTTGAGGATTATGCCGGAATTCATAATTTTTAATTCAACACAGCTTAATTAAACACGTTATCTACTCTAAACATAATTCTAATACAATATATTAAAAATATCATATAACCATACTTCGTAAATCTCCTATAAGCCTCTCCACATTTAGAGCATTCACCACGTCTCAAATAAGTATCTGAAGTCACCAAGCCAACAAAATGCGTAGTATATTTTATAACTCTAATTTGAAAACTGGTTGCCTATTTTTAAGCTTATACCTCAGGTAAATGAAACAGACGTTATAGTCCTTGGCGTCTATGAGGTTATTTGATCTTCAAAGTTAAAAAAAGAAAAACTGTGACCACTTTCGGGTTTTTTGCCGCATTTAGGGAAGATAGGGGAACGGTATAATGAACGATGTGTATTTTAATGCGTAATTTTGTTTAAGAAAACGCTTTAAATGTAGAAAATGTTTCGGCTCTTGTTCCTTAAGATCGGATGCCTCATTATACAGAATTTATTTACGATTCTTGCTTTAAGATTTTATGTAAAAGAACATTGTCGTATTTAGGGGTTATCACATTTAGGCAGAATGACCTTGCGATACAAATTTGAATTGAAATAACTTCTCAGACCCTCACCCAATGTCTCTAAAGTTGCGTGCAATGGGAGAGGGTAGAAAAGTAAATTGCTTAAATTCACTTCAACTCTTTTCAAAATGTCTTCCAAACCATCTGTCAGGTTCAACCAAGTATCGTAATTTTATTGCTAAATATTAGTATTTATGAGGTGAGAATGCAACAGGATGGTTCGTGTCGATCACATCCTTTTGTACAGAATTGGCGGTGTTTTAAAAACCATTAGTTCTGAGTTGGAAACACGAGTTCCTATCAACTGTCAAATTGTTATCCTGGATCATTGCTATTAACCACCTTATTCACCAGTTATTAATCCACATGACTTCTGTATTTGGCACCATATGGGATATTTGGTTTCCCAGAAGCTGTTAGACATTATAAGCCTCAAAAGTGTCATAACTGACCCATCTTTAAGCATCACAAGAAAAAAAAATCATGCATCAAATCATATGAAACTACTTCCAACACTTCCAGAATACTGTAAAAAGACTTTCTAAATATTCAAAAATCCCTATCGGCTCGACCTACAGGCACAGGTAGATTTCAATGTTAAGTACTAATTTCACCAACAAAAACTAAATCCAAATTAGAGATAAACCCAGTTTAACAATTTTATCTGGCCACATTTGACGAGTTTTTAATTTCATTTTTCTGTAAGAATTGGTTTTATCCGAATCATGTTAATACGTTAATTTTTTCTTAAACTCCTATTTTTCTCATCCTTTGAGAATATTTTTAGCAATATCATCCATTAGTAGAGTTCATCTTTTCAAAAACGTGTTACTACAAATGTTATAGATAAGATTAAGAAGATTTATATAATAAATTCAAATCGTGTGGTGATTGTTTCATTTAATGAACCACACACTATATTTTAAATTCTGACGTCCTTCTTATTTAGACACGCGTGCTTTTAATAAATATATGGTTACGTGGGGCAACTGGGCCATGATTTTACTATGTGACTCAGGAGATTTTGGCAATTCAGCTTCAAAAGACTAATATTAATTTGAATTAAAATCTGAACTTTTGTAAATGCGTTTAGTTATGTTTCCTCCATCAGACAGAAACTTTCAAAAATACATTTTAATATCTAAAAATAAAAAAAGGTATATATTTCATCTTTCTTTCCTCATAGGTCCAGTTGCTCCATAAAAATGGGGCAAGTGGATGTTCTACATGCGTTTTTTTTTTCAATATTGGGTATTAGTTCCTGTTTTTAAAAAGTGTAAACAACTAAAAAAAATTTAAACCAGGCAGATCATGTACATTATATATCAAATAAAGGGCGTTGTAAGGGAAACCTTTACTGTCAATGTGTCTAGAAAAAGCACTAAAATTGAAAATATTTGAATTATTTATACAAAACATAAAAATTGAGTAAGTACTTATGTACTTTAGTATAGGTAATAAGTATAAAAGTTACACGGGTATTTTAAGGAAGAAAATAACAAGATAAATCTATGAACAAACGGCTACGTAAGTACTTAAGTATAAAGTATCTCATTCTCTTTTTTATTTACCACAATCGAAGTTCGATATGTCCAATAAACCTGTGGAGAATGTAACCCTATTTTCATATCGAACAGAACTACTTTTTATTCGTTTTGATAATTTTCTAATAATCTCACTTTGCCAGATGTACGCCTCTTCCTCTGTATCGTAAAATTGCGAGCTATAGCTATCACACATAAGAAATTTAGTTTCATATCCCCAACATGCTTTTTAAAAATTTTATTACGCAATTTTAATAAGGTATTATGTAATTTTTTTTATTGCAAGCAAAAAATAAATAAATAAAAAAACAATGGAGAAATTAATTTTCCGTAGTAGGAGAAACTTAAAAATATATTTATAACTGTTGGGGTAACTGGATCCCATATGGTCCAGTTACCCCGGATACATGTCTCAGTTACCCCATTCTTGAAAAATCTATGGGGTAACTGGAACACCCGCCTTACATTTGAAACATGAAGTAAATATGTATAGGTACCTAATAATATTAATGTATTTATTTGTCTAATCTTTAAATAAAAAGATTCTTTAATAAAAATACTTAACGTATTTTAATAAAAAGCCGAGAAATTTCGACCAATTGGACGTTGTTTTTTATAAAAGAAAACTAAATTTTCGGCAACCTATCACAGCAAAGTCAGAGTTATAATTGAGTTGACGCACGTTGTTTTAAATAGTAGAGATGGGGGTGTAATGTTGACAAAAGCTAAAACTTAAAAAATATCAACTTTTTTTTATATAATAGCCTATGGCCCAGTTACCCCAGCTTACCTTACCACATCACAGAGCATTGTCAAAAATTTTCATCACACCATTGATACGTTTTTATCTCCTTGGTGGCACATTAACGGAGAAATGATAATTTTTTTTCTTCTACAACCCCCCATTTTTCTGTTTTTAATTTTTTTTAATGTAAAAGTTGATCCTATCAAAAACTTGTCAATATAAAAGTTGTGCATAATATTAAGAAGATTTATAATAAATTCAAGCGGATTTGATATCTTGTGAATTGACGAAGTTATGAATTTTTTTACTTCTTCCCCCCTTTATTTTTTGTTTTTAATCTTTTATTTGCTGTAAGAGTTGGTGCTATCAAAAACTTGTTAGTATAAAAATTGTAGATAAAATTAAGAAGACTTATAATAAATTTAAGTGGATTTGATATCTTGTGAACTGACGAAGTTATGATTTTTTTCTTTTTAAGACCCTATTTGTTTCTTCCTTTGAGGCCATTCTTAATGATATCAAAAATCTATTAATTATAAATGTTCTATCTTTTTCCTAGAAGTAATAATAACTTTAAACTGATTCAATATGTATCATAATTAAGAAGTTATAAGGTTTTTCTGTTTTCACAAAAACCCTCTCCATTTTCATCCTCTTCATCAAATTTTGCCCACTTACGGACTTGACCGAGATGTTCTTCCCCTTGATTTTATGTATCAGTTTGGAAAAGATTTGTGCAGAAGTATGAAAGTTATCGTGTCCATAAAAAGTGATATAGGGGAAGTAGGGTAATGACTCAAACTTATGGATAAACATGAATAGCTTGTCAAATTTACACAAAATATCATAATTTTATCAACGAAGTATAACTTCAAAGCATAAGGAACAGTTTGCAATCAACTAATTCGCATAAAAGTTTTAGTGAATTGTTTTATCGTTTTATATAATTAACCATGGATTGAGCGGTAAACTTGGGACTTTTTGCAACAACTTTCCACATATTGTGCAGCGGAATCATGCTTCGTTATCTCTCCCGAATTCTCCGCAAAAACAGCAGATTCTTAATAAACTTTAAAATATTCTGAAATATATTTTCTGTCTCAATATCCTGTCCGATTAGAAGCAAACCATATGGGTCATCGTCACCATTCACCTGCAACTCTTCCTTTAAGCTGGTGTCATATAACTTCCTTTTTAAAACCTTACGTTTCGTTGTAAGTTTGATGTTTGACTTCTTCGAAGCATTTTTCTATGTAATTTTTTACTGTGATTTCTCAAATTTTCGTTTTTTTAATGGAGAAATAAGCTGTTAATTTTTTTTTTGTTCTTTGGTGCTATTCGGACGACCAGGAATGGGCGAAATATGTGCTGCAGACACTGGTCTTTGTATCTAATTTGAAGAGCCAGGAATGCATGTAGGCCTAATATCCTCCACAGACACTGCTCGTTTTGCTTGATTTGTAGAGCTAGGCATTTGTTCGTCATTTTCGTCTGTAGCACTTCTGGACAGTGTTGCCAGTGGGCTATTTTTAAAAAATTAAGGGGTTTTTTTATTGTCACCATCTTTTGATATCGTAAAATTCGCCTTGTTTAATGACATACTAATTAAGGCAAAAACAAAGGGAATCTTACCATTTCAAAAAAATGATGTCAATCAAGAAATTTGAATTTAAAAAAAGTAGCCCACTGGCAACACTGCGTCTGGAATTCCACGCGAGCGCCATTATCCTTCATCGCCATGTTGGATTTCAATGCACTATAGTTGGCGTAACAACGCCAAAATAACTAAAAGCATCACCGTACAGCTAAATGTGTATATTTTGTAGACATAATAAGTAAATTAACATTTTAAAATAAGAGCGTACACTTACCTTCAAGCTAGATGTTTTATAATTTTATAATAAAGCAACTGCAAACTAATAACGCGATACTTTCCTTCCGATGGTCACTATATCCTTATTGGGAGCTTATGATGAAGTTCACTAGGTGCCGGTACCAATCTCACTTTTCTATTCTATTCTGTTTAGAGATATTTGAGTGAGCGGGATTGCCCGCTGCGCGTCATTATCCTACTTTCACACACACACCTATATATATATATATATATAAACATTAAATAAACATTACCGACCACCAACAAAAACTGTGAAATTATGAATAAAATGACATTAACAAATTGACAAAAATACAGTTCCTCCCAACACACTTCACATAGATTCCAAAAACATAGTAATAAACAGCAGAAATTGAATAACAGAAATGGAATAACAGAAATTTGTAGAACTTAGACAGAATCGTCGAGTCCCAAATGCCTAAAGTCCGAAAAAAAAATTGTGGTTTCATCTGCATATTAACCATAAACTAGCTAAAGAATATGAATTTGGAACAATCCCTTCACATAGAACAGAGAAATTTCAAAATAAAACAAGATTAAAAAGGATAGAGGAAAAATAAAAAAACAAATTACCAAATTAAAATCCATACTGTCTTAGCATTAGGCATAACAAATACAATCATTGGAGATCACCAGCACATTTTTCCAAAAAAGTTTTTATATGATGGTGGACCAAGAGACAACAATATATACAGCATAGCCAAGCACACTCCCATTATATATAACCGGCGCCCTTTATAGATAATTTAGAATTGAGAATGAACTGATTCATGTATCCAAATGAATCAGTGTGGTGCTTCCATCTATTGACTTATTAGTGAAATAAAAACTATTTAATAATAAAAACTATTAAAATAATAAAACTTTGTAAAAAATCACCATAAAATTAAAACAAAACACAGGACGCGTTTCGAGCTAAAAACATAACAGCTCGTCATCAGCTAAGCATACACGTGTCCGTTTTACGGACACGTGATTTTTTACAAAGTTTTATTATTTTAATTGCTTCATATCGCCAGTTTTCGGTGCTGTTTCGCAATAAAAACTATTAATAAGTATTAATGGATTAAGTTTCAAAGCAAATACAGTTTAGAGATAGATGTATGATAATTAAATTATAATTAAAAATATGTTAATAAATATATGCAATTGTATTATAAAAAATTAGTAATTGATATATTAAATCAAAATGATATGTAAAATGGTGAAATTGATGATTATTAATATTTCACATAAATATTTGTACCCTGCTATAACTTATCACAATTTAAATTCCTGTGACAACATTGCATCATCACTTAAATTAATTTATAATTAAATATAAAAATTAAAATTAAGATGCTAAGGAATTAATATTAATAATTAAATTTTGAAATTAATAAATTACATTTAATGTGTCTACAAACTTTCTTAAAAATTAAATACACATAATTTAAGGGGAGAGGGGAGAACAAATAATAAAAATATTAAAACATGCATTTTATTTTTATTTAAGATAAGATAGTATACTTTGTATTAGAATTTAATATGATATTGTCCTGAGTAGGCTAAAATTTAAATACAAGTTAATCGTTAACATTATTAAATATTAATGAACATGAATAAATGTAATATGAATAGATAAATATATAAATATAACTACACCATTACACATATAAAAATATCGAATCAACATCCATTATAAAATGTGAATTAGCAACGTTGTAATAAATCAAATGCGCCATTTAAAAAAAAAAAAAATAACCATTGCGTATTATCCAGACAACGCCACCCACTATATATACAGGGTGATTCAGCTCGTCGGTGACAAACTTTAAGGATCGATAGAGCACACCTAGACGAACATTTCTGAATAGGGAATGTAGGGTCCCTGGCGCGATGGTAAGGCGCTAGGCGCTTTCGAAAATTTGGGTGCCGAAATTCGAAACGTCATAAAAACTAGGGAAATGGTTAGATTTTCTTGCTTGTTGCGTCGAAATGATTCTGTTTGTTTAGACTTTCTTCAGTACCAATTTGATAAGCGTATCTCTTAAAACATGGATAGGGGGCGCTGCAGACTTTGGAGAGCTAGACAACAACTTTAAGCCCGTTATTTTGATAATTTAACACATGCTCGCCAAAGTTTATACTCTAACTTAAAGTTTGAACCCAAAAGTAGAGCCCTGCAAAAAGCGTAAGAGCCGGAATAAAATGTCAAAGTACAGGGTGGTCGAAACTCGAAGGCTCCTAGGAGATAAACAAACAGATTTCTTGACTTATGGCATGCATTTTCATGATTCTGTTTGCTGGGGCTCTCTGAAACTCAGTTGAACGGTACAAAAAGAAACATCGATAGGGGGCGCTTTGGGCAAAAAACATAATTCGTTGACATTTCGGACGCTAACTGGAAACGGGGCGCTACGATCAGTTAGAAACAAAACAAGAGAGTAATTTACTTATCATAAGAAGCTATTAAAACTGCAGTTTGTTTGCTTTTTTTAACAAACATAGCTGGTTTCAATCATGCACAATGCGCGCAATAAAATTTACATAAGGTGCTTTTTGCTGATTTATGCAAAAGATATCGTACCATATCGATATGCAAAAGATACGTAATGCGTAGACGACAACGCGAGATGACGTAGTTGTATGCGCAGACACGTCTTTTGAACGTGCGGTACCTACTTAAGCTTCGGGTTACTTGTCTGCAGATCGGTAGTAGGATGGAACGGTACACAAACTCTGAATTGGCTGACATGCATTTGGCGTATGGCGCTGCTGGTTGTAATGGACGAGCCGCTCAGCGGTTGTACGCCGAGCGTTACCCCAACAGGCAAATCCCCTGCCATGCCTTCTTCGCTCGAGTACACCAGAGGTTGTCCACAACGGGATCTTTCGACGGAGGCAGGCCTGAACGGGAGCGATCAGTGAGCACCCCCGACAACGAAGAGGCTGTGCTTAACCTGGTTGAGGACAACCCAGGTCTTAGCACGAGAGATATCGCCAGACATGTTGACATTTCGCAAGCAACTGCGTGGCGCATCTTACGTTCCCGGAATCTGCACCCCTACCACATCCAGCGGGTGCAGTTGCTCAGAGAGCAGGATTTTGGCCCTCGAGTGGAATTCTCAAGATGGTACTTGGCGGTGAGATCCAGGGATCCCCGTTTTGTAAACAGCATTTTGTTTACGGACGAGTCCACCTTCAGCCGGGAGGGAATGTGGAACGCCCACAACAGTCATGTGTGGTGTGATGAAAATCCACATGAAACCAGAAGCCGAGCAGCCCAGGAGCGTTTCTCAGTAAATGTGTGGGCCGGCATTCTGGGGGATTGCCTCATTGGCCCTTATTTGTTACCTGAACGGCTGACAGGTGGAAATTACCTGATTTTCCTGGATCAAGTGCTGCCGCAGCTTCTGGATGAGGCGCACGTACCCGAAGGTTCGCGTCGCCAGATGTGGTTCCAGCACGATGGAGCTCCGGCCCATTACACGAACGACGTGCGTCTCCATCTAAACGCAAGGTATGGCCAGCGGTGGATCGGGCGTGGGGGTCCAGTTCACTGGCCTGCCCGATCACCAGACCTCACCTGCTTGGATTTCTTCCTTTGGGGTTACCTGAAGGCCGAGGTATACCATACACCTGTCAGCAGTGCTGAAGAACTTGTGGCGCGCATTGTGGCAGCTGCAGGGCAGATCAGAGATACTCCTGGCATTGTTGGAAACACACACTCCTCAATGCGACGGAGGTGCGAAGCCTGCATCATGGCCCAAGGTCGAAATTTCGAGCATCTTCTGTAGTGTTATTTTTTGTAAATAAATTTCCAGTATCATTGATGTTTTTGGTCTAAATTTATTCAGAAGTGTTGAGCAGACGTAGAAAATGTGTTTTCATTATTACTAACTGATCGTAGCGCCCCGTTTCCAGTTAGCGTCCGAAATGTCAACGAATTATGTTTTTTGCCCAAAGCGCCCCCTATCGATGTTTCTTTTTGTACCGTTCAACTGAGTTTCAGAGAGCCCCAGCAAACAGAATCATGAAAATGCATGCCATAAGTCAAGAAATCTGTTTGTTTATCTCTTAGGAGCCTTCGAGTTTCGACCACCCTGTACTTTGACATTTTATTCCGGCTCTTACGCTTTTTGCAGGGCTCTACTTTTGGGTTCAAACTTTAAGTTAGAGTATAAACTTTGGCGAGCATGTGTTAAATTATCAAAATAACGGGCTTAAAGTTGTTGTCTAGCTCTCCAAAGTCTGCAGCGCCCCCTATCCATGTTTTAAGAGATACGCTTATCAAATTGGTACTGAAGAAAGTCTAAACAAACAGAATCATTTCGACGCAACAAGCAAGAAAATCTAACCATTTCCCTAGTTTTTATGACGTTTCGAATTTCGGCACCCGAATTTTCGAAAGCGCCTAGCGCCTTACCATCGCGTCAGGGACCCTACATTCCCTATTCAAAAATGTTCGTCTAGGTGTGCTCTATCGATCCTTAAAGTTTGTCACCGACGAGCTGAATCACCCTGTATATATATATATATATATAAAGTTTTTAATTGAAGATAGTTTTGGATTTTAGGAGTCATGATCACCGATGGAAAATAGTATTTTCAGAAATTCAAACATAGGGGCGAATGAGATAGGTAGTGTTTCTTACGAAATCTACCTAAAAGGTAACCTACGAAATCTACCTAAAATGTATCCGTGATCGAACAAAGTACTGTGAGGGGAAATTTTTTCAGGCACAAATTTGTTAAAATGATGCATTATAACAGCTGAGTAAATATTTTTCAAATCTGAGTTATTGAGTCACAAAGTGTTAAATCTGACAGCTTATATCCCTAAGTGGTCTCTAAGGTATCACCTTATTTACTCATCACAGCCTCATTATACATTACTCTAACTAATACTTCTCTATACTTTGGGAATGAGGAGATTGACAGTACAGAATATACTGATTATGTCAAACCTGAGGAATATTTCAGGTGATAAATGTTTCTTTCTTGCTTGGATACTTTTATTTCTCGTCTCGTTGATCGTTAGAGAAAGAACAGCGGGATATTGAAAGTTTTTGTTGTTGTTCTGTAGTTTTTATAAAATAATGGCGGTATTTGCTGTTGAACCTTTCAACTTGAGCTAATTTTGATAAATTGTTAATGGAATATTATGTAGCTGCTTATTATTTTGAAAAGCAGATTTTATTCACTTATTTAGTATTATAATTTTGTCTTGCACCATTGTACATTGCACGAAAACTGTTTTTACATTAATTACACCACAGTGTTAAATTAAGGGGGACCCCCCTCCCATGAAGCATCGAAATATCCCCTTGAAAGATTTGGGATTTTATACATATTAATGATCTAGAAGTGCAACCCACTCCCTGGAACTCCAAAGTGTCCCTTCCAGAGCTGAAGAAATCCCTCCTGGAAAAAATGGTCTGAATTCAACATTATCTTTGACCCCAGTTTCGACTTGTGAACGCCCAGTTTAATAGTGCTTCCAGAAATTTCATGGTAGCAAAGAGGGTTTTGTGTTTGGAGAGTGTCGTGGGTGACATTCTGTCTTTAACAATGCTAAATCAAAAACAAGTTGAAGCTAATCCACATACCAATGTCCAAGAGCTTACTGCTGAACCTGGAGAATGCTCTAAAACTGTTTCGAACCAATTAAGGGTTCAGTTTACCTTTTCAACAATTTCGGTTATTTATAAAAAATTAGGTTCAAATGGTGAACTCGCTGCATTTCAATGTTCAACTAAAAGTGAATTTTGAAAAAAAAAATTATAACTGCCTATTTAATTAAAAAAAAATACATTTAAAATCCCGACTACTTTTCTAAATCTTATACTATAATGTGAGCAAAAACCGTGTGTGTGTGTGTGTAAATTTTATCTTGAAAACAGCTCTAACGATTTTGATTAAATTTTACACCCTGACGTTTTCGGGCACAAAAAGACCATTGGGATGGGTCTCGTGTTCGGGAAAATTTGATTAGTGGGTCATTTTGGGTCATAATTGGCCAGGGTCAAGCTAATTATATATGAAGAACGGCTCAATCGATTTTGACTAAATTTTGTATCTAACCATTTTCGGGCACGAAAACACCATTGGGATGGGTCACATGTTCAAGAAAATTTGATTAGTGGGTCATTTTTAGGTCACTGTGGGTCAAGCTATATTTATCTAAAAAACGGCTCTAACGATTTTCACTAAACTCTATATTCTACAGTTTTGGATTACGAGAAGACTATTGGGCTAAGTCGCATGTTCGAGAAAATTCGATTAGTGGGACATTTGTGGGTCACCGTGGGTCATGCTAAGTTTATCTAGATAACGGCTCTAACGATTTTGACGAAATTTTTCACCCTACTGTTTTCGGGCACGAAAAGACCATTAGGATGGGTCACGTGTTCGAGAAAATTGGATTAGTGAGTCATTTTGGATCATAATGGGTCAGGATCTAGCCAATTATATCTAGAGAACGGCTCAATCGATTTTGACAAAATTTTGTATCTAACCATTTTCGGGCAAGAAAAGACCATTGGGATGGGTCTCGTGTTCGAGAAAATTCGGTTAGTGGGTCATAATGGGTCAGGGTCTAGCTAATTATATCTAAAGAACGGCTCAATCGATTTTGACTAAATTTTGTATCTAACCATTTTCGGGCACGAAAACACCATTGGGTCACTGTGGTCACCAAAAGGTCACTGTGGGTCAAGCTATTTTTATCTAAAAAACGGCTCATCGATTTTCACTAAACTCTATATTCTACAGTTTTGGATTACGAGAAGACCATTAGGCTAAGTCACATGTTCGAGAAAATTCTATTAGTGGGTCATTTTGGGTCACAATCGGTCTGGGTCCAGCTAATTGTATCTAAAAAAAGGCCTAAACGATTTTGACTAAATTTTTTATCTATCGTTTTCGGTATCAAGTAGACCATTGGGCTAGGTCGCATGTTCAAGAAAATTCGATTAGTGGGTCATTTTGGGTCACAATGGATCAGGGTCACGCTAATTGCATTTAAAAAGCGTTTAAACACATTTTGACAAAATTTTGTATAATACTGTTTCCGGACATGATAAGACCATTGGGCAGGGTCGCATGTTCAAAAAAATTCAATCAATAAGTCATTTTGGGTCCTAATGGATCAGGATCAAGCTAACTGTATCTAAAAAACAGCTCTAAAGATTTTGACAAAACTTTGTACTACACCTTTTCTGGACAAGATAAAACCATAGGGCTGGGTCGCATGCTCAAGAAAATTCTATTAGTGGGTCATTTTGGTGATAATGGGTCGGGGTCAAGCTAACGGCATCTCAAAAAGGTTCAAACAATTTTGACAATTTTTTTTGTTATACCGTTTCACAATAAAAAAAGACCATTAAAATAGCTCACATGTTCGATAAATTTCGGTTAGCGGGTTTTTGAATCAACGTGGGTCAAGCTTATTTTATCTAGAAAACGACTAACGATTTTCGCAAAATTTTGTATTCCATCGTTTTCAGGCTCGAGAAGAGCATTGAGTTAGGTCGCCTGCTCGAAAAAATTTCGATTAGTGGGTCATTTTGTCACTATGTCCCAGGCTCAAGCTAATTGCATCTAAAACAGCAAGAATGATTCAGCGGGAATAATATATCGATATAAACACAAAGCTAATTTTGACCGAGCTTAGCTCGGTCATTCCTGCTAGTATTAATATTTTTGTTCAATTTTAGGTAGATTTCGTATGGAATACTACCTATTGGGATCGTTCCTATGTTGGAATTTCTGAAAAATTTTTGCAGATCTACAACGATCATGACCCCTAGAACCCAAAACCACCCTAAAAAAAAAACTATCTTTCTATCTATCTATATACATCACTTTCTCCTGGACAAGATAACTTCCACAATTCTGCACAAATCTCTTCCAGACTGATACATAAAATCTCGGTCAAGTTCTTTAATGGGCAAATTCGGACCAAGGGGATAAAAATAGGGAGAGGTTTTGTGAAAACCGAAAAACCCCCCATAACTTCTTAATTTTTGTACATATCAAATCAGTTTAAACTTTTTATTACTTCTAAAAATAGAGCCAAAAATTTATGTATCACAGATTTTTGATAAAATTAAAAATGGGCTCAAGAGGGGGGGGGGGGCAAAAAATAGGGTTTTGGGGAGAAAAAAATTCCTAACTTCGTCAATTCTCAAGATATCAAATCCAATTAATTTTATTATACATCTCCTTAATATTTTCTACAACTTTTATATTCACAAGTTTTTGATAGGACCAATTCCTACCGCAAAAGAAAATTAAAAACGAAAACAAAAAAAGGGGGGTTGAAGAAGAAAAATTTTCATAACTCCGTCAATTTACAAGATGTAAAATTTCCATGAATTTATCATATATCTTCTCAATATTGTCTTCAATATTTATATAGAGAAGTTTTTTGATAGGACCAATTCTTACAGCAGAAACAAATTAAAAATACATAGCGGTTGAAGAAAAAAAATCATCTTATTAAGAGTGTATTCAAATCCAAACTGCTTATTTTCTTACTGATTTTTAAATTCATTTTTGCTCTCAAACGCATCCAATTGGTAGATTCTCTTATTCAGAAACTATATAATGTGTACAGTAATGATCGGTTTTTTGATAGAAGCAGAATATCAAAAAATGATGTCAAAGTGGACATTTTGAACAGAATTTCCCGAAGCGATAAATATTACCCTACTGAGAAAATTATTGTTTATTAATCAAGTTTTAATTAATTGAAAGAAAAATAAAAACACAGGTCGCTTATAAATCTTTTCAAAAATCACGTCAGCAAGTTTCATATTTTTTTTTTTATTATTATTATTAAAAATGAATCTGAAAATGTGCCAGAAAATTTCGAGTTTTTGAGCACGGAAAAGTATTTTTTTTTAATACCGCCTTAACATGATTCTGATAAAACCAGCTATTATATAAAAATGAAATAAAAATTCGTCAAAAGCAGACAGATAAAACTGTTAAAGTGGATTTATATCTAATCATGATTTAGTTTTTGGTGGTGTAATTTGTATACTTAACTTCGAAATCTACCTCTGCCTGTAGGCCGGGCCGGAAGAGATTTTTTTTTTTTTTTCAAATGTGTATTACACAAGGATGTGCATGAATTTTTTGATACATCTAATATTACATTTAATGTAATTTTTTTTACTCTAATATAGTGAAAAACGATGAAATCTAAAATATCTTCATATACTTTTATTTTTTAAAGTCATAATCGCTAAAGAGCGGTTTGAATACCCTTTCAAACAGGTTTTCAGCAAATTTAACTGAATGGCAATCCATATCAGGAAAACATAACGCTTCGGTTTAATGCAGGATTTTATTATAGATAATTACCATTTTGGCAGTTTGACTATACATGTAACATAACTAGGTACAGTGAAACATCTCTGTAAGGGCCACCTGCGGTTCCAGTGAAAATTGGCCACTATGAGGGGTGGTCCTTGAATAGGAGTGACCAAATTTTTCATTTCTCTTTCTTTTTATCCCGCGATTTTTAAAATCAGGATATTATTTCAGTAAGTTCCCTTTGTTTTTAAGAATATTCTTTATTTGATCCTTGCTGCAATTAAACTGTGAAGCCAATTTTCTGGCAGATGTTCCTTGATCATGACAATTAAGAACTTTGATTGTGTCATTTAAATCTAAATGTACTATTTGGCTTGATTTAGGTGCCATAATTTTTAATTTTACATAAGCTTGACCATAAAATTTCTAGTGTAAAATTTGCGCTGCAATATGCATTCACAGTTTTAGTAAATGGGAAATCAGTTTTTCTAGATAACAAGTTATCCTTTGTGTGCCCACTCAAATTTCCCGTCCAACCCAAGACCTACAGGTTGAAAGGTCAAACAAAGTGTGAGGAACACATGTTTGTCACACTTGTGGACCTTTGTTGTGTTACTAAATCCTCCCCATCTCTCCCTGCCTTCTTTGTTGCAAGTACAATTGTTTGCTGAACTCTTATCTTTTGGTTTAGAATTCAATACACCTGTTTAGGATTTAAGGCACATGTGGAAATAATGGCCTTTATGAGGGGTAAGTGCGGCCCCTAATAGGAGTAAATTTAACAGTATGTCTACTGGGAAATTTTTCGTTCCTAAAATATTGGCCCTTAATAGAGGTGACCCTTGAATAGGAGTGGCCTTTAAAAGAAGTTTCACTGTATATTTATATAAATACAGCAGAATTTGTAAAACGGGAACCTGCCTATAACATAATGCTATCTTAAACTGAAATATTCCATGATCTCATCGTATAGAAGAATACCATAAAATTACACGTGCTAACACAAAAACTGTTTAAAATGAAATTTTTCACCACCTTCGTGGTCGCATCTTGACAGGTTTTACTATATACAGGGTGATTCATAAAAGATGGGCAGAACTTTAAGGGGTTATAGTACACTTAAAGACAAATAATATTAAATAGGAGACTAAGGGTCCCAGACGTATTCCCAAGGAGATAGGGGGCATTAAAGTTTAGGGTCCGAAATTTCAAATGATTATAAAACATGGAAAAATTGGTCGATTCGTTTGCGGTTTTCGCAAAAAATTTTCTTTATGCCAGTATTTTCTTGAAATAAAATTTTAAAGTTCAATTTCAAAAAATGCCGATAGGGGGCGCTTTAGACTTTGGAGTAACAAACAACTATTTTTTAACGTTATTTTTTGTATTTCTTTAAATGATTTCGAAAGCTTAGACTTAAACTTAAATTTTGATCTAAAAATCTGAGTCCTAACGAGTAGTTAAGTAGCATAAACTGAAATTTGAAATTTGAAACCCTTTTCCCCCCAGAACAAAAATCAGTTATTCCCGATCTTTGTGTCGTAGATTAGGCTCCAACTACTGCCGCGTTTTGCTAAAATTATTCTTTATGTCAGTATTTTCTTGAAAATAAATTTTAAAGAAAATTTTCAAAAAATTCCGATAGAGGGCGCTTTAGACTTTGGAGTAACGAACAACTATTTTATACCGTTATTTTTTGTGTCTCATTAAATGCTTTCTAAAGCTTAGACTTAAACTTAAATTTTCTTCAGTAGCGAGGGGAGGGGGTTCAAATTTCAACTTCTGAACATAGTTCAGTTTGCACTACTTAACCATGCCCAACGATTCTGTGCTGTGATACGAGGCAAAAATACAACTTTCGTTAAGGACTGCATAGTCGGAATTCACTCATAAAGGCACTGGCACAGTTGGAAACGTCGCTCATGCAAACGTTAAAGCTCCATTCCTGACGCTAGTCACCGGGTGAAGAAGGAAACAGAAAGTATGCAAATGTCAAATGGGGAAGAAGAAGAACACGTATGCAAAATTTCGACACGATTCAGGCATAAAAACCACTGAACGGTGAGTCAAGTGTAAGTCGCTGTAGTAATGAATCGGAAGATGGTGCCCTTCACGAATAAGGAAAAGGCTGAGATGCATTTAATTTACGGAGCGGCAGATGGAAATGGTGCAGAGGCACAACGAATGTACGGAGAGCGATTTCCCAACAGGCGGTTGCCTAACCGCAAAACTTTCGAGCGCTTGCACAGACAGTTGTGTGAGACGGGATCATTTCTCGCTTCCCGGTCGAATGCAGGTCGTGCAAAAAAGGACGAATCAGTAGTTGTTGCAGAAGCCATTCTGGATGTAGTAGCGGCGCAGCCAAGTACAAGTACACGAACAGTGGCTAGGCAGGTGGATACCTCACAGTCCATGACTTGGAGGGTACTGAAGGATGAACATTTGCTCCCGTTTCATGTGCAACGAGTCCAGAAACTGTCTCCAGGGGATTATCCAAATCGTATTGAATTCGCCCGCTGGTTTCTGCAGCAGAACGCGCTAAATCCACATTTTGGACGAACTGTGCTTTTCACCGATGAATGTACCTTCACACGTGAAGGTACATTTAACACACACAATGCATATGTATGGGCGGATGTCAATCCACATGCTACGTATCCACATGCTCATCAGAGACGCTTTTCCATCAATGTTTGGGCAGGAATCCTCGGAGACCACCTAATCGGACCGTACCTTCTTCCTGAACGCCTCAACGGTAAAACATACCTCACATTTCTGCAACATGTGCTGCCAGACCTGTTAAACGTTGTTCCTCCACGCATCCGGCGGGTCATGTGGTTCCAGCACGATGGAGCGCCAGCCCATTACGTACGAGACGTCCGCAACTATCTGGACATCACATTTCCGAACAGATGGATTGGTCGAGGTGGTCCTGTTGCTTGGCCTGCTCGCTCGCCAGATCTTTCACCCCTCGATTTCTTTTTTTGGGGACGATTGAAGGCTCTTATGTATGATACACCCATTGAATCCCCCGAGGAACTGGTCGCCAGACTTTCCGCCGCTGTAGGGGAAGTGCTCGAAAAGCCTGATGTTTTCGCGAATGTTCGCCGTTCCATTCTTCGCCGTTGTTCTGCGTGCATAACCTCTGGTGGTCACAATTTTGAACATTTATTGTAATTACATGCTAATAAATATGCTTTGGTAACATAATCCTAATTTGTGTCTTTTTACCTCGTATCACAGCACACAATGTGTGGACATGGTAAACTGAACTGTGCTCAGGAGTAGAAATTTCAAACCCCTCTCCCCAGATATTTAACCACGTCTAACGATTCAGATTTTGGGCTGAAAATTTAAGTCTAAGCTTTAGAAAGCATTTAATGAGACACAAAAAATAACGGTATAAAATAGTTGTTCGTTACTCCAAAGTCTAAAGCGCCCTCTATCGGAATTTTTTGAAATTTTTCTTTAAAATTTATTTTCAAGAAAATACTGACATAAAGAATAATTTTAGCAAAACGCGGCAGTAGTTAGAGCCTAATCTACGACACAAAGATCGGGAATAACTGATTTTTGTTCTGGGGGGAGAAGGGTTTCAAATTTCAAATTTCAGTTTACGCTACTTAACTACTCGTTAGGACTCAGATTTTTAGATCAAAATTTAAGTTTAAGTCTAAGCTTTCGAAATCATTTAAAGAAATACAAAAAATAACGTTAAAAAATAGTTGTTTGTTACTCCAAAGTCTAAAGCGCCCCCTATCGGCATTTTTTGAAATTGAACTTTAAAATTTTATTTCAAGAAAATACTGGCATAAAGAAAATTTTTTGCAAAAACCGCAAACGAATCGACCAATTTTTCCATGTTTTATAATCATTTGAAATTTCGGACCCTAAACTTTAATGCCCCCTATCTCCTTGGGAATACGTCTGGGACCCTTAGTCTCCTATTTAATATTATTTGTCTTTAAGTGTACTATAACCCCTTAAAGTTCTGCCCATCTTTTATGAATCACCCTGTATATATATATATATATATATATATAATATCTGAAAGAAAATTTTGGGCCCCTGCCGAAGAGAAATCCCGGCTACGCCACTGCTTCAAACTACAAATTTTATTTATAAATTAAATTAAAAAACACTACATGGAAATAAAACAAATTTTATTAAAGGAATTTTCTAGTTCTATCAAGATTGAAAAATCTACTTCAATTTTTTTATTTTCTGCTTAAAAATGGTAATTCAGATATCAAAATATGAATGTGGATTATTACTGTCAACAGCTTTTTGATACTAAAGTAGTTTTACAAATGTAAAGTTTATTGTATGATAATCCAGAGTATAAGCTTGTGTTCATTGCTAATAAGCATTTATTAGAAAACTTACTAATTTCAACTAAACCTTTAAACTGAGTGACGATTAAATCATGTATGAAATCACATGCTCCTTTATAATAATCTGCAAATTATGATGATAGAAAAGTTTATTTATATTTTAGAGATCCAATGCGAAATGAATGTTTTCTTTTGATTTTAGTCTGCCAGCATTAGCTTAAGGCTTGCATACTTTTAGTTTTCTATTATGTGCAAGTCATAATTAGTCTTTAACCCCTTAAGGATCGCTTAATATTTGGAAAAACAATAAAAAAAAGTACCTAATTTTTTATTACAGAAATTGAATAATTATAAGTTTTCTAAATAAAATATGCAATTAGTTTTTTTAAGGCGAAAAAAAAAAAGATGTTACAAAACAAATTCACGTTTGTAGAAAAGTCATCATGCGAGAATTCTGTGTCTTAAATGTTTGTTTTACACCATACAAATTAATGCGAATAAGACCTTACTTTTTCACATCTTAGATCTTTATTTATCATCATCACACAAATTTTTACAAATAATATTTTAAATAATATATGTACACATTAAATTTTGATTATTAATAATTTTTTTTGAGTGTGGTATATTTCGAAACATGCAATACAAAGTCCAACATCACAAGCAGCGCTAAAAACCAAACCCTAGCTATGATATTCAAAGACGACACAGAAATGCCAGTTAAATTTTTCTGGTTTTAGAAGTTTTACCAGCAATTAAATCTCCAGTCCGGAAATATGACGAGCATGAAAAATAACGAACGACACTTCAGCCCATGATATTGACGGGAGCAAGAATTAAGGGGTAAGAGGGGATAAGGGGTGAAAGTAACGTTAGTGACTGTATCCCTTTTTCATCGTGAACTCTGCTCATACTGTGCTTTGCTCTTACATTCAAGAAGTCACTTTCATTCATAAGTAGATATAATTAGAAAGTATTGTTATTCCGATAGAAAGCAATCAAGCAGTGTTTCCTATTTTCCTATAAAAGTACTGGATCTTTCAGATAATGGTGTCAAATTTTTCAAGGACACAAGAATTATGTAAGATTGTTTTGAATAAGTAATGTATAGGAAACAGAAAAACGTTCGATTCTTCATCATATGAATAATAATTTCTACAAATTTCATTCATTGATTAAACACACTTTGTTAGTGTGCCTATCAGATTGCCTTCTTGTCGGAGAAAAATATGAGAATCCTTTTAAGGAAGAATATTTTTATTTGAAACTAAACTCGATAAGATTGAATGTAAATTTCCTAAAATTAATTATATGCTAGGGATTAATAGTTATTACCCGACTGCCAAGAAGGGTTATGTGTTTCACGCGTATCTGGGTATGTGGATTTCTTTATGCCCTCGAAACATGTCAACGGCTGGATGAATTTTAATGAATGAGGTCTCTACCGATTCATCTTAACCGTCCGATGGTTATAGGCAAGGTTTTGTTTGTATAAATTCAAAATGGATGCCGTAAAATACAAAATGGCGGTAAAGACGAAAAAAATTACGCTCCATATTGAATGGCATATCATTGGATAGGTCTTTTAAAATGAAGACGATGTTTCATTGACTATTTTACAGTGCTCCGTTTAAATAGTACACAACCTGGAATTTGTGTAGGTAGGATCTCTAGTTTTACTGCAACTCTAACCATCATAGACATCTATAGGCCTCATCAAAACTAACAATTAAACAACTTAAAAATCATCAATACAAGTAAATAAAAAAATAGTTTCACATTGATGAGAAATAATTAAATAGTTCGTTTTTTACGCAGTCGGGTTTTTTGATCTTTTAAATTTAATTTTTACTTGTTACAAGTACTTGTTACAAGTAGCAAGAAGTTGCTAAAAAATGAGATTTAAAACATCTTTTAAATATTATGTAATTTCTTTTCTTTTCTTTTTTTTTATTGCATAATTTTAGTATCGGACTATGATGACAGAAAATGTTTCGGGTTCGGATTTAAAATCGTCGGGCTCAGGCTTTGAAAAGTGAGCCCGAATTCATCTTTAAAAGACAACCCCAAGGCCGAAACTAGCCTTTTTCGCACCCGGGACAAACATGGATTTTGGCGCCCCCCCTCCCCTCCCCTTCCGCAAAGTATATTTACAAAGAGAATTTTAACAGAGTTATTTCCTTCTGATGGACTGACGGCTTTCATTATTCGAAACAGCCGTTATAAATGAAGTGTTAGGTGAAGATGAAAGAGCAGTCGTAAAAAGTTAGAACTCTTATTTTCTGGTCAGAATGGGAAAAAAATGGCCATACTTTCTTATTAAAAAAAAAATGATTCCCATTTTTTTCCCCCCATTCTGACCAGAAAATCAGAGTTTAACTTTTTTCGGCTGCTCTTTCATCTTCACCTAATACTTCATTTATAACGGCTGTTTCATAATAATGGAAGCCATCAGTCCATCAGAAAAAATGATCCATTCCAAAAGGTATAAGTCCGATTGAAAAAAACTAATACTTTGAGCAGAAAGAAGAGGGATTTCCTTTTTTGCAGGAATAATATGACCTGCAATTTTCATGACACTAATAAAATCACATAGCTGCCAATGTTGTACGGTTCAGTTACCTCTAAAATTGAATACAAATTTTTGCCATATTTAATCGTTGACGATTGTTAGACTTTTTAAACTGGATTTCCGGAAGTGACAGCCAATTTTTTCCTTGCGATGACATTTCTGTGGCTGTCAACTCGTAAAACTTGGCTAAAAATGCTAATCTTTGCCTTTATAAGAAAATGGGAAACTAATTTCTTGGTATCTAAACAAAATCGGTAAACTTTATATTTTTATGAAATTTAATGCAAATTTTTTGTATTTACGAAGGAAAATGACTTCGCGAAAGTATCGGAAAAGTAGTTAGTTTGGATTCGTGTATAGCTTTCAATATGAAAAATTCTTATAACGAGATGTAATCCCCCCCCCCAAAAAAAAAAAAAAAAAATCAAAAAAATTCCGCTTTATACAGGATCCTTAGGTCATATCTTTAGATTCTTCTATGCTTTGTCATACGCCAGACAGGATGATTTTAACAATACCGTGCTAAACATAGATGTGAGAAAAATTGACAAACAAAATCTTCATTGGGCGCCCCTTCGTTCTGGCGCCCGGGCCACATGCCCCTTTGCCCCCCTTAGTTTCGGCCCCTGACACACCCTTCCATTTATTACTCTAATTATTATTTGTTGTTGCACCAAATGATATTATTATTAGTACTGGGCAAGAAAGAGATGTTCTCAATTATAAGGACATCTTAATGACTCCAGTTCCAATCAACCAATTACTATTCATATCCTATATAATCTTATCAAGAATCCTCTGCGATTGATGAAGCCGCCAAAGTCGGCAGTTTTTTGATTTTAGATAGTTGGCTATAACAATTTTTTAAAGACGGTTGAGTGGATTTACGAAAGTTCTTATGTCCTGAACATGATTCGATCATTTTATTCGATCATTCTTTGCTTATTCAACAGAGAGGCTATTTTTTACAATGAACATTACAGCTGTACCTCTATCTATTAAATAGAAATGCATTAAATTATCAAACATACAGTGTGCTAGCTTTCTATAAAAATAAATGTTAACAAAAAGAGTGATCTAATTATACACAAATAGGTAAAATCAACAAGAACTTCAGTATTATCAATGTGTTTTTTAATAAAATATAATTAATAAAAAGTATTTAATAAAAGCACACATTTATTTAACGAAATTAAAAATGCAAAATGTCTAAAATCTCGTAAGAATTAAGTTATTGCGTACTCTTACGCCTGCTTTTCTTAAATGCGAATCAGATCCTTGTGGCAATATTGGACCTCATGCTTCATCAGCATCTAGATCCGATTCTGTAGGTGGGTCCATCACATTAAAATGCCTACAGATGTTGTGTAGTACACAACAAGCATTTATTATTTGCCCGACAGTAACTGATAGCTGACGGGCTTGAATGAGGAACCTATCTGCTTTTTAACAGCCCATTACACCTCTCAATGGTGCTTCGAGTTGAAATATGTCGTTTGTTATAGCTTTGTTCTGAACATGTGACAGGATTATGAAGTGGTGTTAACAGCCAGGGCTAAAGAGGATAGCCCGTATCACCTAAAAAGAAGAAAAGAATGATCACACATTTCACTTCTCACTGTCGTTTCCAATTTCCTGCATTTGGGATTAAAATTGACTTCTTGAATTTGCCAGTAGTTGTGAGTTTAGATTTGAGAAATGTTTTAACAACAATAAAGTATCTATTTTAGGGATTTCTAAAATATTTTTTAAAATTTTCTGCCCCTCCTCTCTAAAAAAACAGCTCTTGAATAGCTTAAGGCTCCCGTCCCTGCAGGCGAAGAAACACGTAAGCTAATGCTAAACCTATGGGGAGGTTATTTTCTAATATCTCATTTGCATTTCGACATTTTAAAATAATTTTCTTTGCATTGGATAGCTGAGGTCCATCTCTACATTGCTCCCCCCCCCCTTTTTCCACTTTTTTGATTTTGGTTGCAGATTTTTTTTATACAGTTACTTTTTTAACCGGTTCTGAAAGTGTCATTCTATGTGTACTTATGTTTATATAATATTGAAACTAGTCTGATGTGCTAAAATCTTGTAAATTCTGCAAATTGCAGCATAAGAGCGCTGTCTATTAGGTGATTTAAATCAAAACCTAATCGACAAAAACTTGCGAGGCAGAGTCAATAAATTCCCAAAATGGTCGCTAGATTCACGCAGGGTGTTCGTTGGAGTGGAAATATCTTTTTTTGGAGGTTGGCAGTACCGATAAGGAAAACACACAGGCATCAGGAATTCATTTCCGGTACTGTTGGCCTTAGCTGTGGATCATTTCTGGCAGAGGGAATTTTTCATTCGTCGGATTTTGAAATGTCTTCTTTAGAGCAGCGTGCAAACATCAAATTCAGATGCTGGAGAAAGCATACGAAAATAAGGCCATGAAAAAAACGGCTGTGTACGAGTATCATTTCGTGAAGGTCACACAAGCATCGAAGATGACCCTCGGACTGGGTGCTCCTCCTGTTCCATCGCAGATGAAAATGTTGAGCGTGTTCGAGGGCGTCGAGCACGTGCGAGGGCGTCATTCACTACGAATTTATTCCTGAAGGCCAAATTGTCAATAAAGAACTTTACCTGGAGATCCTTAAATGACTACGAGATGAAATCAGATGAAAGCGACCTGAAAAATGGGCAATAAACGATTGGTTTTTTTTTACACGACAATGCTCCACCACATCGCACTCTGATTGTGAAAACTTTCCTTGCCAGACACAGTGTTACCACTCTTGACACCCTCCTTATCCTCCCGACCTAGCACCAGCGGATTTTTACCTGTTTCCACGGCTGAAAATGAAATTGAAGGGACACCGGTTTAGGGATTCAGATGAGGTGATCGAAAATGTGACAAGCTACTGAAGGACGTCTCAAAAAATGAATTCAAGGTGCGTTTTGAACAGTTATACGAACGCTGGAAAAAGTGTGTGGATGCAGGCGGAAAATACTTTGAAGGCTAATAAGGTAAGATTATTGTTCTATTTTTTTAATAATTTGTAATTGACGTATTCCGGGAATTTTTGACTCTACCTCGTATGTCAACGTCTATCTGAATGTGAAGTTTGAAAATCCGTGGATTAGTTTTTGAGATAAAGCTGTTGAGAAAATCATGAAAAAGGCAGCATAGCAGCACCACCTATTGGGCGATTAACACCAAAAACTAATCAGCACCAATTTATATCAGGGACTAACTGAATAAAAATATTTATTAAATTTAGTACATTAGTTATTGAAATACAAAATTTGTGTCACATACAGACATTTTGTAAAAATATGTTTTTCGGGATACCTGACCACTAAAATGTGTAAATCCATCAAAAATTTTCACGAATCCATTACTTTCTTCTACAGATTTAAGAAATTCAAAATATATAATACTTGTTATACCGTAAAATGACTTAAAATTTTATGTAAATAAATTGTTAAAATGTACCTAGAAGCCACGAGCCTTCCTCATTATGCTGTGTTAGAGCGCATCTTATATCTGAATGCTTCCAAATAAATGCGTCAGGATTACTCCCAGGATATTTGGAGATCATATTTAACACTAGAACGCCCGGAAATTTTACTCAAGTTTCATAAAAATACTTCACTCCAGAATTTTTATTTAAATTTATTTAACTGATTTATTTAACGTAATTCTGCGTTGCTTCAATTTTTCTTATTTTATGAAATAAATTCTGGTTCCAATGGACGTTTAATCATGAAGTCGGAGTCGAATCGACTCCTCCCGGGCGTTCTAGTGTTAAAATCTTCATATCGGAATCGCAAATCTGTAATAATAAATAGATAAACGGCCAAGAGCGAGCATTACTCGAGCACAGAGGGTTCCGTACAATCTCTCTATTCTAAAAAAAAAAGTAACCACCGCTGTCACCGCCCGCCGCCGCCGGTTTTGAATTTTTTGTGACCGGAGGTCTTTCTTCGTTAATATTAAGAAAAATACTGCATACAAAAATATGAAAATCGGTGGTATTATAGAGAAATGTTTGATAAACACGCAGATGCAGACAGTTTTCAAATCGAAGAATTATTTTAAGAGATATTTAATGCTAAAGTTGGTCAAAATCGTTCCATTAAAAAAGTTTTATAGCAGCAAAAACTATACATGGCAGTGTAATCATTTTTAGATCATTTTATGCGTTAGAATTTGCCGAAGTGCAGATTGCATTAATTTTTTTATTTTGACTCATTTTTTGAGCTTTTATTTCTATTTTAAATTCATATTTTTAGCATTTTGAGAGATATTTTTTACATAATTTACAATATGGCATTAATTTAAACTGTTGCCAACTGTATAAACAGCGCAAACAATGTTTGCTTCAAATTAAAAATTTATTTACACGTGACTATTGTAAATATAAAATATAAAAAAACAGGAACTCATTGAAAATTACGCCATAAAAACTATTTTAACACGTGAATTTTAAAAGAGAAAGAATATTGTAGAATAATAAATTCATTAACACACATTAGAAGTCTTAAATAGGAGAAATTACGTCACATTACACTTATTACGTAAAATGAACAAAAAATAATGTCGCAAAACAGTTTAAATTTAAAAAATTGCGCGAGACATTTATTTGATATTTTTCAACTATTTTTGTTAGGACAGCTTAAATATTTCATTTCATAACAAAAGTATTTTCACGTGAATATTAAAAAGAGAAAGAAAAGTTTGGTGAAAATTACGTCAGATTACAAACCATATATTTAAAATGTCTTATTTAAAAAAAAAAAACTTTCTTTTCGCTTTGTTAAAAAATACCGGGAGACAAAGACTGTTTACTTAATCCATTTTATATTTTGAAATGTTTAACTAAAATTATTTAATCAAAGACGGAAGCAGCCATTGTATCTTAACAGTAGCTGATTTGGCCAAATTCCCCAATCAAAGAGAAATGAATAGAAACCCGTTTATAGGGAGATCGCCACTGTTTTTTAACTTATAATTCAATCTTTCGAAATCTTTTTAAAGCCAATCAAATTAGCGTGCTTTTAGAGTCTGCGGTGTCTGAAGGGGGGTTGGCGAGCGTAGCTCGTAGGGGGCTGAGCCCCCTAGTAATATATGAATTAGTAAGTGTATTATTTAAAAAATACCGTTGCTAAAAGAATACTAAGACTTAGTAAAAACTATACAACGTAGATTTGGGTATAGCTGTATAGTATACAGGGTGCAAAGGAAAGTCCCTTTAACCTGAAAATACTTGCGAACGGAGAGATCTACAGCTATACAAGTGAGGTAACAATACAGTAAAGCGACTACGCCCGACCTAATGCAAACGACAGCAGCACCCTTAGTGGCGAAATTTGGAAGATAGCCATTGCAAATCGAAAACGAAAAGAGGTAGAGAACATTTTCCAATTAGAAAGTTTTAGAGCATCAATTAATTAGTACGAAACGACATTTGGTTCACACGGATAAGATAAATCGTCGCCTGCATAACCAAAAATGTCCGAAATCGATGAGTGACGATTCTACTTTGCCTATTCAGATTCCGGAAATGTAGCAGTGCACAATTGCAGATTGTGACGTTGTACTGTGCTGTAATGACTGTAAAGATTTAATTTCCAATGCATTTAAAATTTTAGAATAACCCTTTCAGGGCCAGAAGAATTCTGCTCGTAAACTGATAAAATAATTGTCTGACACCAGAATATTCAAACGAATTTCTCAGAAAACAGAAACCCGCTAATTTGCACTTTCATTACAAAAGCAAAATTTTATTAAAATATTCTTGGTGCCATTTGTCAGTTTGGAATTAAAATTAGGTAGCTAGACCGTCTAGCCACCGCCCTTGAAAGGGTTAAATATATGTCGTCGTATTGAAGAGGCTTGCAATAGACGTTCCATGCTGAGAAATGTGCATGTAGAATTACTCTCACGAATACAAACATGTATCGTGAGCAATGGCGAACTTTTCGAACATACTCAATATTAACTTTTTATCACTGTGAGACAATGCCTCTTTTTTTGTGTGTGATGTTATCAAAATGTATTGAGAAATACGTATTTATAGCATAAATTTTGCGTATTTCTTCAGATTTCTGAGTATTCAATTCAAACGTTTACTCAAAATGGAGTGCATCGATTTCGGTCAATTTTGGGTTAACAGGCGAAGATTTATATTATCCATGTAAGCCAAATGTCGTATTCCATTAATTGATGCTCTAAAACTTTCTAGCTGGAAATTTTGCTCTATCTCTTTTCGTTTTCGATTTCCAGTGGCTATCTTCCAAATTTCGCCACTAAGGGGGGGCTGCTGTCGTTTCATTAAATGGGGCATAATCGCTTTACTATACCGTTACCTCACTTGCATAGCTGTAGCGCTCTCCGTTCACAAGTATTTTTAGGTTAAAGGGACTTTCCTTTGCACCCTGTATACTAGAAAAGTATAAATGGATATACCATGAAAGTTCAAAGATATATGGAACCTAAATAATAGCAAATATAGCTATTCTGTATATTTGTTATTCCATATAGGTTTTTAGTTAACCTTTAACGACATAATAGGTGTATTGAGAGAGTCACTCAATGGAAACTAGTAGCGAATCCCATAGTATTTATGTGATTAATTCTCATTAAATTAGTCTGTTTTTAACAATTTGGCGTTTATTGCTTTTATACTGCTACTGGGCATTGCATACATAAATATATCCTTAAAATTTGTTATCTAGGCTTTAAAAGCCGATGGAGCATAGAGTATACGCCGTCCCTGTCATTATGTATGTCCAAACCGTCCGTATCTTTAAGGGTTAATATCTCGGCTAATTACCGACTATTTTTTCCGAAATTAATGATCAACAATGCTTTTATATTTTTGCTTCGATAGGTACCTCCAGCTCTGCTCAACACTGGGCCCGTAAATCGAAATTTGAGTGTAACGGAAAAATGCGATTTTCTCAAAAACTATGTGACTTAGGGTAATCGCTATAATTTTCCTACAAGGTTTAAATTAATGTCTACTACCTCTATTTTTTTAATAATTTTAGTTTCAATGTATTCGGAATTAGATGGAGGGGGGGGGGGACATATTTTTGCACTACATTTTCCATCATAACTTTGAAAATATAATACTTAAAATTAAATGAAATATATTTTTGATTTAAGCGTTACGAAAGCTTTCACACGATATACAATGAAAAGATTTTTTTTTTCAAGCAACTTAATTAGCCCCTCTACATTTTTCTTAAATATATTTATGAATATTTATTAATCTGTAAATATGTGGGTCAATAGTATTTATTACTTCCCCCAATTTGAGCTTTCCACGTTGCATAGATTACGAGTAAAAGGGCTGTGACAGACAGACACAGGAGTGATCTTATAATGGTTCCGTTTTTACTTTATAAGTACGGAACCCTAAAAAGGGAAAAATTTTCAGATAAGCATTCAATGTTCATTTTAAAAATAACAAATAATTTTGTTAATTTCAATGCATGTTGTTCCAAAATATGTCCTTTACAATATGAGAGTTTGTCATGAGCCCCGATTACGGAAACTTCATGGAATTTATTTATGCTAGATAGAAAGCATAAACGAGTGAATATAAATAAATATCGCCCAGTTTTTTCTTAAGATATACCAACAGAAAATATGAAAATATTGTACTGTCATTAGGAACGCACAACCATAACTACATAGAGCGTTTAGAACACTAACATACAAGGAAATGGTAAAAAATGTACAAAGTCCATATTTAGACACATGAATCAAGTTACATAAAATAAAAGCAAATAAAAAGGAATACTCATAAGCTGAAAATCAAAGAGACACAACATAATGTAGAAACAAATTTTACATTTCAAAAAAGTAGAAAAATTTAATCTACAAAGTTCATTACCAGTTGCACATTTACAGTGCAATTTCCATGTCTATTTATATACACAAACGCGGGTGCGTCTTCTGTGTCTGTGGGCCTTATGATTTTAACATGGTTGTAATCTATGCAACCTATGATTCTTGGGAAATTGAATTTCCGTTGAAATCCTGCTTTAATTAAGCTTAAGGAATGGCTATTAACCTGAAACAGTTGGCATGAATTTGTCACAAATTAGCGCAGTCACTTGATGGATGCATCGGCAGACTGATGCCTGGCTAATCTGTATCCTGTCCTGGTTTGCCACAGATCTCTGATAACTGCCTTCGGCAAAGAAATTTAAATTCCACAGGACCTAAAAAAATAAAATAGGTTTATCATAGAATTATGACAGCTAATATTTATTATTGAAAAAGAATATTGTCTACAGTACAGAGGACTTGGTCCATTTTGTCTTTTGACGAAAATCAATTTTTTAATTGTTTCACTTAAAACGTATCGAGATATCCATGAGGTATTCTAATTAAGCCAGGGGTGACAAAATATTGTTTTAGCTACCACGTGAGAGTAGATTTTCTAACAGGATGAGTGAATTTTTAGGCAGCCTGAAATACTGCAGGCTATAGAAGATATGCCAAAGTTTTTTTATATTTTTTTACAAATTAGATATATTTAACTTTATAACTAAAATTGCCACGATGTAAACATGATACTAAGTTCAACTCATGTATAGTGCTCCCGTTTGATGTTTTTCAAAGGGCGTTGTGCCCTCCCCTTTTCGTTTAAACTGCTGATGCGCCCTGTCCCGTTTCCCAGTAGCTTCTTTGTGTCATCTATTTTTTTCAAAATATTTGGCTTTTTCCTATCCTCTGCCCTCTCCCCCCAAACTTTTGAAAACATTAAGTTCTGTTGCTCTGACTCACTTGTTGCAAGTTCTAAATCAGTGTAAAGAAACATGCAGCAGCTGTATAATTGTATTGTTTTCAAATCATAATGTATTTTCCACTTCAAAATCGTACCAGAACGGCACATGTTTCCATAAGTAGAATATTCGAAAAATGGAGTTATTTTAATCAGATCATTTTATGATATTCTTGGAAAAACAGCCCGATTTCAGTTTACCTTGAAAATATATGCTAGTGAATCCAGAGTGTGCCTCCTCCCCTCCCCCTCCTCGAAATACCCTCAGGAAATTTAGGACTTAATACTAATTAAAGGTTTAGAGTTGAAATTCCCACTGCTCAGAACTAACGAATGATAATCCAATGAGAGTGTCACTCAACAAAATGTGCCCCTTTACTTGATATAAGCGCCCTTTTATCGGACAAAAATGCCCTTTTCAGCGAATCCTCCTTCCTCTTTTTTAAGAAAACGAGTTTAACTTTCTGCGGCCACTAAGAGCAACTCTCATTGTTTTCAAAAACAGGTGCTTAGAATGGTATCCCAGGATAAGGTAGGCTGTTTGTGGTGTGTGCGATTGTGAAACGGGGAAAAAAAAACTTGGGCACACATTTTTAAAGACGCCATCCTGGTCAAAATATTAATTGGAAATTACCCTGGGCTAAAATTTGTAAAACATTAAAATAAGCGGAATATTCCAGTAACAAAAAAGATCAAATCAGTTATGAAGCTTCCGAAGGTTTTTAAAAGCAGCTTTTTTGTCTATGTATGGTTCTGCTTATCCTTCCCATTTTAGAAATTCTACAGGAAGTGAGATGATGAAACAATATACAGTGTGATTCATAAATATCGAAATAATAGGCTATCTCCTTAAATATTGCCCTTAGGTACATACTTCAAATTTCAAAGTTTCATGAAATAAGGTGCAAAATTTGACGAGTTAAGTTGCAACTCCATGAGGGGTCTATTTGAGAAAATACAAAAATTAAATTTTTATACGGTCCCCGTAGGGTAAAATTTCCAATTAAGAAAAATTTCCTTATCCATTACTGAATTAAACAAAAAATTTCATCTTTATATCTATAAAACTCGGAGTTATGCCCGTTTAAATAATTCGTCAGGTTTTAAGGGATTAGACAAAAATTAAAATGCGTGTAATCCAAGAAACAATGTTACTTTAAGAGTTCCAGGAAATATGTAAATTTCGAATTTGATTTTTTTTTCATTTAAATAAAGATCACAGGTCTGCATGGGCCGGAATTAACAGGTCCGGTCCCAGCACGACCCGAACAAAAACTATCTTGCCACGGTTCGGTGTAAAAATTAAAAGCTCAGCCCGAGCCCGCACGGCCCGTTTGTATTTTCACAGTTCACGGTCCGTACCAAAATCACTGAAAATAGCACCGGCCCGGCCCGTGAAAAATCAATTAAACCAACCAGTCAAATTAATTAAATCAGTATGGGCCTCAGGCCAAGTCCGGGCCCACGCAGACCTCTAAAAGAGGAAATTTTAATATTGTTTCAGGGTTTAATTAAATATTAATTTTAAAAATATTAAAATATAAATTTAAAGAATGATGGAACTTATTTTAAAAAAATCATATTTTCAAAAGTAAATATTTTTTTTCAAATTTGCCGAAACAAAATTAATTTAAAATAATCAAAAGAGACATGTTCAAAGTTTGCACATTTTTTCTTTAACAATTCTTGACTTATAACAATTTAAAGACGAGAAATGGTGAAAAAAAACCATCATGCAGAAAAACGCATTTTAATTTTTAAATAAAGATTGTCTCCTAAAAAATGCTTAAATACATTTAAAAAAATTGCAGGTGAGTAAATTAACTCCGTCCTGCAGCTTAAACTTCTGACTCAGTTTAATGTTTGCCTTTTCCACTTTCTTTCTGTACTATTTAAATGTCCGTCAGATGATTTAAAAACAAGGTTTTCTAACATGCCGATTAAGAGTTTTTTCATAATTCCTCATCATCATCAACTCACAACTTTAGATTTTAAATCGCCCCGACTAGGTTATTTAAAAAAGTCTGTATTCTGGGGCCGAGCAGGCCCGGACCTTACTTTTTTCTGAAGGATCGGCCGGGGTGGGCTTAAGGTATCTTTTCCATATCGAACCGGGACTGGATTCCTTTTTCCTAGTTTGGAACGGGGAGAAAATTTCACTCACGAACCAACCCGTATTAAAATCATTGCCTCTGACTGACCAGATCCGTGCAAAAATCAGAAAAATTTGGCTCAGCCTAAAAATTTTTACAAAAAATGCATATATTTTTAAATTGCCATTATTTTATAATTAAACTTAAACATTTTTAAAAAGAATAGTAGATTTCTAGACAAAAAAATTAAAATACACTAAAACCAGTGAAACAAAAACCTGCCTATGAGGGAATCTTGTCTGAAACGAAAATAGGGGTTGATCCATACAAAATTAATATAATAATACCTGAAAAAAGAATAGACTACATTTACACCTGCTAAGAAGGGAACTGGTCTATAACGCATTTTTTCTTTCCTTTGTGATTCCGTCTTAGAAGATTTTACTGTATAACGTTTTTCAAAGTCTCCAATAAAATGAAATATGGATTAACGATATTGAATGATAAGTGAAACATTTACATATAAATAGAGATTCATTAAAAAAATAAATATCACAGCCTTAGGCCCTTCTTTAAAAATAAAGATTATAATAATGAAAAAAGAATAGCTATAATAAGTATTTTTGGTCGTAAGTACTCATACAAAACAATTTTTAACCATATCGACGCAAAAAAAACTATGTTTTGCAGAAATTCAGTCAGGCCGGTCCAAGCTCGGGCTTCGATTTTAACTTTTTTCCAGACCGGGTCGAACTTTTTTTTCTATGGGCTGCCCGAGCACAGGCCTAACTATTTCGACTAGTGAAGACCTCCAGCATATTTTGAAAGCAAGTTTAAAATAAAATCTGTACGCTGCTATTTTATGTTTAAAGGAGAGGCGTTGTCTCAAATCGACGTTTAATAACGTACAATTTCTGGATGATCCCTATCTTGCATTCAAAATAAGCCAATAACTCGTCGCTCAGAGGAATGGGTAAATGGTGTCAATCACGAATTTTGGTTATCAATATCTCTGCAAATTTTGGAGATATCGAGATGATTTTTTTTTTATTAAATTCAGGAATGGATAAAGGAAAAAATACTAATTGGAAATTTTACCCTACAGGGGCCGTATAAAAATTTAATTTTTGCATTTTCTCAAATAGACCCCCCATGGAGTTGCAACGTATCTCATCAAATTTTGAACCTTTTTTTTTTATGAAACTTTGCAAATGGAAGTAGGTGCTACGGACAATATTTAAGAAGATAGCCTATTTTTTTCTATATTTATGAATTACACTGTATAACATAAGAATTTATAAGTAAAATTAATTAGAAGGTATCATGATTAGCATGTTTTAACCCATATTGGACCACACCGATTAAATATTTTTGAAATTTTTTAAAACTTCGATTATATCATTAATATGGTGTAATTAAGTAGATACTAGCAAAATTTTGAAAAAAAGTTTTTAATTTTTTAAGTAACTAGCTGTCCTATAAACAGGACATATCAGTAGAACACATAGTAAGGACATATAAAATGCATACATAAACTAATTTTATAAGCAAATATTTTATCTTACTTTAAAAATAATGTTTATGTTGTACAAAAATTCTCTATGATTTCTCCAATAAAAAGATAATAATAACGGTAAAATTCTAGATTACAAGATCACAATTTTTAAAGGATTTTTTAAATAGATTTTTTTCAATTAAATTTTAATTGGTTACTTGTTTTTTGTTTATATGTTTATACTTTTATGTATTTTAAAGACGTCATAACAAAATGCATCCAGCAAATCCTTACCAATTTTATTTCAAAAAATGTTTTATTAGCTGTCCTATTTATAGGACACCGATCCAATATGGGTTAAATAAAATGAAAAATTGCTAGTTTAATGTATTATTTATTCAATAAAATTGCAGCAAAATTTGCACATGGATTATGAACTTTTAAAAGCTTGCCGCAGACAGCTACAAAACTTTCTGCCATTTGGCATCTCATAAAATTAGGGATAGGATTTTCAGTATATACTATATAACAGTTTATTTTTTAAAAATAAAAATGTGTTAGTTATTTTAAATTATTTTTTTACAAATCAAGAAATTTTATGTATTTTTTCTTTAACTAATAAACTGTTTTGGAAATCTAATCTCTGTTATAGAACATATTTGCAAGAAGACAGAAAAAAAAAAAAAATATCCATACGAAGTTTTTTTTAATTTAAAAATTGTAAAAGTAGCACAGTTATAAAATATTGCAAAAATACCATCTGCATGACATTTTTTCTTGTTTAAAAAGATTTTTTTTTTTTTTTAAATATGCCAAGAAAGGTATTGAAGAACACTTCATACAAAATTTAGTTTAAAAGGTATCAAGTCCCCTTAAAAGAATCAATAAACAACTTACATTTTAAAGTAAAGCTTAAGTTGATACTTCATATACGTGCATTTGCATTCAGTTTGTTGATAGGTAAACAAAAATGATCTGAAAATCTTAGAATTTTCAGTACTTTTCTTTATCTGGGCTCAAATGTCACCAACACACTACCACCCCACTCCACCCCCCAACTAATGGCATGCTACGTCATCTTTATTTAAGTGGACCTTCTACATTAGGAGACCAAAGAAAAAAAAGCACATTTGTTTGTTTTTTTTTTGTAAGAAAACTGCATGATGGATCTTTTTAAAATTTTTAACAGTTTATTGTACATATCTTAAGGTATACACAAGAATTTTTTTATTAGATTTTGTTGCTTCTACTCTAAGTTATAAACAAATATGTTCAACTACATTTTTTGACACACTGGGTAAGATTAAAAAAAAAAAAAAACTACTCAATGGATCATCTTGATTTTTTTTTTAAATTAACGCTTATTTGTCTTCGATATGAATTAAAGCTTTTACTAAAATTATTTTAAAAAAAGTTATTAACAAATAAGAACGAATTTTAACAATTTTTTTTTTTAATCAGCCATTACATAACTTTTTTTTCAAAATTTATGAATTTATGGGATCCTTTAATTTAACTAGAAGGTATACTCACGAAGTTTACGAAAAAAATTTATTTTTGTGTTTCAGATAATTCTACAAGACGTTATCATGCCCACCGTCCAGACAAAATTTTCCAAAGCAGGCGAACATATTTGTTTATAACTTAGAGTAGAAGCAACATAATCTAATACAGAAATTCTTGTGTATACCTTAAGATATGTACAATAAACTGTTAAAATTTAAAAAAAAAATCCATCATGCAGTTTTCTTACAAAAAAAATCATAAAGTGCTTTTTTTTTTTTTTTTAATCTAACAGGGATGAGAGCGCTCCGACCCAAATGACTGATTGCTATCACTAAATTTTAATAGTATTTCTCGGCATATTGAACTACATAATTTGAGATTTAATAAAGCAAATACTATTAAAATTTAGTGGTGAAAATAAACCATTTGGGTCAGAACCCTCTCATCAATAAATTCAATACTTATTTGGTTTCCTCTCGACCTTTCACTGAAAACAAAAGCATTTGCCAAAAAATGATTTAGCGCTGATAATGCATCACATCCATTGTTGTCAATTTTGTGGATTTAAAGATTTAGTTTAAAATGTAATAAAGGATATAAATAATTTGTTATTTCAAATAGTTTTATCACACCCTGTAAAAATTTCTTTTACGACACATTTATTTATAAAGTGATGGCAGAATAGGCAAAATTAATTTAAAATTTTAGTTATTTTCGAAGTAATATGAGAAAAAATAATTCTAAAATTAGTATTTAAAAGCAGTTCTTTCTACTGTTAGAGCTGCTTATATGATAATTTGCAGAAAATACTGCTAAATAGACATAAATTAAAAAACCATTTTAAATCAACGATGTTTAGTTATAATTTTATATATATTTCTACAGTGGCTATTGTAAAAAAGGAACATTTATCATAGTTTGCTAACATCAGTAATAATTGTAATGAAATATGATTTCAATTAGTCAAATTATGAAATAAAATCTACGAACAACCACGAAATAAGATTGCTTAAAATCAGTAACTACAGCCTTCAAACTTAAATTAATTGCTCAATTTACAACAGTAAAACTTCAGTATTATCTTCTTAATTTTTAATAACTGCATTGATGCTGTAGCATTGGCAATACATTGCTGCATGAATTAAAAGAGTCACGGTAGTTTGTCAAATGGCGTTTTAATATGAGGGCACCACATACACAGTATTCCACAAAAGTGATGGTACAGGAAGTATTTTTCGGAAAATATTCAAAATTAACCATGATGAGTGCAAATAAAATTGAATTAACTAATGAGAATTATTTAATAATAGCTTTTGCTATATTATAGAAGAAAAATTTAATAATAATTTCTTTTAAAAACTTCAAAAATAAAAATATATAAAATATAAGTTCAAAAATGCTTCCACAAAAGTCATGGCACACGTAGAAATTTTTAAAAATTATTAAAGAAAATCCTTTACTAATATTTAGTTAAATATCCTTTCATTTTCAGGATTGCTCTAAATCTGTTTATCATTTATTTTACCAATTTTCTGTAATATTTTTTAAATTTTTATTTCATTCTGCAAGCAAAGCACTTTTCAACTATTTTTTATTTCTGATATTATAACTATTCACTTGCTGCTGTAAGACACTCTATAAATGTTTAATGGAATTTAAGTCTCGAATTTGTGAATGGGTGGCAAGTGCGTGGGGGGCATTATAGAGCAGCCATAATCGGACAATATGAGCGGTGTGCTTGGAATCATTATCTTATTTGAAGCAGCAATCCTGCGAAACACCTAACTTTAATGCACTGTCCTCCAAATTTTATTTAAAATATCTAACTATTCAGATCTGTGCATGATAGTTTCAGTGAAATCTAAATTTCATACTCCTGAAACTGACATACAGCCCAAATCATTGCAACTCTTTCAACATGCTTTGCAGTTTTTGTCGTATATCTGGGATTCAGTGCATCCTTCTTTCTCCTCCAAAGTCTGATTCGTCCATTTATGCTGAAAATATTAAACTTACAAGGAGAGGGCCAACCTTGTTAATCACAGATTTTGATTATTTTAATGTATGTTGTAGGGTAGAGACCCCTTAGTGTCAGGTTCAACGGATTTTATCCAACGCTCCTTAGTTCTTGAGAAACCGGGGGTCTAATAATAGTACACAGCTTAAATACTTACATTGCAACCTCAATGTTAGGTTGGGCGTAGCTCAATTGGTACGGCGTTCGCTGGCTGATCTGCTGGCCCGCGTTCGGTCCCCGAACGCGCTACATTTGTTTTTCTCATTTTTTGTTTTATAAATATACTTGTAATTATAATTTAATAATTTCAATTACAAATTTTAATATCATACATTAATTATAATGTTAACAAACTTAAATTTATCATTTTTTATTTTTAAACTACTATTTATCATCCTTTAAAGAGGTTTAAAAAGAAATTGGATCTATTATTGAATGATAAAAATTCCAAAATCGCGACAAAATCTGTTGTGGTGCCATCTAGTTATGATAAAATAAAAGAATATTCAAATAAAATAAAAATAAAAGCAGAAAGAAGATAAAGATGAAAGCAAAATAATTGAAAGCGCAAGCGTACGTATTACAAATTTAAAAATCTTTAATATGCAAAAAATCTGTTGTAATTTAATTCTGATGCTAATTTTTAATATAATTATGCTTGTTACTTTAAAAACAGAATAATAGTATTATCGCATTGACTTCCTTTGTTAAAGCAATGCGTAAATGATGTTTCTTTAAAATCACGAATTGACACAATTGCTCAATATCATTGCATCGATAAAGAATATATGAAATACATTTTAAAAGTGATTTTTTTAAAAAAAATAACAGTTTTATGATGTTTTATACAAATATTTACTTAAAAGTAAAAAATTAAATAGGTTAAAATTATAATTGATATACAATATTTTAAATTTCAATTGACAATGAGATTATTAATTATACTTACAAGTATATTTATAAAACAAAAAATGAGAAAAACAAATGCAGCGCATTCAGGTATCGAACCCCGGCCCGCGGATCAGCCGACAAACGCCATACCAACTGAGCTACGACAAACCTATCATTACTGTTGCAAAGTAAGTATTTAAGTTGTGTACTATTATTAGACCCCCCGGTTTCTCAAGAACTAAGGAGCGTTGGATAAAATCCGCTGAACCTGACACTAAGGGGTCTCTACCCTACAACATATATTAAAATAATCTAAATCTGTGATTAACAAGGTTGGCCCTCTCCTTGTTAGACACATGTGAAAAAAATAAATGTTTCAGAAATGCAGATGAAGATTTTCTGGCAAATTCGATCTTTTTCTTTCTGTTGATCGGAGAGATATACGGTTTTCTCCTTGCAGATCTTAATCTAAACTCAGCATCATTAATGATCCTGTTGATATTTTTTGTATATATTATTTAATTGCCATGCTTTTCCAATTCATCTGTTATTTTTCTAGCCCTAATTGGGGAATTTTCAGACATGCAGAGTACTATTATTTTAACATCTCTCACTTTTAATGTTTTAGGAAGGTCGTTTCAAGCTTTATTTGTAATCCTTTTTTATTTTATTTTTTGTATCTATTAATTACTTTTTTTATGATGGAATAGATTTCAGACATTATTTCAGCTTTTTTTTTTTGTTTTTTTTTTTTGTTTTGTTTTTTGTTTTGTTTTTTTGTTTTTTTAAAGATTTTTTAAGATTTATCCTTTTTTTTTTCATGAAGATTAACATTTAATTTTGTTTCCTTTACTGTAAGTTCTTTTTTCGCAATTTTTAAAATTCATATGAGATTTCTTCTGCTGAGATAACAACAAATATATTTATGTGTACTGTGTATTCTGTATGAGTACGATTATGTTCAGTGAAATATGCAAATGAGTGAAATTTTTAAAATTTTTACGAATGTACCATGATTTTTGTGGAAGTATTTTTGAACTATAATAAGTTTATAATATTTTTCCAGTATGTTCAAATGAAATTTCCATTAAAATTTCATTGTATAATGCAACAAAGGCTGCTAATTAATTATTTCAATTAATTTTATTTCTACTCATCAGGGTGAAATTTACATCTTTTTTCAAGAACTAATCTGTGTACCTTCACTTTTGTGGAACACTGTAAGTTGAGACAGATATACTCATAACCAAAAAGAAAAAAAAATTCAATGTGATATAAAAATAATGTAAATAAATAAATATATATATATATATATATATATAAATCTTCAAACTGAATAATCAGTCTCACTGCATTTAAATACATTATGTTAAAACAATGTTTTTAACCTTATTTAACACAAGACTGAAGAAAATTATAAAAGTAAGGTAAGCTATTGCTTTTCAACATATCTGTTTTATAGTTTCTCCTGTATTTAGATTTCATTTTAAAATGTCAGAATATTAACAATTATTTTTGTGTAACTACTCTTAATAAATGATATTAAATGGAAAATGGGTTTATTAAACACTGAACTGTTTATTAAACACTTGACGCATGAATTGAAATTAAAAAAAAAAAAAATCAGTTTTCTCTATTAACTGTTCTCGATACTACAATATATGCGATAGAAATATTACATAAATATGCATAAGAACAGTTTTTTAATTTAGAATTATTTTCACTTTCAAAATTATAAAAATGCTCGAATTGTGACACGAAAGTGTAATCAAATATTAATAGGTAACTGAACACTATTACATACAACCTATTTTCTAAATAAACAAATATATGGGATAAATCTATATAATAGTAAGAATATTATATAAAATAGTAAAAATTTACCTTTAATCCCGGCGTTAAGGCCGTACTGGCATTAGAATTTCATTGTATAAATGGTCGAAGTACGTCTATAACATACATCGCTGCATATTTTAATAATCTGTAAGTAGATATGAATGTATAATCACTCACATCAAAAGGATTATTTCGATCTCTTAAAACTCGACATCGACGAAAATCCGCAGCAACTAATCTATCGAAAACTTCAATCCATAATATTAAAGGCGCTATTCTATTATCAAAACTTTCAAATATGAAACAACATAAACAGGAAGTCAAGTGAGGTAAAAGATATCGATTCAACCTTCCGGACGATATTTCACCTGCCTCTGAGCAGCCGGAAAAAAGTAAGAAATATTCTGGATATTCGAAATGCCTGAATTCCGAATTTTCAGGGGAGAATCGCTCATCTCCGGAATAACATCCGGAATCACCGAATTCAATACCATCAATTTATCCTGAAGACGATTGCAGAAGAGATTCGAAACGTAGATTTTAATATTTTAAATGTGTTTGTGAAATCACTGTTTTGTTGTGTATACCATTTAGTATGATGTATTTGATTTGAATACATAATTTTAAGGCCCACATCATGTTGTAACCCTTTTAACATTCGTTTTAACACATGGGCTAATGTTACCCCAATTCAAGGTAACATTGCCCCAAAACTTTCAAAAACAATTTTTGGTAAAAAATTTGGCCCACCTTCGCAGGCAATAACGCATTGCATGCGTGAGACTATAGACAACAATGCCGAACTTAGCATGGCAGAAGGAATCTCAACAACTTCACTTTTTATACAGCTTTCAATTTCTTGGATTTGATGTGTAGACCTCCGATTTCAAATAACCCCCAAAACCAGAAATCCATTGGAGTGAGGTTGGGGGAACGTGGTGACCAGCAGACCAGTACCGCCCTTAGGGGTGTGCGACAGGTGCGGCTGCACAGGGCCTCGTTCCTAGGAGGGCCTCGCGCCAAGGAAGGTCTCTCGCCCGAAAAAAAATATACACAAAATAGCTAAATATTTATCATCATTTTGTTGAGTTATTTATTTTAGAATAAAATGATAGAGTAATTAACACTGATAGAGTAATTTAATTAATTACCCCTTCGATTACATATTTTTTATTATAAATTCTTGCAAATTGGCGACTATATGGAAATGCGAAAGCGAAAGAAATTTTAAAATATTCGATTGTAATTATCATAATGGAAATAACAATCTTTTCCACTAAATTGTTTTAAAAATTACTCAATTTTGCATAATTTTAATCGATTTTCGGCTGATTACTAATCTCCTGTTTACGAATCTCACATAAATATACCAGAAGTTTCACACTCAGGTCCGGGGCCTTGGAAATCTACCCTTGTAACAGGTCAACCAGTTACCTGGGTACCTGTTACCTATCTTTGTCACCTTGTTACCTATGGTGACCTGTTACACCTGGCACGGTATAGAAGCTAACAGCTCAGTCCGTGCTTGAACCGAACAAAATTCGTTAAAATCAGGCCCAATCCGACTCAATTTTTTCAACATGCTCTTGCCGGGCCAAGATCAGGCTTATTTTTTTTTTCTTCATTGTCATGCCGGCCGGAACCGAACTTATTTGTTCCTTGAATGTGTCAGGCAGGCAATATGTTTTGTAAAAATATTAATAGCGATAAAGAACTTCTGTTAACGGAATCTTTGGAAATATACCTTAAGGTGGTTTTCAAATTCCCTGCTCAACAACGTAAAACTTTCTGAAATATTTTCAGACTCATTTTTTAATATAAAGGCCTAAAAATGACAGGCCTGACTATTAAAGCGATTTGGAATCATTTAGCGTTTTCCATTTTTCCAAATCTACGTTTTATTGTACATCTTCAAAAGTTATGATGTCTTTAACCCTCTTTTTTTTTCTTTTATTCTAAACTACATTAAATAAATTACTTATCGAGTTATAAGAGATTCTTGTCACATGACGGCAGGTTTTCTTCCATTCCCATGCTATCGTATCGGAAATTGGATTCAAAATGTCAACATTCACAGCATTTTCCTCAAGGATCTATTGCCTTTATCAAAAAATGGAAAACGTTATTCGATTACACAGATACTAAATAAGACGGCCAGCCAATTTGATGAGTTTTCGAAAAGAAATATAGATTCAGAAATGTGTCAGAAAGTAGCTCATTTGGATTTGAGAACATCCTTAATAAATTACAGAGAAATATTTTCTCAAATCTACGTTTTATTATACATCCTCAAAAGTTATGATGGCTTTAACCCTCTTTTTTCTTTTATTCTAAACTACATTAAATTTTTAATAAATCCTTATTTGAATATAGAAAAGTAATCATTAATGTTGCTATTGTGTGTTTTCTGTCTTACGAATACATAGTAATCTAAAAAGTACTGTAAAGTTTCCCCTAAAATACGTATGCAGCATTCTTTAAAAGAATTGTAAGTTATAGTCCAGGCAATATGGAATTTTACCTAGCAAAATTAATGGTAGTTCTGGAAATCGGCTTACTTTATGTTTTTTGGATCGCTGAATCCGAATTTGTAACTTCCCACCAAAATTTCCCCCGGCAACTCCCTCAAATTTTGGTAAAAAGCACCCCAAAAAAGGTTTTTATTAAAAAATTGTTTACACGGAGCGAGTTTACTAGCTACAAGCCGGCGAATTCACTAGCTGCTAGTAAACTCGCCCCGTGTAAACACGTTCGCTAGCGAACTATCTGGCAGCTCAGCGAGTGGGAAAAAAGTTGAAAGCTCGGCTACTTTTCTCGCTACTCGCTGGCGTGTTAGCTACCTGGCTAGTAAACTAGCTGTGTGTAAACGGTGTTGCTAGTGAAATCGCTGCGAGTATTCAGTGGTTTCGTGGTTCTGCATATGTAAACAATGTCGACTGGAGTAGTTCGTGCGGGCGTGAATGAAACAAAATAGATTTTTTCGAACAAAATTAACAAATAGGATACCAATAAATAAAATATTTTTGAGAATTATTCACTGTTTGAAATAACCACCATAATTATCACAAGGTGAATGTTATAATTATTTTAGGTAGATATTTTAAAATACTAATGTCGGGGAATTTCAGTTATCAAATTATTGAGACTGTACAGGGTATTTAAAGGGCAATAATTGGAAGAAAAAAAAAATCTGAAAAAAAAGTTTTGTATCAGTGCATAGATTCGTATATTTTCCACTATTTTTCACAGTTAATATTCCAATAAGTGCAATTTAAAAATTAAATGTGATTAATTAAGATTTTCAGTTAAAAGATTTTATGCCCTATTAAACATCATTGAAATTGCATTTTTACTTTCTTCTATCTTTACAAGAAGAAAGTATTGGATTCGTAAAAATTTTCGACTTTCGGTTTTCGACGGATTTACACGTTTTAGAGGTCAGGGATGCCGAAAAACATGTTTTTACAAAATGTCTGTCTGTGTGTCTGTATGTGACACAAATTTTGCGGGCGCTCTATCTCAAGAACTAATGCACGGAATTTAATAGAAATTTATATTCAAGTAGTCCCTAATATAAATTGGTGCTGATTAGCTTTTGGTGTAAATCGCCCAACAGATGGCGCTGCTATGCTGCATTTTTCAGAATTTCCCCTACAGCTCTATCTCAAGAAGTAATGCACGAATTTTCATCAAACTTCAAATTCAGATATGAAATGGTGCTAAATTGATGTAATTTCTTGTACTATTTAAATGATTTAATTGATATGATTTATGTAGAAGAAAGTTTTGTGATGGCCACAACAAACTAGTTAACAGTGATTTCATGGGGTGTCCATTACTGAAAATAGACAAATGAAGCGTTAAAATAATGGACACGGGTCTTAAAACCTTAAAAATTAATGAAATTTTATAAATGAGCATTAGAATATAAAATTCAAATTTCATCTTTTAATTTCGTATTGCAGTAATCTGTGTGTTTTATGTTCCATAACACAGTGTACTCTTGGTATACATTTAAAAAATCAGCAATATCATTTGCGTTCCACTTCATTTTTCCACGAACACACACACAAAAGAAAAAAAAAAGCAGGAAAACTCTGCACTTAATATAAAAACAAACACTGTTTACAGAAAAAAAACCATAAAAGAAAGCTTTAGAACGCAGCAAGTGATGCAATAGCGAGTTGGCTACTGAGCGAGTAAACAAGTTCGTGTGTAAACGACCACTATCTCGCTAGCTGACTCGCTCGCTTCTTTTCTCGCCGGCTTGTAGCTAGTAAACTAGCTCCGTGTAAACGAGCCTTTAACTGCTAACCGCTTCTCTGTATTGAGTGTGCTGAATCAGTTATGACTCTACTGCAAGCAACATGACAGTCAACTGACTTGTCCTATTGGATTTCATTATATATTAGCTCAATTAGAATTGCCTTGATAGCTTTCAAAACCTATTTCACAAATTTTACGAAACTTCATATGTTATATTTTATCGTAAATGTATGCTGAATTTTATTAGACGTTAATCACCTACTGAATTCTGCAATCCCGATTTCCGTGATAACTATATATCAAAGACATTAATCACCTACTGGATTCTGCAATCCCGATTTCCGTGATAACTATATATCAAAGACATTAATCACCTACTGGATTCTGCAATCCCGATTTCCGTGATAACTATACATCAAGAACGAAATAGATTGCCTTTTCATTTTGATGACGGTCGATTAGCTTTATATAGAAGAAAGATTGTGATGGTCGCAATATAGTACTTTCTAAATTTTCATCGAACTGTTTCTTCATGTGACCAGTGATCCTCTTCAATGTCCTCTGCAAGCTGGGAAGTGTTAAGCGACAAAGTGGAAAATATTGCCATTCACTTGTGGCTTTTCCTGATGAAGAAAATGGATTGATAGTACTTAGAATCCGTGTTTATTGGCTTAAAATTTCGCATGCTTTGGGAATAATCGTTGAAACTGGAGAAAGCTATTTGTTTGTTTGATTCGAGTAAAGAATTTACATTAGATTAAAAATGAACTTTATGAAGTGATCCTTTTTATAGACTAGGGTAGGTGGGGGCAAGGATACGCACAGGCAATTTAATATGAAAAAAACATTTCTACAATCATGACCGCTGGTGGCAGTTTCGTCTCAAGTGTAGTAGCTGTGAAAAAAGTAGCACTCCGTGCCAAGAAAATGTAAGTTTAAATTATTGAATTTTGATCCAATATTTTTAACTTTTGCAATAAAAAAACTGAAAATGAACTGATTGAGGGGAAATATTCTTTACTGTGGTGAAGCTGATTGTACTTTGCGTATTAGAAGTATTGAAATGGTAAATGAAAACTGATATGAAAATTTAGCATTGTATATGAATAGTAAATTAGGAAAATATTTTCACATTAACTATTTTAAGTTATACTGATCTTAACTAAAAATTGACACTGACTTAACATTATTAGTTTCTGTTTCATTTTAAGAGGGAGTTAATTTTCTCCCTCCCCCGCCCTTATTATAATGCCTTTGTATTAAGTGCGAAACCTTTTTAAGTTCATTCTATTAAACTGACAATTTAATTTGAAATAAATAATAGACCGTAAGTTATGCATGTAATCACTTGCAAATATGCTTAATATTTCTTTTTAATTCTCTTCAAATTGTGCACAATTTCAAAATCTGTGTAAATATTTGGTATATTCATTTTCTTTTCTCTTTAAATGTTTTCAATATCTAATGTTTAAGACTTAACTTGCCTAACAATGCCGCTTGGCAACTAGGTGAGAAAGCAATTTTCACTCTCATTTGCGATTTTGTAGCTTATAAAAATCCTATAAAATTTTCATATTTAAAATTTAAAAAATCGAATTTATATGGATTTTTACTGTATTATCTTAGGCATAGTGTTCCACACGGTAACTCTCCAAACCAGTGCAACAATCCATATTTCGACACGTTGGTAGCGAAGTAATATATAGAATATAGTATGTTTTATGCGTGACAATATTGTCTTTAAATTCTGCTAACATGCAACTTAAAGAAAAAAAAGTTTTTAAAAGAAAGTTATACTCTGTATAGTTGCTTTTGTCAAAATTGCGATACATTTAAAGATGAAAACATTTCTCGGTGCCATTAGAGATTTTTTAATGGTATAAAAATATTTTCTTGTGTAGTGTTTTTCTAGCAGATAGTTATAAAAACTTTTTACGTATGCCTATATTAATAACTTTTAGTTTGTATAGATTTATAAAATTAAAATGAAAAAAAAATCAAAATACGCAATCTCTGATCATAAATCTTAAATTACAAAAAAACCTTTTTGAAAATCTGCATTGAAAATATCAAATCTGTCATTAAAAATGTTAAAAATATTTTTAGTTGGCGTGGGTAATCAGTTGTGAGGGACAGTTTAAAGGAAAATTGTACTGAATGACCATAACAAAAATGTAGCCAAAGAAACCTATTTGTCTTTTCGGTTGTTCGATTTGTCTTTCTGGTGAAATGTATGAAATTAGTGAGAATAATGGATTCCAGCTCTGACTAACAGAATTATAGTAGCATAACAAATTATTTTTTTGCCTGAACTTCTAATTTTTCAGTGAATGTATGTGAAATTAAGACAATAAAAAAAATTACGAAGTTATTACGGAAATTATTCAAATCTTCGTTCACGTATTATAATGAAGAAACATGATTCATTTTCCCGAAAATGTTTAGTTTTCAATAATTTGATATTTGCCTCAAAGCCCAGCATTCTCGTTCTAAATGATTTACCACTTTCCGGCGCGGAGTAATTATGTTGTTAAAATAATTCACCGACACCAGAATTTAAAAAAGAATTTATTAGAAAATATATATTTACTTATTTTCATATCCGTTATTAAAAGGAAAATGTTTTATTTAAATATTCTGTGTGCCAGAAAATTAAGTGTCCTCTTTTGGCACCGCCCGCGAAAGAGTTAACTTTTGACAATGAGATCAATGCGAAAAACTCCACTGTTTCTCTGAGCAAAAGCATCAACTGTATATTACAATCTAAATATTTTATCGAGCTAGTTTATTTATAACACTACAATGAATGTCTTATAAAAATGGAACTTTTTAGTGATAATTTAATGATAAATAGTGGTTTGTTTTCCGAATAAAATCGACTTGGTGTTGTCATAAAGATTCACGTTATTTGACTGGTGTTAAACAGTGGAAAGTTTATTAATCCCTTCGATACCGGTATTCATTGCTCATTTTTTCCCTTTTGCACACTACTTCTTAAACAATTACATATACTTATATAATGAAAATTATTTAACCTTTAACTGATGTTACCGGTCTCGCAGATCGCTGCTTTTTTTCAATTTTTATAGTTTAACTTCTAACTTTCAGTTTAACTACAAAAACTACCGAAATTGTTTCGTTTGGAACTTCAGCACTGTCACCAGAGACTTTTGAATAAGTGAATTTTAATTATAAGTCCTGTACAAAAAGTTAGGTAGAAACACTATACTATGAGTTAATCTCGCCTTTTATTCATCTTTCGTTGGAGCGGTCCGACAGACCGCTTTTTAGTCGTGACAATTTCTGTCATCAGTTAAAGGTTAAGTAAATAAGGCATAGTTTTTATTACTGGTATTAAAAACAAAATCGTAAGCCTATTTTGAATTTGCAAATATGCATCCTTAGTCGCGAAGAGGTTAATTTTATTAAATAACTCTTTGCATTACAATAAATTAGACTTGGTTTTATCACAGAGTAGGTGGGGCTAAAGATATGTACTGGCTGATTTAATAGGAAGAAACATTTCTACAATTATGTCCGCTAGGTGATAGTTTGGTCTCAAGTGTAGTAGTTATGTGTTTAAACTTTATGAAAAAAAGGTAGCACTCCGTGCCAAAAAAATGAGGTAAGTTTAAATTTTCGAATTTTGATCTAATTTTAAAATTTCACTATTGTTTAGCTGACATACCTCGAATTTTTACAAATCGAAAAATTCAGTGGAGAACGGATGCTCTATACCTTCTAAATGCTGTGTAGTTTACTTCGATCGTATTTGTTTAAACTGGCAGGTAGACGGTTAAGCAAAGTATTGCAGAATGGAGCAAAAGTACGCACCCGTCTTCGGGCAAAACTACGCACAAGTTTAAGATGCGGGGCTTTGCCCTATCTTTTTAGCCAGATGTAAAGCTTTCCTCAATTACGTTGTGTAAAGTTTTATTTTTTATTAGTATTGTATAAAATATATATTTGATATTTTATATTATGTAGCTATTATATATAATAGCTACCTAGTATAAGCTAGTTAAGTAACTTTTCCTTTTTCTAGTTAAGTTTTTAAAAAAATATATAGAACGTTGGTAGGTACCTACTTCTAAAATTCAATATTCTTGTTTAATAAAACGATTTTGTTTTAAGTCTTAATCCTCAACTCCTGTTAACGGTCTCACAGACCGCTGCTATATTCAGTTTTCATAGCTTAACTTGTAATTTTGAATTTAACTATTGATGTTAGTTTAACTTTGATTCGTTTGGAAACTTAGTAGTATCGCTAAAGACTTCTAAATGAACTTTTATTATAATAGGCCTTTACATAAAGTTTAGCGCAAAAACAGTATCTCCTGAGTAGGTCAACCCCTTTATTCATTCTTCGATCAAGGAGTCTTTAAGACCGCTCACAGTATTTATGCAACAATTTTTGTCACAGTAGTTTGAGGTTAACTGCTATTTGCGATCTCGCAGAACGCTTTTTTTTTTCATGGTTTAACTTACAATTTTCAGTTTAACTATAAGTACTTGTGAAATTTACCAATACTGTTGCATAACTCATTTGTTTTATTGGAAATGAGGCAAAATCCCGCAGTAATGGGACAAAAATACACACTGCATATCTTTGCCCCGCCACTGCGTACTTTTACCCCAACCGATGGGGCAAAGAAAGGCATTCGTCTATCATAGAGATGCATAACCTGTGGCCCGCGGGCCAAAAGTGGCCCGCGATGGGTTAGCGTGTGGCCCGCGAGTTTCGTTATTTTATAACTCGAAAAACTGCAATTTTTGTCCATAGATCGCAGGTAAAAATCGTGAATTTCGTCAATTTGCCGGGGAAAAAATTGAAAATTTCGTCAGCCGAATCGCGAATTTTGTCGATCAGGCTCGAAAAATCCCGAATTTTGTTCGTCGGGCACAGAAAAACCGTTAATTTGGTTGATGGTGCGCGGAAATATTGAAAATTTTATTGATCGGCTGCGAAGAAAATTGCGAGTTTTGTCCGAGAAAAAACAGCCAATTTCATCTATTTACCGCGGAAAAAAATTGCAAATTTCGTCAGTCAGTTATGAATCGGGAATTTCGTCGACCGGGTGCGAAAAAATGGCAAATTTTGTCGATTAGGAGAGGAATAATCTAAAATTTCGTGATCTGCAGCGGAAAAAAATCGCGTGTTTGTCTGCTAATCGAGGGTAAAAATCGCGAATTTCGTCAATTTGGCTCGGGAAAAAATGCAAATTTCCTCAGAGCCAGTTAAGAGTTGCGAATTTCGCTGATCGGGCGCGGAAGAATCGCGAATTTCGCTGATCGGGCGCGGAAGAATCGCGAATTTCGCTGATCGGGCGCGGGAGAATCGCGAATTTCGCTGATCGGGCGCGGGAGAATCGCGAATTTCGCTGATCGGGCGCGGGAGAATAGCGAATTTCGCTGATCGGGCGCGGGAGAATCGCGAATTTCGCTGATCGGGCGCGGGAGAATCGCGAATTTCGCTGATCGGGCGCGGGAGAATCGTGAATTTCGGCGATAGGGATAAGAATTGCGGGTTTCGTTGGTGTGGCACGAAAAAGAACGCGAATTCTATCGATCAGGTGCGGAAAAATCGCAAATCTCGTTCATCGGGCACGGAAAAATCGCGAGTCTTGACGATCGGGCTCAGAAAAATCGCGAACCGTATGTCAAACTCTAAAAAAAGTCGCGAATTTTGTCAATCAGGCGGGTAGAAATCGAAAATTTCGTCCATCGGGCTCAGAAAAATCGCCAATTTCGTAAGTCGGGCTCGAAAAAAGTCGCGAATTTTGTCAATCAGGCGTGTAAAAATCGAAAATTTCTCCGATCAGGCGCGAAAAATAGCCAATTTCGTCGATTAGGTCCGAAAAAAAGAGAATTTTGTTGCCCCTCTAAAACCATATTTTCTATCTGATTATAGGCCACAGATTACCTCCCCAAAATAGAATGATCTCAGTGTTACTGATGTGGCCCTCGACAAACCAAGTATTTTTGTAAGTGGCCCTTCTCTAAAAAAGGTTGTGCACCCCTAGTCTATCAGATTAAAATGTTATTGTAGCAAGTTTAATTTCGCCAGATTTTTTTCCCCAAAAGTCAAAAGATAGTGAGAATGCCCCATATCTTCCAGACCGTCTAACTTTCTTTTAAAAAAAAAGATATTGCTATACTGTTAAGGTGCACATTACATTTTCGTTTAAAAATAAAAATCGTATTGCACTTTCTTTTTCTTCAGGACCCGTGTAAAAATAAAATATACAATAAAACCTACTAAGAGGGACATGCAGTACCGAAGAAAAAATCTTTTTAAGCAGTTTTTCGTCCGTCTTGGTCCAATTTTACGCTGCTGTTTTCGCAGAAACAAAGATAATTTTCCATTTAAAGAATTCCGTTATAGGCAGGTTCCATATGCACGGGTTTTACTGTAATGTTATTTGTTTTTGACAAAAATGATTAATTGCTACAAACTCATAGACAAGACTATCTCCTTTGAAAACGTTTATTCTAGAACACATACAGGGTGTCCCGTAAGTCCGTTCACATTTCACAAATTCAGAAAACAACCCAATTATCGTATTAGAACCAGAAAGAGTCGAAACGTCGGATGTTCTGTAGAAAAGTGAAAAAAAAAAAAAAAAAAAAAAAAAACCACTTCAAATTTTCATAGCCACGAAATTTCAGATTATTTGACAAGTGTTGTGGTGCAACCGCATTCGGATATCATAATTTGTTCAAAAAGGAAAAGGTGAAAAAGAAAACTAAATAAAAGAAAAAGAATTAAATCACTCATTGTGACCAGATTCGTAGTTTATTTAATTGGCTCATTGGGGGATAACTGAAGTTTTTGTTTTAATAAATAATAAATTAGTACTTACCCAGGGAGCCAAAGTCCTCGCCTCACTTGAGCTGTAAAGACCCTAAACCATGTAGTTTACTTATTAACGTATTAAAATGAATAGTTTAAAGGGAGAAAGAGGTAGTTGAACTTGAAAATAGATTGGTGGGACTGCCTAGTGAACTGTAGACAATGCATTTAATAATGCTCCCAACTCTCTATAGCTCATTTTACAAAAAAGATCAAATAGTTATAAGATGTTTAGAATTAAAGGTTATATGGGAATCTTGAGGTGGGACCAAATGTCTTTGTCCGAGGCGAACAGAAGTTGTTTCATTAAAATACATTTATTATTAAAGAAGTCCAAAAAGTTATAAGTTAAAGGAAGGGGAAGATAAAAAACTCTAGAAAATTAGTTGGGACAAATTCAGCTTGTGATTACCTTTAAAATGATTTATAACAACCTAGTGAAAGGTTAAAAATATTAGAAGATGAAAAAGTTATAGATTATAAGAGATAAATATAAGTAGATAAAAATTTTTGAGTGGGACAAGCCAATGAACTTATGAAATGGTAAATAGAAGTTGTTGCATTGTCATAGCTTGAACTGCAAAAAAGTTCGAAAATGTATAAATTGGGGGGGGGGGGTGAAACCGGACAGCAGCTATTAAAAAAGGTCAAGATATATTTAAGTTTTTAATTGTGAGACGTTTGGATGGTAAATAGTCTCAAATACACGTAATTGTAAAAAGCTGCCCCATTCCGTCCCCCGTGCCGGAGCCCCTATGGAAGATAAAATAAAACGGAGGGTGCCAAAAGATGCGTGAGGAAATGTTTCCTTAGGTGCTGCAGAGCTAATTTCGGGCAAATTTTTAGGCGCTACGGCCCATAGGAAGCGAGATATTTGAGGTTTTGTCTTAAAATTTGCCACAAAAAATTCTGAGAATTGAAATAATTAATTTTAAAGGGTTAAACCGGCCACAGAGGATTAAATTATTACTCAAATTATTAATGGAGGACCCCTAGAGACCTATATTCGTAGAAAAAAAAATTGGAATTTTAATTTAAAAATTATCTAGTGCATTTATTTTAGTATTAAATACCACTATAGTTTCCCCAGTTGTGAAAACCAAGGGTTAATATATTCTGTTGGTATAATGTAGATACCTTAAGACCTAAAAACTTGAGTTTGAAAAATATTTTTATTTTATTTTTAAAATATGTCATGGTTTTTTTATTAATCCACTGTTAAATTTTCCATTGGAAATTGAACTGGAATTTAAAGGGTGAAGACGATCATCAAGGGCTAAGATGTTAGTCCAGAAAATTTAAGAAGACCCCATAAGACCAAGGTATCTTTTGTTTGAAAGTAATTAATACTCTTTGAAAGATCTGGTGGCGTTTTATTAGGTATAAATCTGTGTTGATTTTAAACAATGCTGAGAGTCGGATCACATCAGTTCTTATTAATGGACCAAATAAAAGGAATACTTACCAAGACTGAAATCTGTCTAACCAGAATTTTTCGACTTTTTTTATCATATTTATTCTTTTTTAATGGGCTGGACAAAAGGACGTCCTAAGACGGAAAGAGGTCTAAACAGATTTTTTCGGTCCGTACCGATTCCGTTTTCACAGGTTTTACTGCATAATTGTCCGGCATTCTTATCGCCGGGACCATGAAAATGTTCTGTTTAAAGCAGTCAGATACTGGTTTTACTCTACTTTTCTTAGAGGAATAATAAACGCTATTCGATTGCATTATGTATTGATAAAAATCCATTTCTAAACTGAACAAGTAAGAAAAATCATGCGTACAGCATAGATTATGAAACACTTTCCAACACTCCCTGAAAGCTTTAACGAAACTTCGTTACTTGGGGAAATAAGGTATTAAATAAGATAACTAAGTAAACATTTAAAAATCTGATTTCAGTAGTTACCGCCCATAGCCCAACAGGTATTCCAATTCTTTTAATCAGTCCTGTATTCGATCTGTATTTTGATATATATACTATATAATGGGAAAGTTTAGTTTAGCAAGAAAATACGTAACAGGTTGAAATTCATCTTTCAGCAATTTATACTAATAGATGGAAACATACTTGAATACTTTTATACAGACTTGTATTTTACCTAAGTACCTTTATTACATGCCACTATTTAGCTAAAATTTAATTCAAACTAAAACACGCTTAAAACTACTGAAATTACATTTCCAGAAATTATCACCCATGGACGGCCATGTATCCAACTCGTTACGTGATCCTTTATATCATTTTATCTATATTCTACAAATATTTCTTAGTACACTAAATTCAGTTCAGCGTAAAAATGTATAACTCCTTTAAAACCCAACTTTAAGCAATTTGTGCTCATACTCGGTAACCTTCACGAATTCATTTCTGTAGTCCTGTATATGAACTATAGCATTTATACGCACTTTATAGTATGCATAAATATAGTGAACAAGTAAAGTGTGATCACAGATTACACAGAGGGTTTCGTTTAATATTCCTTTCAAAACACTTTATCCTTTTGTAAAATCTGTTAGTTCCACATTTCGCAACCAGGGGCACACTATATTCTAAACAAACCTCTATCCGAACGAAACTCCGTTTTATATACTATCCGTAGATATATTAGTCGAAGGGATTGGGCCGATAGTACCCGAGATAAGTAGGCGCACCTGGCGGTAAAAAGTAGAACTAAAATATGTAAGGCTATGATGCATAATATGAAAGAATGGTCAAAGGGGTGTCTTCAAAAATTGGTAAAATGCTCCCCGGGTGAAAAGGACGGAGGTTAGAAAAATTGCTTAAAATACACAAGTTAGAGCCCAGAGGAGTAAATAATGTAAGGCTTTTCGAAAATTTTATGATTTAACGTGTGGTCTGAGGTATTCAGCTATACGTATGCAAAAATTCATGTCTCCAACTTAATTAGGGGCTCTCTTAGAAAGAATTGCTTAAATGACATATGTGGTAGCTCAAAGGGTTAAACATAAGACTTTCTCAAGATTTTATGATTTGTCGCCTGGCCTCAGGTGTTCTGCTATAAGTATGCAAAATTTCAAATCTCCAATTTAATAAGGGGCTCAGTTAGAAAGAATTGCTTAAAATACGCATGTGGGAGCCCAAAGGGTTAAATGTACGATTTTTTCAAAATTTTATGATTTGTCGTGTGATATGTGGTGCTCAGCTATAATTATGCAAAATTTCACGCCTCCAACCTAAATAGGGGCTCAGAAAGAATTGTTTAAAATACACATGTGGGAGCTGAAAGGGTTAAATGTACGGCTTTTTCAAAATTTTATGATTTGTCATTTGATGTTCAGCTTTAAGTATGCCAAATTTCACGCCTCCAACTTAATTAGGGACTCGCTTAGAAAGAATTGTTTAAAATACACATGTGGGAGCCCAAAGGGTTAAATGTATCACCTTTTTCAAAATTTTATGATTTGTCGTAGAATCTGTCGTGCTCAGCTATAAGTATGCAAAATTTCAAGTCTCCAACATGTATAGTTTCTGAGAACTGGCTCTGTGACAGACGGACGGACAGACAGGCAGAGGAGCGAGACTAATAGGGTTTCGTCAGATGAACAAAACCCTAAAAAAGCGCATATCATAATTAAAAATGCATTTCGAGCAATCATTACTAATATACAGTAATTCGGATAGTATCTGAAATCATTTCAAATACACCGCAAACAATTTCCCCTATACCATTATGAACGGAATTCTTTTGTGTGGCCCTGTAAATGAACAATAACTATTATTTGCACCACATATTCAACAGAATGCATATTTTAGTGGGCTTCATAAATGAATATCAATTTTACTATGTTTGAATGAGTGTAACACCATTAAAAATCATTTGAAACGATTTTTTCCCATTGGTCGTAATGTAACGGAAAATTTTGACTGTTCTTGTAAATGAACTAAACACGCTACAAACTTCATTTGAAATAGGGAACGCGCTATGGTAGAGGTCACTAACATCCAAAAATTTCAGAACGATCCGAACATATATACGAGAGTTAGAACGTGGACAGACGGTCAGACAAACCGAAGTCATAAACACTTTTCAACTTTGTTGGAAAGTGTTAAAAAAAATTATATCATACTTAAGAATTTTTTTTATATTTTTTAATGGGCCGGACAAAGGGGGAATACCTTCTAAGACGGAAATGGGTTTAAACAGATTTTTTCGGCCACTAGCGATTCCGTTATTACAGGATTTACTGTATAATTGCCCGGGCATTCTTATCGCCGGGACCATGAAAATTTTCTTTTTAAAACAGGCTTCCGTTAGACACTTTCAGGTTTTACTGTCTATGTTTATAGAGGAATGAGAAACGCTATTAGATTGCCTTAAGTATTAATAAAGATCCTTTTTAAACTTTAAAAAATATTAATTTATATCATGCTTATGTAATTTTTTTTTTTTTTTTTTTTTTTTGTACAACTCTGTACTTCTTACTCTCTGCTTTAGAGAAAATTCCCAACTTAGCTCAAATAATGATAAAGTTCTGGTCATTTTTAAATAAATAACTTGCATTAAAAGAAAATGTATGTCTTCGCTTGATCTATAAACCCTATTATGTAAGTCCTTTTAAATCGTCTTTTAGTAATTTACAATTCATTGCCCTTGTAGGAAATTATTTTAAAATATTTAAAACGTGAAGAAAGTAAAAGGAAAGATCATGGTCTGATAGATTCGAAACAACGTCTATCAGGTACCAATGATCTTTCTAATACCATACTCCCCGATTTGTCTATATATAGTATCAAAAATTTGCTCTAACTTTACCGGTTACAAATGATTATTTCAATTGTAATTCCTACGATATCATGTGAGGGAATTATTGAAAATTTTCATACTTCACGTGCAAAGATCGCTTTGTATGTAACATGTATCGATTCCTCCTAAAAAGTTTTCCAGTGATGCTACTTTTATGCCTTTAGGTTAATTACCAGAGATATTACTAATTATTTAAGCATTATTATTATTATTAAGCATTAATAGGCAGTGGTGCAAGTCACAAATTAATGCAAATAATTAATCAGAACTTTCCTAATACTTAACCAAAATACAAACAGTTGGTATCATTTTAAAGCACTTTTTACAAGGAATCGATATATGTTACATATAAAGCGGTTAAGAAGCGTTAAGTATAATAATTTTAATTTAGAATGTGAACAAAAAGATTTTTTGGGCGCGCGTATAATAATTTCCTTGGTGATTGATAAATGACTTCGCCTGCTTTTTAAAAGACATTTTCCTGGAATATAATCACTTACACGGATATGCTCATGTATACATTATGATTGAACATGTCTAGATAATCCATGCATTTAACTAATTCTTTAGTGACTTCTTGCACTTTCCTTTTAAGGTGGTTCTCAAAACACCTGCTCAGCAGCGAAAAAAATTCCGGCTTATTTTCAAACGTAATGGCACAAAAAGGGCACGCCTGACTATGGAAGCGATTTGGAATCGAGTTATATTTCCCATTTTTTGATTAAAAAATCACTTATCGAGTTTTAAGCGATTTTTGTCAAGTGACAACAGGTTTTCTCCTTTCTCGCGTAGTCATCTCCGGAAATTGAGTTCAAAACGCTCACATTGACAGTATTTTCTGAAATACATGCCCCATTAAATTATTGCAAGGGGCGCCCAATTTTTCAGAATAAACAATCACTTTAAAATTTTTCATATGTATCATGCTATTCCTCACTCTTTAAAATTTTAAAATATTGAAAATTAAAAAAATTGAGTTTCATATTTTTAAGACTTTATCTCTATAGCTACTATTGACAGATCCAGTATCACCAAAAGGGGGGGGGGGGGGAGACGAAAATGGGGACAACGTCATCGAAATCGGGAACCAGACCTTGGATGTAGTGGAGGGTATACACTGAATACCTTCTGGTATCATTAAGAGAGTACGTATACCCTCCATAGCTATAACGTATACTCTTTAGTGCATAACCTCGGTCCAGGGATTAATTTCCAAGAGTAAAACTACCTTAGCTCTAATACTCTGCAGTAAGAATATACGTAATGTTGAAATCCCCCCCCCCCCCCCTCCATTTATATTTGATACATTTACAAATCTTCAAGGAATTTAGTGTTAAGCAAAATTATATTAATATACTTTGACTATATCGATATGCATTGTTATATAATAAAATCTAATAAATGAACTAATTAAAAACATTAAAATCAGGAGTGGAGAATTTTGACAAAATCCTACTCGGGATGATTTGTATCGGGATGATTTTTTGTATCAAATATTAAAATACAACACACAGCGCTGTTCAGGTAATACTTAGGTACGCAGTATTTATAAGCAAAGGTGGGTTCCTGCTAATACTTAAATATTTATTAAAAATAAAAGAAGTGCGCAGCTTCGCTCCTGTGTGCTTCGGAAAAAATTGAGCACCGGTTCAGGCTAAAATGTTGACCAGTAAGAATATTTTTCAAACAAAAACAAACGAAGTACACGCCACGCGACCACGAGTAAGAGCAGTAAGATACGGTTGCAGTTCATTCAGAATCTGGCACTCCTCGTCGCCGTCCGGAAACCATTGAATCTACACTTCTGAGCGCTAGATAGAAGTATGTTCCTATTTGCGCAATACCCTACGCCTCATACTATGCAAGTGCTTTGGTAAGCAAAGAAAGATGTTTAGGCTTCGGTGTTTTGGAATCTCTCATCCTTTGTGCTCATGAGCGCGGTATTTATGAGCTCCGGTGAATTCTGACAGATTTTTAAATATTCACTACAAACAAAGAACCGGAGCTGAGCTCCGGCGCAAATTAAGCACTGCTTCTGCCTATAGCGTAAACCTTCTGGGTATTTTTTTATTTCCTATAGTGCAAAACCTTTTTTTTTTTTCCCCTACGACTATATTACTGATCGGGACATAAAAAAACTAAAACCAGTCTATAACGGATTACTGTTTTAAACTTAAAAATTTTCATTATAGACAGGTTCTGACTTCTAGGTCTTCACTGTATTAAGTTCCACTAGATTAAGACTCATGTATAGCAGGATACCAAAATAAATTAAATGTTTGTACACCCTGAAGAATCGGAACATTTACTGTCCCTGGCAGTGGTTACGCGGGACAGGTCTCGGAGCCCTTGAAAATCGGGACATCTGGCAACACTAGTCTCAGCATACTTGCCAATTCTCCCGTTTTTTACAAGAGATTTGTTCAAATAAGCATATTTGGGCCCAGGGCTTTATTTCTTAAAAAAACAAGTAGCGGAGCTCTAAAATTCTGCATTAATGCCCCCCCCCCCTCCTTATATTTACAGTGAGCAAAAAAAGTATTTGCACACCAGGTAAATTTGGTGTAGCATATGTATAAATAAATAAAAAGCAACTAAGAATTAAAAATACCAACACTTTTACAAAACAAATAAACATGTTTAATATCTGACTTAATATTTATATTTAAAATATGAAAACATAAAAAAGTAGCATTTGTACTGCCAAAAAAATATTTGCACACTAGCAATAAAAATAGAACTAGAGGAATTATTTATAAGTTAAAAACAGTGCTAATATTTAGTATGCATGCCCTTTGCTTCAATTACAGCTTGTAATCATCTGGGCATCGATTCTATTAATTTGTGACATGTTTCACTGCTGATTTGTAGCCATTCTTCCCTAAGAGCTTGCTTAAGTTCTGATTTGTTAGAAATTTTCTTTTTCTTTATTTTCACATCCAAAATATGCCATAAATTTTCAATCTGATTGAGGTCTAGTGATTGTGGTGGCGTTTTCAATTGATTTTTTACATTATAAAGCAACCATTACCTCGTAATATAAGCAGTGTTTCGGATAGTTATCCTGTTGGAAATAACATGAATTAGGAATTCCTAATTTCAGAGCACTATTAGATAAATGATCTCGTAATATATTGTTTAGCATTAATATTGCCTTCAGTAAAGGTAATTTCGCCAACTCCGTTAAAAGACATGCATCCCCAAATCATTACATGACCACCGCCATGTTTTACAGTTGGTTTCAAGTTTTTAATTTGAAGAGAAGTATTTGGCTTTCGCCATACAGTTTTCTTGCCATCTGAGCGAAAAATATTGAACTTGCTTTCATCGGAAAAAATGTTTTCCAAAACTCTAGTGGTTTGCTGACATAAGCTTTTGCAAATTCAAGTCTTTCGACCTTATTTGTTTCACTAATAAATGGTTTTTTTCGAGGGGCTCTTCCTCGAATATTTGCATCATGAAGAATATATTTCTAATTGATTGTGGTGTAACTATTGTTCCCGATGTTGAAGCGACATCAACAGCCAATTCTCAAGCATTTAGAAAAAGGTTTTTTGAAGATTATTTTATGATGGCTCTCCTTTGCCTCGTATTTAGCTTTCTTGGACGTCCAGTTCGCGGCTTATTTATTGTCGAACCAGTTTCTTTTTTCTTCTTAATTACATAACGAACACTAGAAAAGTTTAGATTTAATTTTCTACCTACTCCTCGGTAACTTAATCAAGAATTGTGAAGAAATATAATCTTCTCACGGGTAGCAACAGACAGATCACGTTTTCGGCGCCATTAGAACAAAAACTCCCCAGAATCCCTGCTCCAGTTAATATATTACGTGACTTTAAAGTGCGGGGCTAATGTACTGCGGGACTGATATGCTAAACATTTGCATAATGTTCACATTTAATGCCTTTAAGTCAATGCTTCTTGTGCAAATACCTTTTTGGTATGAGAAAATATTTATTTTTTAAAGTGTGTAATATTACTGTTTAAGGAAAATGGGTAGTTATTTTTTTTTTCTTATTTAAATAAATGAATAATTAAGAGAGAATAGTATCAAATTTGCTTTTTTGGAGTAACTTATACAAAAAATCGTCTGCGTGCAAATACTTTTTTTGCTCACTGTATATATCATACATTTCCAAAATTTCAAGGAAATTAGTCTTCCGCAAAATAATTTTATTAACATATTTTGACTGTATCTTACATTTGTATATAACAATCTAATAAATGAACTGAATAAAAAAATTAAAATCAAGTTTTAAGAAAATCTTGCACGCCATGATTTTTCTTTTAGTAAAATACAACACACAGTGCTGTTCAGGTAAGACTTCAGTACACGGTATTTATAAGCGACGGTGCGTTCCGACTAATATTAAATATTTACTGAAAATAAAGTAAGTGCTGCAGCTCCGCACCTGTGAGCTTCGCCGAAAATTAAGCACCGGTTGCAGCTAAAATGTTTATCAGTAAGAGTATTTTTCAAACACGCACAAAAAACAGGAGTAAACTCAACGCGACCACTTGTAAGAACAGTAGATACGTTTGCTGTTCATTAAGATTCTGGCACTCCTCTTCGCCGTTCGGAAACAGTTGAGTATACGCTTCTGAGCACTAGATAGAAGTATGCTCCTACGCGCGCGAAACCCTGCCTCTCATATCAAGTGTTTTGGTAAGCAAAGAAATATGTTTAAGCTTCGATTTTTTGGAAGCTATGATTTTCTTTGTCCTAAAATGCAACACACAGCGCTGTTCGGGTAACGCTTCAGTACACAGTATTTATAAGCGACGGTGGGTTCCGACATATACTTAAATATTTAATCGATTGAGATGCTTAACCATCTCAATCGAGGCACCTTTATTATTCTTGTGCCTGTGTGAACCGGATTCTGTCTTTTCCGTTGAATTGTTCCGTGGTGCTTGTTGGTGGTCTCTCGCTAGTTCGACTCGCTTGTTTGTTCAAAATTGAAAAGTCCGTTGGAACGTTTTTTCAATTTGAAAGAAAATAGATCATCAGTAATAAATTATTGAAGAAAGATTTCATAAAAAGAAGCAATTTTACATAAAACATTAATAGATTGAAGATTAACTGAAAATTGTTTTGATCTGAAAATTTCGCTTTTGCAAGTTTCAGTATTGCCAGTTTTAAGTACAAAATTTTTCAGTCAGTAAATTAGAAAATATAAGACAACAGAAATGTTCAGAAGAATGTTCTGCTTCGTTTAAACTTTGTTTGAAGTAATTCGTATGAGGACTTTTTGAATTGTGAATAAAAGAACATCTACAACTGTAATCTATCTCTGAAAAGTTTTGCGAATTTTAAGTTAGAAAATTTGCTATTAGAAATAATTAAATTTTGCTCGACAGTTTTGAGTAGAAACCTGTTCCACATGGTTTAAATCTAATTTTGAAGTAATTCGTATGACTAGAATTTGAAATTTGAGTTTTTGTATGACCACATGTGAAAAACGAAGTTCAATAAATTTTGCTTATTTTAAGTAAAATCTTTAACTAATTGAAATAAAGAAATTTCCCTCGACAGATCTTTTAAGACACATGTTCTGTGTGATTTAATACTAATTTGAAGTAATTCGTATGAGGAATTATTGAAATTTGAGTTTTTGAAGAGTGACATTCGTTATTCATAATTGAAAAGTTTTGCGCGTTTTAAGTCAAAGAAATTTCTAATTGATATAAAATAATTTCACTCGACTAATCTTTCAAGAATTATGTTCTGCATTGAAGTTCTGTTTCGAAGAATTTCGTATGTGTACGTTTTGAAATTTGAGTGTTTGAATGGTGAAATTCATAAAACAGTTGAAAAAGTTTTGCGTGTCTTAAGTTAAAAATTTCTCTAATTGAAATAAATTTCACTTTTAATTTTTTTTTTAACATTGTAGCTCCAACCGGTGCTTAATTTTCGCCTACGCTCCCAGGAGCGGCGTTGCAGCACTTCCATTATTTTTGTGAATATGTAAATATTAGTCTGAACCCGCCGTCATTTATAAACATTGCGTACCGAAGCCTTTACTTGAACTGTTGTGTGTTGTATTTAACTATAAAGAAAATCATGGCGTGTAACATTTTCTTAAGACTCCCCACCCCCCGATTTCAATGTTTTTAGTCAGTTCCCTTATTAGATTTTATTATATAAAAATGCATATAGACATTGTCAAAATATATTAATAAAAGTATTTTGCGGTAGATGAAATTGCTTGAAAATTTGGAAATGTATGATATATAAATATAAGGGTATGAGTGACATTACTGCAGAATATTAGAGTTCCGTTACCTTTTTTAGAAATTAAGCCCTGGGTATGTTTTTGTTTATTTGTTTTTGTTTATTATGTTTATTATGTTTTTATGTTTATTATCAAATATGTTTATTTGAACAAATCTCCAGTTGAAAACTGGAGAATTGGCAAGTACGCGTGTTTGCAGGTGTCCCGATTTTCAAGGGCTGTGAGACCTGTCCCGCGTAACTTTTGCACGGGACAGCAAAAATACCGATTTTTCAGGCTGTACAAATACTTTTAAATTTTATTTTAGTGTGTTTCTATACATGAGTCTTCATGGAGTGGAACTTAATACAGTGAAGACCTAGAAGACTAAACCAGTCAATAGCGGAAAATGTCCATAGTTCCTTCGAAAGGAATACTTAAAAATCCACCTCACTAGAAGGGAGCCTGTCCAAAACGGATTTTTTTGCTGTCTATAGCTATTCCCTTTCTGCAGGTTTTACTGTACTTTGTCCAGTAAATCCTGCGAAAAGGATCCTGTTTATAACGGAATTCTGGTCTAAAAAAGAAAATTCATTATACAAGCAATTCGGCTTTCAAAGATATTACCGTATAAGATTGTTGTCTTTATTTAGTATAGAAAACTTGGTAAAATGGGATCGCAAGAGGACTGAGAAATATTCCGTTTAAAACAGATTTTCGTCTTAGCAGGTGTAATTCTAGGGTATTCTTACCGTAGGTACAGCTAAATTTTTAAGTTTAAAACAGTATTCTGTTATAGGCAGGTTCCATTTTAAAAGGTTTTATTGTATTTATGTCCCGATCAGTAATGGAGAGAGAGAAAAACCAGAGGGTTTACTCTATAGGCAGGGGCAGTACTTAATTTGCGCCGGGGCTACATCTTTCTTTGTTTTGAATCTTTAAAAATTATCTAGAATTCACTGGAGCTCATAAATACTGCGCTTATTAGTCCAGAGAAACAGAGCTTCGAAAAAAACCCGAAGCCTAAACATATTTCCTTGCTCACAAAAGCACTTTCATAGTATGAGACATATAGGGTAACGCGCGCAAAGGAGCATACTTAATATCTAGTGCTCAGAAGTGCAGACACAATGGCTGCCGAACGGCGACGAGGAGCGCCTGAATCTCAATGAACCGCAACCGTATCTAATGTTCTTACACGTGGTCGCGTTGCGTTTACTGTTTTTTGTTCGTGTTTGAAAAGTATTCTTACTGATCAACATTTTAGCTCCAACCGGTTCTTAATTTTGGCCGAAGCTCACAGGAGTGGAGCTGCAGCACTTTCTTTACTTTTAGTAAATATTTAAATATTTATCGGAACCCACCAACGCTTATAAATACTGTGTACTGAAGTGGTACTTGAACAGCGCTGTGTTACATTTTAGGACAAAGAAAATCATGGCGTGTAAGACTTTTTTTAAATTCCCCACCCCTGATTTGAAGGTTTTTGCTTAGTTCACTTATTAAATTTTATTATATAGAAATGCATATCGATATAGTCAAAATATATTAATAAAATTATTTTGCTGAAGACTAAATTGCTTGAAATTTGGAAATGTATGATATGTAAATATAAGGGGGGGGGGGGGCGGATTACTGCAGAATATTAGAGCTCCGCATTTTTTTTTTCAGAAGTTAAGCCCTGGGCTCATATGTTTATTTGAACAAATCTCATGTTAAAAACTGGAAAATTGGCAAGTATGCTATGTCTAGTTTTGCTAGGTGCCCCGATATTCAAGGTCCCTGAGACCTGTCCCGCGTAACCTCTGCACGGGACATTAAATGTCCCGATTTTTCAGGATGTACAAGCATTTTTAAATTTATTTTCATATCCTGCTATACATGAGTCTTCATCGAGTGGAACTTAATACAGTGAAGACTTAGAAGAAAGAACCTGTCTATAGCGGAAAGAGTCCATAGATCCTTCGAAAGTAAAACCTTACAAATCCACCTGTCTGTGCGAGAACCTGCACCAAACGGATTTTTTTTTTCTTGCTGTTCACAGCTATACTCTTTCTGCAGGTTTTACTGTACTTTGTCCAGTAAACCTGCGAAAATGAACCTGTTTATTACTGAATTCTACTCTAAAAGCAAAAAATTCCTTATGCGAGTAATTCCGCTTTCATAGATTGTATTGTATAAAATTGTTATTTATTTAGTTTAGAAAACTTACTAAAATGAGATCGCAAGAAACCGAAGAAATATTCCGTTTAAAAAAATTTTTCGTCCTAGCAGGTATAATTACAGGTTATACTTAACGTAGGCGCAGCAAAATTTTTAAGTTTAAAACAGTATTCCATTGTAGACTGGTTGCAGTTTAAAAGGGTTTATTGTATTTTTACGTCTCAATCAGTAATATAGTCGTATGTGTGTGTGTGTGGGGGGGGGGGAACCCCAGAAGGTTTACGCTATAGGCAGAAGCAGTCTTTAATTTGAGCCGGAGCTCAGCTGCGGTACTTCTTTGTTTGTATTGAACATTTAAAAATTAGTCAGAATTCACCGGAGGTCATAAATATTGAGCTCAGAGGAACAGAGCTTTCAAAAAACCGGATCCTAAACATCTTTCTTATCTTACCAAAGCACTTGCATAATATGTGACGTAGGGTGTCACGAGCATACTTATCTCTCAGAAGTGTAGACACAATGATTTCCAAACTGCGGCGAGGAGTGACAGAATTTCAATGAACCGCAACCGTATCTACTGTTCTTACTCGTGGTCGGGTTGCGTTTACTGTTTTTTGTTCTTGTTTGAAAAATATTCTTACTCATGAACATTTTAGCTCCAACCGGTGATTAATTTTCACCGAAAATCTCACAGGAGCGGAGCTGGAGCACTTTCTGCATTTTTAGTAAATATTTAAGTATTAGTCGGAACCCACCGTCGCTTGTAAATACTGTGTACTGTTGCCTTACCTGAACAGCGCAGTATTTTGTATTTTAGTACAAAGAATAGCATGGCGTGTAAGATTTTCTTAAAAATCCCCAACCCTAATTTTGTTTGCTCAGTTCATTTATTAGATTTTCTTATATAAAAAATGCATATCGATGTATTCAAAATATATTAATAAAATTATTTTGCTGAAGACTAAATTGCTTGAAATTTTGGAAATGTATGATATTTAAATGTAAGAGGAGAAGGGGAACATTGCACTGAATATTAGAGCTCCTCTACTTTTTAAAAATGAAGCCCTAGGCTCAAATATATGCTTATTTGGACAAATATCATGTTAAAAAATAGAGAATTGGCAAGTATGCTATGACTAGTGTTGCCAGGTGTCCCGATTTTCAAAAGCTTTTCTTCCGGTACTTCTTTATTTGTAGTGAATATTTAAAAATTGGTCAGAATTCACCGGAGCTTATAAATACTGCGGTCAGGAGCCCAGAGGAAAAGAGCTTTCGAAAATCCGAAGCCTAAACATCTTTCTTTGCTTACTAAAGTGCTTATATGGTATGTGACGTAGCGTGTCTCGCGCTAAGGAGTGTATTTCTATCTAGCGTTCAGAAATGTAGACTCAATGGTTTTTGTCCCAATGGTTTCCGAACGGCGACGAGGAGTGCCAGACACAGAATGAGCCGCAACGGAATCTATAGTTTTTACTCGTGGTCGTGTTCATAGGCGTAGCGTGACCAGAAATTTTGGGGGTGCACGAAGGCCGTGCGAAGCAAAAACGGCGCCCGGAGCTAATTTTCAATTTTGCGAACTGCCCCCCCCCCCCCCCCACCTCTCCCAAAAAAAAACAACTTTGTGATGGGTGTAATAAAATTGATAAAGTGTAGAAACATAAGTTAATTCTATCGAATAAATATTTCGCGTCTTTTTTGGAACTTTAAAAAGGTTTAATTTTAATTTAGGAATTAGAACAACTAAATAACATAACAGAAAATTGCACTTATTTGGTAGAGAGTTCATCATGTTTAGAGACAGGGGGGGGGGGGGGAATGATCAAGAGAGAAAAAGAAATTACCCGAAAAATGATCGGCGGCCAAAAAATGAATAAACAACAATGAATAAAACCGCGATTCTCAGCATAAATTTCGCGCCCGGGGCGACCGCTCCTTTAGTCCCCTCTTTGCACGCCTCGTGGGGGGGGGGGGCACACTAGAGGTCTGCATGGACTGCAATTCCCAGGCCCGGGCCTAGACCGGCAAGAAAATTGAAAGTTCCACCCGGGTCCGGCCCGTTAGTAATTTCAGTTTACGACACGACCAGGCCCGGCTCGTACAAAAATCGGTGAAAATAAGCCCGGCCCGTGAAAAAATCAATTAAATCAGGTCCGGTTCGGCTAACACAATTTCTCAAATTCCAATTTTTCTGAACATACAATTGCAGGGCTGCCACTTGCTACTAAAAGCGATTATTTTCAGCATCCGCCGCCATGTCGACTATTTTAGGCTGAAAACCATTAAAAAGCAACTATTTTAAGAAAACAACCAACTTTTGTCGGATTTCAGCGACCATTTATACTGAAAATAATCGATCTTTCTTCAAAGCGCCTGTAAAGTCATCTTCCCAAACACACATTTTCAACGGTTGTTTGAGGTGATTTGCGATTTTTTCCGCGACGAATCCCCCCCCCCCCCCCAATCGATTCACGAAAATAGCCATTTCTTTCCGAGATCTTTTTATGCTATCGGTGAAGGAGATTTTGCGGTTTTTTCCGTGTTCCTTTGCCAAATTTTCCAAATTTGTGTACGCGAGAGTGATTTTTTTTCTGCCATCACTTGTCCAAAATCGCGATACATAATTTTCGCGACCGATTGATGGTAGTTTGAGATCTTCTGACGAAATTCAAGATTCTTTTCCTGATCGTTTGCGAAAATTCAGGATTTTCTTTTCCCGACCGAGTTTTGGTTAAATCCTCATTTTTGACCAAATTTGCGTTTTATGTCCTCTACCATTTGACGAAATTTGAAATTTTTTTTCATGTGATCGTTAGACGAAATTCGCAATTATTTGTCCATTCTTTTGACGAAATTTGCGATGAATTTTCCGCGACCGAATGACTAAAATCGCCATTTGTTTCCGCGACCTTTGGTAAAATTGAAAATATTTAAGATTGTTTGAAGAGATTCGCGATTTTTTCCGAGACGAATTGTAAAATTCGCGCTTTTTCCACAATCGATTGTTGAAAATAGTTATTCCTTTTCGACATCTTTTGCTACGATTGTTGAAGGAGATTTCGCAATTTTCCTATGACCTATTGCAAATTTCCTGATTTTTTTTATTTTTTTTTTTTGGGGGGGGGGGCGATCGTTTCGCGGAACTAACAATTTTTTTTCCGTGATTCTTTCCAAATTTCGCGTCTTTGTTTCCGGCGATAGTTTCACGGAACTCGCGATTTTTTTCCGTGATCATTTGCTAAAATTCTGCCACAAACTGGTAAAATTTTTTTCTACGCCAGCACTTGTCAAAGTTCGCGATATATATTTTTCCGCGACCGATTGATGGTATTCGCTGCTTGTTTCAGATATCATTCGATGAAATTCACAATTCTTTTCCACGATAGCTTGTCGAAATTCGTGATTTTCTTTTCAAAACAGACTTACGAAATTCCTGATTATTCGCACAATCATTTGTTTAAATTCTGGATTTTTTACGCGATTATTTGACCAAATTCGCGTCTTTTCAGTGGTGATTCTCTTAAGAATTTTTCGAAAATATAAGGTATTCGGTTCCGAAAATTTTTAAAAATCTGTCATCAGTCCGAAAATTCGGGCATAAAAAATATCGCGGATTTCGGCGAATGGTTTTCAAAAAAATCAATTTCGACAATCGTTCACAGAAAAAAAACGCGAATTTCGCCAAAGAATCGTGTGAAAAACGCGAATTTCGCCAAAGAATCGTGTGAAAAACGCGAATTTCGCCAAAGAATCGTGTGAAAAACGCAAATTTCGCCAAAGAATCGTGTGAAAAACGCAAATTTCGCCAAAGAATCGTGGGAAAAACGCAAATTTCGCCAAAGAATCGTGGGAAAAACGCAAATTTCGCCAAAGAATCGTGGGAAAAACGCAAATTTCGCCAAAGAATCGTGGGAAAAACGCAAATTTTGCCAAAGAATCGTGAGAAAAACGCAAATTTCGCCAAAGCATCGTGATAAAGAAACGCATAATTGGCGCCGGGAGATTCCACCCCCCCCTTCCTTCCTCTGCTTTTCTTAACCCTCCTCTGCTTCTCTCTGTTTTCCTCTGCCACCTTTCAGAAAGATTGCTGTGAATTTCAGATTTTTTTTTTTTTTTACTCAGAATCACCCCTGCCGACTTTTTGTCCGCTACCATTTGAAGAAATTTGCAATTTTTTTTTCTCTTGGTCGTTCGACGAAATTCGTAAATTTTGTGCATTCTTTTGACGAAATTTGCGATAATTTTTTCCGTGACCGAATGACGAAAATCGCCATTTTTTCCCCGCAACTTTTGATAAAATTAGATATTTTTCCACGGGCCTTTGAGGAAATTCGCGATTTTTTTTTCAACGACGAATTACAAAAATTAGCATTTTTTCAGCCGATCGTTTCATGGAATTCACTGTTTTCTTTACACGATCCTTTTCTAAATTTCGTGATTCTTTTCTACAGCCGATTGACGAAAATGATATTCGGTATTTGTTTGAGTTTTTTTGACGAAATTTGGGATATTTTTCCACGATCTTTTGTCGAAATTAGTCTTTTCTTATGTCGACTGACTGAGAAAGTTCAAGGGCAAGGTGGCAAAAAGAGAAAAATTCGCTTGGGGGATAAAGGCAGGGGCAACTTTATTAGCCATGGCGGCCTGTGGAAGATTTTTTACTGTACCACTGCAAATGCTATATACTCATTGTTTTCTTTTAAAGGATTTTACTAAAGTATTTTACTTTATGCACTCCTTATCTGTGATTGGCTGCAATGTTTTACCATAGGATGGTAAAAGTTGGAACCATACTCCAGGATTCACCAAAAACAGAGTTTTTAAAATAGATTGGACCATCTTTTGGTACTTTTGCTGATTTTGAACCATATAATGTTTGAACATTCAACGGAAATTTTTGACAGTGTTCACTTGACACTGTTTTTTAAATTTTTTATAACTTAGCTGAGATATTAATGAAAAACCCTCATCGAACACTAATTATTTTGAGGCTTCAGTCCTATTTCTTAAATTCTGGTAGTGCTTTTTTTTAAATCTATTTGTAATGCAACCATCCCAAACTGTATGTTAATATTATACTTTTATAAATTATTTAAAAGATTACTATAATATATTAGGTCCATGATTTCTAATTTCTAGTTACTTTTTGTGGTGTTTTTTATCATTTGGGTGTGTCAGTAACTGGTTTCAGTAATTTCATTTCACCAGTCTCCGACAGGGATGTAAATTATTGGTCACATTGAAGAAAAGAAAATCAATTATTTTAATTGTTTAAAAACATGTCATAATAAATTAAATTTATCTTCTTGTCAACACCACTAAAATTTAAGTTGTTCTATCAGAGCCTGACACCATTTGTTAGTTACTGGTCATAAATGTCAGGTATTAGATATCAGCATTACTAGTAGTTTAAAGCATGATGCAGCGCGGAATAGGGGGAAAGGATTGGGTGTGACGTCAAATAATGTATTTTACTCTCTTTCGTCTGGAAATAAAGTAACGGTCGTCGTTACTTAAGAGAATCTCTAAAAAGGTACCGACTCCTCCCTTTTTTGCGTCACGCGCGGGCTAGGCAAATTAGATTGCGGCGTTGTTGGATGAAAGGGGGAATGAAGACTCGCTTAGCAAATAAGGTTTTTAGGATTGTTTGAGTGACATGAAAGAAGTGAGGGAAATTCAAATACATTGTAGACTGTTTTGAATATATATTTTAATCTAAAGTCTCACTCTCGCTTTAGATTTTGACCTGAAAAGTCTTCACTTGAGTTTAACATTTTGATTACCAGATTACGGATACGATGGAATTCCCCAGCGATGTTCCCAGAAAACCCTTGATGCCTGCCGCGGTTTTTGCCGCTGATGCGGCCGACTCTACCGTCGGCTCAGCGGCATCGGCCGCAATTGATGCCGGTGCCTCCGGCTCCGCGGATTCATGTGCCGGTGCATCTTTAGATATTGCCGGTTCATCATTAGATACTGCCGGTGCATCCATAGATACTGAACCCCTGCCATCTACTTCGAATATTTCTCTTGACTCTGGATTTATTGCTGCCTCTCTCGCCTCGGAAATACCTAATAGTCAGGTTAGTGTAAGTTTATTGCATTCCCCGGCTAAGAAAGTGTTGAATAAACCTCATTTTATTTCTCATTTTGAAAGAACCGGCGCTAACAACCGCGCCGGTAAATTTTTCTTTTTGGCCTTTTTATTATCTAAACTCGAATTGATCAAAACTTTTTTTGCAATGAAAATGACAAAGCGCGAACATTACGGGACATATCGCAGCAGAGGTGAGGAAGTGGGTTTTTGTGTCGTCGAATTAATGCTTGCAACTAAAAAAGAAGCTCTTCGCGATGACCTAATGAAAAATAATATTATAGTTAACACGCCTCTAATTCTAACATACCTAACAGAAGCTAATGAACTTTTTAAATTTCTGCGTAATCTTACCGACCAACTAACTGATTACTCCCCATTCATAAAAGTAGAAAAACAGCCATTTAATTTTGAAATCTTCAATGATTATGCTGTAAACAAACGCCTTACTAACCCTTTAGCTATAACATTTGAATATTGCGAAATATATAAAAACCCTACTAGCGAAAATTCACAAAAATATGCTGATGACCATTATGAAAATGCAAGATTGTTTGTAAAGATGCCCGATAGACATCGTCATTCCGTTGCGGCTTCTAAAGTCGTCCACGCTTACATCACCGAAATAATTGCTCGGACTCCAAATATCATGTATGTAAAACAACAAATTAGAGAAATATATGAGTGGTGGGAGCGTGAAGACGATGACAACCGTGACTATATGATAGCACTGGCTGAAATGACAAGAAAAATGCACGGGGAATTTAAATTAAAACATCTATTAACAGAGGTATTTCAATCTTATCCGATTGCTCGACCGAAAAACCGGTGGTTGGGATTAGAGGGGGAAATAAATTCGGGAAAAAGTACATTAGCGCGCGCTATTATGGAGCTATTCGGAGGGATTAATATTGGCATAAATCCACGCGATGAGAGTCGCTTGACATTTCAGCTGTCAATGGCTATCGGGCATCGGTACGTTTTATTCGACGATGTAACTACACCTGGCTTTAAAAATATCGACGAGAAACTTCGGGATTACCTTGATGGGGGTCATAAGGTAAATCTCGAAAAGAAAGGCAAAGACCCACTTCCTTTCACTTTTCCGCCGGGGATACTTACAACTAACCACGCGAACCTCCCTTCCACCCTAACGTGCAGGATAAAATTTTTTAAGTTATTTCCTAATCCAGAATTTCTAGCAGCACACCGAGAATTTTTTCAGGAGGTATTTGACAAAAGGGTCCTAGTAATTCGTAAGTATACATTTAACTTTTTTTGTAAGACACTATTACTCACTTGAACGGTATGTATAAATTGTTAAAATTTTTGTTTTAGTATGTGAATTATTAGGACTCCAATTTCACATCGGAGCCGACGGTGAGCTTTTAAAAGACAATTTTCAGAAAGAGGTACAACAGAAAGTAAGAAGTAAGTAAAATACAGTTTAATTTTTTAAAGAAATTTGTGTATACAATATCTAATTTTTTTTTTTTTTTTTAAAGGATTTAGAGAAATGCATAAGAATTGCCGAGCCTGCCACAACAACGTCCTGGGATGAAGATTCATGCTCGATGGATGTGTTGTGTCCAAGCACACCCCCTACACCACCCAGCAGTCCATCTACTCCATCACCACCCAGCAGTCCTTCTACTCCCTCACCTTCACTCCTGATATCACCTTCTCCAGAAAAACACAACTTTAGAACGAAGAGAAGAACTGCCAGAATGTCCTTCTGGGGTCCATCTGGACGTCCTGCAGTTTCACCCTCAACTCCATCCCGAAAGACCAGTGCACGGAGAAACCTGTTCCCTGAGAAACCACGAAATACTGCCAAACCACACAAAAAATTTTCAGCTTGCCAACACTGTGACGATTGTTTCAAACTGGACTATAATAAGTGTATGTATAAATTTGAAGTGTAAAATTTGTAAATAAAAGGCAAAAGCCTGGAGAATTTCGAGAGCGGGTAGCGCCTGACAACAAGTCCGGCCGCTCACTTTTGAAGTTCCCCCTGGTGTTGCTTTATTTACAATAATAGATAATCACCATGGCAACCTAGAATCATTACCTACCACGGGATATCTTTACTATATATTATCATGGCAACCTAGAATCATTACCTACCACGGGATATCTTTACTATCTATTATCATGGAATATCTTTTCTATGAAAATAAAGACAAATAGAATTGAAAACAGGTAAGTTTAAGCACACAAAAAATATTTATTTAATTAATGAAGCAAAAAAATTATACATCTTCATCAATATTATCGTCTTCGAAAATTTCAAAAGGCATAGTGTCTCTGCCTCGGTTTGCGCTACTTTTAAGTTTTCTGTTTCTACGTCTGGTATTTGATCGGGAAGCATCAGTTTTTAGCTCAACATCAGAGTTAGGGGGGACAAGATCTGAAATGCATAAAATTTTCACAGGTAACCTAATCCACGTTGAGTTTGTAACATTGTCAATTTTACAAGTAATTTCATCTAAACCTGCATGCATAGAGAACTGTTGTATAAAATATACTAAAGAAGAAATGCCAGCTTTAAAGGCTTCGAGAGTTAGGTTAGGTAATTTGTGTTCATTTTTGCGGTCTTGTACAATTTTAACATATTCAGCATCTAGTTCCTGTTTACACTTTAAGGGGTCGTCAGCCTCCCAACACATTTGTTTGCGTGCCTCGTAAGCCTTCATTTCGTCCTCAGTTAGAAACAGAGATATAATAGCGTCACGTGAACTGTCTTTTATTTTAGCATACTCCTTAGCAAAGTCTATTCCCCCGTCTAGTGCTATCGGCGAAGTACTATCTCCGGCAGTACCATCGATTTGGTCAGCTTTGCATTCGCAGTTGCAGTTCTTAATGTACTTCTGCAGGACCTTTAACACTATCTCCACCGTCATATCAATATATTTCTCCATTTTATTGCGCCTAAAAAAAAAAGTGCAGGGTACTCGGTTATTTTTACATTTATGATTACATTGTTTACATATTTTAAACCCATTAAATTAACACTATAATTTATCAAAAATTAATCTCTGCCAATAGTAGTAAATGTGTTTTTTACCGGAGGGTTTGGTATAACAGGAAACTGGTCATTTTTAAGATTGTCCTGAGGTTCCGTTCCTGTCCCCGGGGTTGGAGTGGTCGTTGTACCAGTATTTGGACGTTTGTTTGTACCCTCATCGTCTGTAGTTTCGTGTGGTCGTTTTATTCCATGTGGGTCGTCTGAATCCCTTAAGAAAGTGTTGTCCCATATATTCGGAAGAGCATCTGATTCGCTGTTAATAGAATCACCTGTATCGCCGTAGTGTGAGGGTTCTGGTTCAACAGGGCGCCCCATAGTTTTATCTAACAGTCTCTTTAAGATATTGTCGGTATTTGCAGACATTTTTCTTAAGCGAAAGAATAGTTCGACGCCAAAATTATTAAAGTTAGCTTTAGTACCGGTAGAGAAAAAATGCACTCCAATGTATATCAATCGTTTAGTGCATAATATACCAATGCCGCCCCCATCTGTTGTTAACTTAAAAGAGTTAGAACTCCAAGAAACGGGGGGTAATGCCACCTTTTGACTCTCGCAATATGTTTTTGTTACCCACTGATTTTGAACATAAGGGTGAAAGGCCTTATCAAAGTGGTGGTCACCATTTTCGAATGATTTGAAAAGCCTAGTAATAGCGGGTGCATCACCGGTTCGGTTAAAATTGGCTATTACTACTCCATCATGATGAAAGGCATATGAGAAAAAATAGGGTGCAACTGCATCATTGGAAGTACCTCTTCTATAGATGTCAGCTGCAAAAAGTTCCCAAACATAAAAATCCTCAGTTGTAGCGCACTTTCCGGGTGGTTTTTTTTTTCGCCTGACAAGTGTTCTGGGTCTGGTAACGTGAGTCTTTTTACTAAGACGTGTGAGTCTTCTCCGCCGAACCACACGGCCCGTTTTAACACTTTTGTGGGGTCGTCTAGGTAATCTAGTACACCCATTCCTAGCCTGCTTAAATCCTTTTGTTTGCAAGAGCTTCTCGACATGTTTTATTAGTGCGTTAGGACTTTTCTGTATTTTTCCGATAATATTAATGTTTGTTAGATTTTGGAAATCTTTAACGACCTCGTACTGTGTAGGTGTATTTAACAATGTTGAATTACTATCATGTGACGCGTTTAAGATGCCACCAATCGTTGCTCCTCCAATTATTGTGCCGCTACCTACTATTATGCTAGCCTGACCTACGTCGCTTAGGGCGTATATTGACGTAAGAGCCCCCGTTTCAGCAGCAACGTCAAATCCAGAAAATGTTATAACTCCAGCCTCCAACAAAATTTCTGCAACTGCTTCAGGTAATAAAGCTAAAGCAGCTCCCATAAATGTAAAAAAAACCGATGTATCCTATGCACAATTACAAACAATTAAAATTTTAAAAAAGAAATAAACAGTTCATTAGTTTAAAACCAATAACAGAAAAAAATAATTCCAATATACTTTAAAAGTGTTTATGAATTTGGTTTGTAACTTTTAATCACTTTCCAACATAGTTGAAAAGTCTTTATGAATTCGGTTTGTTATTTTTTTTATTATCGCTGATAACTTACACGCTTCGTACTGAAATAGAAAACACACACCTTTTTAGGTCAAAAACCTGACCTTCAGTTACAACGGCCGCTCAACGGTCTTTTAACTTATGGTCTTACTTTCAATAAACAGAATATTAATACAGTCAACGTTCAAGAAATAAAGAACAAGTATCAAATAAAGAAAAAAAACATAACGAGTGAAAGTAACAAGCAACGGAAAATTACAACAGTCAACGTTCATAAATATCACAACGTACTTCTAATAACACAAAAAACAAAACGTAAACTTACTTGTTACGTAACACGATCCTCACCTCTACAATCCCAAACCTGAACTAACATCTGCTCCGTGACGTCAAACGCGTAACGAACTTTTCGACCCACCTGACTGGCGCGCCAACCACGTGAGTAGAAAGCTAAACTGAAACTTTTCCTCCCCCCCACATCGAGCGGAAGCCAGCGAGAGTAGAAAAAGCGCGGGTGGGATAGCAACGCCGTAGGGAGGAAGCAACGGAGAAAATAAAAAAAGAAAAGACGCGGAGGAAAGGAAGGGGGAAAAGCAAGGAAGATGCAGCGCGGAATAGGGGGAAAGGATTGAGTGTGACGTCAAATAATGTATTTTACTCTCTTTCGTCTGGAAATAAGGTAACGGTCGTCGTTACTTAAGAGAATCTCTAAAAAGGTACCGACTCCTCCCTTTTTTGCGTCACGCGCGGGCTAGGCAAATTAGATTGCGGCGTTGTTGGATGAAAGGGGGAATGAAGACTCGCTTAGCAAATAAGGTTTTTAGGATTGTTTGAGTGACATGAAAGAAGTGAGGGAAATTCAAATACATTGTAGACTGTTTTGAATATATATTTTAATCTAAAGTCTCACTCTCGCTTTAGATTTTGACCTGAAAAGTCTTCACTTGAGTTTAACATTTTGATTACCAGATTACGGATACGATGGAATTCCCCAGCGATGTTCCCAGAAAACCCTTGATGCCTGCCGCGGTTTTTGCCGCTGATGCGGCCGACTCTACCGTCGGCTCAGCGGCATCGGCCGCAATTGATGCCGGTGCCTCCGGCTCCGCGGATTCATGTGCCGGTGCATCTTTAGATATTGCCGGTTCATCATTAGATACTGCCGGTGCATCCATAGATACTGAACCCCTGCCATCTACTTCGAATATTTCTCTTGACTCTGGATTTATTGCTGCCTCTCTCGCCTCGGAAATACGTAATAGTCAGGTTAGTGTAAGTTTATTGCATTCCCCGGCTAAGAAAGTGTTGAATAAACCTCATTTTATTTCTCATTTTGAAAGAACCGGCGCTAACAACCGCGCCGGTAAATTTTTCTTTTTGGCCTTTTTATTATCTAAACTCGAATTGATCAAAACTTTTTTTGCAATGAAAATGACAAAGCGCGAACATTACGGGACATATCGCAGCAGAGGTGAGGAAGTGGGTTTTTGTGTCGTCGAATTAATGCTTGCAACTAAAAAAGAAGCTCTTCGCGATGACCTAATGAAAAATAATATTATAGTTAACACGCCTCTAATTCTAACATACCTAACAGAAGCTAATGAACTTTTTAAATTTCTGCGTAATCTTACCGACCAACTAACTGATTACTCCCCATTCATAAAAGTAGAAAAACAGCCATTTAATTTTGAAATCTTCAATGATTATGCTGTAAACAAACGCCTTACTAACCCTTTAGCTATAACATTTGAATATTCCGAAATATATAAAAACCCTACTAGCGAAAATTCACAAAAATATGCTGATGACCATTATGAAAATGCAAGATTGTTTGTAAAGATGCCCGATAGACATCGTCATTCCGTTGCGGCTTCTAAAGTCGTCCACGCTTACATCACCGAAATAATTGCTCGGACTCCAAATATCATGTATGTAAAACAACAAATTAGAGAAATATATGAGTGGTGGGAGCGTGAAGACGATGACAACCGTGACTATATGATAGCACTGGCTGAAATGACAAGAAAAATGCACGGGGAATTTAAATTAAAACATCTATTAACAGAGGTATTTCAATCTTATCCGATTGCTCGACCAAAAAACCGGTGGTTGGGATTAGAGGGGGAAATAAATTCGGGAAAAAGTACATTAGCGCGCGCTATTATGGAGCTATTCGGAGGGATTAATATTGGCATAAATCCACGCGATGAGAGTCGCTTGACATTTCAGCTGTCAATGGCTATCGGGCATCGGTACGTTTTATTCGACGATGTAACTACACCTGGCTTTAAAAACATCAACGAGAAACTTCGGGATTACCTTGATGGGGGTCATAAGGTAAATCTCGAAAAGAAAGGCAAAGACCCACTTCCTTTCACTTTTCCGCCGGGGATACTTACAACTAACCACGCGAACCTCCCTTCCACCCTAACGTGCAGGATAAAATTTTTTAAGTTATTTCCTAATCCAGAATTTCTAGCAGCACACCGAGAATTTTTTCAGGAGGTATTTGACAAAAGGGTCCTAGTAATTCGTAAGTATACATTTAACTTTTTTTGTAAGACACTATTACTCACTTGAACGGTATGTATAAATTGTTAAAATTTTTGTTTTAGTATGTGAATTATTAGGACTCCAATTTCACATCGGAGCCGACGGTGAGCTTTTAAAAGACAATTTTCAGAAAGAGGTACAACAGAAAGTAAGAAGTAAGTAAAATACAGTTTAATTTTTTAAAGAAATTTGTGTATACAATATCTAATTTTTTTTTTTTTTAAAAGGATTTAGAGAAATGCATAAGAATTGCCGAGCCTGCCTCAACAACGTCCTGGGATGAGGATTCATGCTCGATGGATGTGTTGTGTCCAAGCACACCCCCTACACCACCCAGCAGTCCATCTACTCCATCACCACCCAGCAGTCCTTCTACTCCCTCACCTTCACTCCTGATATCACCTTCTCCAGAAAAACACAACTTTAGAACGAAGAGAAGAACTGCCAGAATGTCCTTCTGGGGTCCATCTGGACGTCCTGCAGTTTCACCCTCAACTCCATCCCGAAAGACCAGTGCACGGAGAAACCTGTTCCCTGAGAAAAATACAATCCCAAACCTGAACTAACATCTGCTCCGTGACGTCAAACGCGTAACGAACTTTTCGACCCACCCGACTGGCGCGCCAACCACGTGAGTAGAAAGCTAAACTGAAACTTTTCCTCCCCCCCACACCGAGCGGAAGCCAGCGAGAGTAGAAAAAGCGCGGGTGGGATAGCAACGCCGTAGGGAGGAAGCAACGGAGAAAATAAAAAAAGAAAAAACGCGGAGGAAAGGAAGGGGGAAAAGCAAGGAAGATGCAGCGCGGAATAGGAGGAAAGGATTGAGTGTGACGTCAAATAATGTATTTTACTCTCTTTCGTCTGGAAATAAGGTAACGTTCGTCGTTACTTAAGAGAATCTCTAAAAAGGTACCGACTCCTCCCTTTTTTGCGTCACGCGCGGGCTAGGCAAATTAGATTGCGGCGTTGTTGGATGAAAGGGGGAATGAAGACTCGCTTAGCAAATAAGGTTTTTAGGATTGTTTGAGTGACATGAAAGAAGTGAGGGAAATTCAAATACATTGTAGACTGTTTTGAGTATATATTTTAATCTAAAGTCTCACTCTCGCTTTAGATTTTGACCTGAAAAGTCTTCACTTGAGTTTAACATTTTGATTACCAGATTACGGATACGATGGAATTCCCCAGCGATGTTCCCAGAAAACCCTTGATGCCTGCCGCGGTTTTGGCCGCTGATGCGGCCGACTCTACCGTCGGCTCAGCGGCATCGGCCGCAATTGATGCCGGTGCCTCCGGCTCCGCGGATTCATGTGCCGGTGCATCTTTAGATATTGCCGGTTCATCATTAGATACTGCCGGTGCATCCATAGATACTGAACCCCTGCCATCTACTTCGAATATTTCTCTTGACTCTGGATTTATTGCTGCCTCTCTCGATACCTCTCTCGCCTCGGAAATACCTAATAGTCAGGTTAGTGTAAGTTTATTGCATTCCCCGGCTAAGAAAGTGTTGAATAAACCTCATTTTATTTCTCATTTTGAAAGAACCGGCGCTAACAACCGCGCCGGTAAATTTTTCTTTTTGGCCTTTTTATTATCTAAACTCGAATTGATCAAAACTTTTTTTGCAATGAAAATGACAAAGCGCGAACATTACGGGACATATCGCAGCAGAGGTGAGGAAGTGGGTTTTTGTGTCGTCGAATTAATGCTTGCAACTAAAAAAGAAGCTCTTCGCGATGACCTAATGAAAAATAATATTATAGTTAACACGCCTCTAATTCTAACATACCTAACAGAAGCTAATGAACTTTTTAAATTTCTGCGTAATCTTACCGACCAACTAACTGATTACTCCCCATTCATAAAAGTAGAAAAACAGCCCTTTAATTCTGAAATCTTCAATGATTATGCTGTAAACAAACGCCTTACTAACCCTTTAGCTATAACATTTGAATATTCCGAAATATATAAAAACCCTACTAGCGAAAATTCACAAAAATATGCTGATGACCATTATGAAAATGCAAGATTGTTTGTAAAGATGCCCGATAGACATCGTCATTCCGTTGCGGCTTCTAAAGTCGTCCACGCTTACATCACCGAAATAATTGCTCGGACTCCAAATATCATGTATGTAAAACAACAAATTAGAGAAATATATGAGTGGTGGGAGCGTGAAGACGATGACAACCGTGACTATATGATAGCACTGGCTGAAATGACAAGACAAATGCACGGGGAATTTAAATTAAAACATCTATTAACAGAGGTATTTCAATCTTATCCGATTGCTCGACCAAAAAACCGGTGGTTGGGATTAGAGGGGGAAATAAATTCGGGAAAAAGTACATTAGCGCGCGCTATTATGGAGCTATTCGGAGGGATTAATATTGGCATAAATCCACGCGATGAGAGTCGCTTGACATTTCAGCTGTCAATGGCTATCGGGCATCGGTACGTTTTATTCGACGATGTAACTACACCTGGCTTTAAAAACATCGACGAGAAACTTCGGGATTACCTTGATGGGGGTCATAAGGTAAATCTCGAAAAGAAAGGCAAAGACCCACTTCCTTTCACTTTTCCGCCGGGGATACTTACAACTAACCACGCGAACCTCCCTTCCACCCTAACGTGCAGGATAAAATTTTTTAAGTTATTTCCTAATCCAGAATTTCTAGCAGCACACCGAGAATTTTTTCAGGAGGTATTTGACAAAAGGGTCCTAGTAATTCGTAAGTATACATTTAACTTTTTTTGTAAGACACTATTACTCACTTGAACGGTATGTATAAATTGTTAAAACTTTTGTTTTAGTATGTGAATTATTAGGACTCCCATTTCACATCGGAGCCGACGGTGAGCTTTTAAAAGACAATTTTCAGAAAGAGGTACAACAGAAAGTAAGAAGTAAGTAAAATACAGTTTAATTTTTTAAAGAAATTTGTGTATACAATATCTAATTTTTTTTTTTTTTAAAGGATTTAGAGAAATGCATAAGAATTGCCGAGACTGCCTCAACAACGTCCTGGGATGAAGATTCATGCTCGATGGATGTGTTGTGTCCAAGCACACCCCCTACAGCACCCAGCAGTCCATCTACTCCATCACCACCCAGCAGTCCTTCTACTCCCTCACCTTCACTCCTGATATCACCTTCTCCAGAAAAACACAACTTTAGAACGAAGAGAAGAACTGCCAGAATGTCCTTCTGGGGTCCATCTGGACGTCCTGCAGTTTCACCCTCAACTCCATCCCGAAAGACCAGTGCACGGAGAAACCTGTTCCCTGAGAAACCACGAAATACTGCCAAACCACACAAAAAAATTTCAGCTTGCCAGCACTGTGACGATTGTTTCAAACTGGACTATAATAAGTGTATGTATAAATTTGAAGTGTAAAATTTGTAAATAAAAGGCAAAAGCCTGGAGAATTTCGAGAGCGGGTAGCGCCTGACAACAAGTCCGGCCGCTCACTTTTGAAGTTCCCCCTGGTGTTGCTTTATTTACAATAATAGATAATCACCATGGCAACCTAGAATCATTACCTACTACGGGATTTCTTCACTAGATCACCATGGCAACCTAGAATCATTACCTACTACGGGATTTCTTCACTAGATCACCATGGCAACCTAGAATCATTACCTACCACGGGATATCTTTACTATCTATTATCATGGCAACCTAGAATCATTACCTACCACGGGATATCTTTACTATCTATTATCATGGAATATCTTTTCTATGAAAATAAAGACAAATAGAATTGAAAACAGGTAAGTTTAAGCACACAAAAAATATTTATTTAATTAATGAAGCAAAAAAATTATACATCTTCATCAATATTATCGTCTTTGAAAATTTCAAAAGGCATAGTGTCTCTGCCTCGGTTTGCGCTACTTTTAAGTTTTCTGTTTCTACGTCTGGTATTTGATCGGGAAGCATCAGTTTTTAGCTCAACATCAGAGTTAGGGGGGACAAGATCTGAAATGCATAAAATTTTCACAGGTAACCTAATCCACGTTGAGTTTGTAACATTGTCAATTTTACAAGTAATTTCATCTAAACCTGCATGCATAGAGAACTGTTGTATAAAATATACTAAAGAAGAAATGCCAGCTTTAAAGGCTTCGAGAGTTAGGTTAGGTAATTTGTGTTCATTTTTGCGGTCTTGTACAATTTTAACATATTCAGCATCTAGTTCCTGTTTACACTTTAAGGGGTCGTCAGCCTCCCAACACATTTGTTTGCGTGCCTCGTAAGCCTTCATTTCGTCCTCAGTTAGAAACAGAGATATAATAGCGTCACGTGAACTGTCTTTTATTTTAGCATACTCCTTAGCAAAGTCTATTCCCCCGTCTAGTGCTATCGGCGAAGTACTATCTCTGGCAGTACCATCGATTTGGTCAGCTTTGCATTCGCAGTTGCAGTTCTTAATGTACTTCTGCAGGACCTTTAACACTATCTCCACCGTCATATCAATATATTTCTCCATTTTATTGCGCCTAAAAAAAAAAAGTGCAGGGTACTCGGTTATTTTTACATTTATGATTACATTGTTTACATATTTTAAACCCATTAAATTAACACTATAATTTATCAAAAATTAATCTCTGCCAATAGTAGTAAATGTGTTTTTTACCGGAGGGTTTACCGTAGGGTTAACCGGAGGGTTTGGTATAACAGGAAACTGGTCATTTTTAAGATTGTCCTGAGGTTCCGTTCCTGTCCCCGGGGTTGGAGTGGTCGTTGTACCAGTATTTGGACGTTTGTTTGTACCCTCATCGTCTGTAGTTTCGTGTGGTCGTTTTATTCCATGTGGGTCGTCTGAATCCCTTAAGAAAGTGTTGTCCCATATATTCGGAAGAGCATCTGATTCGCTGTTAATAGAATCACCTGTATCGCCGTAGTGTGAGGGTTCTGGTTCAACAGGGCGCCCCATAGTTTTATCTAACAGTCTCTTTAAGATATTGTCGGTATTTGCAGACATTTTTCTTAAGCGAAAGAATAGTTCGACGCCAAAATTATTAAAGTTAGCTTTAGTACCGGTAGAGAAAAAATGCACTCCAATGTATATCAATCGTTTAGTGCATAATATACCAATGCCGTCCCCATCTGTTGTTAACTTAAAAGTGTTAGAACTCCAAGAAACGGGGGGTAATGCCACCTTTTGACTCTCGCAATATGTTTTTGTTACCCACTGATTTTGAACATAAGGGTGAAAGGCCTTATCAAAGTGGTGGTCACCATTTTCGAATGATTTGAAATGCCTAGTAATAGCGGGTGCATCACCGGTTCGGTTAAAATTGGCTATTACTACTCCATCATGATGAAAGGCATATGAGAAAAAATAGGGTGCAACTGCATCATTGGAAGTACCTCTTCTATAGATGTCAGCTGCAAAAAGTTCCCAAACATAAAAATCCTCAGTTGTAGCGCACTTTCCGGGTGGTTTTTTTTTTCGCCTGACAAGAGTTCTGGGTCTGGTAACGTGAGTCTTTTTACTAAGACGTGTGAGTCTTCTCCGCCGAACCACACGGCCCGTTTTAACACTTTTGTGGGGTCGTCTAGGTAATCTAGTACACCCATTCCTAGCCTGCTTAAATCCTTTTGTTTGCAAGAGCTTCTCGACATGTTTTATTAGTGTGTTAGGACTTTTCTGTATTTTTCCGATAATATTAATGTTTGTTAGATTTTGCAAATCTTTAACGACCTCGTACTGTGTAGGTGTATTTAACAATGTTGAATTACTATCATGTGACGCGTTTAAGATGCCACCAATCGTTGCTCCTCCAATTATTGTGCCGCTACCTACTATTATGCTAGCCTGACCTACGTCGCTTAGGGCGTATATTGACGTAAGAGCCCCCGTTTCAGCAGCAACGTCAAATCCAGAAAATGTTATAACTCCAGCCTCCAACAAAATTTCTGTAACTGCTTCAGGTAATAAAGCTAAAGCAGCTCCCATAAATGTAAAAAAAAAACGATGTATCCTATGCACAATTACAAACAATTAAAATTTTAAAAAAGAAATAAACAGTTCATTAGTTTAAAACCAATAACAGAAAAAAATAATTCCAATATACTTTAAAAGTGTTTATGAATTTGGTTTGTAACTTTTAGTCTCATTAAAAGATAGTTGAAAAGTCTTTATGAATTCGGTTTGTTATTTTTTTTATTATCGCTGATAACTTACACGCTTCGTACTGAAATAGAAAACACACACCTTTTTAGGTCAAAAACCTGACCTTCAGTTACAACGGCCGCTCAACGGTCTTACTTTCAACTTACTTTAACTTACGGTCTTACTTTCAATAAACAGAATATTAATACAGTCAACGCACAATCTTAAAAATGACCAGTTTCCTGTTATACCAAACCCTCCGGTTAACCCTACGGTAAACCCTCCGGTAAAAAACACATTTACTACTATTGGCAGAGATTAATTTTTGATAAATTATAGTGTTAATTTAATGGGTTTAAAATATGTAAACAATGTAATCATAAATGTAAAAATAACCGAGTACCCTGCACTTTTTTTTTTTAGGCGCAATAAAATGGAGAAATATATTGATATGACGGTGGAGATAGTGTTAAAGGTCCTGCAGAAGTACATTAAGAACTGCAACTGCGAATGCAAAGCTGACCAAATCGATGGTACTGCCGGAGATAGTACTTCGCCGATAGCACTAGACGGGGGAATAGACTTTGCTAAGGAGTATGCTAAAATAAAAGACAGTTCACGTGACGCTATTATATCTCTGTTTCTAACTGAGGACGAAATGAAGGCTTACGAGGCACGCAAACAAATGTGTTGGGAGGCTGACGACCCCTTAAAGTGTAAACAGGAACTAGATGCTGAATATGTTAAAATTGTACAAGACCGCAAAAATGAACACAAATTACCTAACCTAACTCTCGAAGCCTTTAAAGCTGGCATTTCTTCTTTAGTATATTTTATACAACAGTTCTCTATGCATGCAGGTTTAGATGAAATTACTTGTAAAATTGACAATGTTACAAACTCAACGTGGATTAGGTTACCTGTGAAAATTTTATGCATTTCAGATCTTGTCCCCCCTAACTCTGATGTTGAGCTAAAAACTGATGCTTCCCGATCAAATACCAGACGTAGAAACAGAAAACTTAAAAGTAGCGCAAACCGAGGCAGAGACACTATGCCTTTTGAAATTTTCGAAGACGATAATATTGATGAAGATGTATAATTTTTTTGCTTCATTAATTAAATAAATATTTTTTGTGTGCTTAAACTTACCTGTTTTCAATTCTATTTGTCTTTATTTTCATAGAAAAGATATTCCATGATAATAGATAGTAAAGATATCCCGTGGTAGGTAATGATTCTAGGTTGCCATGGTGATCTAGTGAAGAAATCCCGTAGTAGGTAATGATTCTAGGTTGCCATGGTGATTATCTATTATTGTAAATAAAGCAACACCAGGGGGAACTTCAAAAGTGAGCGGCCGGACTTGTTGTCAGGCGCTACCCGCTCTCGAAATTCTCCAGGCTTTTGCCTTTTATTTACAAATTTTACACTTCAAATTTATACATACACTTATTATAGTCCAGTTTGAAACAATCGTCACAGTGCTGGCAAGCTGAAATTTTTTTGTGTGGTTTGGCAGTATTTCGTGGTTTCTCAGGGAACAGGTTTCTCCGTGCACTGGTCTTTCGGGATGGAGTTGAGGGTGAAACTGCAGGACGTCCAGATGGACCCCAGAAGGACATTCTGGCAGTTCTTCTCTTCGTTCTAAAGTTGTGTTTTTCTGGAGAAGGTGATATCAGGAGTGAAGGTGAGGGAGTAGAAGGACTGCTGGGTGGTGATGGAGTAGATGGACTGCTGGGTGGTGTAGGGGGTGTGCTTGGACACAACACATCCATCGAGCATGAATCTTCATCCCAGGACGTTGTTGAGGCAGGCTCGGCAATTCTTATGCATTTCTCTAAATCCTTTAAAAAAAAAAAAAAATTAGATATTGTATACACAAATTTCTTTAAAAAATTAAACTGTATTTTACTTACTTCTTACTTTCTGTTGTACCTCTTTCTGAAATTGTCTTTTAAAAGCTCACCGTCGGCTCCGATGTGAAATTGGAGTCCTAATAATTCACATACTAAAACAAAAATTTTAACAATTTATACATACCGTTCAAGTGAGTAATAGTGTCTTACAAAAAAAGTTAAATGTATACTTACGAATTACTAGGACCCTTTTGTCAAATACCTCCTGAAAAAATTCTCGGTGTGCTGCTAGAAATTCTGGATTAGGAAATAACTTAAAAAATTTTATCCTGCACGTTAGGGTGGAAGGGAGGTTCGCGTGGTTAGTTGTAAGTATCCCCGGCGGAAAAGTGAAAGGAAGTGGGTCTTTGCCTTTCTTTTCGAGATTTACCTTATGACCCCCATCAAGGTAATCCCGAAGTTTCTCGTCGATGTTTTTAAAGCCAGGTGTAGTTACATCGTCGAATAAAACGTACCGATGCCCGATAGCCATTGACAGCTGAAATGTCAAGCGACTCTCATCGCGTGGATTTATGCCAATATTAATCCCTCCAAATAGCTCCATAATAGCGCGCGCTAATGTACTTTTTCCCGAATTTATTTCCCCTCTAATCCCAACCACCGGTTTTTCGGTCGAGCAATCTGATAAGATTGAAATACCTCTGTTAATAGATGTTTTAATTTAAATTCCCCGTGCATTTTTCTTGTCATTTCAGCCAGTGCTATCATATAGTCACGGTTGTCATCGTCTTCACGCTCCCACCACTCATATATTTCTCTAATTTGTTGTTTTACATACATGATATTTGGAGTCCGAGCAATTATTTCGGTGATGTAAGCGTGGACGACTTTAGAAGCCGCAACGGAATGACGATGTCTATCGGGCATCTTTACAAACAATCTTGCATTTTCATAATGGTCATCAGCATATTTTTGTGAATTTTCGCTAGTAGGGTTTTTATATATTTCGGAATATTCAAATGTTATAGCTAAAGGGTTAGTAAGGCGTTTGTTTACAGCATAATCATTGAAGATTTCAGAATTAAAGGGCTGTTTTTCTACTTTTATGAATGGGGAGTAATCAGTTAGTTGGTCGGTAAGATTACGCAGAAATTTAAAAAGTTCATTAGCTTCTGTTAGGTATGTTAGAATTAGAGGCGTGTTAACTATAATATTATTTTTCATTAGGTCATCGCGAAGAGCTTCTTTTTTAGTTGCAAGCATTAATTCGACGACACAAAAACCCACTTCTTCACCTCTGCTGCGATATGTCCCGTAATGTTCGCGCTTTGTCATTTTCATTGCAAAAAAAGTTTTGATCAATTCGAGTTTAGATAATAAAAAGGCCAAAAAGAAAAATTTACCGGCGCGGTTGTTAGCGCCGGTTCTTTCAAAATGAGAAATAAAATGAGGTTTATTCAACACTTTCTTAGCCGGGGAATGCAATAAACTTACACTAACCTGACTATTAGGTATTTCCGAGGCGAGAGAGGTATCGAGAGAGGCAGCAATAAATCCAGAGTCAAGAGAAATATTCGAAGTAGATGGCAGGGGTTCAGTATCTATGGATGCACCGGCAGTATCTAATGATGAACCGGCAATATCTAAAGATGCACCGGCACATGAATCCGCGGAGCCGGAGGCACCGGCATCAATTGCGGCCGATGCCGCTGAGCCGACGGTAGAGTCGGCCGCATCAGCGGCCAAAACCGCGGCAGGCATCAAGGGTTTTCTGGGAACATCGCTGGGGAATTCCATCGTATCCGTAATCTGGTAATCAAAATGTTAAACTCAAGTGAAGACTTTTCAGGTCAAAATCTAAAGCGAGAGTGAGACTTTAGATTAAAATATATATTCAAAACAGTCTACAATGTATTTGAATTTCCCTCACTTCTTTCATGTCACTCAAACAATCCTAAAAACCTTATTTGCTAAGCGAGTCTTCATTCCCCCTTTCATCCAACAACGCCGCAATCTAATTTGCCTAGCCCGCGCGTGACGCAAAAAAGGGAGGAGTCGGTACCTTTTTAGAGATTCTCTTAAGTAACGACGACCGTTACCTTATTTCCAGACGAAAGAGAGTAAAATACATTATTTGACGTCACACTCAATCCTTTCCCCCTATTCCGCGCTGCATCTTCCTTGCTTTTCCCCCTTCCTTTCCTCCGCGTCTTTTCTTTTTTTATTTTCTCCGTTGCTTCCTCCCTACGGCGTTGCTATCCCACCCGCGCTTTTTATACTCTCGCTGGCTTCCGCTCGGTGTGGGGGGGAGGAAAAGTTTCAGTTTAGCTTTCTACTCACGTGGTTGGCGCGCCAGTCGGGTGGGTCGAAAAGTTCGTTACGCGTTTGACGTCACGGAGCAGATGTTAGTTCAGGTTTGGGATTGTAGAGGTGAGGATCGTGTTACGTAACAAGTAAGTTTACGTTTTGTTTTTTGTGTTATTGCATAGGCGTAGCGTCGGGGGGGCACGGGGGGGCGTGTGCCCCCCCATCCTTCTACACCCTGGGCGCCAGAACAGAAAGCGTAGGGGGCGCCAAATGAAAATTTTTTTGTCTTTACATACAAAAATATATATGTATTTATATTGAATTTGCATGAAAATGTCTTACAGCCGGAAAATCCAAAAGTAAAACTAAACCAAATGCCTTGAAATTTACAAATATATAAAAAAAATTCATCTATAATAGAAGACTGCAAATGAATTGGAAAAAAAGAGCTTTTTTCTTATGCATTATTCTTTCTCCAATTCCAAGTGTACCGGAAGGCGAAGGGGGCGCCAAATGAAGATTTTGTTTGACTCTGACTTTTCTGATGAAAAGATTCCATGAAGACTGATCAATTTTCTTTTTTCTCTCATGCTGAGCAGTGTTGAGCTTCCATTTTTCCCGTCTTGATATGGGCGACATCGGGTGGCTGCCCGGGACAGGTTCGGCTAGGTGGGGAGGCCTAGCAATTGGCTTTAGCTCAACAAGCCCCACCCAGGTTGCCCGGGACAATAAAAATTAACGGGAGAAGGAGTCATGGTCGAAACTAAGGGGGTGGAGAGGGGGCATGTGCCCTGGACGCCACGCGTAGGGGCGCCAGATGAAAATTTGGTTTACCGTTTTATACAATCTATATATGTGCGTGTGAAATTTGTGTAAAAAGATATTTTTTAGCTGAAAAATCAAAAAGAAAAGCTGAGTAAAGTGCATTAAAATTGTCGAAGAGATAAACAGATTTGCCTATAATATACAAGACAGCAAATGAATAACTCTATTCTTTTTCTTATAATTACTTTTTTACATGCATATCACCATATCTGACCTTAGATGGGGCGAGGTCAGGTGACTGACTGGGACAATAAAAACCAAGCGGTCGAAAATTTATAAATTGAAAAGTAAAAATTTAATAATTTTGTTGTTTTGAGTCACACATAAATTTGAAAAGTTGAGGAAAGTATGTAGACATATCAATCTATAAATAAGAAGAGTGATATAAGTGATAATTCCACAAAACTGGTGTAGATAGTACAGGAAGATATTTTACAATGTTGGAATTCATTTTTATACCTACAATAAATCCTGGTTTTTTAGTTCCTGAAACAATGTAACTCATATCACTATGACATTAAAGTACCTCAATTGTAATTATTTGTAATGCTACAATAGTAAACATCTAGAAAAATGAAATATGTCTGTGATGGAATATTGTCTTAAACGAAAAAAAACTGCATGGTTCCAACAGAAATAATACCAACAGTTATATCTGCTAAGACGGAAACCTGTATAAAGCGGAATTATTTCCGCTTCCTTTCGATTTTTTTTCACAGGTTTTATTGCATAAATATTTGACAAAGCTGGTTATATATTTCAATATTATTACGTATTTTACTGTTACACATTTTAAATTTTAAAATAAGTCCTCTAATAGAAACTTTCGTAAATTTCGCTTTGTAAACTTTCGCTTTGATTTACTTTGCGAAGGAACGAGGGGGCGCCAAAATCCATGTTTGCCCCGGGTGAAAATATAGCTAGTTTCGGTCCTGGAAGGAGTGCACAAAGTAAAATGCTTTAGTAAAACCCTTTAAAAGAAAAAAAATGAGTATAGCGTTTGCAGTGGTGCAATAAAAAATCTCACACAGGGCGCCATGGCTAATACAGTCGCCTCTGCTTTTCGCCTCCAAATGATTTTTTCACTTCTTTTTGCCTCCTTGCCCTTGAACTTCCTCAGTCAGTCGACAACAGAAAAGACGAATTTCGACAAAAGGTCGTAGAAAAATATGGCGAATTTCGTCAAAAAATCTCTGAAACAAATACCCAATATCATTTTCGCCAATCGGTTATAGAAAAAATCACGAAATTTGACAAAGGATCGTGTAAAAAAAATCGTGAATTCCATAAAACGATCGGCGGAAAAAAATGCGAATTTTGGTAATTCGTCGTCGAAAAAATAGCGAATCTCCTAAAAGGACCGTGGAAAAATATCTTTAATTTTATCAAAGGTTGCGGAAACAAATGGCGATTTTCGTAATTCGGTCACGAAAAAATCATCGCAAATTTCGTCAAAAGAATGCACAAAATATTGCGAATTTCGTCTAACGACCAAGTGAAAAAAAATTGCAAACTTCGTCAAATATTCGCGGACAAAAAGACGACAAGGGTAATTCTAAGTTAAAAAAAAAAAAAAAAAAAAAAAAAAAAAAAAAAAAAAAAAAACTGAAATTCACAGCAAATTGTCTGAAAGGTTACAGCAGAGGAGTGAAAGGGGGGAAACCTCCCGGCCCCAATTATGCGTTTTTTCGGCTGTCCTTTAGTGAAATTCGCATTTTTCCGCGATCCTTCGACGAAATTTGCGTTTCTTTATCGCAATCCTTTGACGAAATTCGCGCTTTTCTGTAATATTTTGATAAAAATTGCGTTTTTTGCGATCCCTTGGTGAAATGTGTGTGTTTTTCGCGATTCCCAGACGAAGTTTGCGTTTTTTCGTGATCACTTGTCGAAATTCGCGTTTTTTCCACGATTCTTTGGCGAAATTCATTTTTTCTGCGATCCTTTGAAGAAATTGGCGACTTTTTTCTGTGCACGATTGTCGAAATTCATTTTTTCGGCGACCATTTGCCGAAATTAGCGATATTTTTTATGCCCGAATTTTAGAATTGATGAGAGGTTTTTTTTTTTAATTTTCGGAACCGAATGCCTTAAATTTTCGGAAAATTCAGAACAGAATCACCTCTGAAAAGACGCAAATTTGGTCAAATAATCGCGTAAAAATTCGAGAATTTAAACAAATAATCAAGAATTTCGTAAGTCGGTTTTGAAAAACAAATCACGAATTTCGATAAACTATCGCGGAAAAGAATTACGAATTTCGTCAAATGATATCTGAAACAAACAGCGAATACCATCAATCGGTCGCGGAAAAATATATATATATCGCGAATTTCGCAAGTGGTGGCGGAGAAAAAAATTCCCCAGTTTGTCGCAGAAAAATTCACGAATTTTAACAAAGTATCGCGGAAAAATAATCGTGAATTCAGTGAAATGATCGCCAGAAACAAAAACGCGAAATTTGGCAAAGGATCACGGGAAAAAAATTATGAGTTCCGTGATACGATCGCCTAAAAAATTGAGAAATTTGAAATAGGTCATAGGAAAAATTGCGAAATATCCTTCAACGATCGTAGTAAAAGATAGCGAAAAGAAATAACTATTATCATTAGTCGACTGGTGAAAAAATCGCGAATTTCGCAATTCGTCGTGGAAAAAATCGCGAATCTCCTCAAACAACTGTAAAAAATATCTTGAATTTTGCCAAAGGTCATGGAAACAAATGGCGATTTTCGTCATTCGGTATCGGATAAATCATCGCAAATTTCGTCAAAAGAAAAATTGCGAATTTCGTCTAACGATCACAAAAAAAATCTCAAATTTCGTCAAATGGTCGCGGGCAAAAAACGCAAGTTTGGTCAAGAAAAAAATGAGAATTTAACCAAATGATCGCGCAAAAAATCACGAATTTATATCTCTGTCATGAAAGGAAAATCACGAATTTTGACAAACGATCTGGAAAAGAATCGGGAATTTCGTCAAAAGATCTCTGAAACAAATAGTAACGACCATCAATCGGTCGCGGAAAATCTATATCGCGAATTTGGACAAGTGGTGGCGGAAAAAAAATCGATTTCGCCAATCTGACGTAGAAAAATTTGCGATATTTGGCAAAGGATCGTGGAAAAAATCGCAAAATCTCCTTCAACGATTGTATAAAAAGATCTTGGAAAAAAATAAGTATTTTCGTCAATAGATTGGAGGGGGGAGGGGGCGAAGTCGAGAATTTTGGAATTCGTCGAGGAAAAAATCGCGAATCTCTTCAAACAACCGTTGAAAAAGTGTGTTTGGGAAGATGACTTTACAGGTGCTTTGAAGAAAAAGATCAAATATTTTCAGTAAAAATAGTCACTGAAATCCGGAAAAAGTCGCCTTTTTTCTGGAAATAGCCGCTTTTTAATGGTTTTCGGCCTAAAATAGTCGCCATAGCCACCGATGCTGAAAATAGTCGCTTTTAGTAGCAAGTGGCAGCCCTGCAATTGTATGTTAAGAAAAATCGGAATTTTTTGAGAAATTGTGTCGAGCTGAACCGAACCGGTACTGATTTAAATGATTTTTTCACGGGCCGGGCTTGTTTCCATTGATTTTTGTTGGTTTTTTTACAAGCCGGGCCTGGTAAACTGTGAAAAAATAAACGGGCCGTGCCCGGGTGGAACTTTTAATTTTCTCGCCGGGCTGGGCCTGGGCCTTGGAATTGCGGTCCGTGCAGACCTCTGTTATGCCCCTCAGGGCCGTGCAAAGAGCGTCTAAAGGAGCGCCCCGGGCGCGAAATTTACGCTGCAAACCACGGTTTTGTTTATTTATTCATTTTTCGGGGAATTTCTTTTTCTCTCTTGATCATTTTTTCCCCTGTCGCTCAACATCATGAACTCTCTAACAAATAAATGCAATTTTCTTTTATATTACTTAGTTGTTCTGAATTCCTAAATTAAAATTAAACCCTTTAAAGTTCCAAAATAAACGCGAAAAATATTTATTCGATAGAATTTATTTATGTTTCTGCACTTTATCAATTTTATTACACCTATCACGAAAATAACGTTGTTTTTTTTTTTTGTTTTTGTTTTTTGGAGGGGGGGGGGGGCGCAAAATTGAAAATTCGCCCGGGGCGCCGCTTTTATTTCGCGCGACCTTGGTGCCCCCCCAAAATTTTTGGTCACGCTACGCCTATGGTTATTAGAAGTACGTTGTGATATTTATGAACGTTGACTGTTGTAATTTTCCGTTGCTTGTAACTTTCACTCGTTATGTTTTTTTTCTTTATTTGATACTTGTTCTTTATTTCTTGAACGTTGACTGTATTAATATTCTGTTTATTGAAAGTAAGACCGTAAGTTAAAAGACCGTTGAGCGGCCGTTGTAACTGAAGGTCAGGTTTTTGACCTAAAAAGGTGTGTGTTTTCTATTTCAGTACGAAGCGTGTAAGTTATCAGCGATAATAAAAAAAATAACAAACCGAATTCATAAAGACTTTTCAACTATGTTGGAAAGTGATTAAAAGTTACAAACCAAATTCATAAACACTTTTAAAGTATATTGGAATTATTTTTTTCTGTTATTGGTTTTAAACTAATGAACTGTTTATTTCTTTTTTAAAATTTTAATTGTTTGTAATTGTGCATAGGATACATCGGTTTTTTTTACATTTATGGGAGCTGCTTTAGCTTTATTACCTGAAGCAGTTGCAGAAATTTTGTTGGAGGCTGGAGTTATAACATTTTCTGGATTTGACGTTGCTGCTGAAACGGGGGCTCTTACGTCAATATACGCCCTAAGCGACGTAGGTCAGGCTAGCATAATAGTAGGTAGCGGCACAATAATTGGAGGAGCAACGATTGGTGGCATCTTAAACGCGTCACATGATAGTAATTCAACATTGTTAAATACACCTACACAGTACGAGGTCGTTAAAGATTTGCAAAATCTAACAAACATTAATATTATCGGAAAAATACAGAAAAGTCCTAACGCACTAATAAAACATGTCGAGAAGCTCTTGCAAACAAAAGGATTTAAGCAGGCTAGGAATGGGTGTACTAGATTACCTAGACGACCCCACAAAAGTGTTAAAACGGGCCGTGTGGTTCGGCGGAGAAGACTCACACGTCTTAGTAAAAAGACTCACGTTACCAGACCCAGAACTCTTGTCAGGCGAAAAAAAAAACCACCCGGAAAGTGCGCTACAACTGAGGATTTTTATGTTTGGGAACTTTTTGCAGCTGACATCTATAGAAGAGGTACTTCCAATGATGCAGTTGCACCCTATTTTTTCTCATATGCCTTTCATCATGATGGAGTAGTAATAGCCAATTTTAACCGAACCGGTGATGCACCCGCTATTACTAGGCATTTCAAATCATTCGAAAATGGTGACCACCACTTTGATAAGGCCTTTCACCCTTATGTTCAAAATCAGTGGGTAACAAAAACATATTGCGAGAGTCAAAAGGTGGCATTACCCCCCGTTTCTTGGAGTTCTAACACTTTTAAGTTAACAACAGATGGGGACGGCATTGGTATATTATGCACTAAACGATTGATATACATTGGAGTGCATTTTTTCTCTACCGGTACTAAAGCTAACTTTAATAATTTTGGCGTCGAACTATTCTTTCGCTTAAGAAAAATGTCTGCAAATACCGACAATATCTTAAAGAGACTGTTAGATAAAACTATGGGGCGCCCTGTTGAACCAGAACCCTCACACTACGGCGATACAGGTGATTCTATTAACAGCGAATCAGATGCTCTTCCGAATATATGGGACAACACTTTCTTAAGGGATTCAGACGACCCACATGGAATAAAACGACCACACGAAACTACAGACGATGAGGGTACAAACAAACGTCCAAATACTGGTACAACGACCACTCCAACCCCGGGGACAGGAACGGAACCTCAGGACAATCTTAAAAATGACCAGTTTCCTGTTATACCAAACCCTCCGGTTAACCCTACGGTAAACCCTCCGGTAAAAAACACATTTACTACTATTGGCAGAGATTAATTTTTGATAAATTATAGTGTTAATTTAATGGGTTTAAAATATGTAAACAATGTAATCATAAATGTAAAAATAACCGAGTACCCTGCACTTTTTTTTTTAGGCGCAATAAAATGGAGAAATATATTGATATGACGGTGGAGATAGTGTTAAAGGTCCTGCAGAAGTACATTAAGAACTGCAACTGCGAATGCAAAGCTGACCAAATCGATGGTACTGCCGGAGATAGTACTTCGCCGATAGCACTAGACGGGGGAATAGACTTTGCTAAGGAGTATGCTAAAATAAAAGACAGTTCACGTGACGCTATTATATCTCTGTTTCTAACTGAGGACGAAATGAAGGCTTACGAGGCACGCAAACAAATGTGTTGGGAGGCTGACGACCCCTTAAAGTGTAAATAGGAACTAGATGCTGAATATGTTAAAATTGTACAAGACCGCAAAAATGAACACAAATTACCTAACCTAACTCTCGAAGCCTTTAAAGCTGGCATTTCTTCTTTAGTATATTTTATACAACAGTTCTCTATGCATGCAGGTTTAGATGAAATTACTTGTAAAATTGACAATGTTACAAACTCAACGTGGATTAGGTTACCTGTGAAAATTTTATGCATTTCAGATCTTGTCCCCCCTAACTCTGATGTTGAGCTAAAAACTGATGCTTCCCGATCAAATACCAGACGTAGAAACAGAAAACTTAAAAGTAGCGCAAACCGAGGCAGAGACACTATGCCTTTTGAAATTTTCGAAGACGATAATATTGATGAAGATGTATAATTTTTTTGCTTCATTAATTAAATAAATATTTTTTGTGTGCTTAAACTTACCTGTTTTCAATTCTATTTGTCTTTATTTTCATAGAAAAGATATTCCATGATAATAGATAGTAAAGATATCCCGTGGTAGGTAATGATTCTAGGTTGCCATGGTGATCTAGTGAAGAAATCCCGTAGTAGGTAATGATTCTAGGTTGCCATGCTGATCTAGTGAAGAAATCCCGTAGTAGGTAATGATTCTAGGTTGCCATGGTGATTATCTATTATTGTAAATAAAGCAACACCAGGGGGAACTTCAAAAGTGAGCGGCCGGACTTGTTGTCAGGCGCTACCCGCTCTCGAAATTCTCCAGGCTTTTGCCTTTTATTTACAAATTTTACACTTCAAATTTATACATACACTTATTATAGTCCAGTTTGAAACAATCGTCACAGTGCTGGCAAGCTGAAATTTTTTTGTGTGGTTTGGCAGTATTTCGTGGTTTCTCAGGGAACAGGTTTCTCCGTGCACTGGTCTTTCGGGATGGAGTTGAGGGTGAAACTGCAGGACGTCCAGATGGACCCCAGAAGGACATTATGGCAGTTCTTCTCTTCGTGCCCTATAAATAAGGTTTAAATAAATTGTTTTTATAAGAAAAATTAAAGTATTTTTAACACATAAATTTATTGAAATATAAACTTTTTTTTCAGTCTACGCGAATAAACTGTCATACATTGGTCCATGTTGTGTTTTGTTATTGGTTTTCAAAATAGGGTTGATGCCAATTACTGGTGTTATACCATATTTATGGAAATAATTTTTAGTACTACAATGTATAATTTTGAAGAATTTTGTTAACAATAATTTTCTAATGTATCTCTGCTATCCTCTCATTGAAATAAATACAGTCGACTCTCTGTTTAACGTCGCTCTACTTAATGACGATCTCTATTTAAGGGCGATATTTTGCGGTCTCGGCTCCTTTAAGTAAAAAAATCTATTTAAAGACGAAATTGTTCCTATTTAACGACGATTTTAAAGTGCTTTTTTTTCGATCCCTTTAACATGTTAAACGAGGGAAGTTTCTGTGATAGAAAAACTAGTTTTCTCGCAATTCAGATGAGTGAACTTTACCCATGTGACGAAGACATTTTAACAACCGGCTTCAGAAAGTTAGATCAAATTTATAAAGACATGGCAAATGAAAATGCAACTTCAGACGCAGAAGATGGTGGTGAAGCTGATGATACAGAAAGCGAGACACCACTAGTCCAGAAGAAATATTTTGCCTTGCAAAAATTCGGGTAATTCTGATTTTCAGGTATTATGTACAGGTTGACCCTCTAATGAATAAACCAAGTTTTCAATCATCTAGACCTTGTGCATTTTTTACTATATCAAAAAAACCCAAAATTTTTCGGCTTTTTTTTTATTTTTCTTAATTAACTCGGTTTCAGTGGATTTCACAGAAAAACTCTTAATTATTACTTTGTAGCAGACAATTCTCTACAACATGTACTATTCATGATTGTAAATTGACCAAATAGGAGGCAAGATACGGAGCCGGGAAAATGGGGTACAATTTGCAAAAAGTGGAAAAAAAAAAGCAAATGGCGTTAGTTTTTCCTTAATAACTCATTTTTTTCCGTTTTAGGGACAAAAATGTCGTAATAGACTTTGTAAAGTATGAAATATCCTACAAGTTTCATTCATTAGAACATTATTTCTAACAGATTCTAAAATCAGAACAACACGATTTATGGTGAAAACAGGAAAATACCGCTTGGCAAGTCACTAATTTAAAAACGATCTTTAATTTTTGATACTAAATAAATGAAGCAATTAATTGATTATAGTATGTACAATAAATAGTAATTGGAGAATAGTTGGGGGGGGGGGGGGGGGGGGGGGGCTGAAGTTAACCAAAAAACCAAGTCGGTGGATATAGACACTGCCCAGAGTTTGGGCTAAGAATCGGAAGTCGAAAGTAAAGTTAAGTGCTGGGAATAATATAAAAAATACTGCAAAGATAAATAAAATATAATTTATAGATTTTAAAATGGTAAAGGGATTCTACAGGGCCAAAACTAGAGGGGGGAGGGCATGTGCTACATTCGGCAGAATGGGAGGCAAAGAGTGCGCAAAATGAAGATTTGGTTTGTCGTATTTGTATTAATTTGTCACACAAATTTTTGTTAGTAAAATTTTACATTAATGGTATATCTATCTCATATTGAGAATATTATTTCCAACATAAAGAGGGCCAACAATTATGCTTATGCATACTAAGACGGAAACCTGTATAAAGCGGAATTGTTTTCAGGTTTTTTTTAATTCAACTTTATAACATCCATTGTTTTATTTTAAAATTTAAACTTACAAAATTCTGTATGTAAATTCACTTTGCGCAGGAGGGGGAAAGCATGTGTGTGTGGGGAGGGAGGAGGTGGCAAAATCCATGTTTGCCCCTGAATTTAAAAAAAAAAGCTAGTTTCGGCCTGGAAGTATCGAATAACATTTAAAAATGAATTCGGAAAGCCAAACGTGCATGATTCTATATACGGTAAAAGTAATAGCCGAAGAAATATTGACAATTAATAAAGTATATGAATATTATTATACTACGTGGAATTGCTCCTGATGTTATACTGGACCTTGAAGACTTTGACGACCTAGAATAAACAATATAACGATAACTCTGATTTCTACCAGAATTTTTTTAAATACATTGCGACTTATTTTTGTTTAGCATTTATTTTATTTCATTTTTTAAAAACAATTTCTGGTTTGAAACAGACTTAACATAGCCACGGCTTATACGCAAGAAATTACAGTAAAAAACACTTTTCTAAGAGAGACATTATGTTGCACTGTAAAAAAAATTCAGGAACATTCCTGGAAAATAATGGGCAGCTAATGTGCCTAATTTATACAAGTAACGTTTCTGGCAAAAAGCAGAAAACTTTTTTAATAATTCAGAAAAGTTAATATTAAAAGCCAGTAACGTTCCTGGAATATAGTAGGAAGGTTTCTCAATTCTTCAGAAAGGTTCCAGTTTCAAACCGGTAACCTTACTGGAATAAATCAGGAAACCTCCAAAAAAATTCAGACATGTTCCCTGTATCATGCTGTCATCTTCCTGATAAAAACCAGGAACATTCTTTAAGAATTTCGAAAAGTTCCATAGAAAGCCAGTAATAGTACTTGAAAATATAAGGAAACATCCTATATATTTCAGGATTGTTTCTGATATATCAATATGATTTTTGTTGATATGCAGCTCACATTTTAATTATGCTTTAAAGTTTTGACAAGTAATTTTTAATGCATTTCATGAACTTTTAAAATATATTTTTTAATTTAATATTTACCTTATAAACGTATAACATAAAATTTGTAATTTTTTTTTAAAATGTTACTGAATTAAAATTTTTGACAAAATATAGTTTGATGTTAAAAATAAATACAAATTTATTTAAAAAAACATTTTTAAGATATGTTTCATTTTAAAATTATATATGTTGAAAATTCATGAAATGCGTTAAAAATTACTGGGCAAAATTTAAAACTAATTTAAAGCAAAATTAAAATTTAAACCTATTTTGATATAAGAGCAATCAATTACTCATAAAAATATTTTATGAATAATAAATTCTCAAAAATGTAATACTTTTATGAGTAATTGACTAAGCAGTCATTTACTTGAAAATATTACATTTTAGATAATAAAGAAATATAATTTAGTTTTTATCCATGTAATGATCACCCAATGTGTGTGTTTGAAATTTTTGTCTGTTTCTTTCTGCAAATCAATGGACCCCTTTTTTTTTCTTTAATTTATTTGGACTATTATAACTAGAATGCATTCAAGGATAAAATCACTCAAAGCATTAACAGACTCAAAATATACACAATATGAACCTTAAAAATTCACTGTCTTACTTAAAGGTGATATCTAATATAGATGTTACAAGTCTAAAATATACATTTAATTTAAACTTTCCTAGTATATCAACAGTATAAAACTACGGCCTTCGCCAGCGAATATTTTTACTTTAATTTAAATAAATGCATATTTTAGACTTGTAACATCTATATTAGCTATCACCTTTAACTAAGACAGTGAACTTTTAAAGTTCATATTGTGTACATTTTGATTGATGCAAGGTGGAATTTTGCATTTCATCATCTTCTGATTTTATTTCAGACTGCCATTTAAAAAAAAATCTAGGCAGATCTTTGCACTTAAAAACTACTATGTATTTTATTTGAAACTTTTCTTTTCAACATATACCTACATTTACAAATAATGTTTAGTATTTTCTGTATAAGCTCATAAAAACAAAAGGTTTATTATTATTAATTTAGTGAAGGCCGAGTAAAATAAAATTATAAGAATCTATTTGATCTTGAGAAATTATTTGTTCTTGAAAGAGGTGTGTGTGTGTGTCCTTTAATACTCAAATGAGCTTAAGGCTGTTCTCAAATCCAAAAGGGCAACTTTCTGACATAAGTTTTAATTTATTTTTGTTCAGAAATGCTTGAAACTAGCAAGTGTTGTTCAGAAACTATGTAATGCAGCTGTTTTTTTTGCAAACACAATTGATCTTTCAGAAAATAATGTCAAAATTGACATTTTGAACAGAAGTTCCCGAAGAAAGCAGAAAAACCAGACCGTGAAGGGCGAAAATGGTGTTTGACACATGATCAAAAAAACTGAAAAAACAGTTCAATTCCCAATCGCTCCCATGGCCAGGCTTTCCAATTTTATATCTTTTCGCTAAAAAATGAATTTGTAAATATGTCAATGTTTTGTGCTTGTTGAGCAGAGTAGTTAAGAATAGCCTTAATCAAGAAGTATTCCAGAGCATACCTGCAATTCTAAGTATTTTTCCCAATATTCATTACCAGTTATTAGAATTATTACTTTTCTTTTTTGTTGTTTGTCAACGAGGAAAAATCTCATTTTAAAAAGCAAAAACTTCAATATAGGAGTAGTACTGATACTAAGTGAAATTTCAGGACAGTTTTCAACATAATCAAAAATAAAATTTTCAAGCAGTATATTAAAATGAATATGTATATGAAAATAAATTTCTGCAAAACAAAAATCTTGTCTGTTGTGTACCTCTGGCAGTTTAACATCATGATCACTTTGTTTGCAGCATTTATTCTAGAAATTAGGGAGGGTATGGGGCTGAACAAATTTTTGGAGAAGGAACAGGGTTCAGAGGAAAAGAAAACTAGGTATGGAGGGGATTTTTAAAAAGAAAGGATGTATACGGATAAACAAACAAGAGGGCATTGAAATGTATTTTCAGTATTGCAAAACTCATTGTTGACTGTTCTGAAATTTACAAAAATTCTTAGACTTTAAGGCAGTCAATTCCGGAATTTTTTTTAATTTGGTGAAAATTCCGACAAAATTTGAAATAGTATGCATATTTGCACAAAATAGGAAATCTCGCATAATGAAAAATGCTGCTTTCTTTTAAAAAATCCCCCCTCCCCAGGTACGAGAATGTATCTTTTTTTGGCCAAATCTCACAAAATAATTTTGTCAATTACACATAAAAGATCACAAACAAAAATGAATTTCAGCAATCGGTGAATAGGGAAAAAATTTGAATTTCATCTATCAGTGTCCATGAAAAAGAAATTTTATTAAATGGTGGTGTGAAATTATCAATTTCGGAAAATATCTTTAATTTTGCCAAATGATTTTGCTCAAAAATCAAGATTATTGCGTAAAGTTCAGGAGTTCTGTCAAATGATAGCGTAAAGAAAAGGAATATCGTCAAACAATTGTATAAAATATTCATATACTTTGTCAAATGATCACATAAAAAAAAAAGTTGGTCACTATTTCTAAGGGGGTTCTTTGCTCGGAAATTAAAACAGCAATGTTCAAAAAGGTTAAACCTTGCTTCAGAAATCAGAATGCAGATAAAGAGTCAAAGAGTGCAAATAAAATAAAAATATAGGAAATTATTTATTTATAATCAGATGCACTATATATATATTTTGTTGATCTTTATTGCCAGTTGCTAAGATCTACATACAAAAAAAAAAAAAAAACCTCATGGTTATAAATTCATTTTTTTTTTATCTCCCGATTTGTACGTTTACAGAGACTAGCAAATAGCTTCCAGTAAATTCCAGTAAAAATATAAACCTGTAAACACATTAATTCTAAAATTCTTGACAAACTGGCATATTTTATTGAGAAATTTTTATAATTTTACACCATGTATAAATCACAGAAAAATTATACATGGCTATGCACATAAAATCATAATAGAACTGCAACAACATAAAAAGGACACTTGATTATACTATTCTACATTTAGAGGAGAAAAAAAATACAAAATCATCATCATCTAAAGTTTTACACATATATATATATAAAGATTTGGGTTACAATGAACTGCAAAATTTTAATAAATAACTAGTCAATGACATGATACACATAATGAAAACCCTTTTTTTTCAAATAATCATATTTTAAAAAACAATCTATATTCATTAGCAATTCTTAGAATTTCAAATTATTTTTCTTTTCATTGTCCGATTATTATTATACAAGAAAATCAAATATTTGTAGATGTTGTTCAAACTACAAAACTTCCATTTGCTCATTTAGATCCCGATAGAGGTCTGATTGACACTCTGGCAATAACTTTATACAGTGGAACCTCGCTATAGTGAACACTCGGATATAGTAAACTTTTTAGTGGTGCCGTCGGAACCCCTATTTAACTAATGTTATTTTATACACTTATAGTGGGCAGCTGAGAATTTGGTAGTTTGTTTATAGTGGACTCAAATTTTATTTTCTGAGATTTTCTTTCAGTTTCCGAACTTTAAACTTGCACTAGTTATGACTGCAAATGATGGCATTCCTTTACATTGTGCCAAATTTAACTCTTTCACACTCATCGCCTAAAACTAGGGCGAACAAATTGTTAAAAAGCACATACCTCTTCTTCCCTCCCCTCCTCGTTGAAGGAACAAACCTCTTTTTCGCTCTTCCCTAATTCTAGGAATAAGCGTCTGGTGTTTACTTGCTAACTCCGTCCCTCACCCCTCGGTATAATCTTAACAGTCCAAGAATATCCCTCGTTTTACAGTGCCTCTCTACATTATTCTTATGATTGAGATTTTTTTGAAGAGCAGCTAAACATTGAGAAAATGGCGAATTCTGTAGAAAGGAAAGCATTTTCAATTGAGGATAAGATAAAAATCATTAAACGTATTGAAGATGGTACTAATGAATTGGCACTGTGCAAGAAATTTTTCTTGTCAAAACCTAGAGTTTCAAACATTTTGAAAAATCGCATTGCGACTCTTGCTGCACACACACAAAAAATTGGATTCTTTGAAGAAACTACATTGGGCTGAAAGGGAAATCTCGAAGAAGCTCTGTTAAAATGGTTGGCCATTCAGCGGGATAGAAATCTTCCTGTGACTGGACCCATGCTTCAAATTAAAGTCAACGAGTTTCCAGAAAGATTCTGAGATAACGATTTTGATTGCTCTAATGGATGGCTGGATAGGTTAAAAAAACGGAACAATATTTCTTGTGGAAAGACTGTGTTGGGAAAGCAAGTGTTTGTGCATCAGATGGGGAAAAGTGGAAAGCTCAGTGTGGCCGGATGTAATCCAGGATTATGAAGAGAAGGATATCTTTAATGCTGACAAAGCTGGATTGTTTTAAAAAATGACTCCCGATCAGACATTAAAATTTAAAGGAGAAAAGGGCACTAACGGGAAGCTCTCAAAAGTGAAAATAACTTCTTGTATGTGCCAATATGAACAGCTCAAAAAAGCGAAAATTAACTGTCGTAGGTAAACCTCAAAAGCAGAGGTGTTTTAAAAATGTTAAAGAACTGGCCATCAACTACAAAGGCAATCAAAAATCCTAGATGACTTCCAATTTTTTTTTAAAAGAACTTTGACAATGGGACAAGGATTTGTTGAAACAAAAACGTAAAATTGTTTCACTTGCACAGCTCATCCCCACTTATAAAATCTGAAGAGCATTAACCTCGTTTTTTTTTTTTTTTTGCCTCCAAATATGACTTCTGCGGTGCAGCATATGGAACAGGATGTAGCCCATGGGCCAGGGCCTTGTTCACAGCCTGAAGTCCCACTACAGAAAACAGCTAGTGATGCATGTTTTAGAGAACTACGAAGAAAACACCACAGAATACAACATCTCTCCTTTGGAAGCAACCGTTCTGTTGGAAAAGCCATGGAGACAGATGATATCAGCAACAATTGGCAACTGTTTCTGATGTGCAGGTCTTTCGAAGGATGTGTTGTTGGAAGGATAAGATGCCAACGTGGAGGATGAAGAAAATTCACCAATAGCTCTGTGGCTGGAAAAGCATAGTGTGAACATTTTTCCAAGGGACGTTACTGAGCACTTCAAATCTTCCGATGATTAAGTGTATACTTACAGCACCTCTACAAGATGATCACATTGTATCTAAAGTTAAACAAAACAAAGATGTTGAAGAAGACTTAGAAGACAATGTTGAAGAAAAACTTGAAATTTCAGCATCTTCTATCTCAGAAGGGAAATCGGCAGTAAATATCCTGAACAATTATTTTTTTCTACAGAAAATATTGGATTCTTTACTAATTGTTGATAAGAAAATTGAACTCTACTTAAAATCGAATTTTATTAAATTAAAAATCACTAATTCCTTCCATAGAATGTAAAAATAAAATCAAGTTTAGTATAGAACTATTTTTCTTTTAATATTTCATTTATTATCTATTTAATTAGTTAATAATTTGTAAGCAAATTACGCATTATTGCAATCATTCTTTTTAAAAATACATCATATGCAAAAAAAAATGTTTTTCAAAGAATTCAGATATAATGAACCTTCGGTTATAGTGGACATATTGCTGGGTGTGCTGATGATTTACTATAGCAGGGTTCGACTGTATTAATTTTTTCGAAAAAAGTAGAAATACGGCACTCTACATGTACAAAATTTTTATACTGGTTTTGTTACATTTTAAGTGATTACACAACATGAAAATGCACTTTAAATAATTTGAGTCTATATAGCCCATATTGTATAAGAATTCACTTATGTATCCCTGACCTGCAAAGAAACTGTATAAGAATTCTCTTATGTACCCCTGACCTGCAAAGAAACCAAGTCCTATGCACATGAAAATCTATGCAGTTTGTGCGATGTGAGGAAAGTATTATAATCATGAAAAAATATCACTGAGATTGCAGTATACCTATATCCTGAATTTATTTTCACTACAAATGTATATGTGTGAACAAGTAGTGCCTAAATGCTCCATTCAATTGAGCTGAAACTTAGTAGGCACATTTTGGGTCACAGTCACATGGACAGAATTTCATGCATGTAGAGCAGTTCCTTTACAGGTAAAAAAAAAAAAAAAAAATCCTTAAACTATGATACTAATTGTTAAACATGAATATCAGTTACATACAAAAAAGATTTTCCTGTCAAACATGATGTCACGATACATAAACAGGGGTGTGGAATTTTCAGAAAATCTTACCAGCCAAGGATTTATTTTACCTGCCAGCAAAATGCAATGTACAGTTGGAAATTGCTATAATAAAATTTACGTGATTGCAAAAATAGTTGATTACTATTGCTACAATACATTTTCACATATATAATTTTTCCCCTGTAAAATTAAGAAATATACAGAAGAGAGAAAAGTTTAACAAAGAATACAACTTAGTACCGAGTGCACATCGTGGCAATTTGAAAAGTTATAAAATATAGTTAACTAGTAAAAAAAAAATAAAGATTTTGGCACGGAGTTTTTTAAAGACTGCTTACAAATTCACTCGCCATGTCAGAAAATCCACTCGCCAGTAGTGAGTAAAATGATGTATTTACCCACCCCTTAAAATAAGTTTTTAATAAATAAGTTTAAAATAAGTTTTTTAAAATAAGGTTTTTCTCAGATGAAATTTATGTTTTGATAAAATTTTTCACTTTTTTTTTTTTTTTTTAGAGTTAAGTATTATATTGCTTGAATTTTATTTTTTAAATCTTCAATTGGTTTAACTTATGTGTTACAAAAATTTAGCATTAAATGTAGAACTAAATTAATGGAAAATCTTAATACCTGTCTCTTCTTGGGCTCAAACAATGAAAGAAATTGTTTCTTTTCAATTTGGTCTGCAACTTATTTTTTCGTTTAATTACCTAGTAACTACCAAGTGTTTGGAAAGTCGAGTGCAAAGATATTTTTCTTCTAAAGTCAACACCCAAAAGATTGTACATTGATACATGACTATTGGTACAATTTGAAGAATACTACAAAAGTCTAATTTTAATAAATTTACATACCATGTCCACAGAATTTATATGTAAAAAGGGGGGGGGGGACAAATTTGCTTGAAATAAGTTGATAAAATTAGAAAAGACAGGTATATAATAAATTTAAAGTATGATTATAAGAAACATAGGTGAATTTTAAGGAAGATTTTTACAAAATGTTAATTTTGAGGGTGGTTTTGTACAATCGGTCATTTCTAATAAGTATAACTGGAAGAACTGTAATGTTCGACACACTTCTGAGGCATATTTCATGTTGCAGCAGTAATATGTGCCGAACATTAACATGAGTGCTTTGACAAAGCCATTAACATAAAAAACTATGTCCCCCTCTACAACAATGAAACAAACCATTTTCACTTACATGCCCAAGCACAGCCACATGTGGCGTTTGTGGCCCAGAGCTCATGATAACTTCTTTATCAGTTTCCGCTGCATAAATTTTATACAAATAGGTTTCGTCTTTATCAGACAGAAAAATAGGCAAAAGTCTCAAAGCAGTAATCTCCGAGGGCAAATTATCATTTAATACATTTTCTAAGGAATTCAGTCTTCCCTTTTTTAGAAACTTTTTATTGATTTTCATTAAAATCCCTTCATCTTTTACTTTATCACAACATTTTTCCAACTGTTGTAGAAAACGGGACTCCAACTCAAATCCATTCACAATCTTGAAGTCAACTTTTATGCCAATTTCTGAAAATAAAATGGGATATTCCCTTCTTAAATCTGAGACAAGAATTTTTCTTGAAACAAGACTTCTCCGATCACTAAAAGTAATCATCATGTGTTCTTCAATGGCTTGAAGATTCTTTGCCTCATTTGTTTTCAGAGCTTCATCAAGTAATATTTGTTTACTGGATGTCTGTTCTAAATCAATAGAAGAATGTGGAGCAAAATTTATTTCTCCCCGACGTGGCAATTTCACAGTCTTCACTCCTCCTTTGTCTGCAGGTCTCTTTTTTCCAATGGTCCATCTCGTACTTTCTTCGCACATCTTATCATAAATTTTTTGTGACCATGCATGATGGCCATCTCCAATGTTTGATTTCAAACTAGGATATTTAAAAATAAGTTCCCTAGCGACAGCGAATCTAGGAAAAAAGATGACCGGAAAAAACGTGGCAGAAAAAACAAGAACGTAAAAAACGTGACAAGGAAAAAAGGTGACCGGAAAAAACGTGATAAGGAAGTGTTAAATATTGAACTTGTCGATAAATAAATGCTAAAAACTAAAGTAAAGTTTTTCCACTGTCAGTTTCTTACAGCGTAGGGGGAGGGGGGGCAGAGTTAATGGGTAAGTTAGACAATTCTAAGATTTGGTCCAAGAAAATACAATTTTAACATTTTTTAAGAGAAGTTTAGTATGATTTCTATAACGGACAAGTTAGTGCTTTCTACGGAGGGGGGGGGGGGTATTAAGGAAATACAATTTATTGATTCTTTCATTTCGCTATTGATAGTTTATATATGAGCAAAGATGTTTTATAAGGCGGAGGGGGAGGGAAAAAGTTACGTACACAGCTTGTAAAGGGAATAAAATAAAGACAAAAAGAGGAGGCATATTCTTTAGAGGAATTTTTTCATTATCCTGCTTTTTGCTCGCAGGCTATCAAAGCCCAAGGGCTAATGTGCACGCAGGATCTGTATGTATGTATATATGCACTTACGTCTGTATGTATGTAACGCGATAACTCTTGACAGAAACATCCGATTTGCTTTAATTTTTTTTTTCAGGTTCATTGTGATAAGGCGCTTCCCTGATTAGTTTTGGGGGTTGTTGGTTAAGAGTAAAGGGGGACTGTGGGTTTTTCATGCAGAATTATTCGATTTGCTCCAAAATTGGTATACCGATTTATTATGTTAAGGTACTTCCATGATTAGTTTTGGAGGTTCATTAATTAAGTATACACGGGGGAATGGGGGCTAGACCCCCCTTAATTTAGATAAATGGGTTTTTCATGCAGAGTTATTCGATTTGCACTATTTTTATTATTATTCCGGTAACTCTTAAGTGTTTAAACCCTTTTGTGTTTTTTTAGGCAATGAATTTAACTCTGATGACACATTAAGAATGACGGTCAATAAAATCCCCTGCCCAATTCTGACAGGAAACTCTCAAAGAAATAGATAAATTAATGAAATCGTCATTATTTGTTCCCGTCCAAAAAAATTGCATTTATTTAATGAATTTCGAAAGAACTTGGAAATAAAAGTTATAAAAGATAAAACCGTAAAATCAAAGCAAACGTCAATGTATTCATTTTTTAAACTCTGCAGTAATTAACTTATGTAATTAACTTTTGTTTTGATATTTAAATTTTCATGTTTTTTCCTAATGTGAAAAATAAATTTTAGTAAAATTAATTGTTACCTTTTTCTACGATGAAAATCTAGATTTAAACATGACCTCCATTAAGAGACCACCTCTCGGAGCGACCCATTTTCATTGGAACGGAACATGTTCGCAGGGAGGTTTTACTGTATATAAAAAACGAAAAATCGAGATTTTAAGTATGTTTTTGTTTAGTGAGTCTTTTAATTAATAATTTGAATAATTAATTCACAAGAAATTATCATTTAAAAAAAGTCAATATAATTCCATAAGTTTTAATATTATAACTAATAGTTATTTATAATTTATTTAATTTTATTAATATTTTGTTTTCTATCAAACAATTAGATTGGTTTAAAGAGAGGGCAATATATTACATACGATTAGATTTGGTAATACTGTTTAACTAACTTTACATGACCTCAGGGTTTAAACTAGAGGGAAGCTAGGGGGCGTATACCCTATGCTCCCGGGTAGAAGGGGGAGGCATTAAATTTGGTTCGTCTTCCAGTTCAAAAAACAAATAACGAAATTAAGTTAAAAATGTCATGGAATCGGACAACCGAAAATAAAGATAAATACATTTAGGCGGTTCTCAAATTCTTTACTCAACAACGCGAAGCTTTGACAAATTTTCCGATTCATTTTTAAACGTAAAGGCCTGGCTAAATATTAAAAAAAAAAAAAAAAAAAAAAAAAAAAAAAAATCTTATAGCTTACTAAAAAATATATAATTGAATAAAATTAAAATATTTCAAACTAAATAAATATGGCTATTAAGAAAAAATGTACCCAAATTTTGAACTTCAACGAAAAATCATGCTTTCGAAGCATGGGACCCCCCCAGGTTTAATCCTTAATCCTTCAACAAAGAGAGTGGTTCCTATTATTATTGATTCACAATCATTCAAAATATTTTGTTTTCTATTTGATTCTAACAGGCATTTTGCAGATTGTAGTTTTAAAAGAATGATAGACAGGTATTATGTTGACGAAAAGTACATTGGAATTTTAAAACTCACTTCAACATACATATTTGAAAGTGATAGAAGATAAACCTTAGTTTTCCAGAATGATTTTTGTTGAATGATGTTAATTTGACAGACGAATAATGTATAATAAAAGGGTTGTTTCTTCTGTGAAATTTTTACGTGCCACCCATTGTGTTTTATGAGATATTTTCATGTAAATAATAGGTAATGGTGTTGATTTTAGATATTTCACACAATTTGAGATAGTGTATAATGAATAACTTTGAACCGGATTATTGGAACAAATACTCAGCTGTATTTATCCTTTTTAAATATTCCCTGAAGTGCCATATGCTGCATTTCTAGAGACCTCACAAGTTTAAAAATTGAATTATTTTTTGCTTAACTATTGCAGATTGATGTATAATAATTTGAGATTGGTTGGTTGTGTTTATGAGGGCCAATTATCAACACGAGGGATATGGGCCCCAAAAGGTGGGGATGCCCTCCTTGGGGGTCTTTCTAATGGAACCTAACCCGTATTTACATATGGAAATCCATGGTTCGAAGCAAACCACGAAAACTCCGAATGATTAGGCCGACGGTTGCGGTTGGGTTCGAAACCAGCACATCCCGTCTACCAGCTTAGAGAGCAGAACCTCTCGGCCACTGGAGGGACAATAATTTAAGAACTCACATTGTTTTAACTTGTTGTAGATTTTGGAAATTTACAAATGTCATGTCCTTACAACAGAATCCCCCCCCCCCCCGCCGAATCTTTCAACATCAAGAAAGCTGAAAAGATGCAAAGGCAAAGAAATCATCATTTTAAAAATACTTTTGTTTTGTGCAACCAATAATGCTTTCGAACATGATAGAGTAAAGCGTATGTAACTCATTCTAAACTGTATTACTACTAATCGATGTATTAAATGAATTTTATAAACAGTTATTTTAATGGTATTTTGAAGAACTGTCGTCACATAAAGGGTTAATGTATTATTTAATTGCTAAGTTTCGTATTTTCCATTTCCACGTTCGCTAATACAATTACGAAATATTTTTTATTCCTATATGTATGAATATTTCCAGAATTTTTTCTCGATCAGTTTCGGCAGAATTGATCAGAAATATAAATCTTAATTTTCCCATGCAGTTTTTTTTTCTACCTACCAAATTAAGTTTAGGTACATAAAGATAAGTGAATACAATCAAACCTCGTTTAACACGAACCTCAAGGGGAATTAAATTTTTGTTCATGTCACCTGTAGTTCATGCTATCAGTCTAACAAAAAATCCAGATAACAAATATGGAGAAAAAATACATATAGGGGAGACTGGGGGCTAATGGGACATAGGAGCAAACGGAACAATAGGGTTTTCTTGTAAAATATAACAGTATAATGTAATCTTGTAAAATATAACTTTCAAAGAATAATGCACCTCAAAAAATAAATGAAGGGAGGTTAGCCTCCCCCCCCCCCTTATACTTAACCAATGAACCTCCAAATCTAATCAGGGAAGCTCCTTAACATAATAAACCGGTATACCAAATTTGAAGCAAATCAGATAATACTGCATGAAAACCATATCGGTAAATTAAGCTTTATACTTAACTAATGAACCTCCATATCTAATCAGGAAAGCTCTTTATCAGAATGAACACAGAAAAAAAATAAAATAAATTGGATAATTCCACATGAAAATCCATTTATCTAAATTAAGAAGAGGGGACTTTATAAAAGGGGGAAACCCTTTTATATTTAACCAACGAATCTCCAAACCTAATGAAGGAAGCGCCATATCGGAATAAACCGATATATCAAATTTGAAGCAAATCGAAAAAATTCTGCATGAAAAACCCATTTATTTAAATTAAGGGGGGCTAGCCCCCGTCCCCCTCTTCATACTTAACCAATAAACCTCCAAATTTAATCAAGGCAGCTCCTTAGCATAATAAACCGGTATACTAAATTTGGTGCAAATCCAATAACTCTGCATGAAACACCCATTTATCTAAATTAATGGGGGGTCTAGCCCCCTTTTCCCCCGTGTATACTTAACTAATGAACCTCCAAACCTAATCAAGGCAACTTCTTAACATAATAAACCGTCATACCAAATTTGGAGCAAATTTAATAATTCTGCATGAAAAACCCATTTATCTAAATCAAGGAGGTGGCTAGCTCCTCCCCCCCCTTTATATTTAACTAATGAACCTTCAAAACTAATCATGGAAGCTCCTTAACATAATAAATCGGTATATCAAATTTGGAGCAAATCGAATAACTCTGCATGAAAAACCCATTTATCTAAATTAAGGTGGGGGGAGTAGCCCCTCTTTACTGTTAACCAATAACCCCCAAAAGTAAATAGGGAAGCGCCTTATCAGAATGAACCTGGGAAAAAAATGAAGCAAATCGGATGTTTTTGTCAAGAGTTATCGCGTTACGTACATACAGACGTAAGTGCATTGCATACATACATACATACAGAACCTGCGTGCACATTAGCCCTTGGGCTTTGATAGCCTGCGAGCTAAAAAGCAGTATAATGAAAAAATTCCTCTAAAGAAAATGCCTCCTCTCTTCGTCTTTATTTTATTCCCTTTACAAGCTGTGTACGTAATTTTTCCCTCCCCCTCTGCCCTCCACTGTACCCAAAAATCATTATTGATTAAAGTTTTATAAATATATAAAACATCTTTGCTTATATATAAGCTATCAATAGCGAAATGAAAGAATCAATAAATTGTATTTCCTTAATACCCCCCCTTCCGTAGAAAGCACTAACTTGTCCGTTGTAGAAGTCATACTAAACTTCTTAATGAAATGTTAAAATTGTGTTTTCTTGGACCAAATCTTAGAATTGTCTAACTCACCCATTAACTCTAGCCCCCCCCCCCCCCCCCCCCCTACGCTATAAGAAACTGACAATGCAAAAACTTTAGATTAGATTTTAACATTTATTTATCGACAAGTTCAATATTTAACACTTCCTTGTCACCTTTTTTCCGGTCACCTTTTTTCCTTGTCACGTTTTTTTCCGGTCCCGTTTTTTCCGCTCTTGTTTTTTCTGTCACCTTTTTTCCGTTTACCAGTGACAGCATCCCTCTGAGCCACACTTGGCTTATACGTATATTTTGAGATTTCCCTTGATAGGTGACCAAGAAGCTCACTCTTTACTCGCCAACATAAAATGCCAGAGGATAATGCTGCAGACAATTCAGACGAAAAAAGATTTTCAGGAATATGAAAGGTCTTGGGCCATGGCAACAATAGTTGCCTTTGAATAATCTCTAATGAGGATGTCAGAGAACCTAGAAGAAAAGAATAATTAATGGTTCTATGTTTGACTGCAATTTTTATTTAACAGAATAATTTATAACTGGGTTCATACTATTTTCCATATACCTCAGTCCAGGGATCAAAAAAAAATTTCTAGGAGATTTAATTAGTAGTTTAAATCTTATCCTTTCAGATTATTTTCTATTAATGTCGATTCAAAGTTTATAAAAATGATTTTTGTTTATTGAACAATTTTTATTATACTAGCTGTTTAACCCGTTCAACACACGTGAGTTCATGTTCAATAACTATTCGATTTAGAAAAATATTTTTCTACTACTGTGCATTTTTTAAATAAAATTTAATTTATCCTGTTATCAGACAATAAAACGATATCTTTGGCATGAAGGAATAAATAGAATAAAAAGTTTTGTTGATGTTTGTAATAAACTTTTTTTTTTAAAAAAAAGGTAATAAATTAAGCGCAATTAAATAATCTCTAATTATTTGCATGCAAGGGAAAAGAATTATCGTACTAACCGCCACAGCTCCTTAGTATTGCAGCGTGGTGTACGTAATATGAATATCTCACACTGCACTAAACATTTAGAATTCACGCGATTCGGGTTCAACATAAAAATGGAAAAAATTTAAATTTTCAAATTGTTTGCCCCGATCGTTCACGCCTATCACCAACATGTGTGCCAAATTTCACAGCCCTGCACCCCGTAGTTTCTGAGGTTACATAGGTACGCGCAGGGATTTTAATAAGGTAGATAATACTACGCATATCCACTGAATTTTATTCTAGAGTGATCTTCCTTAGGTGAGGAGATAAGGGAAGGATTGAATTCATGTGAAAGTCATGATTTTTTTCCTTGGGGAAATTCCGTAAAATCAGACAGCCACATAAAGAAATCGCGAATTTTGCCAATCAGTAATGAAAAAAATCATAGACATCAATATTTAGCAACAAACTGTTCATATTTAACAACAGCTAAAAACATTAAATTCTTAAATAGTACATATGACTTACTTGATTCAATAACCTCGTCTTCTTCAATAATATCTGGCAGTACCTGAATATCTGTTGTAGTATATTCAGCTACAACTTGTGTTTGTTGCCATGGTTTCTAGAAAATTAAAAGGTTTAAGTAAACAATAGTACATTATTAGTCAAGGATCGATCTATACAAAATTCAGATAGTTTTAAAGCCCCTTTACATAACTTAAATTCATATAGTGAGCTTTATAATTTTTTAATAGTATTTGGATTTTAATTTCATGCTTTTGCTAATACAAGCTTATTATTTTAAATGAATGTCTGCCGATTTCATACATTTTTTTCCAAAATAGGAACCCAAAAAATGTCTAGATCGACCCCTGAGAGTGCATAATCTTCTGGTAAGGTTAGTTGGGATAACTGGACCCACGAGGTAACTGGGCCACAGGTATATATTGGAATTTATATTTTTTTGCAGGGGAATTTTTGTTTGCAAGGTATTCTCTTAGACTACTTTCTCTGAAACTCAATTTAATTTATTTGATATCAGGAACAATACCACAACCACATATATTCTGCAAATCCAATAGATTCTGCCTTAATGACTAATCCAAAATATATCTATCTTCAACCAGTCTGGATAAATGTTTCTGCACCGTACTTTAGTTTTTTGCGATTTGCAGCTTATTTTTAGCAAATGTTAATGTTATGTTATGTAATGTAATAATAATGTTAGCAAAAGGAATCTGTTTCAAGCTTTTAGCCGAATACAGTACATTTCTTCCTCTTAAATTAAGTTTTTAGAGAATTCATTCAACTATATTTTCTGCGACCATTTGACGAAATTCACAATTTTTTTTTTTCCAGATCGTTTCGCGAAATTGATTTTTTTCCCCCACAATCGTTTTGCTAAATTCACGATTTTTTTCACCATCGTTTCGCGAAATTCACGATTTTTCCACGATTGTTTCACAACAAATTTAGTGATGTTTGTTTGCACAATCTTGACAAAGTTCGCGATACTTTTTATGCAACCTTTCAGTGAAATTTGCATTTTTTCTCCCTGACCAATGGATGAATTAATTTTTTTCTTGCGATCGATTGACGATTTTTGTGATATTTTCAAGCAACTTATTGCGACATTTTGTGGTTTTTCTTGTGATCTATTTAAGAATTGAGGGGATTTCCCGTGATCGATCGACGATTTGAGTCTTTTTTACCGCATGTAACTGAAGGATTTCATGATTATTTTCCCGCAGTTGATTAACATAATTGCTGATATTTTTCAGCTCCCTATCAGCGATTTTGTAGGTTTTATTCTTTCAACCGATTGGCTAATTTCCGGAGTTTTTTTTCAATCTGTTGTGTACGAATTTCGCAATTTTTTTCCCTGCGAGTGATTAACAAATTTCGCGATTTTTTTCCTGAATGAGATTTTTGAATTTTCGCGATTTCTTTTCTTGCGACTGATTGATGATTTTCATGTTATTGTCTAACAACTTTTTTGTCGAATTATGCGGGGTTTTCCCGCGACCAATTGACTATTTTCGAGGTTTTCCGCCGTGACCTACAGAAGAATTCCGTGATTGTTTTCCTGTGATCGATTAACATAATTGGCAATATTTTCATGCTACATATTAGCGAATTTTGCGGGTTTTATCTTGGGACCGATTGGGTAAGTTCTGGGGATTGCTGGCAGAACTCTCGTTTTCTTTTCATGCTAATGTAAACAAATTACGCGATTTTTTTTCACGAACGATTGACGGATTTTCCTATTTTTTCCCAGTGAGCGATTGGAGATTTGTTTTAGTTTTTCGTGCATTGGATTAACGAAATTTATGATTTTTTCCAGCGTCTGGCTGAAAGAGCAAGTTTTTTTCGACCGATTGATGAATTTCACAATATTTTCCCACGATTAAGACTTTTTTTGCAATATTTTTCCACGACCAACTGACGAATTTCACAATATTTTCCACGATCGATAGATTAATTTTGTGATATTTTCCCACGATCAATTCTAGAATTTCAGATCCAACGACCGATTGCAAATTTCCGGATTTTTTCGCGACCTATTGTTAAAATTCGTTAGTTGAAATATGCTAAGGGCAAAATTTTGCAAACCCAAAATGGGCAGGGCGCATTTGCAGTTATATGAAAACGGGCAGGGTGCATTTACAGCTATAAAAAACTGGGCAGGGCACTGCGCCCTCAGGAAAACGTCTAGGGGAAACACTATTAGTTATTTATCAGAAACATAAGTTAAATGTATAAATGATTAAGGTGAACTGCCCAGTTGTTGACCACATCTACCAGTATTTTCCTATTTGATATAAAATTAAAATAATTGTTTATATTCTGAATCTAATGGATAGAATAAATAATACCAGAAATTTACACTAAATAGTCAGGTACTAGGCAGTTCACCTGAATGAAATTTTAGCACTTGAAATTTAATTTTAATTAAAAAATTAGAAAAAAATACAAAAATTAAAAACCAAAAATTGGCCCATTCATTAGCACTCTCCCCTACCCCATTTTTATGGGGCAACTGGACCCATGAGGAAAGAGATGAAATATATATTTTTTTTTATATTTTTAAATATTAAAATGTGATTTTGATGTCTGATAGAGGGAACCTAACTGAACACATTTACAGAAGTTCAGACTTTAATTCAAATGAACATTAGCTTTTTGAAGCTGAATTGTCACAAGTTCCAGAGTCACATTGTAAAAGCATGGCCCATTTGCACCAACTAACCTTAAATAATTTTAACATCTAGAAGCATGGCATACACAGGAGTCTCATTTTAGAAACAAGAATTTGCAAAAATGTTAAAATTACATCTCTTTTCTTATTTATAATATAAACACAACATTTTAAAGAAAAATTACACCAAAAGAAAGTGTTAGAGTAAGCTAAATATTTTATAAATTAAAAAAAAAAATTAATACATACTGGATCACTTTCAGTCGGGAGGTAAATAACAGTACCAGATGGTAAAGCACAGAAGATATCATTGTCATTAATTTCTGTGCCGTCTTCCATATATGCTGATACATTCGTGTCTAAATTGAGTTTGCTCTTGCCCGAAGACAAAAGCTCGTCCAATGATGATGCCATCACAGCTTTCCTGGCTATCAGACTCCAAACTTTAAATAAAGTTGCCATTTTCTGCATAATAAAGAAACTTCCAGATAATGTGATGGAACTTTGCAAACAAAATTGGTGGATATATTGACATTGACAATTTATAAAAACATATACAATAGTCTCAAATCAACACAGCTTTGTAAATTTCAGATTAAATGATTTCTTTGTAACTGTATTAACAAAAAGAACATGTAATAGTTCAAAACTTGAACCCCTTTTATTTACATTATTTTTAATAGGTAAAATTATTTTTTATACAGTTTTTAAACATTCCTTTTAATGTCTTTTTGCTTTTGAGAACTTTCATTTTCTCTTCATAAAACTTTTTTTAAATTCTGACAGAATAACAAACTCCAATGTGTTTTTTCATATTACAAGCACTACATTCGTTGCATGACAATATTTTTCATCACAATCACAAAAAGTAAATCTTGCATCCAATTGAGATATAAACAGCACCAACAAATAGAATGAAGAAAGTTAGCAATTGTGTTCAAAACATGGCTGAAAGGAAATGCAGAATAATAATGAAATCAGTATTGCTAACATGCCTTGCATTAAACAACTGATACATAAAATCAAGGGGTGTGAAAATCTTGGCCAAGTTCGTTAATGGGCAAAATTGGATGAAAGGAGTGGAAATAAGGAGGGATTTTATGAAAACTGAAAAAAAAAAAAAAAAAATCAACTTCTTAATTATGATACATATCCAATAATTTTTTTTTCTTAAATATACACAACCAATTGGCAAATTTTGTGATATTTTCATTATACTGATTGGCAAATGTTGAGTCTTTTCCTTGTGACAAATTGAAAAAAATCTCTTTTTTTCTGCAACTAATTGACGAATTTCATGATTTTTTCCCGACGACCCACTGACAAGTTTTGCATTTTGTCACCTGTGATCGATTGACAAACTTCGCGATATTTTCATTGTACTTACAGGCAAATTTTGCAGTCTTTTCTTGCAAAAGATTGGGAAAAATCTTACTTTTTTTTTCTGGAACTGATTGACAAATTTCAATTCTGTATCTACATTCTGTATCTTTAGACATTTTAATTTTTAATCAAATGAATATAAATGTGCCGTATAATTATGCAAGAAAAGGAATCTTCTTACTTTAAGGTTTAAGATATGAATCCGTTTTCAGTAGTCCACTGTAAACATCCTTTTTACCGAGTGCCACCATGCGTTATGAAATTATGTTAATATTGTAGCGAACCGTCAAAGGCTCCAATGGATGTATACAGCGAAATTACTTGCATAGATTTATTCACACATAACTTATTCTATTTAGGTTACACATACAAGCATGACACAAACATCACATAAACATAAGTCAGAGCTCTTCTTCTAGGTTAATTTTGGTTACAGTTAATGTCTTAATACCACAATAATAAGAAAGGAAAATACAACATATTTTAATGCAAATTGTCTTATTAAATTAAAGCTTTACAATCATATTTAAACCTCACTTAAGGTAGTCTGCATGGTGAAAACAAAATGTTTTAAAGAAATTACACTAATTTTCAACTGTGTATGAACTTAAGGGATAATAATCCAAAAGTTCGGTTTGTTCAACACAGTCATAAATATCTAATGAACTTAATTTGTGACATCCCATGTGAAGTAATTTTTCTGAAATGTATTTTCTGATGAGAAACCAAGCTCTTTGTTTATAAATCAAAATCTTTAAAATTTCACCAAACACAATATCTCCATTGATGAAATCCACGACCATAAACATTTGTAATGAATATGATGTTCCTTTTATAATGAGTGTTTGTTTGAAATAATACATCTAAAGAAATTTCTAGTTTTTTCACTGCTGAAAGTGCTTCAAACTTTAAAAATCACCTAAACATAATGACTCAGATGAAGGACACTCAAATTCAGATTTAAGATATCCTTGGTCAGATTGGTGTAAATAACACTGATACAGCTGGTGACTATTTGCCAGTGTAAATGGTGGATTTCTGAATTGCTTGCAATATCTGGCAACTTCCTTAAAAAAACGATGTTTAGCTTCAAATCTGAAACACCAATACCTTATAGGCGGACCATAATTTAAAATATGAAGAGGGTAATGTAAAAGAAAATGATGTTTAGGTTTGAGAAGATTGGAAGGAAATAATTTCTTGAAGTTTTGTAAATGAATAATAATGTCATATTGAAGTGAATCAATGTCCTATACTAATTGAAGGTGCAAAAATAATTTCTACAAGTTCTTTTAAATCTAAGAGAAATTGCCAATAAGCATTGTTTACTGGTACTTTAGAGCCAACTAGAATGGGTAATAGGTGCAAAAGGCACCAATTGGTAGATGCTGTCCCAATCAATGTTTGATTTTTCAAAGTCTGCTCAACAGGTTTTGAAAGAGCATGTTTTCCATATGGCAATGATAATATGCGTCTATTTAAAAAATCCAATGTGAAATGACCTTCAGCAATTAATTTTTGTAGGACTAATGACGTCTCATATGGTACTATACCTTCTAGTATGTCATGCATGGCACCTGGAGGCAGACCAGTTGTAACATGATAACCAGGTATTTCATTCAGTGGAGAATTTCGTTTAATTCCACATTCTGAATTAAGAGAAGTATTCTGTTGAAGAGCCATTACATGATTATTATACAGGCTAGGGTTCCTGATTTGAAAAGTTGCAACATCAAAGTTATGCTGCATTTGATCGGAAGTAATTGTACAAGTCCTACAAAAATGCTTGACATTAGGTGAAAAACATTCCATGAAGCCTCCTAGAAAATGACTTCCAAGATTGTCACCACATATAAATGGGACAGCTGCATAGTCCATGGGACAGCTGCATAGCAGTTCAAGACCTGGCACAAAGATACCTTCATCTGATAATATCTTCAAGTCCCGCATTAATGGGTAAAGAATAGCTTCTAACCCAAAATATTTTAAATCCCTGTTACGGCATAATATGCTGAGTTGTATTAAATTCAATGAAGATCTATTGTGAAAATCAAGATTTCCTAGTGTCCAATAAAATGATGCAATCTTATGATTTTTTCGATGGGCACCGATAGGATTTACGATGCAAAACTCATCAAAATAAAATAAAAGTTTAAGAGTTTTTCTAGATTGAGAAGAAAACTATTTTCCTTAAAGAAAGAACCGTCAGAAAAATCCGTTAAAATACCATCCACAGCATTTCTATCTTGATACAATTGCTTACTAATATCCTCATGTTGCAAAAGTTTTACAAGGGATTCTATTAGAGATACATACTGAAATGAGCATTCTTTATGATACTGATTTCGTGCCAAGACATGCGTGACTGGTTTGACAAATTGAAAGTATTTAGAAAAATACGTTAATCTGTTATGAGATGTAATCATAGAATTAAAAATATCTGTATTTACAATTTTTTCAAAAGATGGCTCTGGAAAATTTATGGACGTACTTGATGAACTTAATTCATTTTTTATATTTTGCAACCATAATGAACTTTGAATACTCATTAAATCTTTAAAACCTTCAGCTATAACAGTTACAGTGGAAGATGGTACAAGGTGTTTTGCTTGAAGTTTTTTAAAAAAAAAAAAACAGTGCAATTTGCTCATTAACACTCTCAAAAGTTTCACTTATGACTTCAGTATTATCAGGCTTCACATCAGAACATATTTCACAGGCACTGTCATCTGGCAAAATTTCAGTGTCTGAAATTTGGGGTAATTTGACTAACAAATTTTCTTTTATAGATTTATCTATACGGTGTTGTTTGTAGATGTGAGCATACAGCGATGATTTATTTTGATACGATTTGACACAATTTATAATTGGACATTCCACTGATATACCAGCTTTCATATGCTTTTCAGAATGAGAGACGAACTTTGATAAATTTAAACAAGTTGCGTTACAATAACTGCAGTGTAATGATTCTTTCTTACAACCCCCTTTTGCCTCTGAAAGTTTAGAATGCACTTCAGATACATGGGATGTATACGAAGCCAGAACCTTAAATGTTTTTCCACAATTCATGGCACAAGATATTCTAAAATTGGCACTATGTTGGTGTTTTAAACGAATGTGCGATAAAAGGTACGAATGTTTAAGAAAACGCTTAGTGCACATTGTGCAATAATACATGTTGTTTGACATTATAGAACCTGTAGAAGAAAAAAAAAAGTAATTAACTCACATATATGTATTTTATATGGAATTAAGAGTCACTGGGGGTAACTCCTGGTCACTGAGTTTCTGGGGCAATTCTTGGTCATTTACTATAAAAATAATAATTTATCAAACTGTAAAAAATTTAAAGATACTTTGAATCCTTTGCTTTGCAATGTATGGTAAACTAATTCCTTTAGTTGAAATTTAATATTGTTAAAAAAAAAAAAAAAAGGTACTCAAAACTGCTTTGGAAAAAGAGAGTCAAAGTTCTGTTGCTCTAAGCAAGCTAGAATCGAAAACAAACATTCAACATATATTTTATGGACCAATAAATCTGCAAAGTATTAATCAAGTAATTAAGCATGGCAAGTTTTTGACATGCATTGGTTTGAACCTAGGGATGCACAACCTGTGGCCCAGAAGTGGCATGCGATGGATTAACGTGTGGCCTGCGAATCTCATCAAATTATAACTGGAAAATTTGCAATTTTTGTCCATAGGTCGCAGGAAAATTAAAATTTTTGTCAGTCAGTTAAGAAACGCAAATTTCATTGATAAGGCGCGGGAAAATCTCCAATATAGTTGGTCGGGCCCAGAATAATCACAAATTTCGTAGATCAGGCATGGGAAAATTGCAAATTTCGTCGATTGGGCATGGAAAAATTGCGAGTTTTGTTGATTTGGGTCTGAAAAATAGTGGATTTTGTTGGTTGGGTACGGGGGAAAAAAAAATCGCGAATTTTGTCGATCAAGAGCAGAAAAATATTAAATTTCGTTGATTGGGCACAGAATATCACAAAATTTGTCAATGATGCACAGAAAAATCGAAAATTTAATTGATCGGCTGTGGAACAATCGCGAGTTTTGCCAGTCAGTAAAAAATCGTGAGTTTCGTTGATTGGGCGCAGGAAATTTGCGAATTTTGTCAATTGGGCTACGAAAAACATCGAATTTCGTCGATCAGGCACAGAAAAATACCAAATTTCGTCGATCTGGTGCAGAAAAATAGCAAAATGTATTGATCAGGCACAGAAAAATTAAATTTCATTGATCAGACACGGAGGAATCTCAAATTTGGTCGATCGGCTCTTCCAACCCCTTCGTTCATAAAGTTCACTTTTTTTTTTTTTTTTTTTTTTCAGTACTAGCCACTTTCATTACTATGTTTTTTGGCGCTTTTAACAAAACAAAATTTACTCTCCTGAATAAAGTCAAAGAATATTATCACTTCTTGAAAATAATCCTTGCTATATCTGTTACATATACAAACGTAAACACTGTTGATATATCTTTACCAACCGAACTGAATACAGTAGACTCCCTCAAATCCGCACATCATCGCAGATATAAACAATGAAATTTCTTTGGCTAATTGATGTTTTGTAAAATATACAAGTCTTTTGCACATCAAATCAAATAAATTTATATTTATACCCAAAACAAAGTATATTTCTTATATTTCCACAATTATGAGATGAAGAAAACTTTCACAAGACTGACTCTTATTTTGATGATCAATCCAAAAAAATAACTACTACTTTATATCAAAAAGGTTTGACTGATAATTACAAAAGAAATGACCTAGAATTACCCTGATTCCAGGCTAATCCCTGATCACTTAAAAATTATATAACTCTTTCAATTATACATGCGGCATATCTATTTAAAGAAGCATTTTATTATAAAGCCATTAGTGGGTGCTTATTCCATTATAATAATTGGATGTTGTTGATTTTTGACCAGGAATAACTCCGGGTGACTCAATGCAACACATGTTACAACTTATCAAAAAAAAAAAAAAAAAATCTGGTACAAATTCACCATGGTAGTCAGTGTTGACTCTAGGAAAAAGACTGCCGGGCAGAAATTTTTCAAAAAGGGAACACTATTCTTAAAAAAGGCTACATTTTTCAAAAAAGGAACACTATTCTAAAAAAAAAAGGTACATTTTTTCAAAAAGGAAACATTCTAAAAAAGGGTACATTTTTTCAAAAAGGAAATACTATTCTAAAAAAAGGGCATATTTGTTGTACCTTGTTAAAAAAATGTTTTTTTAACTGGTTTGTTTAGAGTCCCTCGAATTTGTGATATTTTGCCGGGATCAATTGAATTAGCAGACTACAAAATGTAAAACTGTCTGCGAACTCAAATAACTTCTTAAAATTTTTCTGCAAAAAAATGCTGTGCCCCTCCTGAGTCCTATATCACCGCTAACGGCAAAAATGAAAAGTTATATGCGAGTGGAGTGTAACTAAGCAACACCACTAAAAGAAAAATAGCAATTTACAAGCGTTATTAAAACTCAAGAAATGTATTATTGAATCAATGGTATGCTTAATACAGACAACTAATAAATGAAGGAAAAACTAATGAAAAATTAAAAATATATATATATTTATTAAAAATGTGAAATATTTTAATCATTAACTTATACAAAGATATCAATTTATGATTGCTCAACAAAACATATTTTATTAGATCTATAATAACTGAAATACAAATAAATGAATGTTAAAATAAAAGTTATTAGTCCCTGAATGGAAAGAGATGAACTCTTACTCATGAATTTATCTATTGTTTTTGAGACAAACCATTCCTTAATATTGTAACTCTTTCTTAAAAATGTTAACTTTTTTTTTTCCCTCTCCAGTTAAAAAATAGTCTGCAGACCTTCTTAAGAGTTCTGCAACGTGCATCACACCAATTCTCTGCCCGGGGTCTTGATTTTTTTTTAATAAAGAAATTTGTAAAAACATCAAATCTGTCTGCAAACTTTGAAAATTTTCTGCAAATGGCGTTCGTCTATATTACCTGACTCTGGCGCATAGAAAGTGTTAAAAAGGACAGCCAGGTGCACCGGAAGGGTCTAAAAGATCCACCAGGCACAAAAAAGAAATAAAGGCTGCCGGGCGCTGCACCCTGCTAAAGCGGCTTAGAGTCAACACTAGTAATAATGCAGCAACAGAGAATCAGAGCAAATTCAAAATTCCCTTCCGGTACAAAACAGTATTGCTATTGCTACAAAAGCAACTCTCTTGATTTTCCTCTACTACGTTCTTATGGATGAGGTTGCTTAAGGGGCTACTTCACTAACGTGAAAACACCCACCCGCTAATGTTAATCCTATGAGGGTTTTTTAATATCTTGTTAGAAATTTCATACATTTAAATAATTTTTATAAAGTAAAAAGGAAAACACGTTCAATAATGTTATCGATTCTACTGCCGTTTTTCTTGCAGTTTTTTTTAATCATTATTAGAATACTTTCACTTTTGGAACAGGTTTCGAACTAAGTTAAGTAAACTACTTTTCTTCCTACTGGTATGGTGAATTATTAATTTGTCCATAATTTCAAGAGAATTTAGTCAAAAACAAAGAAAAAAATTATAATTTCATATTTGATTACAATTTAAGGTATACTAAAACTAACTACATTGCACCATTATTAAACAAATTCATGCTATATTAACAGCATTTTTTCTGTTTTGTTTCGAGTTTACTTATATATTTGTGTTTTTGACAGTTTAAACCATTTAAAATATGTTTTAAACCTATGTCACATCAAAAACTAGTTTTTGACGGCTAAAACCCAACCCTGACAGATTCCCATTTGAGATGAAATATATAGGTAGATGTGCCAGTAATGCACACTCTTCAATGCTTTTGGTTCATAAAAAAAATTAACAATAAAAAATTAGCTTTTATGGTACGACTTGATTAAGCCATCGAATCACCAAACTATAAGATTAAATGCCGATAATAGATGATCGTAAATAATAGCATTTCAATATTTTATTCATTTTTTTAATGAATATAAATTCTGCCTTGAATATTTTATAATCTGGCAATCAAACCAGCCAGGAAGCCTAAAATATTGTGTAAGGGCACAGTCAAAGGAGGGACCCCATCCCATAGGGCGTAATTCCTCACCATTTAAATAAAAACACTTAAGTTACAGAAGTTGCTAAAAATCTATTTTCTGTCTTAAATGTTTGTTTATTCCTCAGACCAAAAAATAAATAAATAAATAAAAGTTACATAATCATGAAACTAGTAAATCTGCAGATTAGCAGCCTCAAACATCAGTTCTATAGTTTTATTTTGAAATTATATTTAGTATTTAAAATATCAAACTCAAAGTATCATTTCTTTCATATTTATAATATTAATTATTACAAGTAATATATCAGATAGTCTCTAAGTTTTATTGTTAAAAATAGTGGGACAAAACTATACCCCTAATACTCCCAAAACTTTTTTAGTTACCTTTGAAATCCCCCAACTGCCTCGATAATTTGATAGTAGTAATTGCCTGATATTTACTATATTTTAAACTACCCATCTAAAATAATTAGAACATCGATCTTCTGATAATTACAATAATTCATGCAAACAGTGAATGATTATCACAAATATTTTATTAATTATTACTCATATCCTAAATGTTAAATTTATTTGAGAATAACTATTTTGTTTTCATTGGTATGCTTTCATTAAATTCTGGTTCTAAATCTAAATGCAGTCATAAAAACAATTATATTTATTACTTTTTATGGGATGTCCATTACTAGGCTTTTGATATATTTCTGTCATATTAAATTTTGGTTCATATTGGGAAATGAGACTACGAGAATGGTTAAATACTGTTGATGGATTAATATAATATTGAAAAAACTGGAATATAATAACTATAACCATTAATTAAAAAACAATTTTTAAAGAAGTTCCTTAAGGGTGCCCATCACTGGCACATGTACCCTATTCTTTATTTTCTTGCAAAATTTGCATGTTTGTTTTGGTAGTAATAGAAAACTTAATTTATATACTAATAACCATTTACAAAATTTCTTTCTTTTTTTTTTTTTTTCAAAGGTTTCAAAATAAAGATCAAAATTAGCACTAGCCAACGGGCCAGTAAATGAAAAAAAGTGGCTAGTGAAAAATTGTTTATCAGCGGCCACTTTTTTTACAAGGAGATAAAATTTTCTTGCATTTCATCAAGGATTCTACTTTTATTTCCAATATATTTATATTAACATTTATTTGGGCTACTCAGTTTTAGATTAATACTAAGTGGCCGCTAGTTTAAAGAAAGTGGCCACTTAAAAAAATCAGTCCTATTGGCCAGTGGCCGCTAATGAAATTTCCCAATTTTAACCTATATTTCAAAACCCATGTCCATTACTGGAATACTTAATTAGTCAATTTCCAGTAATGGACATCCCGTGTAAACATTGCTAAAAATGCAATTTCAGTAATGTTTTCATAGTGCATAAAATTTGACTTAACTGAAAGCTTAAGTAATCAAGTATATTTTTTTAATTGCAGAATGTAATAACACCAAAAATTTTACTTAACAGCTGCTTTTAATTTTGTGTGGTTAATAAAATTTTCAATATTTTAATTATTTTTATTTTTTTATAACTTGGCAATAAATAAAACAAATCAGGAAGCAGAAAATATTGTTTAAGGGTATAGGGGCAGGACCCTGAGGCAAGAATTAGGGATGCACCGGATATTGATTTTGCCGGATATCGGATGTCCGAAGCTCCTTTGCCTGCCGGATTCGGATATCCGGCACTAGATATGTTTTTAGTTATATGGTGAATTATTTCCTTATATAACGCCATCTCAGAACAATAAATTACAAGCATGTTTCACACATCATTAAAACATTTTAAATGTATTGAAATATAATTTACAAAAACTACATCTCTTTGAATATCAGGGCTTGAAATTCAAGTTTTCCCCTGGAGGGGAGTTTCCCACCCAACATTTAAAAATGCAGGGGAGTTGAACTGTTAGAAAGGGGAAAAAAATCTTTAAACCCCGTTATTTTTTATGTGCCACTTAAAGAATTACATTTATACAAACATGACAAAATACCATTAAAATAATTTAAATTAACAACTCAAGATAATTATCCAAAATGTTTATTTTTATTAAAACAAAGGAACAGAATCAAGTTTTATATATATACCATGTCTATCTTTCAACTTTCACCTAATGTTATGGGCAATTAACAATTGGGTTCCTAAATGAATTTCTTAATTTAGATTTTATTCCATTTTGCGTGATTTAGCCTCTTTCACAAGTTACACTTTTGACAAACAGCACAGACCAACTTTTATAACTTTAGAAATTATCGGAAACGCATGGTTATGCTCTGTTAAAAAATTTTAGAAAACTTTGCAAATCTGATGTGCATTAATTTTTAACAGTAAGTTAAAAATGCATGAATAATGCATATCGGTGATTCTATTGTTAATATCCTACGGTGATTGTATGTCACTTCTGAACAAACTTGTTTTATTATATCCTTAATGGAATTATAGTCAAAACTGTAGTCCCTGGTATTTTTGTTAATTGAACTTATGTTCTATGCATTGGAATTTTAAATCCATATCCAAAGTTTGAAAAGGAAATAGTCATTGATTTTTTCTATTACACAATAAAAGGTTGATTTCAAAAAGTCATGTCCTAATCTGTGAATTGCAAGAATCAACTAGTTTGTTATTTCTAAACATGTTTTTTTTTAAGTTCAACCAATTTTTTTTTTTCTTCATGTGCACCACAAGTGTAATCTCATTTTGTAGAGTGCTGACTATTGGCCAATTTTGTAGGGATTGGTCTCCGGTGGCCATCACTGCCCTTTTAGTTATTTGCTATTTTGGGCATAGGGAAAAAACATCGCAAAATACATAAATCGGTCATAAAAAAAAAATATATATCGCCGATTTCGTCAATCATTGTGAAAATAAATAAAAAAATTTGTCAACCGGTCGCAAGAAGAAAACTGAAGTGCAGGGGAAATCGGCAGCGGGAAAATATCACAAAATTCGTCAATCGATCTGTCATGAGCAAATATCGTGAAATTTTTCAGCCGGTCACAGAGAACAAACGCAAAAATTTTCAATCGAATGCAGAAAAACAATCGTTACTTGCACCAGTATGTCGCAAGAACAAACAGGGAAATTTGCCAATCGGTCACAGAATAAAATTGCTATATTTATCAATTGATCTCGAGGAAAAAAAAAATCATGAAATTCATCGATCGGTCTCTAGAAAAAATTGTGAAATTCGTCAGTCGGTCGTGGAGAAAAAGCGCAAAATTTTTCAGTCAGATGCAGAAAAACAACCATGAATTTTGTCAATCTGTCGTAAGGAGAAACTGTGAAATCTGCCCATCGATAGTAGAAAATATCACGAAATTTGTCAGTCGGTGCTAAGACTTGCTCGTCGTTTTACAAAGAAACATTTTCGGAAAATGATTTTTTGGAAACAGGAGCCGCCCACTCACAATAGGGCACAAAATCCTGCCATCCCGCTTCGAAATTCAAGCCCTGTAATGTATATTAATAATATTGCATAAAAATGTAATTTAAACATTAAAGTATTCTGTTTATTTGTACAATGAAATGCTGATAATTGCAACTGGATTTGAATATAGGATTGCCTATAACGATAATTGCTAATAATTAATTTGTACAATGAAATGCTGATAATTTGTACAACAAATTTTAACCAATTAATATGTGTATAATTGTAGAGTATTTTCACAAAGAAATACTACATACTTTCTTTTTATAATTTAAACATAAAATATCTACTAATATACCCATGATTAAAGCGTTATTTTCTCCAAACATAGGTTTAGTTGATGCCCTTTTTCTGTTTTAATTATTTAATATTGTTTTTGCTCTAAGTCACATTTAGTTTTATTTTAAGTTAAATTATTTTTATATTTAAAAGTAAAAAGAAAATTACTTTTAATTTTAAATATTTATAATGAAGTTACAAAAACAACTATTTGGATTTGCCAATCACAAAACTTTCTTCTATCTCATACATCTTAATATTTCAAAAAGTAGTTCCAAATATTAATACTTCAATATTATTAGTTCAATATTATACCAACTTTGATTTTGGTCTAAAATTTCTGCTTCAGTCAATTAATCAGAATAGAATAAGTTAATCTCGATCATATTTATTAAAATCAAAATTTTTTTGTTATTCTGTTGTACATCAGCTGTTTGTGAATAGCCAGCTTAGCAGGATGCAAAGTTCCCTTCGCTTCATGAGCCGCCAATATACAATACAAAAAAAAAAAACTGCGAAAAATCGAGAAAATTTTACCAAAATCTCTGTTACAGTGCCACCTTCTGGCGGAATATTTCCAAATTCAAGTAGAAACTGCTGGCCATAGTCAAAAATATACACCACAAAATTGGTTCAATTCTATGCTTAACTTCATACACTTTTCAATGGTAAAATAATGAAAATAACACAAAAATCCGTATTATAGCGCCCCCTTCCAGCAGAATATTTTCAAATTGAAGAAGGACCTGCTGGCCATAGCCAAAAACATACCCCCGAAAAATTGGTTCAATTCTATACATAACTTCATACACTTTTTGATGGGACAAGAATGAAAGAAGCACAAAAATCGCTATTACAGCGCCCCCCCCCCCTTTCCAGTGGAATGTTTCCATATTGAAGGAGGGCCGCCTGGCTATAGCCAAAAACATTCGCAAAAAAATTGGTTCAATTCTATGCATAACTTCATTACGATGGCAAAAATCGCTATTATTGGAAATATCCCCATCCTGGCAGAATATTTCTTATTTAAGGAGAACCTGCTGGACATAGCCAAAAACAAATACAAAAAATTTTGTTCAATTATATGGATAACTTCATACACTTTTCGATGGTACAATAATGAAAAGGGCACAAAAATCGCGATTACCGTGCCCCCCCACCCTTCCAGTGGAATGTTTCCATATTGAAGGAGGCCTGGCTATAGCCAAAAAATATTCACAAAAAAATGGTTAAATTCTATGCATAACTTCATTCACTTTTCGATGGTACGATGGCGACATACGGACAGACATTTTGTATAAACATGTTTTGGGATATTTGACCCCTAAAACATCTAAATCTGTCGAAAACCAGAAATCGAAAGAAATTCTATTACAATACTTTCTTCTAAAAATCCTGTTTAATTGTTTGTTTAGTTGCCTGTTTAATTGTTAAACTTAAAAGAAAGAAAGAAAATTAAAGTCATACTTTAATAAACAACTTCAAATTTTGTTTTACATTCTGCAGCGGTAGAATTGATAAAAAAAAAAGTCACTGGTCCAAAGGACCAGTAAACATCAGAGTTTACTGGTCCGCAGACATCGTCACTGGCCCGCTACATAAAATTCTATTGAGTACCTTTAACCCTTTGAATGACCCCCCCCCCTCCTCCTCCCCCTAGAATATAAACCAAACTTACTTTCAGTTACCCAAAATTTTCGGCATAATAAAATGTAAAATTATAATTTGCTAAAAATTAAATAAACAGACATGAAAAAAAACTATAAAATTATTAATTATGTATTTTATTTCTGATTATTTATTTCAACTGACTAAGTTTTAATACAATTTTTTATTTATTTTTTAAAATAAAATAAAATTCTGTGGTTTGTGTTTGGTTGCGGTTATCTCAGGGACGGGAAAATTTACGTTTACCTGTCAGAGAGGGGAAAAAAGTTACTAGTCCTGCAGACCACTAAATTTTTTAAATTAGTGGTCCGATTGAATTTTTAGTGGTCTCGGACCAGCAGACACCAAGGATTTCGAACGCTGCTCTGAAAGTAAAGGTACAATTTTCTAAACGAAGTAAACGTAAATTCTTAAATTTATTATAAAGAGTTCAAATATCAATGTTAGGAAAGCTGGCAATTCTTTAAACTTTTGAGAATTACCTTTTACTCATGAATAGTGAACTTACTTTCATATTTTACATTATAAACAAAATTGTTCGGCATTGTTTGGGGTCAAATGATTTCTGTTATCCTTATATATTCGCTTTGCTGCACTCTGCCGGATATCCGACAGAGAAGTCTGATATCCGGTGATTGTGATTCGGATATCCGACGGTATTTCGGATATTGAAAAATCAGCCGGATATCGGATATTTGCCGGATATCCGTTGCATCCCTAGCAAGAATCATTCTGGGGGGAAAGGGGGGTTCTATCTTTCTGCAGAATTTTTTTTAGAATAATGTGGAGGTGGCTAAGTACTAAACTTCATACATATTATAGGGTAGATGTGCCAGTAACTGACACCCTTCCAGTAATGGACACCCCTTGATGTTTTTGGTTCATAAAAAAATAACTAATAAATATTTAGCTTTAATTATTTTTTTTTATAATACCCCCTTGCATGTTTTATAAAACTGGGTTATTGTTGACACTTTTAATCAAACCAATCAAGAAGCAGAAAATGTTTCAAAGTTTCACTGTTTTTCTGTGATAATCTTAATGAAGAGGCTAAGAGTTGGCTTCGTTTAATTAATTTATATATAATTTATTTTCTTGCAAAATTTGAATGTTTTTGTTTAAGTAGCAATAGCAAACTTAGAATATTATATACTAACGGCCATTTACTAAATTTCATTTATTTTTAAGGTTTTAAGAGGGGGTGTCCATTACTGGGATGGTTAATTGGTCATTTTCCAGTAATGGACACCCCATGTAGACATTGCTAAAAATGCAATTTCAGTAATGTTTATAGTGCATAAAATATTTTGACTTAACTACAAACCTAAATAATCAAATTTAATTTTTAAATTATACTGACCAAAATGTAATAACACCAAAACTTTTATAAATAGCTGCTTTTAAGTTATTTTATGTGATTAATAAAATTTCAATATTTTATTTTATTTATTTATTTTTTTTTATGTAGTACATATATACTATATATATAGGGGAAGACAGGGTACAATGAAATAAAATTTACTAATTTTTTTTTCCTATCCAACATTTTGCATGCAAAAAAATATAATTAATGCATATTTTTAATCTTGTATTTTCCCCATCTAAATAAATTTTTATTAGGTTCTAAACAATATCTTTATGCTTGAAAAATAACAAAAAATAAATGTCTTACAGTGTTTCATTGTACCCCGTATGCCGGGGTACAATGAAACATTCCAAATGATGGAAGCAATTTTCACCCGGTATAGTTTATTTTATTAAAAATGAGATAAATACAAAAACAAAATTTTATTAATATGGAACTTGATAAAAATATTCTAGTCTAAGATGAAAAATAAGATAATTCTATTAGTTTAAGAAATACCTTTCATTTTATATTAAATTGGCTCAAGTCAGTTTCAAAAATTAGCGTTTCTGCTTATATTTCAGTTGCTCCTGAAGGAATATGGGGTGGTAGTTTCAACACAATGAGTTTTTTTTTTTAAATGTAAGTTTCTAAAAAAATAAAATAAATAAAACTGGGTTGGAGTCTTTTTATATCAAGTATTTCACATTTGACTTCATTTAAATGTATGATTTTTCCAACGGTATATATTTCCTTATGTTTCCATTTATATGGATACTGCTTGTGCCATACATGTTGTGTGTGGATATCTCATTCTGAGTACCTTGATGACCAGCTGGGCCTAGAAAAAAAAATCTGGATCATCATTAGAGTCTGTAGCAGGCAGAATTTGTTTTCAAAACAATCCCTTCTTAGCTTTTTTTTTCTCTTTCTATTTTTTAATTGCTTAACAAGAGCATTTTTTACTGACCTGGTTAGAACAAAACTTTTTTTTTTTCTGTTTTCCTACTCTTACTTCTAATATATTTACTACTTTTATTACTATAATAAAACATGTTTCATTGTATCCCGTCTGCAAGTGTTTCATTGTACCCCGCACTGAGGTTACTAAGTAAAAATTTATTTTCAAACTTCTAATATTTATTTTTTTTAGTTTGGTTTTGGAGGTATGAAGACAACAACCCAAAGATAATGCACAGAAAAAAATAATTATTACATATAAAAACAAGGAAAAAGAAACAAAAATACTTTTAGTAAAGAAAGTTACTTTCAATGGTATAAAAGCAATAATCTTCTATTGCTACTGTTGTAGAAGTGTGAATGTATTCAAATCACATCAGTAATTGGAACATATAGTTGTATAACATATATATAAACTGCAACTCTCTATGAAAAATTTGATTGATTTTACAAGTAATGTTTCATTGTACCCCGTCTTCCCCATACCTCACATATTTTATAATCGGGCAATCAAACCAGCCAGGAAGCAGAAAATACAGTTCAAGAGCACAGTCAGAGAGGGGCTCATAAAGCTTAATCCCTCTTTGTTTAAATAAAAACAATTAAGTTACAGAAGCTATTAAAAATCCATTTTCTGTCTTAAATGTTTCCTTGTTAAAAAAAAAAATATGCAATACTATTAATGAAAGTTATAGGTAATATTCATGAAACTAGTAAATCTGCAGATCAGTGGCCTCAAACATCAGTTCTACAGTTTTATTTTTGAATTATTTTATTTAGTATTTAAAATATTCAACTCACAATATCATTTCTTTCATATTTGTAATATTAATTATTATAAATGATATATCAAGTAATCTCTGGAAGATTATTAAAAATAGTGGCACAAAACTAAACATTAATATTCCAAAACTTTTTTTTATTATTATTATTACCTTTTAAATCCACCACTGTTTCAATAATTTGATAGCTGTAATTGTCTGATATTTAGTATTTTAAATTATCCATCTAAAATAATTAAAACATCGATCTTCTGATAATTACAATTATTGATGCAAACAGTAAATGATTATCACAAATATTTTATTAATTACTGGTATCCTAGTTGTTAAATTTATTTAAAATAACTATTTTGTTTCATTAGTATGTATTCATTAAATTCTGGTTCTAAATACAGTCATAAAAACAATTATATTTATTACTTTTTATGGGGTGTCCATTACTGGAACAGAGGGTGTCCACTACTGGGCCAGAGGGTGTCCACTACTGGGCCAGAGGGCGTCCATTTCTGGACTTTTGGGTGTTTTGATATATTTCTGTTAATTAAAATTAAATTTCTATTCATATGGGGAAATGGGGCTATAAGAATGGTTAAATATTGTTGATAGATTAATATAATATTGAAAAAACTGGTATATAATAATTATAACTATTAATAAAGAAATAATTTTTAAAGAAATTCCTTAAGGGTGTCCATTACTGGCACATCTACCCTATGTATGCATATCGCGTTTACTCCAGAAAAAAAGGGCTGCCGGGCAGGAATTTTTCAAAAAGGGAATGAACGCTATTCTAAAAAAGGGTACATTTTTTCAAAAAGGGCTTACTTGTACCTTGTTCACAAACATATTTTGAACTGGTTTGTTTTAGAGTCCCTAGAATCTGATATTTTCCCGGTATCAATTGAATTGCCAGGGGACGCATATGAAGTGTTAAAAAGGGCCGTTGGGTGCATTGGAAGGGTTTAAAAGAGCCGCCGGGCGAAAAAAAGAAAAAGGGCCGCTGGGCGCTGCACCCTGCTAAAGCGGCTTAGAGTCAACGCTAGCATAAATCTTGTACTCGGTACTGCTCACATCTATACACAGGGTATTACAAAAAGAGGGTCACAACTTTAAGAAACGTATTTATTTAAAAAATATAATAAATATATTAATTAAATTTAAGTGTAAGTCACATGCTACGATTTACGTCTAACAGTATTTTATAACAGAAAAATGTGACTTATTACATTGAAAATATCTCATTAATTGAATAAGGCAAAGAAAACATTAGGAAAATAATAGTAGCCAAACAGAAAAGCAATTATAAGCTATGTGAAAAAACAGACGGCCTCAAACGTCAGTCCTAGAGTTTTATTTTGAAATTTTTGCTAAGTATTTAAAAGATGTGACCCGCAGTATCATTTCCTTCATATTTGTAATACTAATTACAACGAGTAATTTATCAAGCAGTTTTGGGGTGTTTAACGGTTAAAAATTATGGGAAACAAATCTATGCCCTAATATTACTAACTTTTAATATTATTCTCCTTCTAATCCCCCTTCACTCTCACTATTTGACAACTGTAATTTCCTGGCATTTAGTATTTTAAAACATCTGTCTTGTAAAATAATTAAAAATATTGATCTTGCGATAATCACTAACTTAAACAGTGGATAATTCTCAAATATTTTATTAATTATTGAAATTCTAATTGCTAAGTTTATTTTAAACAAACTACTTTGTTTTATTGGTAAGCTTTCATTCAATTCTGCTTCTAATACAGCCATAAAAACAATTAGGGTAGATGCACCAGTTTTGGCCACTGTACCAGTTTTGGCCACATTGGATCAATTTGTCCAATATTTAGCCTGTGAATTAATGCTAACAAATAATAGTCATTCTTACATTTTAAGCAAACTCTTTTTTACCATTTACAATATCATTTGTTTATTTTTTGATAAAATATGACTTGCAAAAAAAATAAATGTGTGAAACTGTAGTGTGTGTTTACATGTATTAAGATTTTTGCTTAGCTGACAAGTTTTCAAAATCTTTCAACATTAGACACTTATGTTCTATTTGTTCTGAAACAAATTGCTATTAGGTTTTATGAGGTAAGCTATCTCTCTACGGCAATTTTACATTTAATTTAATTATTTTAACAGTTTAATGGGGGGTGGCCAAAACTGGTGCATTAAATTTGCTATATGTACCAGTTATGGCCATGGGGGTGGCCAAAAAGGGTACAACATTATGTTCCACTTTTGGCCACGTGATTCATTATAGAGTGAATTTTAGCCATTTAATAAATTTAAGAACATCTGGAAAAATCAATTTAATTTTGTTTTATATAGTAATGGCTTCAATAATAATAATAATAAAAGCAAGGCTAATGGCAGTTCTTATAAAAGAGATTTTGTTATTCTCTATCCAATAGATATTTCACTTTAGAAAGAAGGACATTGTGCTAGTCACTAAAGAATGACATTGCCAAAGAATATGTAGTATTGTGTTTAGTATTGATAAAACAAAAGGGGAGGCGATATGTAATGTTTAGATATGATAAATAAACTAAAACAAATTTTGAAAGATTTTATAATATAACAATTTATAAATTAAAAAGTTCAATAAAATTATAGCATGATTTAATTGCTTGTATTTTTCCTAAAGAAATGAAGAAGTTCCATAATTTTTGCAATATTTCAGGCACACAGATTTAGAAATACTAAATATTGTGAAAATCTTTAGTAGAGATATCTAAATACAAGTAAGAATGTATTTCACATTAAAAAAAAAAAAAAAACAGGATTCCATTTACCAAGTTTAAAGGATATTCTGTGCTATTAAAAAATGGCCTAGAGGGAACACTGCTCTAAGATAGGAAGTAAAATTGAGGCCATTCAAAATGTAATGCCAGCACTACAAGCTAGCAAAGTTTTGGAGTAACCCGTTCTTGCCTTATATCACAAGTTTGCAGGACGGACACCACTTTTCTCTAATAATGTTGAATCTCAAGTAGTAGATCTAGGTACTAGGAATTGAAGTTAAAAATCAATTAGAAAAGTGGATTTTAGATATTGTCAGAATACTATTTCCTATAAAAATGGAATAACTTTTAAGATTCTGCCTAGAAAATTGTAGCCGGCAAGATAGAAACTCCATTTCAAGATGGAAGACCAGGTATCAAATGGTATTATTTGCTTCTGAAATCACACCCTAAAAGAACTTGCAAAGAAGCAAGGTATTTAAATAAGGCATAAGCTAATATAAATCAAAAGATGATTTCATAACTTTTTGATGAAAATCAAACAAAAATCAGAAAATGCTTTCAAGAAATATAACTCTTTGATGAAGATTCAAGTGTTCTAAACAAGCCACAATCCATAAATAATTATAAAACTGATTAAATAGTTAATCTTTATGTCCTATAGGCACTGTTGTCCCTTTTATTAATCAAATTTAAATATATTTTTTGTTTTTTAATTGAAATTTTCAGTTAAAATCAACATAAGTATATTTTATTTGATGTTTCTATCAATTCATAAAGAAATTTGCAAAATTCTCTTAATACAGCAAACAAATAGATGTGTGGTAAAATAGATGTTGCATAAAAATGCTTTATTTTTACTTATTATCAATTAAAATGTTTGTTAAACTACATGATATTGGAGTGGCCAAAACTGGTGCATAGAGATGGCCAAAACTGGTGTAGGGGTGGCCAAAACTGGTACAAATTGGAATAAATTACTTGATGAGTTATTACTCACAATCTAAAATATTCTGTAGAAAGTCATTATAGTTAACAGAAAGACAATTAAATTTACTAAAGAATGATGTTATTATGATTTAATATGCTTCAATCGATCAAGAAATGTAAAATTTCTATTACAAATTTTCTCTAAATGTGGCCAAAACTGGTACATCTACCCTATATTTATTAATTTTTGTGGCGTGTGCATTAGTGGAATTTTGGGCGTTTTGATGTACTTGTTATTTATAATTAAATTTTTATTCATATTGGGAAAAAAGAATATGAAAATAGTTAAATATTATTGAAAAATTAATACACTAATAATTATTATATTCCAATTTTTTCGACATAACTATTTATTAAAAAAAATTTTTTAAAGAAATTCCTTAAGGGTGTCCATTACTGGCACATCTACCCTACGAAAAGAAAAATTAAAATTTCCGGTGCAAAAATACTAGAAAAAATTCTTAAAATTTGATCACCTGTGGAATACAAAAATAAACATTCACCATGTTTGGGTTGTGAACTCTAACCGATTATGACAGATAGGAACATAAATGCTACACAATACTCAAATATTACATAAAATATCTTACTAGAATGAAAATTAATCTACTTACCATCTATAAATGTAGGTCTGTGAGATCAGCTCATGAGATAAAATTCTTCGAGAAGGTAGAAGAAACACTTCACTTTGCACGCACGAATTAAGATGGCGAATCGCGAACGGCGGGGCGGCTCAAAACAGAGATCGACGATCGCGCGAAAGCATGGAGGAGAGACGTTGCCACGCAAAAAAAGCATAATCCCTGAATTCAGGAAACTCTTCGCAAAGGGCGCGTTCAGCACAGCCACCCCGAGTGGCACTTTCCACCCTGTTTACAGGGTGGTCGTTCAGAGACGAAATCACGTGATAAGGGCTACCCCGGGTTAGCGTTCAGGAAGGAAGAAAGTGTCACACCGAGTGGCTTTTTTCCACCCTCAAAGTTTTCTGGGGTGATTTGATCACGTGAGGGGTTTTTTGGGTTTGTTTATATTAGACTTGAATACATCTTGTATACAACTGATGTTGTTTAATCTTTATTTCCGTTTACCTGGTAGGTAAACGACAGAAAGTTCATGTAAGTTTTAATTCATCATTCATAAGTTTTAATTAACATGGGGAAATAAAAATTACGAAGTGTGCTGAGTAGAGCATTGTGAAAATGCATTTTTTTTTTGTGTGTGTGTGTAATGTAATAACATTTTTATATATATTTCCATCATTTGCATTACAAGATTTCATGATTAATTTTTCTTAACTTTAATTTTAATTAGTGAGAAACATAAAATCTCAAAAATATCCGAAATAATTTGAGAGATTATTTAATAGTCCACAGAATGAAAATTCACACCTGTTTTGAAAATTCACCTGACATGAAAATTCCAATTAAGCGATCATCATTATTGTTATTATTAACAAAAATTTTACTTTTTGAAATAGATATTTATGTAATATATATTATTGTTTCAGCAATATTATATTCTAGTACAAGTATTTTATTTATATTATTTTGAAATTACAATGCTAGTTTATTTTTTAATATATAAATGAAGTAATTTTATGTGTGCATTCTGAATAATCCTATTAAATATATCTTTGTTTATATTAGTAGAAAAAATTTGCTTCCTATTATTTTTGCTTTTCCATATTTACAAACGAAGTTTTTATCTTATGTAAATCTATCTTCTCTTGTAATAAATTTATCACTTCTGAAATATCATAAATTGGGTTGAATAAACAGTTTACTCAGATTGAATTAAAGCTATTTCAATATGTAGCTCAGATTTAAATCAGTAGCACTGATATAATGTTCAAAATGTATTTCCAGGCAAGTAGCTCTCAATGTAATGAAACTAAAAGAGTATTTATTTATATTTTTACAGCAAAATTAAATATATTCATAACTTTTTTTAATAAATGAAATATTATACTACTCATTACAATTACTACTTCATTTTAAATTAGTAGTTATCGATGACTCTCTTTTATTTTGGAATACTTAATGAGTTTATAATAGATGAAACTTTTCAGATACTGGCGTAAAATGAAATTATTTACTGAAAAATAAAGGACGCTTTAATATGGTTGTTATCTAAAAAATGTACAGTTAATATAACTTTCCTAATCTCAAATGAACTTAATATCAAAATATTAATTTAAAATGTATAACGTACTACAGTTACCACTGAAGATAGAAGTTGACTGTTGGAAGAAAATGGACTGAATAATGAAGAATGGAGGAAAGATATAGTGTGGAATTTTTATGACAGCTGGCTACACTTGGAGGCAGGAGTTTATTTGGATATTCTGTCTTCGAGTGTAACTTGCTAGTTCTTTAGATAATATGATCTTCCCAACCAACACTATAGTATTTTGAGCTTGCTGTTGGCCTAGATGTCATCTACACGCGACATTTCTATTTCCACTAGACTTCTGTTCTACCGTACTTCAGAACCTGTTCTAGCGTCCATAGAGATGTTCTGATTGGCTGGTCCGATTCAGATGAAGTGGCTAGACGTCCGGGCACCGTTTGCACATATTCGGATGTTTGTTTTCAGCTATTTCGTTTCTGATACTACATAAGTATGATTTGAATATTTTTTTTCCATTTTTAGATGATGAAACTGCTATTTTCTACTTGAAAATATTCACAAATACCTGTATAAAACAAACCTCCATCATTTTCATACTAAAACTGTTTTTTTTTTCCCCAAACATTTTAAGTTAAAGACCGTTTCATAAATTTTTAAAAAATATATAATTTATATTAAAAACGCATTGTCGCTTATAAAACGCTGCAATTGCAGGGGGAATTTGCATATCTAAACCATGAAAGAAAATATAAAACCAGGGTTATTTTTGATCTATTTATTTTTGTAACCCTGATAACGCTGATAATAAAAATAACCCTGAAAAGTATTCTTTTTTTAGCACTGAATATGGAAGTTTTAAATATGTTTCATAGAGGTATAGGAGGATTCAGTTGCAAATTCAGGGGACAGTTAGAAGCATAGGCGTAGAGTTTTCAAAATTATTGGAGGGGCTCAGCCAGTGGCGCAGACAATGGGGTCCACACCCGTCCACCCCCCCCACCCCCCTTGAAAAGGGCTTTAATTTAATAAGTAATGGATACAAAAATAGTAAAACCTGCTGAGACAAAATTACAAATAACCGCTGAAAGTTTTTGTTTTATACATTTTTTCGTCTACTTTAGCAGGTAAAAATTCAAAATGTTCCTTTCGATGGGATAATGAAATGTTTGCCATTAGACACGAATTCGTTATAGACACGTTCCGCACAGACTAACCTTACACAAGCTAACCTTATATCCATATCCATACAGTAAAACCTTTGTACAAGCAATCGTAAGCGACCGAAACAATATTCCGTTTAAGACAGTTTTCTGGCTAATTAAGTAAAATTGTACGGAAATCTTTCCTTCTGGAGCATGAAAAGTTTCTATTTAAGACAGGATTATGCCGTAGACAGGTCCTGTTTTGACAGATTTTGCTCTACATTTATCATAAATGTCTATATATCTAATAATAACAGACAAGATCGCTGTTTGTGTGCGTTTATTGCCAATGACTATGAAAATCTACTGTCCGCAGAGATCTGAAAATTTATATGAGAATGAATAGTTCAATGCAGGTATGGATGCCCCTGAGGCTCACATTTTTAATTTTTTGATAATTGGCCGAGATATTAATTAAAAACTCATCAAAATAGATTTTTTTTTTTAATTGTCGGAGGCGCGCTTGTGCATGACCAGAACCTGCTTTTCGAGAGGAAAGGGAGGAAAAACTAAATACATTTTTTTTTGTTTTGTTTTAATGCCCATCAGCCGTGCCGTTTAAAATACGGAAAAACGGACGACATATTCTTATAGTTCGTACTTTTACGTCTCAAACACCTCAATCAGTTAAAAAAATATGATTCTTAACTCTTTGAAAAAAATTTTTAAAAAGGGATTTCTCAGTCGACTTTTTCTCCCTTTATCCAACGCTTAAGGCTCAGGGCACAATTTTAGAAGTACCGATTCACAAAAAATACGTACTCTGTAAGGAAAAAAAAAAACCCGTTAAAATACGGGAATGGTACTAGCAATCGAGACGCCAGTACTATTTCCGTATTTTAACGGAATTTTTTTCCGTAAATTCAAGAAATTTTTCCGTTTTTTCATAAAATTTACGTAAAAAAATTCCGTTAAAATACAGAAATAGTACTGGCGTCTCGATTGCCGGTACAATTTCCGTATTTTACCGGATTTTTTTTTTACAGTGTATTTAAAGTTAAGATCTTCTTGTCGCTGGAGCAATCGGTTTTCTAAAAGACTAATTTTAATTCTTTAAACAAATTCGCGACCGCAGGTCACTTCGCGCCTCACCGTAACGAGACTATTTTTTTTCCCACAATCTTTTTTAGAGCATTTCGACAGACTGGATTTTACATCTATTTTAAAAATTTCGTAATGTTCAAACGAGTAGAGGTATTTAAAAAAAAAAAAAAAAAAAAAAAAAAAAATCGACGAAAAAGCTAAAAAACGGTTTTGGCGCGGTTTCGCTTGGCTTCGGAACACGTTTTCACTATGAAATAAGCATGTTTTTCATGAAATTTTAGAGTACTCGGGTACAGTTATATTTATAGCATATTAAAATTTCGGACAGTTCGGATGACGAAAACTATATTTTGTTTGTTTTGTTAAAGAGACCGATTCGAAAACAAGAAAAACTAGCTGGATGTGACAATCCCAAAACTTTCTTCTATCTCATACATGTTAATACTTCAAAATTCGTTATCACAGTACCAAAATTAAATGACAATCTATTCTCATCTCAATCATAAGGATTCTAAAGATATATGTTCATTAAATTGTGTGCATTTTAAAAGGAGATCTTTGAAACAAACAATTGAAATTTGACATCCACACTCTTAGATGTCTGCGAGAAAAAATTTCAGTTCAAAGAGCATAAAAGCGACAACCGTCGCGCTGTGTACACCCAACCCTAAATAAAGATCTATGTGAAATTGTAACAGAATATGAAGTCTGATTGAATTCCGTGTATTAGTTTTTGAGACAGAACAATTGCGGGAATCGTGAAAAACGGAACATAGCAGTGCCACCTATTGCGCGATTTACACCAAAACGTAAAAAGAACAACATACATCAACGTCTAACTGAATTTGAAGCTTGATGAAAATTTGTATATTAGTTTTTGATAGAGCTATTACGAAAATCATGAAGAATTCTGTATCCGCGCGCCAGTTGTTGGCCAATTTACACCAAAAAGTAATCAGCACCATTTTATATCACGGACTAACCTAATCATAAGTTTGATGAAAATACGCGCATTAGTTCTTGAGAAAGAGCTATTGCAGAAATCGTGAAAAATGCTGCATAGCAGCTAAACCTGTTGGATGATTTACACGAAAACGTAATCAGAACGAAATAATATCAAGATATAACTGAATCTGAAGTTTGATGAAAATCTGATCATTAGTTTTTGAGATATAGCTATTGAAAAAATCGTGAATAATGCATCATAGCAGCGCCACCTATTGAGCAATTTACAACAAAAATTAATCAACACCAAACAATATCAAAGGCTAACAAAATCTGTGTATTAGTTCTTGAGATATAGGGCGATTTGCACAAACAATTCAGCATCAATTTATATTAGGGTCTAATTGAACCTAAAATTTTATTAAATTCCGCGCATTAGTTCTTGCGATAGAAAAGGAGTTCTTGCCCAAAAAAATTATGTCACATACAGACAAACTCGCAGGCAATTCACAGATAGACATTTTGTAAAAACATGTTTTCGGGATGTGTGACCGCTAAAAGGTGTAAATCCGTCGGAAACCGGAATTCGAAAATTTTCTTGAATCCAATACTTTCTTCTTGCAAAGATAGAAGAAAGTAAAAAGGAAGAAGAAAACATATGTCTTTTAGAAGTAGATATCAATATTTTTTTCACGAAAATTTTACACGGGCTGAGAAACGGTTATATTTATAACGATAAAAATTTTAGAGTTCCAAAAGAAACTATTTAAAAAAGAAATTATGAAACGACCGTACGCGAAAAACAGAAAATGACTTCTTACGAGCGCTTTTACCATTAAAAGCCAATATTTTTTGGAGATTTTTTCATTTAAAAATATAAATTCGGACAAAATCGGATTAAAGGTATAAAATCATACAAATTTGTGTTTTATTAAAGGTTATTATCACGGGCCCGGGCAACGCCAGGCGGATCAACTAGTCTATAATAATAAGGATAGAAGTTTCGGCCAGTCTGTCGGCCATGTTCTAAAAAAATCGCTGCACGCATAGAGCTACAAAATTTGGAAATTTAGAATTTATTTTAATTTGAATAGATGATGAAAAAAATATCCCGATTAAATTACATTTTTCAAGAAACATTAAAAAAATAAAAACACCTTTTCGCATATTCAAGCTTCCATAAATCAGTTTGAGAGAACAAAATTTTGACATTCCTCTATCCGCAAATTGATACCAAGAAACCATTACATCATAACCTTTTTACTTTCCTCTATCTTTACAAGAAGAAAGTATTGGATTCATGGAAATTTTCGAATTTCGGTTTTCGACGGATTTACAGGTTTTAGGGCTCAGAGAACCACAAAAACATGTTTTTACAAAATGTCTGTCTGCGAGTCTGTCTGTCTGTCTAGCTGTATGTGTGTGACACAAATTTTGTGGGCGCTCTATCTCAAGAACTAATGAACGGAATTTAATAAAACTCTAGATTCAGTTAGTCCCTGATATAAACTGGTTCATAGACTGGTTACATACAAAGAGGTAATACCTCTGAGGTAATACCTCTTTGTATTTAGTTATGCACACAAAAGTCCGATTTCGGACTTTTTGATTAGACTTTTTCAATATAATTTTAATGCAATTTTAAAGGCCTTTTTCACGGTTCGAGGCGATTTTTTTTAAATTATTAAAATAAATTCGATTTCAATCTTTTAGTGTATAATATAGTAAATTCTATCCTCTTTTCAAAAAAGTTTATTCAGAATTCGTACAGCGATTTTTGAATTTTTCGCAAATATTTGGATGCGATTTTTAGCGTTATTTCGTGTTTCGCAGCGATTTTTTTTTATATTGATAAAAGGAATTCGGTTTCAAATTTTTAGCATTATACAGTAAATTTTGTCCTCCGAAATTTTTGAGTTTTTAATGCGAGTTTTTGCGATTTTTCGCAAAGAGTTTTGATATTCGTGAAAGAATTCCGGTTAAAATATTTTAGAGCACTTTGTAGTAATTTTTGGCCTTTGCGACTTTTGGAATTTTTAGCGCTTTTTAATGCAATTTTCAGCGGTTTTTCGCGTTCCGCAGTGACTTTTTTTTACATTGGTAAATGAATTAGGTTTTAAACTTTTAGCCTAATGTGCTAAATTTTGTTCCCTTTGAGCGATGTTTTGCATTCCGTGGAGATTTATTGACATTTGTGAAAAAATCCGGTTAATGTTTTTCGTCCACTATAGTGAATTGTGTTCTCAGCAATTTTTGAATTTTTAATGCTCTTTTTTGCGTTTTTTTCGTATTACGCAGCGATTTTTTGACATTCATAATATTTTTTCGATTTCAAACTTTCAGCCTTATATAGCAAATTTTCGCGATTTCTGAAACTAAAATTTCCGCATTTCAACACGATTTTTAGCGTTTTTACGCATTCCGTGCCTTTTTTTTTACATTTATAAAAGAAATTCGTTTCAAATTTGTAACATGCTGTAGTAATTTTTTTCCTCTGCAATTTTTGATTTTTTATCGATTTTTAATGCTATGTTTAGCGTTCCGCTACTATCTTTTGACATTCGTAAAAGGAATTGGGCGTCAAACTTTTAGCCTAAAATAATAAATTTTGTTATATTTTCAATAAAGTTTATTCGAAATTCGTACAGTGATTTTTGAATTTTTTGCGAATTTTTATGCATTATTTATAGATTTTTTAGATTCCGCGGCGATTTTTCTACATTCGTAAAAGGAATCCTGTTTTAATCTTTTAGCCCATAATAACAAAATTTTGTCAACTGCGATTTTTGAATTTTTAGCGATTTTCAGAGTTTTTTCGCGATTTGCTACAATTTTTCCTAATTAGTAAAAGGAATCCGGTTATCTTCTTTCCCAAAATAGTATATTTTGTTTTCTTTTCATTTAAATTTATTTGGAATTCGTGCAGCCTTTTTTTTAAATTTTCGCGATTTTTTATTACGATTTTTTTAGTTTTTTTGTGTTTCGTACTATTTTTCAACTGACCGCACGACGCCGGGCATGTCAGCTAATTAGTGTATAAATGCATGTTATAAATACTACAGGGTTGCGCACGAAAAAGCGGCCCTGTTGTGTTTGCCATGAATGCGCATGTACAGATAGATACTTTCATATGAACATCGAAATGTTTGGAAATATCACGAAAATCGAATCAAATGTCAGTCCAAAACGGCACGGGGGGAAAACGAAGTTTGGGCCTGTCCCGGGTTTACAGAAAAAAAATTAGACCCGGTCCCGACTCAGCCTGATATTAATGAAAGAAAATGGGCCTGAGAAAGGGTTTCAGGCTCGGTCCAAATAAGAACAACTGAATATATGTACTGTTTATTGTTACCAGATCCTGGTGAATCGTCATTTACTACAACAGAGAGACCGCTTGCTTGATTTGGACTATTTTAATGAATATGAGCTTTATGCATGATTTAGAGACAAATAATTTCTCCCTTTATATTCTATGTTTTGGAGATACTGGTCTTCCTGGCTTCTAGTTTTATCATTTGAAACAAAATTTAACTCATCTTCCCCTTCCCTCCCGAGTTCTTCAAAGCTCGTAAATTGGAGTCACTTTCTTTGTAGCTTCGGGAAACAGCGAACGATCAGATCATATCGGACACCATTTGTTGTCCGTTAAAAACGTGAATTTATTGCCCTATGTCTATGACGCCGAATCAGAAAAAGAAATTCTTCCCAGAAAATGTGCTTACTGTCCAAAGAAGGAAGAAAAACCCACCATGGAGAGTGCTTAGTTTTTACCCATACGCCATGCTAAAATTGTTCAGTTGTTTTACTTGTTTACAAAGAATAAAAGTAAACAGCGAATTTGGAGAAAGAACAATTATTCATCGAAAACATTATACGCTAAAAACTTTTGTAAATTATATGAAAATCCAAAATCTGAGTTTTTTTCTATGTCAGTCGGCGTAAAAATATTTAGCCCATCTGAAAAAATTATTGGAGGGGCCCGAGCCCCACGGGCCCATATAACTCTACGCCTATGGTTAGAAGGTATTCCCCCTCTCCCCCCTCCCCAAAAAAAAGAAAAAAAAGTTTCTGATTTTATATTTTTTCATGATTTAGATATGCAATTCTCCCTGCAACTGATGCGTTTTATAAGTGAAAATGCGTTTTTAATATAAATTATATATTTTTTAATAATTTTTAATACAAATAACATTTAAAATTTATGAAACAGTCTTTGTGACTATCTTAAAAGATTAAAAAAAAAAAAAAAAAAAAAACGGTTTTAGTATGGAAATGACGGAGATGCGTTTTATACAGGTATTTTTGAATACTTTCAAGTAGAAAAAAGTAGTTTCATCATCTAAAAATGGAAAATAATTTATTCAAATCAAACTTATGTAGCATCAGAAACTGCTCGGGCGTTTGGCCACTTTATCTGGAGCGTGCCAACCAATCAGAACGGCTCTGAAGGACGCCAGAACAGAAGTCTAGTGGAATTAGAAATGTCGCCATCTACACCACTGTTGCTGTTTCCCTGGTTTCATTTATCCTACAGTTTATATGTCACCAATGGATCTACATTTACAATAAATTAATATTATTAAGTTCATTTGGGATTTGCAAAATTATTTTACTTGTACATTTTTTGAATAATAACTCTATTAAAAAGTTAAAAATTTTCATCAAGTGTATTTTTTGTTTAATACCTTTATCTGAAAAGTGTTGTTCATTAGGAATTCTAAAATTAGTAAGAGTTATTTATAGCAACTGAATTTAAATAAAGTTATTCATAGGAGTTTAATATTTTCATTGTTTAATAAAGAAAGTACAATGTGTGCATATTACAAGAAAGTATTTTTGTAGTTTTATCTTTTCTAACTCGTTGTATCACTAAATAGCAAATTTTATGCATAAAACTAGTCTTCCTATACTAAAATCTTTAAGATTTTTTCCACTTTTAAATCTTCAGAGACTGATTTTATATTAAAGAAGTAAATACTTCAATTTTTACTATTCATGTACTTTTTAAAAGTAAAGTTTATTATTTTAAGTAAGTAATCTTTGCTCTAATTTTATGCTGTCTACATAAGTACTTATTGATTAGGGTACAAATGTCATATTCGCCCCATATTGGCGCGATTTTTTTCTGTCGCCAATATCATATAGGCAACGGGTACTTAACTTGCGCCAAAGTGATTGATGTGATAACCCGGATTATGTTGTTTATGCTGTTGATGTTTTCGCCAAATTGGCAACCGAAAAAAATCGCGCCAATATGGGGCGAATATGACATCTGTACCTTGATTAGTTATGTTTACATATATATTAAAAGTATAGTTGTATTTATTCAATCTTTCATTACTTTAATATAAATTCAATGCATTTAAAATACATACTTAAAAAAAAAAAAAAGAAGAAAGTTGTTTGACATGTGATGGTGTTCTCATAAGTTATAGAATTTCTAATAAAGAAATCACCTTTTGTTAACATTTATTATTTTTGTTAATCCCATAATTAAAAGAATTTTTGGTACTTTTCGGTTAGCCGGATGCCAATACATGTATGTGTTGTGAAGGTAATCGGTTCAAACTTATTGAATCGATTATCTTCACAACAGTAGGTATGTATATATACAATATACACTATATGGCCAAAGGTGACCGATCACTTGCGATTTTTGACGCTTTATTAAATATCTAGAAAAATACTTGAGGAATCAACCTGAAACTGCAGGTGTGTAAACAGTATAGTACAGGTCATATATTTCCTTGAAGATTTTTTCCCCAAAACCCCATTGGGGGGGGGGGGGGACCGTCAACAAATTGAAAAAGAATGAATATCTTTTGGATAACCCTGTAAAAACTAATGTAGCAAAAGTGTTCAAACTCGAGATTATTAATAAGTGTCTTATTGTAATAAACTGTGTTCATTTTTATGAGGATATCATTTATACTCGTCGAGAAATTAAGGTTTTTATAAAAACAGTCCCAAATTTCACCAAGTTTTTTGCTTATAATTTGCAGAGTTCTTAATATAAAAAAAAGAGTTCTTTTCAGAAAATATGACAAACAGCATTGTACACAATACTCTGCAATCAGAATTATAAAATAATAAAAATTGGATGAAAAATGAGCATGTTTACTAAAAATTGTTTAACAGATAAGGGGTTGTATCAAATATCTGTTGATTAGTGCCAAGATAGCGTACACAATATTGCATGTACTACTATATTTGGATACAACCCCTCATCTTTTTGCTTCTTTTTGGAAACAATGGATTTCGAGCTTATTCTATCCACGATAATTTTCAGAATTTTCAAGCTATGATTTTGAGACTTTCACAAAAGTTGCTCGATATACTTAGCTAATACATTATGCATATTACATTTTGATTGCATTCGCGCATGTGCAGTGAAACATTTTTTAGTAAACCTGCTCATTTTTCATCCAATTTTTATTATTTTTTAATTCTCATTATAGAGTATTGCGTACAATGCTGTTTGTCATATTTTCTGAAAATAACTTTTTTTTTATATTAAGACCTCTGCAAATTATAAGCAAAAAACTTGGCGAAATTTGGGACTGATTTTATAAAAACCTTCATTTCTCTACTACTATACATGCTATCCTCATAAAAATGAACACAGTATATTACAATAAGACACTTATTAATAATCTCGAGTTTGAACGCTTTTGCTACATTAGTTTTTACAGGGTTATCCAAAAGATATTTGTTCTTTTTCAGGAATTATCCTGAAGCTCCAGGTGTGTAAACAGAATAGTACAGGTCATAAATTTCAGTGAGGATTTTTTCCAGAACCCCATAGGGGACCGTCAACGAATTGAAAAAGAACGAATATCTTTTGGATAACCCTGTAAAAACTATTGTAGCAAAAGCGTTCAAACTGGAGATTATGATTAAGTGGCTTATTGTAATAAACTGTATTCATTTTTAGGAGGATAGCATGTATTCTCATAGAGATATTAATTTTTTATAAAAACAGTCCCGAATTTCGCAAAGTTTTCTGCTTCTAATAAGCTAAGTATATAGAGCAACTTATGTGAAAGTCTCAAAATCATAGTTTGAAAATTATCGTCGATAGAATAAGCTCGAAATCCGTTGTTCCCAAAAAGATGAGGGGTTGTATCAAATATCTGTTGACTAGTGCCAAGATAGCATACACAATATTGCATGTACTACGTTAACACAAAGAAGCTATTTATCTATTTTTATATACAAACAGAAGTAATTTGTATAAAAAAAAGTTATATATATATACTATATGATTATATAGATAAATACATATATAAAAAAGAATAAAAGTTCACCAGGTTTGTTTATATAGCTATTTATGACATTTGGTAACAAATCTCATTTTCTGAAGCTTGAAATGCAGCAAGCATTAAAAAAAAAAAAAAAAAAAAAAAAAAAAAAAAAAAAAAAAAAAAAGCCAATATAACAGAAAAGGGTATAATCTTACAGTTTGGCAACAGTTTTTTGGTCAACGGGATAATCAAATAGTGCCCAGAAAAGTACCAATTTGGAAATTTAAATGTCAAACTAGAGTTATTAAGAATAGTGCGTCATTTATATTTCTAGTATAACAACTGCAGCAACACTATTTATTGCCTTTTGCAATTTTTTTTTTCATTTTTATCGATCTTCAGAGCTTTGGTAATGATAACTGATATCACAGATTCAGGGTGGTGGGTACTACTTACACCTTGCTTTCAGTGGCTCTGTATAAAAGTCTGGTACTTTTATGTTAGCTGGGTACAAATTTTTTTTCTCACATTTTTTTCTCTCACCAATAGTAGTAGCTTTTAGTTTTCGTATGTGAAGGTGTTATATTCTCGTTTGTGGTGCTATTTCTTTCCTGTATTTTAAATTAAATAAGTGAAAGCATATATTTTAAAGAAAAGTTGTGTGTTTTAAATAAAATGAGAGAAAGGTTTATATTTTAATTAAAATGAATGCAGTACGAATAATGATGGTGGTAATAATATTTGACTATTTAAAATTGCATCAATTCCTTTTTCTCGAAAATAATAAAAGGATAATAATATAGTTTAAATAAGATAGTATTTTTTCCATTGGTTTTTTTTTTTTTTTTGTTAAATATAAGAGTGTTCATAGACAATTTGCATGCAAAGTAGGTATCTTATTTAACATACTAGAGATATCCATTATTAATGTTTCTTTAAAATACATTTATTGGATATTTTGGTACTTTCTTGTTAAAGCAGCCCCCACTATTATAATTATGCCAAGGTCACAGTTAAAGTTTCGACAATCTCCTATATATGCCACATCGGTGTTGAATTCAGACACTTTTTCTGGGAGGGATGTCTATGGCTCCGGGTGAGGGGGGGGGCATTATAGAGTTCCAGGTGGCAGGGGGCATCTTATTGCTCTTGTGGGAGTGCCTCCCCCAGGCTACCTCCTGAATTCAACAATGTGCCATATATATTTGACGATTCATCCTTAGGAATTGCTATATGAAGGAAGTACCTATATTTTTGTGGTAATAAAAGATGGGTGGAATTATTAATTCTGGGTAACTCTGATAATTAAATAAGTAAGAGAAGTCCTGAAATTTTTAGAAAATATGCCTCAGATCAAATTAACATTGATTGAACCAGAAATTTTACTTAATAAATGAAAGAAAATATATAGGGGAAGACAGTGTACAATGAAACATTACTTGTAAAATCAGTCAAATTTGTCACAGAGAGTTACTGTTTATATATATGGTATACAACTATATGTTCCAGTTACTGATGTGATTTGGATACATTCACACTTCTACAACATTAGCAATAGAAGATTATTGGTTTTACACTACTGAAAGTAAGTTTCTTTACTAAAAGTAATTTTGTCTCTTTGTCGTTGTTGTTATATGTAATAATTATTTTTTCTATACATTGTTATCTTTGGATTGTTGTCTTCATATTTCCAAAACCAAAATAAATAAAAATAAATGTTAGAAGTTTGTAAATAAATTTTTACTTAGTAACCTCAGTGTGGGGGTACACTGAGGTTGAAACACTTGCAGACGGGGTACAATGAAACATGTTTCGTTATAGTAATAATACAGTAGTAAATAGAATATATTAGAAGTAAGAGTAAGATAACAGAAAAAAAGGAGTTTTGTTCTAACCAAGCCAGTAAAAAATGCTTTTATTAAGCAATTAAAAAGTAAAAAGAGGAAAAAAGCTAAGAAGGAATTGTTTTCAAAACAAACTCTGCCTGCTACAGAGTCTGAAGAAGATTGTGATTCTCGTATGTATGCATCAAATATTTGAAAATTCATTTGATACAGTAGACTCCCTCAAATCCGCACAGCTTGGGACCAGAGGTTGTACAGATTTTAGAATTTTGCGGATTTCTGGTCATTGATTTGTTTACATTTTTGAAACATTAATTTGATTGGTAGTTCAGCAAAGGAAATTATAATGAATGCTTACAATAAACTAAAACATTAAAATAAGTAAAATATTAAAATAATTTATTAGTTTAAACATAAGTAATTATTAAAAGAATTATGCAAAATAAAAATATAGAAAAATATTAAATTATTACCGATGAAATCGATTCAATTCGATTCCAAAAGTCCTGTGCTGCCATCTACTGGTAAAGCGATCGTGAGATCGATACCTTATGATATAGATATTCTAATTTATATCAAAATCAAAAGTAATGTAAATTTATTTAGTAATAAATCGGCTGTAATAACCAAAAGAGAATGATTAACAAAAAATTTAGTAAAAAAAACATTGCGGTAGTCGCTGATTTCGGCGCCATCTTGAATTTTGTTCCGGCAACTTAACTGTAAATTTCATTGTTTACATCTGAAAAAATATGCGGATTTTAGGCGTTCACGGATTTAAGGGAGTCTACTGTATTAAAAAAGTTTTGAAATGGTGACGACATGCAAACTGGAGGTCTGCATGGGCCCGGCAGAATAAAGGCAAATTTTCAAACAAGCTAGGCCAGCAGAATTAGGACAATTTTTTCAACGGGCCGGGCCGATAAAAAATTTAGATGGGCCTACCAGCTCGATATAAAAATTTAAACAAAGTTAATAAAATATGAGCCATTTTCAATGAATATGACTTTCGCAAGAATAAGTATAAATGTACGTCACAAGCCGATGCTAGTTTGACAACATGAATACAGAAATATAATGTCCAGCGTAGAGATCGGCATCTGACAGTTACTAGGTGTCTGAGGCTGGGCTTAATTTTTTCAGCAGACTCGTGCCGCACAGATATCAGATTTTCATTTTTTTTTCTACATAGTAGAGCCGGACCGAAACTGGACTTCATTTTTCTCAGGATGTGTAAGGCGGGCACCATGTATTGTAAAAAAGAAATTGGTACTTACGTATTAAAGCCACCGCAGCTATAATAAGTATATATATATACATAAATATACACATATATAGGTACTTTTCAGTTAGCCAGGTGCCAGTATTATATATACGCATATATATATATGTATATAAATATATATTTATGTACATATATATGTGTATGAATACATATGTATATATATGTGTATGTATAACACTGGTGCCTGGCTAACCAAAAAGTACCCATATATATATATATATATATATATATATACATAAATATACACATATTTATATATATAAGCTGCAGTGGCGTTAATACGTAAGTACCAAAAAATTACTTGCGATAATGAACTTCTCTTAACGGAATCTTTAGAAATACACCTTAAAGTTTCTCCCAAATTCAATGCTCAACAGTGCAAGCTTTCTGACACATTTTTAACTGTAAAGGCATAAAATTGACAGGCCTGATTATTAAAGGGATTTGGAATCTAATAACGTTTTCCATTTTTGATAAATAAAATATGGTACTTCTTAGTCATCCTGTCGACCAAATTACTGTCGCCAAATTGTAAGATTAAATGCCAATAATGGTTGCCCTTAATTAATTAATTGTAAGATTAAATGCCAATAATGGCCAATAAAACCATTAATTCAACGTTTTATTTGCATTTTTTATTAATGTTTTACTAATTTATTTGTTCTTTCGTTATTTAAAATAAAAATTATGTCAATGTGTATAATTTGGCCAGTGGTTTGGCGGTTTATATAATTTGGCAAAATTGGTCGACGGGATAACTAAGAAGTACCTAAAGTACTTATTGAGATATAAGAGATTCTTGTCACGTGACTGCAGGTTTTTCCCCTTTCCCATGCTATCGCTTCTGGAAAATTTGATTCAAAGCACTTACTTTGCCAGTACTTTCTCAAAGATGTATTGCTTTTATCAAAAAATGGATAATGCCCTTCTATTACATAGTTTCTGAATAAGAATACCTTCCAATCTTATGTGTTTCCGAAAAGAAGTAAATTCAGAAAGTAGCTCTTTTAGATTTGAGGAAAGCCTTAATAAATGACAGAGAAATATTTTCACAACACTAATTTTTATTATACTACAGCTTCAAAAGTTATGATGTTTTTAACCCTCCTTTTCTTCTAAGCCACATTAATTTTTTAATGAATACTTATTTGAATGCTGAAATGTCTAAGAATCGAAGTAATTGTTTATGTTGCTATTGTGCATTTTCTGTCTTGCGAACACATAAGAATTTTAAAATTTACTGTAAAATTATTTCATAAATATGTACAAAAAAATAGGAACCAAGATATTATGTATATTCAAGCTAATTTGCTTCTCAATTAAGATATTTGCTCAGTTAAGATTCCCAATTAAAAACATGATTTACTTTCAATATTTATTATCCTGATATCCTTCAAGGACTGAAACTGAATATGATATTATAGATATAATGACAAATTAAAACTGAAATAAGCAAACATTTTTTCTTTTTTTTTTTAATTGAGCTTTCAAATTTGAGGTTTCAATATATTTTAAATGTTACAACTAATAGATAAGAATATTTAAATCTTTATTTAAATATATTATTACAGACTTGTCCTTTAATATACACAATGAATAACAGATATAATGAAATGAATTAAAAAAATGCATATAAGCAAATATTATTTATTGCAGCAATAGGGGAAGACGGGGTACAATGAAACACGGGGTACAATGAAACATTACTTGTAAAATCAGTCAAATTTGTCATAGAGAGTTGCAGTTTATATATATGTTATACAACTATATGTTCCAATTACTGATGTGATTTGGATACATTCACACTTCTACAACAGTAGCAATAGAAGATTATTGCTTTTACACCATTGAAAGTAACTTTCTTTACTGAAAGTAATTTTGTTTATTTTTCCTTGTTGTTATATGTAATAATTATTTTTTCTATACATTGTTTTCTTTGGGTTGTTGTCTTCATACCTCCAAAACCAAACTAAAAAAAAATAAATATTAGAAGTTTGAAAATAAATTTTTATTTAGTAACCTCAGTGCGGGGTACAATGAAACACTTGCAGACGGGGTACAATGAAACATGTTTTATTATAGTAATAAAAGTAGTAAATAGAATATATTAGAAGTAAGAGTAGGAAAACAGAAAAAAAAGAGTTTTGTTCTAACCAGGTCAGTAAAAAATGCTCTTGTTAAGCAATTAAAAAACAGAAAGAGAAAAAAAAGCTGAGAAGGGATTGTTTTGTAAACAAACTCTGCCTGCTACAGACTCTGATGATGATCCAGATTTTTGTCCAGGCCCAGCTGGTCATCGAGGTACTAAGAATGAGATATTCACAGATTCACACACAACATGTATGGCACAAGCAGTATCCGTATAAATGAAAACATAAGGAAATATATACTGTTGGAGAAATCATACATTTAAATGAAGTCAAATGTGAAATACTTGATATAAAGACTCCAACCTAGGTTTTTTTTTTTTTTTTTTTTTAGAAACTTACATTTAAAAAAAAACTCATTCTGTTGAAACTACCACCCCATATTCCTTCAGGCTCAACTGAAATATAAACAGAAATGCTAATTTTTGAAACTGACTTGCGCCAATTTAATGTAAAATGAAAGGTATTTCTTAAACTAATAGAATTTTCTTATTTTTCATCTTAGACTATACTATTTTTATCAATTTCCTTATTAATCAAGTTTTGTTTTTGTATTTATCTCATTTTTCATAAAATAAACTATACTGGGTGAAAATTGCTTCTATCATTTGGAGTGTTTCATTGTACCCCAGTATGTGTTTCATTGTACCCCGGCATACGGGGTACAATGAAACACTGTAAGACATTTATTTTTTGTTATTTTTCAAGCATAAAGATATTGTTTAGAACCTAATAAAAATTTATTTAGATGGGGAAAATACAAGATTAAAAATATGCATTAATTATATTTTTGTGCATGCAAAATTGTGGATAGGAAAAAAAAATTAGTAAATTTTGTTTCATTGTACCCCGTCTTCCCCTACATGCATGATGCATTTACTAAAAGTTGTTGAATTCCAGTTGAAAAAAGAAATCCTTATTTCAAGTGTCACGTTATGGCTAAGAAAGCATTCCAGATATAGATTTAGTTTCAAATTAAAAGAAAACATCTATTAAATCATACTGCAGGGGACAAGTTTATCTGCGGTATAACAAAAATCTTGACTGTACTAGATGAAAATCACGAGTGCAAAACCAACAAAATTTTAATTTTTGAAATTCGATAATAACGCCACACTCAAATGTGCAAAATAAAAACAATAAATCACAAAACTCCTCAACGGAACGGCATGGATGATAATTTCATGAAATTTGCAATCATATCTTGATAAATTTGGCAATCCACTTTCCTTTAATTATTTCATTTTAAAAAGCACTATACTAACTAAATCGTGAGAATCTTAATAATAAATTTCGCCACATAACATTAAATCCGATGTGTAAATTGTAAATAAAACGCTATGTTTATTTCAGAAAATCAACGAACGTCTCAGCCATATATGTTTACTGTTTTGCTGTCTTGTCAAATAACCCTACCCCAAGCCGTTCAGCAACGAACGACCCCGAAGAACCCTGGCTTTCACTCGGGGTAAAAGGGCTGTAGCACCTCACGTGACAGGGTAGCCCTCTAGGGTGAAAGGGTGGCGTCGCTGAACGCAGCCAAAGAAACTTGTTTTTCGCAGGAATCTCATAGAAACTTGCTAAAACCCGGAATGTTGCTGGAAATAATGTGCGACGTTGCGGAATTTTCTTACAGCGGGAAAGAAAAATAAAGCACAGTTCTCGTCATTTTTTAATTTTTATAGTTTAAATTTAATATACTAATTACTACATTTAATTAAAAGTAATATTTTACATTTTTGTAGAGGATAAAATTCTCTACAATATGCACTATTTATGTTTGTAATTTGACCAAATAGGAGGAGCGCGTTCAGAGACCGAAACACGGGTAACTAAGAAAATTGGGGAATGACGTCATACTGGTTTCTCGCGAGGCTAACGAGAAAGACAGGCTACCGCGGTGGGTCCGATTCTTCTTTTATTACAGATCGCTGGAGTCACGTGAGTCTCTTTTCGCACACCTTCATTGGTGCATTCGAGCATCACGTGACTCCAGCGGTCTGTAAAAAAAGAAGAATCGGACCAACCGCGGTAGCCTGTCTTTTTCGTTAGCCTCGGGTTTCTCGGTGTAAGGTTGGGTAAAAACGGCTCTGAACGCTTTCGGGTAAAGTTGCGGGATTTTTTTATTTACATTTACAAACATGGCGGCAGCTGCACTTTCGACAGTGCAAATAGATTCAATTATCACTTTTTTTAGATGGGAAACTGTTTCACACTGTTAAAAATATCATGAAAAATTACCTCTGTTTTTAAAGGCTATCTATTTTTTGACCAATGAGAACGCTTCATAGGTATTAATGTCGCGTTCTCATTGGTCAGAAAATAGAGTCTTTAAAAACAGAGGTAATTTTTCACGATATTTTTAACAGTGCAAGTTAATTTTTATGTAGAATACTATCGCAACAAATATGTATCACAGGTTTTGCTAGCCATTTTAAGCTGAATCGGAGATTCATTCATTCGATGGAAAATATGGTACGTTCAAATTATTATGTGTTAAAATTATTGTATGTCAAATTATAAAACTGATCAAAGCAGTGATTCCGATTAACAGTCACAGTTAAGCTATAAAATGGTAAACAAATAAGATTTCCCAACCACGTGATCACTTTACCCAACAAAATTTTTCAGGTAATGTGGGTTCCCCGAAATCTGGGTAATCTCCGGCTCTGAACGCTACGGGAAACTCGGAAAAAGTCATGTGATGCCGGCTCTGAACGCTTCGGGTTCCCTACGGGGAAACCTGGGGAACCCAGAGTGCGGTCCGTGAACGCACCCGAGGTCAGATACAGAGCCGGGAAAATAGGGTAAAATTTGTAAAAATTACAAAAATCCACAAAAGACGGTATTTTTTGCTTTATAGCTCACTTTTAGTGCATTTCAGAAATAAAGCAGTTATCTTTTTGGAGCATGAAGTAGACCATAGTTTCATTTATTAGGTAATTCTTTTTTGTAATACTTTGAAAATTACAGCAACGTGATTTTGTTTAAAACAAGAAAATACTGTCTGGCAATTTAGTAATTTTAAAAAAGAGCTTTTATTTTTTATATTGGAAACATTAATTATATCATGTACAAGATACTAATCAACAAATATATAGTGAGTATAGTCACTTTATATATGTTTCCTTTTTCTGCTGTTTGGCCCTCATAGCCCGTCTCTTGTACTTGACTCGATTGTTTGTTCTAGGTCGTCAAAGTCTTCACGTTCCAGTATAACATAAGGAGCGTTGCCACATAGTAGAATAATATTCATACATATACTTGATTAACTGTCAATATCTCTTCGGCTATTACTTTTAACTTATAGAATCAGGCACTTTGGGCTTTCCGAATTCATTTTTAACAGTTACTCTTATTCGATATTTCTCGGCCAAAACTAGTTTTTTTTTGTTTTTGTTTTTGGGGCAAACATGGATTTTGGTCCCTTCCCCTCCTTCCTCCACACACACACACAAACACTCCCCCTACTGCGCAAAGTGAATTTACATACAGAATTTTATAAGTTTATAATATCCATTACTTTATTTTAAAATTTAAAGTTGAATTAAAAAAACCCCGAAAACAATTCCGCTTTATACAGGTTTCCGTCTTAGTATGCATAAGCATAATTGTTGGTCCTTTATGTTGGGAATAACATTCTCAATATGAGATAGATTTACCATTAATGTAAACTTTGACTAACAAAAATTTGTGTGACAAATTAATACGAATACGACAAATCAAATCTTCATTTTGCGCACTCTTTGCCTCCCATTCACCCGAATGAAGCATATGCCCTCCCCCCCCCTCTAGTTTCGGCCCTGTAGAATCCCTTTACCAATTTAAAATCTATAAATTATACTTTATTTATGTTTGCAGTATTTTTTTATATTATTCCCAGCACTTAATTTTACTTTCGACTTCCGATTCTTATCCCAAACTGTGGGAGGCGCCTATATCTACCGACTAGGTTTTTTGGTTACCCCCCCCCCCCCAAATGTTCTCCAATTACTTTTTATTGTACATACTATAATCAATTAATTGCTTCGTTTATTCAGTATAAAAAATTAAAGATCTTTTTTAAATTAGTGACTTGCCAGGTTGTATTTTCCTGTTTTAACCATAAATCGTGTTGTTCTGATTTTAGTCTGTTAGAGATAATTAATGTTCTAATGAATTAAACTTGTAGGATATTTCATACTTTCCAAAGTTTATTACGACACTTTTGTCCCTAAAACGGAAAAAAAAAAAGATAAAACTGGGTTATTAAGGAAACTAACGTCATTTGTTTTTTTTTTCCACTTTTTGTAAATTGTGCCCCATTTTCCCGGCTCCGTATCTCGCCTCTTATTTGGTCAATTTGCAAACATGAATAGTGCATGTTGTAGAGAATTTTGTCTTCTACAAAGTAATAACTAAGAGTTTTTCTGTAAAATGCACTGAAACCGAGGTAAGAAAAATCGAAAAAAGTGCCGAAAAAATTTTGGTTTTATTTGATATAGTAAAAAACGCACAAGGTCTAGAAGGTCGAAAACTTGGTTTTTTCATTAGAGGGTCAACCTGTACGTAATATCCGAAAATCAGAGTTACCCGAATTTTTGCAAGGCAAGGCCCTTTTTTGGGCTATTTCTATTGGACTACACTTTCTTACTTAGATGCGAATTCTGCCCTGGATATTCTTCGCCAGTATATTGTTTCATCAAATATGGAAGATGACTCATTCAACCTTCTTGAAAAGCTTGAAGAAAGGGTACTTAAAACTAGACCACCGTTGAAACAATCTACACTTTTTGATTTTTTAAAAACTTAATTTGTTTAATTAAATGTGTAATAAATATTTTTATTGTACTGTAACATTTTATGCTGAAATGTTGCTCTTGTATGCGGTATAATTAATGCAATTTGTATTTGTGTAAAAATATGTAGTATATCTGTATCAATAAAAACAAAAGAAAGAAAGAAAACATAACAAATTTAAATAAATAAGTAAAAGATTTCTAAATACGCCAATATATCGAGAAAATGTATTGAGAGCCCTAAGCCTGTAAACTGAGAAGGATAATGTTTTCAAATATTATTTTTCCAGAAATTCTGTTCAAGGACGATCTCTATTTAAGGACGATTTTTCGAGGTTCCTTGAAAGTCGTTAAACAGAGAGCCAACTGTAACTATAAAATGGATTTAAAATTTTGTAATTAGTAATTTGAAGAAGAAAGAACCTTTAAGTTGCCGGTTACAGGAAATTTCAGCTTATGTTCGCGGGAAACGTTGTTAAAGGACAGATTTACTCGACTTCTTCTTTTTTTTTTTTTTTATCGCGATCACCCGGGCTGAAAAAAAAAACTGAAAACGATAAAATTAAACCGTTAGCTGCATTCTACTTAGGAGCTTTCAATTTAAACATTTTGGAAATTTTATTTTTACTTACAATTTTAATTCATTTATCTCATTTCTTTTTAAATTCAATTTAAATTTAAGGATGAGTATATATTAAAATAAATTTTTATGAATAAAATTGTAGCATTTAGTTGAATATATATGTATCGTTATAAATTTAAAACACATTGATTCTAATTGAGTTGTTTTTATTTTCTAGTGGTTGATAGGCGTCGAAGACGTATCAGCCGACCACAGGACCGCCCAGGTAAGTTTTCTGCATTCTCATTTCTGTCTCATGTCTTTGAATTGAAAATGTGCTAGAAAATTTGTTTAGTGTGTTTCCAGCTGTTTGCTACAGTCAGAGTTGGGCAGTATCGAAAATACATGTATTTGAAATACATTTTCAAAATAAATTTGTATCTTGTATTTTGTATTTTAAACCGATAAGATCAAAGTATTTTTGTAATGTATTTTCTGATGGTTTTACAAAGTATTTTGTATTTTGAAAATACTCAAAATACATTTTTTCCAAATTTCAAACTGCCATATTTAAACCGCACAGAGAAAAGCTGCGTTTCATTTAAAGGAAATACACGACTATCTGTTTTGATTAGTTTTCAAATTCTGTTTTGGAAGTTAATATAAACACACTTTTCGACTATTGCTGAGACAAGGAGGTTGATGAATATGATGTTTTGATAGATACAGCAAACATATTCTTGATGTTTAGTTATAAAAATAACTTTTAACTTAAAAATAACTTAATGTTGCTGTGGGAATTACAAGGAAAAAACATGTATTGTAATAGACCGGAAGGATCTTTCAGAGTTGTGCAGGTGCAGTGCTTTACTACCAACTATTTCCCATTGACCACACATATAGAGCTCAGTTTTTTTTTTTTCTGGTCTAGTAGTTTTATTTAAAAATATCGAAAAAGGATTTCTTAAATTCGCATGTTTCATTCATTAATATAAATTTTGTTATAGAATAAGCGCAAGAAAATTGCTACAATGAACTTTTAAAGGAACGATTTAACTATGAAAAAATGAAATTTATGACTTTGCAAATTTTGCATTCGAATTATTCCTACTTTTTATGAATATTTTATAAGCCCTTTCTTTTTACGAATGTAGGAGCTTTCATATTTTCTCTTATATTAAAAGTTTCAAGACTTTGATAGTAAGTGTAAATGATTTCTTATTTCTTTGCGCTTATATATAGTTTGATATTTTACCTGAATGTTTTAATTTTAAAACTACTTTATACGAAGAATTCGTACTTTAGTTAATAATAATTCAACTAATACATAAGGAGAAAGAGTTGGAATAGAGAATTTTCGACTTTCGCTCTTTGCTTGATTTACACATTTCGGGACGTCTTGAACGCGGTTTAACTATTTTTGGGAAATGTGTGTATGTCTGTTAGTCTGTGTGAGACATAATTTTTGTAGCCCTTCAATCTCAAGAACTAATTCATGGAGTTTAATAATAATCAAACTTCAGATTAAGATAGACCAGGCATAACTTAGCTTTGGGTTTATATCGCCCAACAGGTGGCACTGCTATGCTTAATTATTTTATTCCATGATAGCTATATTGTAAGAACTAATATACAGAATTTCATTTAACTGCATATAGGCCTGAACAGATATACTTGCCGATTAACTTATCGCTCAACAGGTGGTGCTGCTATGCTAGGTTTTTCATGATTTCAGCGATAACTATATCCAAAAAACTAATGGGCAATATTTAATCCAATTTCATATTATTTTAGATTTTCAAATAAATTAATGCTGATAACATTTGGGGTGCATCGCTCAAGAGGTAGCGTTCTTATGCTGTGTTTTTATGATTATCGCAACATGTACGTAAAATTATCTTTTTTTGTTTGTTTTTTCCATGTCAAAATGATCATATTTGTAAATCAAATTTAAATGAAATAAGTACCACGTAGATTAAAGGTACTTTAAAAAAAATAAATTTTCTGGTTCGTAGTGCTGATTTTAATAAAATCTGAAGTTTGCAGGTGTGCCGTGAGAGCTATATCTCAAGAAATAGTGCACGGAATTTCATCAAACTTCATCATATTCAGTTAGTATGGATGACATTTTGGTGTATATCGCCCTGCAGATTTTTTTCTGTGCTGTTTTTTTTAGGATTTTCGAGATTTTTATATATTTTTATGCTTTTTCTGAAAATCAATACTGTCTCAATTTTGATTTAGAACACTCAGTAGCGGGCGTTGCTATCCTATACCTCGTGCAAGATATTTTTATCGGATCCACGATCTAGAGGTCTGCACGGGTCTGAGGTTCCAGGACCGGGTCCGCCCCGCACAAAAAACAATCTTGGCCCGGCCCGATGAAAAAGTTAAAACTTCGGCCCGTTTATATTTTCACAGTTCACGGCCCGTCCCGTACAAAAATCAGTGAACACAGGCCCGGCCCGTGGAAAAATCAATTAAATGAGGCCTGACTCAACTTCTACAAAAAAATTAGATTTCTCTAAACATTCAATTAAGATTCATTTAAAGAATACTGGATACATATTTATAAGATAATTTTACAGTATATTTTAAATTACAATGTGTTCGCAAGACAGAAAATACACTATAGCAATTTTAATGATTACTTAGATTCTTAGACGTATCAACATTCAAATAAAGATTCATTAAAAAATTAATGTAGTTTAGAATAAAAGAAAAAAGGTGTCTCAAAAACAGGATAATTTTTGAAGCTGTATAATAAAAAGCAGATTTGTGAAACTATTTTTTTGCCATTTAATAAGGCTTTTCTCAAAAGGAGTTTCTGATACATTTCTGAATTCATTTCTTTGCGGAAACGCATAAGATTGGCAGGTGTTCTTATTCAGAAACTATGTAATTGAATAACGTTATCATTTTTTGATAAAGGCAATATATCTTTGAGAAAATAAAGTTAAAGTTTTGAATTTAATTTCCGGAAACGATAGCATGGGAAAGGAGAAAAACCTGCAGTCACGTGACAAGAATCTCTTACATCTCGATAAGTAATTTATTAGAAAAAAGCAAAAACGCTGTTCGATTCCAAATCCCTTCAATAGTCAGGCCTGTCAATTTTAAGCCTTTACAGTAAAAAATTAGTAAGATAATGTGTCAGGAAATTTCTCATTGTTGGGCAGTGAATTTGAGAACCACCTTGGGGATTCCAAAGATTCCGTTGAGAGAAGTTCATTATAGCTATTAATGTGTTTACAAAACATATTGCCTTCCCTACATAACACATCCTGAGAACAATTAAGTCCAGTTCCGGCCCTGCTCGACTATGTAGAAAAAAAAATGCAAGCCTGATCTCGGCCCGGCCCGAGTCTGCTGAAAAAATTAAGCCATGACTCAGACACCATGTAACTTTCCGATGCTGATCTCTACGCTGGACATGTTATATTTCTGTATTGATGCTGTCAAACTAGCATCGGCTCGTGACGCACATTTATACTTATTGCTTATTCTGGGGAAAGTCGCATTAATTGAAAATGGCTCATATTTTATCGGCTTCGATTAAAGTTTTATAGCGGGCCGGTAGGCCCGCTTAATTTCTCTTATCGGCCCGGCTCGTTTATTTTGTTTCTCGGCCTGACCCGTTGAAAAAATTGTTCTAATTCTGCCAGCCTGTTTGAAAATTCGCCTTCATTATTCCGAGCCTGCAAGTATAGGCCGCCGTAGTTTATTATTCATTATCAGTTATTTTTGCAACTTTCATACACTTTTAAGCACGTTGTTGCTCCAATCTTTCAGTTTTGTTTTTGTTATCTTTCGTTGAGTTTTAATTAATTTTGCTTCTCTATTTGGAAATTTATAATTTCTCAAAATTTAATCAGTTTTGCAAACCAGCTTTGCATTTGACTACTGCAATTTAATGCACAAACGTTTATATATTTTTTTTAATGTATTTTGTATTTTAAATGTGTTTTCAAAATACAAGTAATTTGTATTTTGAATTTTTGAAATTTGGAAAGTATTTTGTATTTTAAGTTGAAAAAACAATGTATTTTGTATCGAAAATGGTTTTTCGATGTATTTTGCCCATCTCTGGCTACAGTCCACTATCAGGAGGCAATGTTAGACGGATATTTGAAATATTTTATTTTGTTGAAGATTTTTTTTGTTTGTGTAGATTTTTGTATGTGTAGATCTTTTTCACTGTACTGTACTGATAAATAAATTATCGAGAGAGTTCCTCCCCCTATGTCATAAAACTTTTAATTTTTTAAAAATGTATTATAAATCATATTGTTAAAAGATTATTAAGTGTAGAAGGAGCCCAAGAATTTGGTAGGGGAGGGCTGAGCTCACCTTGCTCTGATCTGGTTAGATGCCCTGATCTGGCCCTGATCTTGCCCTGGGCAGAGCCCAATAGTGTTGGAGTTCGTCGCCCGTGGATTGTGTTTTAAAAACAAGTTTATGTATCGATAAATAAGTATGTATTGATAAAAGAGGGTCGCAGTATGAGTAATGTTTAAAAAATTTAGAAGTGGTAGAGCGCATTACAAAAAACATTTTTTCTATATAAAACCAGATTTACACATTTAATCAAAATTACTCGGTGCTTCACTTCAGTCCGAGCCCGATTTTTTTTTTTTTTTTTTTTTTTTTTTTTTTAACAATAATGTAGATATTTTAAAAGTTCATATACAGTAGAAAAATACTGTTGTAAGCAAAATGCAATGAAATCGTGAAAACTGCTTGAAGTACACATTAGTTCAATCGGTGCAATGTATGTAATGTCAGCTGCATTGTAAAAAAGGGATTGTCTAATTTAGCGTTCATTTTGATCACCGTTCTCTATATTGTCTCAATTAAGTGTATGCAGTAGACGAACTAAGGCGCCAAGGACTAGACAGTTATCTATTTTAACATGCTTTCTGTCCAATGTTGCAGGATGAGCAGGGGTTTTTTGGTTCAAATTGCTTCATTGCTTTGAAGTACTCATTCGTCAAATTTTTACATTATTCAATATGTTAATCAATAAGGCAAATATTACTATTTTGAAAAAACGATTGCAATCAAGAAATTTAAATAAAAAATATCTGAAGTGATTCCACTCTATTTACCGAGTATTTTATACACTGAAGTGGATTCAGTTAAAATTCCAACACAGTGGAATAATCTGAATTCGAACATTTAAAATCTGGTTTCGAAACAGAGCCACTCATGTTTGACTATACTGTCAAACATTTGCAGCAAACTGTCCTGTCATTCGACCGTTTTTATACACTGTTTAAAATTTGCAGCATTTTGGCAGGCCATTTGACAGTTTTTTCCGAAAACGGTTACACAACCGTTAATTTAACACTATTCTGACCATATTATTGGCCATTTTATGGTCAGAATATAGTTAAATTATGGTTATGAAACCGTTTTTTCAAAAAACGGTCGAATGATCTGCCAGAATGCTGCAAAACTTTTAACAGTGTAGATATCTGCTAAAGAACCGTAATTAAAGTGTATCCTGACCATAATACGGGCAATAAAAAGGTTCAAATAGCGTTAAATTACAGTTAGGTAACAGTTTTCTATAAAAACGGTCAAATGACTAGACAATTCGTTGCAAATTTAAACAGTGTAGTTCGGCGAAATATTTATTATACTTTGTCACAAGCTTCGTTGTAATTTTCCATTAAACATCGGTCGCAAAATGGCCTAAAAAATGGTTTCAATACCTACGAACATGTTTCAATACTTTTGTACAGAATCGAAAAATGTTCTTTCTACAGTGCTCCATAAGATATTCGCTTTAAAGCTGTTCTTAACTGCTCTGCTCAACAAGCGCTAAACGTTTTGACACATTTACAAATTAATTTTTTAACGGAAAGGTATAAAAATTGGAAAGCCTGGCCATGGAAGCGATTTGGAATTGAACTGTTTTTTCCATTTTTTGATCAATCAATTGCCTATTGCTTTATAAGGAATTTTGATCACAAGACAAACACGTTTTTCGCCTGCTTTTGAGTCTCTTTCTTCCTTCGCGAGGAAATTCGGTTCAAAACGCCCCCTTTGAAACTATTTTCTGAAAGATCTATTGAGTTTGCAAAAAATTGAAAAAAAAAACAGCTCAATTACATAGTTTCTGAATAACACCTGCTAGTTTCATGCATTTCCAAACAAAAATAAATTAAAACTTATGTCAGAAAGTTGTCCTCTTGGATTTGAGAACAGCCTTAAGGGTGCTCAATCGCAAATACCGTTAAAAATCCATCATGTTCTCTCTGACACACACCATGATTACAATACTTTCCTTATAGTATGTGCACGGACAGTGGAAAATATTGTCTCATTTGTTTCATATGGCAGCTTTCATGGAATTGTGGAGTACACAGTGATTAACATCGAAGAAAAGGGGTGTCCAAAAGGCGCGTTTTTCAATAAAAAATAATAGAAATATGATTTTTGCAAGTTCAAAACACATGCTTTATATTAAATTCTACATATTTCTACCAAAATCCTAAACATTAAAACATTCATGAAATAAGCACAAAATTTTCAAGCAAAAAAATTGCTTAACTCCTTAAGCCATGACCCAGTTATAATCAATAGGACCAGAAAAAAACAACCCAACAAACACAAAATCTTGAAAAGCTTCCTGTAAACACTATGGACAAAGAGACTTGAGGTCATTTGTATCCTACCTCCGTTGTAGTTTAAAAGAAGTTTAGCTATATCCCAAAACCACTGTCTAAATAGGCATGAAGATCACATTTTCAAAATTTACGACAGAAGTCATAAGTTATTTCGCTAGACTTTCATTTCAAAAGGCTCTCTTGACAGTTTGCATAGTCAATAAACAAATTTCCCCAGGACAGGTGATAAACATGTCCTCCATAGAACCTTCACTTGCAGCGCGATAGAAGACTAAGCACATCGAAAAAGGCCAAAAAAAAAAAAAAAAGACCACGGCGTAGTGGGCCAAAATTGTAAAATTCATTGGTATGACTATCGCAGATAAAGAAATGATTGTTTATTTCTGGCATTGGCATAGTTATTACATTCGTTACCACAGTGGTTAAGCGCTTATCGGCTTCAGATGTTTAATATCTTTTAAAATTTTCTGAATAGCCTATTGTCACGTTTTATTTTCTAAGTGCTATATCCGAATGTAAACAGACTGCATATTGACAGGGGTGCCGCAGTTAATATTGATATGTTTTTTCACTAGAATGCAACTAGATTCATGTACCAAAGGTGAACATTTTGACAAATTAAAATATTTTAAATAAATGGCGAAAAAGTAATCGTATTCGATGAACTAGTTGAGGAAATTATTCCAAATTTACCTTAACAAGAAAAATATGTATCAATTTTTTTTAGCGAAGTATTATTAAAAATCTTCCTCAATATCATTCCGGAATCTAAAAGAATATTTAATGATATAACATATTTTGCATTACAACCAGAATCCACCTTCATTCCATTAGGCTAAATATTGGAGGCGAAATTTTCTGATAATCTTAGTGTTTGTTGGTACATTATATGTTTAAGAACAACATTAAATGGTAATACAAAAGAAAATTTACATGTTCATCAATGTCCAAGTTTTTACGGTGTTTGTTGCACTGTACTATATCACATATAGGGATTTGAGAGCATCTTAAGTAATAACGCGCGAGCGAGGAGAAAACTATTTCCATGGGAAAAGAAATACATTTGCCGTAGCCAATAGTCACTAAAGTTAATATTTGACGGCGACATGTGGATATTAAACTTAAATAATAGTTGAACGGGAGTCGTAAAAATTATACTGACTAAAGGTTGCTTTAAAAATGCATTTCGTAGAAAAATGAAACGACAGCAATTATGGCTACCTGTCACTTAAGTAAATCACAATTAAAATGCATACATATATAAAATGCAAAAAAAGATACATTTAAAAAATATTTATAAAACTAATTTAACGGGAAAGTTGCAAAACGATAACATTCCAAATATATGCAAAATGAACTGATATAGTTTAATAACTAATAAATTACCAGTATTTTCTTCATTTATAGAAAAGAAGTCTCATCTTCTAGCTCTACAATCGAATAATGTTGAACATTTCTCTAAAATTGATAGTTTTCTTTACATAAATGTTTTTTGTGACCTGAACATTTACATGAATTGGAATGTTATTCGGTTTTCCACTCACCCGTTCAGTTGTGATAGTAATTTTATTAAACTGATTAACTTAGTAATATATCCTTTTTACAATAATTATATTATCCATTATTTTGTTATTTTTATTTAGGTTTCATTTTCATTTTTCAAAAAAAATTTGATTACATTTATTATTAGTGTGCCTTTTAATAAGTAGAGTAGTAATTGACCTTTTTTCACAATAAAGACATTTACTGTTTTATTATTTTCTTTTAGAACGCAGGCAGGATGCAGACCTGGAGGACTTCCCGCCCCTTCCCTTGCCTAGGACACCTCCTCCAAAGATACAAAGGCCACTAATGGGGGATGGTGAGCAGTGTTGGGTACGCTCACAAAAAAAACGAACTAATTCAAACTCAAACTCAATTTCTTAAAATTGAGTCAAGTTCACGTTCAAATTCAAAATTTTTCAAACGAACTCGTTCAACTCAAACTCATCTATGAAAGTGAGCGAAGTTCACTAAAAACTCATTTTTTTTTTTTTTTAAAGTATATATTAGAATTTTATCGTCCAAATTTACAAAATTTTGTGAACTAATCTTTTGGTTATTCGATGTAAGGGTCTTCATGGGCCCGGCCCAATTTTCCTTCTAGACACTCGCTCCGAGCTTGGTTTAGGGATTACTTTTTTCTAGAGGTTCAGACCGAGATGGGCAGGGACTGGATTTATTTTCCGGCCCAACTCGGGGCTCGACTGCATTCTTCTTGAGGTCTGAAGAGGCAGAAATTTTCAGCCCCAGTTTAACCCAGCTCATATGAAGATCATTGAACAGCCACGGCTCTCTCGTATCCATTAAAAATATCAGTAAAATTTGTCCCAGCCCTTTTTTTATATATAATTCTTGATTTCTTTTCACAATTGCATTAATCATAATTTACTTTCCTTTCATTTCGGTTTCGGGTCGGGTTGCTGGTCGCCGAAAATTATTTTGGTGCGTTCGGGTCGTGTTGCGTGTTGATTTCAAATGGAATTTTCGGGTTCGAGTCTAGCAGCACTCGACCCGCGCAGGGCTCTATTTCTGATGATCTGGAAAAAAAAAAAAAAAGTAAAATTTACTCGTTGTTAGTGGCGCAAAAAAATTAAACACCAAGAAAACCAACAATGAGAAATTTGCGCCCTGAACACCCAGTGGAAGACAATTTTTAACACTTTCCAACAAAGTTGAAAAGTGTTTATGCATTCGGTTTGTCTGGCCGTCAGTCCGTCTGTCCACGCTCTAACTCCCGTAAATATACTCGGATTTTCATGAAATTGTTAAAGGTTATTTAGGGTCACCCAAGCATGTTTGGTATTGTATATGAAGTATGTAGGATTAATCGTTCATTTACAGGGGCACTCAAAAGTATTCTATTACATTATGGTATATGGGGAAAAATCGTTTGCAGAGTATTTTAATGACATAATGCTTTTTCAAATGTATTGAAACTGATATAAATCACTGAATTTCACTACGATCCCGTTAGAACAGGACATTCATAGCATTTTTTATTCATTTACAGGGACACATAAAAGAAATCGGTGACAGTACAGTACTGTCTTTGAGTAATAATTGCTGGAATGCACGCTTTAAAATTCGGTATGCGCTTTTAAATTTAATTAATTTTTTGCATCTTACCCGTTATATATAAATTCTATACCTCAAATACAGGGCTGCACAAAAGTATTCACGCACCGTTCTCATTATTAGAGGAAATTGCTGAAGGTAAATTTTCAACTGAAGTATATGTAGCTCTTAAGTGAACTAAATTTTGGCTTGCATGTATAGCTAATAGATTCAAATCTATAAATCATATACAGAGCTGCAATTCGCATAATTTTCCTATTCTGGATGGGAACAGCTGAAATTAGTTTCTGAAATGTATTATGCGTTTCATAGGGTTGAATTAGACGTAATATTTTAATTTTTAAACAGTGCAGTTTTGTTACATTATTCTGAATGTGTTGGAAAGTGTTTCATAATCTATGCTTGACGCATGATTTTTTCTTACTTGTTAATTATGTTTTTGTTTTCACGTTTAACTGTTTAAAATTTATCTTAAACAGGCACTTCAGGAGGGCAAGTACAGTTCTGAGCGGGTCGGGTTTGTAGACCCAACTCGAACCCGAAAATTTCATTTATAGTCAAGTCAGCCCGACCCGAATCCACCAAAGAAATTTCTTCGAATCGCAACCCGACAAAAAAAATTTCGACGACCCGCAACCGCACATCCGCTCCTGATCCGAACGCGAAATTCTTCTACTTGCAACCCGAACCGAACCCGAAATGAAAAGGAAGTAAATCTTGTTTTTTCATTGAAAATAATCTATAACTACATGTTTAATAAAAATTTTATCTTTTATATAAACAAATGTACATATCTATATTCTTTAATACTCAAAAACCTATGAATAAGCAAACATCTCAGGCTCGTTGAATAGAGTCCTGCATCGGATCGGGTTGTACTTTTTTTTTTTTTTTTTTTTTTTTTTTTTTTTTTTTTTTTTTCGGGACGGGGTTACTCTATTTTTTTTCTGTGGGTTGGGTTCCCTCTAGAATAATTCTTATGGGACAGATTTAAGTTTTTTGCTAATCGGGTTGTTGGGATTTCCTCTAAAAGTTTAGAAGAAGTATTTCCCAGAAAGAAATACAGATGCATTTCAGTATGAATGAGTATATATTCAATTACTGCTTCAGAAATAAAATGTACTATACAAGAAATGCAATCGTAGATTCTTCTTCTTTTACGGTACATTTAAGAACCATTTTTTTTTTTCTCTCGTAACATGGAAAATATTATAATTCGTTTTTTACACACAACACATATATAGTGTTTGTGATAGTTTGTATGCACGCGTTTATATATTGCATGTGTATAGATTGTAAGATGTCCAGTATTCAGCGGTAAAAGCGTACAATACAAATATATAATTGTGTTAAAAGTTGAAACGTGTTTGCTAAATAGAGATGTAACGCTTTTTGTGTGTGTCCGCTATGTAGCTCTTATTGCATATAGATTTTTAAACATTGTTTTCGACATTCTTTTGAAAAATCGGATCTATCCAAACCCGACATGCAAGAGTGAAAGCTCAATCTGAAACCGACCCCAACCAGAAGTGAACCTCTAATGCTAAGTCCTTTGAAGCGGTAGAGCCTTCTTTAGTGTTCCTAAAAGCAGAGCCTAGAGGTCTGAACGGGCCGGAATTTCCAGGCCCGGGCCGTATAAAAATCAGTGAAAACAGGTCCGGCACGTGGAAAAATAAATTAAATCAGGCCCGATCCAGCCCGACTCAATTTCTACAAAAAATTCAGATTTTTCTAAACATACAATTAAGATTCATTTAAAGAATACTGCATACATAATTATGGGATAATTTTACAGCATATTTTAAAATTACTATGTGTTTGCAAGATACACAAAAAATACACGAAAATACACGAGAGCAACATTAGCATTCTTAGGGTCTTAGACGTTTCAACATTCAAACAAGGATTCATTAAGAAATTAATGTAGTTTAGAAAAGAAAAAAAAAAAAAAAAAAAAAAAGGAGGGTTAAAAACATGATAACATTTGAAGCTGTATAGTAAAAAGGAGATTTGTTAAACTATTTCTCTGCCATTTATTAAGGCTTTTCTCAAATCCAAAGGAGCTACTTTCTGGTACATTTTTTAATTCATTTCTTTTCAGAAACGCACAAGATTGGCAGGTGTTCTTATTCAGAATCTATGTAATCGAATAACGTTATCCATTTTTGATAAAGGCAATATATCATTGAGAAAATATACTGTCAAAGTTAAATGTTTGAACCAAATTTCTGGAAGCGATAGCACGGGAAAGGAGAAAAACAAGCAGTCACATGACAAGAATATCTTATATCTTGATAAGTAATTTATTTATCAAAAATGGAAAACGCTATTCGATTCCAATTCCTTCAATAGTCAGGCCTGTCAATTTTGTGTCTTTACAGTTAAAAATAAGTCAGAAAATTTCTCATTGTTGAGCAGTGAATTTGAGAACCACTTTTAGGTATATAATAAAACACACATACTACAGTATATATTAAAACACACATACACACATAAATAACGCCTGCATTCATCAGTTAAAGGTATATATAAATATTATACAGACATACATACAATAAATACAATAAACCCAACTGTAGTGAAAAATTAGCCAGAGCCAGGAATCGAACCCGGGACCACAGTATACAAGACTGCTGCTCTAACCACTGAGCTACTCCGGCCGATATATGGGTCTGTAATTTATCACTAATAAACCATGCTGTGGAAATCACCAGCCATCTATACGACAGCCTTGGATGACCGGACAACGATGAATAGATTTTACTATTACATCGATCTTATCACTTTTAGGTATATTTCCAAAGATTCCGCTAACATAAGTTCATTATCGCTATTAATATTTTTACAAAACATATTGCCTTCCCTACACATCTTGAGAACAATAAAGCCTAGTTCTAGCCCTGCTCGACTATGCAGCAAAAAAATGCAAGCTTGATTTCGGCCCGGCACGAGTCTGCTGAAAAAATGAAGCCCGGACCCTGACACCATGTAACTGTCCGATGCTGATCTCTACGCTGGACATGTTACATTTTTGTATTGATGTTGTCAAACCAGCATCGGCTCGTGACGCACATTTATACTTATTCTCGCGAAAATCACATTAATTGAAAATGGCTCATACGGCTTCGATTAAAATTTTTTATAGCGGGACGGTAGGCCCGTTTAATTTTTTTTATCGGCCCGGCCCGGTCCGATAGGCCCGTTCAATTTTTTTGCCGGACCAGCCCGTCTATTTTGTTTCTCGGGCCTCGGGCCCTTTCCCTTCATTTTATTCACGAAATATTTATACTTATAATAATCAAAAATAATTATTCAAACTTTCTGGGAAGAATTTAGAATTTCTTAATAATAGTTTCTATAAATGACGCATAAATGCATCAGCATCAGCCTGTATAGATATTTTTTACGTCGATATGTTTAAAAAGTTCTGACAAATATAAAATTATTATTACAGTCTCTTTTTCATGTTTATATTTTTCATTTAAAAAAAAAGTTCCTCAGGCTACATAATAGTCTAAGCACATCCGTTTCAAAATACTGGTTCTCCTATATTTCTTTCACCATATCCTATTGTAAACTATATTGATTTTTTAATGAATTTTTATTTGTATGTAAATATCTGAATTATTATTAATATCAATAATCCATTTACACTGCTTGGAGACTAAAAAATCTGAAAAATTCTATACAGGAAAACTTTCTAAGACGGAATCACAAGAGAAAAAAAATCGTTATAGTTAGGTTCATTTTTTAGCAGGATGTCTTTTTTTTCAAGCGGATTATTACATTTTGCGTTGATCAAGAAATTTTTCATTTTAATTTCAGTTCAATTTAATTTTTTTTAAAGTTATACTAAGTAATTTTAGGACTGGGAAACTGGCTTCAGAAAAAGACCCATTCTTACAAATCCGTTGATCAATGGATACACAAGCTCCCCCCCAATAAAATTTACTTGATCGAAGGCTAATTTAGGTCATAGATCATTTGTATTATGAGAAACAATAAACATTAAAATGGGGTCATTAATATTGAATCTAACGAAGGATAACAATATTACTTAACAGTAGAAAAGGAGTATATTCTTTATAGTTTTATGGAAATAATTATCCATCGCGACTTACAGAAAGCCAGTTTAAGGTAAACGGTAAAAAAAAAAAAAAAAAAATAATAATAATAATAAAATAAATGAATAATAGAAAAAAATGAAAAATCTAATTTTTTTTTGTGTTGAACCAAATTTCCTAAATTGAAAAAAATAATAAATTTTAAAAAGCGGATTGACAAAGATAATGATTTCATATTTCATACAAAATATGTATGAATTACTAAGTACCTACAGTTAAAATTATGCTATTAGTAATTTAGATTCGTCAAAATCCATGTTTTACTACTAGCATCGTGTTTCTAATAATAACAAAGTAGATCAACCTTTTACAATTTATAAAGATTTTTTTTAAAATAATTTTAATGCGTGTTTAGTTTTATTTCTGTTACTTAATTTTTAAAAAATGCATATTTAAACTAAAATTTTGATGTTTGGCCTGAAATTTGACAGAATATTCATTTCCAAATCACTATTCGTTACATCCTATTAACCCTCTCGTCACCCTGAGCCTCAAATGAGGCTCCTACTTCGAATTCCAATATTTGAAAGAAAGAAAATATTTTTGTTAATTTCAGTACCTAATAGTGATAGCATATGTCGATACATTTACTATTATTACTTTACTTATGTTTCAACATTTAATAATAATAATATTAATAAAAGTTTTTATTAATTATTAGTAAACCGTTGGCGTTTCTTTTAATTCAAACATATGTTTCACTCTTTAAATTTAAAATTGGGACTCATTTTCCGAATTAGTAATTTGTGATAAAAGATAAAAAAAATACTACTAATTTTTTTATTTATGTTTGTTTAATCTGGTTGTAATACGACATTTTCCAAACGTCTTAAAATATTCTTCCTTAGACAATTTTTGTATGAAAAACACGCAACATAACTACATTCGTTAGGTTTCTGTAAAGAACACATTCGTTAAATTTCAGTAAACTGTATCTTCTGTGATTTCGATAGTTACTTTTAATTTTGTTAGCGTAAAAGTAATTTTCCCCAAAATTGGAAAAAAAAAATCGGTGCCGAGAGGGTTAAGGACCTAGTAAAATTTGGGTTACAAATGATACTCAGATTACATTAGTCAAGTTCGGAAAAAACAATAACTTCTTTTTAAAAAAATCCTATAAATATTATAATTTAATCATACTTAGTTATATTACGTATGTAAAACGATATAAAAAAAGTGCTTCATATATGATATTTTTAAATATTATTAATCGAATTTGAAAAGGAAATAATTTGGAAATTATATATTATATATTATTTCATATTCATATGCTCATTTATATTATTTCATTAAAGATAATAATAGGAATAGAAATAGAAAGTTTTTTCAATTGTTCTGTTTTAAAACACAGTAATAATTATTTATTCTGTGGAGCCATCCACAGCATGTGTTGACAATACCCCTCCCCAAACAAAGACATTATGTTGCTAAGTAAAAAAATATAGTAAACAAAATCAATAAAAATTCTTATTTTTATCAAGACTTGTTTACAGATATAAGAACATGAGAAATTATTTCCCACACGCAAATTCATGGAACTGACCGCCGCTAACCACATATAACCATTTAGCTTAGGGCCTCCTAGATAATAGCCCTGTTCGGCCTCGGCCACCTATGGTGAATTCGGATTCGCTGATAAGAAAGTACAAAAGCGAGCCCTGCTTTGTACAAAACATTTAACAAGACGGTGACAAATGTAAGTGAAAGTCATCCCCCCATTGCACTTTTATTCCGTTTTTAAAAGACATTCGAAAAATACCCAGATGTTCGCTAAAAGGAAAAGTTTGTAACAAAAATAAGAATTATAATGTGCAGAATTTTTCTTCTCAATTTATTGAATCAGTGTTTTAAATAGATATATTTTTTTCATTTTATCTCATTTATTTTTTAAATTTCCTTTTTAATTACATAATTGCTCTGTTTTGAAAAAATTCTCAAGGACAAATGAAACATACAGCAGTAAATTATATAAAACAATGTTAGATCTAACTTTTGTTGTAGCCAAAAATTTTAAGAACTTTATACATTTAAAAAAAATTATTATTTTCCTGAAGAAGATGTAAGTGAAAAAATAACACACAGAGAGAGAGAGAGAGAGGGAGGGAGGGAGAGAGAAATGAAAACAATAAAAAGAAAAAATAATAACTTTCTATGCTTGCCAATGCGAAACTTTTTGACATATCCATGGACGCCTTTTTAAACATAAAAATACGAAATTTTCAGGCATTGTTTTAGAAGTGATTTGTAATTCAATAGCATTTTTAAATTCTCGATAAATATATTACATTTTGGGTTATACAGAACCACCCACCAGGCGGAAAAGGGGGGGGGGGAATATACGTAATTAATTTAGCTAGAAGCTATGACAAATTGATGGAAATAAATAGGAAACGGGGTTCAGTGGCGAAACTAGCCTTTTTTGTACCCGGGGCAAACATAGATTTTAGCCCCCTTCCCCCCCCCCCCCCCTCCCGCCTCCGCAAAGTAAATTTACAAAGAGAATTTTAGTAAGTTTCTAATAGCCGACTTGTTTTAAAATTTAAAATATGTAATAAAAAAGTACGTAATACGGAATTACGTAATCAACTTTGTCAAATATTGATACATTAAAACCTTGAAAACGAAATCCAAAGGAACCGAAAAAAATTCCGCTTTATACAGTTTTCGATCTTAGCAGGTATAATTGTTGGTATTTTTTCTGTTGGGAACATGTATATCTGAACATGGGGTTAATGATCTAATTTACATTTTTTTCAACTTTTTCGATTATTTATGAAATGAGCTTTGTATATCTATTTACTCTGCTGTATGCAACATGGAGAAACTTTTATACATAAAACTACTTAAAAGTATATCTAAATTTTACTGTTTTGAACCTATTTAAACGAAAAAAATATTTGGAATATCTAAACGTGGTACTATAAACTTTATAAATCTTAATGCTTCTTGTGTATTTTGTTATTCATAGAAAAAATTGTACGTTTTTTGTTATCAATTTTAATGCTAAATGTGATTCTCTCCAGCATTTTGTGAAGATAAAAATGCGGACCGTATAACACTTTTGTTAAATATTTAGGTAAGTTGGAAAGGCAAAACCAAACTCTTTTGTGCATAAAAGTGAAGATGTATCGCCTCATTTGTAGAATTTTGTTAAAAACACATTTATGATAAAAAATTCATAATTTGATAAGATAAAAAAAATGCGAAATGAATAATTGTTAAGGCTGCTTTAGGCTTCCTTCAGGTTAATAGACTTCATTTTAAAATGATAAGATATATCTGTTACAGAATTTGTGTGTGGGAAAACGGAGGGGGGCCATCGCGACTTAACAGATGCTTCGGGGGGGCGTGGCCAATAAAAGGTTAGGAACCACTGCTCAAGAATAATTCTTATGGGACGTACACATTCTACTACATTTCTTTCTGTTTATCCCATTGTAAACTATATTGATTTTTTAATAGATCTCTATTTGTATGTAAATATCTGAATTATTATCAATACCATTAATCCATTTACACGGCTTGAAGACTTAAAAATCTGAAAAATTCTATATCGAAAAACCTTCTAAGACGGAATCACATAGGAGAGGGAAAAAATCAGTTCCTTTTTCTCCAGGTCTGCGGTCTCTTTCAAATGTATTATTTATTTTCAAACGGATTATATATCCAATTTGAAGATCCAGATCCACCGATAAAGAAATTTTTCCGTTTAAAACAGGAACTCATCATACACAGATTCTTATAACATGTTTTACAGTACTGTATCCCCACCTCTAGAAATGTATATGTACTACTATTCTTTAAGGAGAATGTTAATTGTAGAATAATGGTAATTTAAAAATATATGTATTTTCGGAAAAAATTGTTAACTCAAGGTAGGTTGTTCCTTAAGGCTGTTCTTAACTGCTCTGCTCAACAAGCGCAAAACGTTTTGACACATTTACAAATTCATTTTTTAACGGAAAGGTATAAAACTGGAAAGCCTGGCCATGGAAACGATTTGGAATAGAACTGTTTTTTCCATTCTTTGATCAATCAATTACCTATTGAGTTATAAGCGTTTTTGATCACGTGACAAACACGTTTTTCGCCCGCTCTTGAGTGCTCTTTCTTCCTTCGCGCGGAAATTCGGTTCAAAACGCTCACTTTGAAGCTATTTTCTGAAAGATCTATTGAGTTTGCAAAAAAATGAAAAAAAAACAGCTCAATTACACAGTTTCTGAACAACAACACCATCTAGTTTCATGCATTATCGAACAAAAATAAATTAAAACTTATGTCAGAAAGTTGCCCTTTTGGATTTGAGAACACCCTTAAACAGATTTTTGCATGAGTCAGACTGGTACAGGGCAATAATTTTCATACAAGCAGGGGCGACCGGGCCAGATAATTTCTGTCGGTGCAGACTTATAGGAAGAATAAAGAACAGGTCCAGAAATAAGTCCGGTTCGGTCCGGCCGGGCACAACATAGAAAAACTGATGATCAGACTCAACCCGTCCCCAGTCCGTTTAGGCCTTTAAATGGAATTTGAATCGGAAAAAACGTGTTCTTAACGGCTGGAAAATTTTAAAAATAAGTTATGAAAAAAATTGAGTTTGAGTTGTAAATTTCGTTCAAACTCACGGATTTTTTGAGTTGTCGTTCAGTTCACGTTCGTTTTTGAAAAAGTGAGTCAAGTTCAACTCAAAGTTCACAGAAAGTGAACTAAGTTCGTGAACTTTCGTTCAATGAACGCGCTCATACCCAACACTGATGGTGAGTATCTTGTCCTCTCCATTCAGCTAAACTCCGTAAATGAAATTATGAATAATACATTTTTAAAAATATACTGTTCAATATGCCAGGGGAAAATATGGTAAAATTGCACAGAATTATTAACAGAAATTTTGTAACTTTGCGCATATACTCTGCACATATCTTTATACGATAAAAACATTTCAAATATAGGATGAATTCATTGCATATTTATTAACTGCTTTTTTAGAAAATGGTCGAATATTCGATCTTGCATCACCAGCGGGATTATACCGCACATATGTTAATTTTGCGCGAAACTAAACAGTTTGAACTGTTTTTAAAAGGAACTAAAAAGCTGAACTAGAAATATTTTAAATAAAAGTCTAATACTATAATAGTTAAAGATAAAATGATAATTACAGTTTGAGGTTGAAGAGAGGTTCATCTCTTTTACGAGCTTTCGAAAAATTATGATTTGTCTTGTCCTTGTTGTTTTCGCCACCATTTCATAAAACATTTTTACCGCTTTTTCAACAATTTTTTCCCAATATCTCTCTTAGGATATCCGATTTTATGACAAGAAATGAAGGTGTAAAAACCAAATGGTAAAAAATATTTTAATCTGTTAGTAATACCTTTGTTTTTGGAAATGAATCCCTATTAACATAAGCTATACGCTGTTAAAAATTTTCAGCATTCTGGCAGTTCATTTGACAGTTTTTTTCCGAAAACGGTTAAAACAACCATAATTTAACACTATTCTGACCATACTATTGGCCATTTTATGGTCAGAATATAGTTAAATTATGGTTATGAAAGTTTTTTCAAAAAAACGGTCGAATAACCTGCCAGAATGCTGCAAAATTTTTAACAGTGTACGTAATAATATAAAAATTTTCACTAAATCAAATTGTGCTAATATTTAGGAATTTTGAAAACTAGCACACTAAAAAATAGTAAAATAAATGGAGACACACGATTCCAACTCAGAGAGATAAAAAAAATACCTGTATGGAAACTATAATCGCTGCTTCCTTTTCTTGCCTAATGGTAAATATTAGAACCACTAACCGCTAGGGTGTTACGCAAATCTATTGAAAAAGAAGCTATCTGGTTTTATCTGTTTCTCATGAATTAATTAGTAAATTTGAAATGCTATTCGCTGCTTCAACCAAATACAGCATTGGAAAGTTTCGATCGCTCATGGATTCTACAAAAATAATTCATACATTGTTCATTTGAATGAAATTTTCATTAATAAATATGGCATAATATAAATATTGTCATTTAGGTTTCGTAATAAAACAAGAACAAAAAAATCCCAGCCAGCTCGGCCTACAGGCGCAGGTAGATTTCAAAGTTAAGTACTAATTTAACAAACACTAAATCATGATTAGAGATAAACCCACTTTAACAATTTTATCTGTCGTTTTTGACGAGTTTAATTTCATTTTTATATAAGAGCTGGTTTTATCAGAATCATTTAAAGGCAGTATACAAAAAATATTTCCATGCTCAATAACTCGAAATTATCTGACGCATTTTCTGATTCATTTTTAAAAGGAAAAACATGAAACTTTCTGACGTGATTTTAAAGACATTTATAAGCGACCTATGTTTTTATTTTTCGTTCAATTAATTAGAACTTGATTTATAAACAATTATTTTCTCAGTAGGGCCATATTTTTCGTTTCCAACACAATCGCTTCGAGAAATTCACTTCAAAATGCCCACTTTGACATCATTTTTAAAAATATATTCTGCCTCTATCAAAACATCAACCATTACGGAGTATTACATAGTTTTTAAATAAGAGAACCTACCAATTGGTTGCGTTTGAAAGTAAATATGAATTTAAAAACTGGTCAGAAAATAAGCAGTTTGAATTTCAGTACATCCTTAATACGATATTTTTTTCTTCAACCTCTATGTATTTTTAATTTGTTTTTGCTTTAAGAATTGGTTTCATCAAAAGCTTGTCAATATAAAAGTTGTAGATAATATTAAGTAGATATGTAATAAATTCATGCGAATTTTATATCTTGTGAATTGACGAAGTTATGAATTTTTTCTTCTTCAACCCCTACCTTCTTTTTTTTTCGTTTTTAATTTTTGTTGCGGTAAGAATTGGTCCTATCAAAACCTTGTCAATATAAAAGTTGTATATGATATTAAGTTTTATAATAAATTTAATTGGATTTGATAGCTTGAGAATTGACGAAGTTATGAATATAATACGCAAAACTCCGCAAAACCCTATATTTCTCCCCCCTTGAGACCATTTTTAATTTTATAAAAAAATTAGTCATACATAAATTTTTTGGCCGATTTTTTAGAAGTAATAATAACTTTAAATTAAGTCGATATGTATTATAATTTAGAAGTTATGGGGTTTTTTCGTTTTTCACAAAACCTCTCCCTGTTTCCACCCCCTTAGTCCGATTTAGCCCATTAACGAAATTGACAGAGATTTTATGCCCCTTGACTTTATGTATCAGTTTGGAAAAGATTTGTGCAGAATCATGGAAGTTATCGTGTTCATTAAAAAGTGATATATATATATATATATATATATATATATATATATATATAGAGAGAGAGAGAGAGATAGGTAATTTTTTTACTGGGGGTAGTTTTGGGTACTAGGGGTCACGATCGGTGTAGATCTGCAAAATTTTTTCCGAAAACCACACATAGGTGAGATCCCAATATCTAGTAATTCCATAAGAAATACCATGACCGAAACAAAATTTCAACCATGTGCCAAGCACAGATTATAAAACCTTTTTACAGCATTTTCTGAATACGCAACAAAACCTCATCTCATTAGGCAAAGTAAAGAATTCTAAAGCTCACATTTGAAAACCAATCTCAAGAAGTATTTTTCATAGTAGGAAAAATATTCAAATACTTTTGCACATCCCTATATATGATTTAAAGATTTGTATATATGTTACATGTATGCTAACATTACGTGCAATTAGAAAACATATAGCACAGTTCAAAATTCCCCTTCAGCCATTTCCGTCCGTAGATGGAATGTATTAGAGATCTTTTGTGCTGTTCTGTCTATAATCTATAGAATTTATATACGCCAAGTAATAGACAAAAAAATAGCTAAATTACAAACTCGTACATCTAACAAACCACTTCCATCCATTTTCATTAATAGACAGTATCGTAAACGAACTTGTTTGTGTATCCCTGTAAATGAATGATCGATTAATGTTATGCACATCCTATTCCACAGTAAGACTTTTATTGTACATCCCAGTGCACAATAAAATAAAATACTCCAAAATTTTCCTCATAAACCGTAACGCAACGGTATTATTTTGAGTATTGCTGTAAACGAATTGTAAATGCTACAGATTTCATTTTGGATACCAAACATGCGATAGAAAACATCAATAACATATATAAATTGCAGGGAAATCCCAGTATATTTATGCGAGTTGGAGTATGGAGAGACAAAGTTTTCAACTGTGTTGGGAAATCTTAAAAGGTAATAAATGATCACTTACAAAGCTAAAAATAATTAGAATACTGAAAGTTTACGTTATTTTTTTTTTGAGAAAAAGTATTATTTTATAAACATAAATGAAATATAGTATAATAGTATATGAAGGTAATAGAAAGAAAATTACCAAAGTAATGTTGCTCTCTGCTATCTTGCTAGATATTGTATCGAAATAACATTTCAAAACCTCGGTTAAAACGATAATGCATTATGGTGTCAAAATGACATATATTTTCAAACCCTGGCATTTATCATTCACATGTTTGTATCATTAGCATTCGTTAAATTTTAAATAATTTCCCATATGTCCAAAATCCATCTGTTTATTTTCTTAATTCGTAAAATTCTATTTCATAAAGTTTAATTATTTATAGGTTAATTATTGCGAAAATTTTGATAGAATACTATGTAAGTCGCTTGATTTCTTTTTAGAGTATATTTTTAAATAGGAAGTAAACTAAAAATCACGTATTCTATTTATACAAACAAATGTTTAACATTTCATTTTAATGAAAAACTGCATCCGAAACAACAACAACAACAAAAAAAATCAAATATTTTCATTTCCTTTCTTTATTTTCACTACAATGAGGTGATCTAGTGGCCATCACTACAAAAAGTTAATTAAAATTCGCAAAAACAATATATTGGAGAATAATTAAAATTTCGAAATTTGTCAAGTTATTCTATTGTCATTGAATGCATGCCTGTTATTGATGTTTCATATCGCAGTTTGTGATACACTATGACGCAAAAGTTTAGACAATGAAGAAATTCTTACATACTTTGAAAAATATTTATTCAATTTTCAAATCACTGCTTGAAATTAATGTGCTGTACATATAAACAATATTTATAACAAAGAAAAGTGGAATTGTGCATATTGCAATAAATTAAATGGTAACAAAAATAAACTGCTGTCTCAAAAGTTTAGACACAAATTAAATAAAATCGAAATAAACAATTTTTAAAACCTGGTTGCGCATCCATGCTTATGTATTACGTCATATACACGAGATTGCATGGAAGAAACTAAATCTTGCATAGTTTGTGGATCGATATCGTACCATGCATTCTCAATAGATGTCTTAAGTTCCTTTTCAGAAGAGTATTGTCTAGCGTTGCTATAAACTTTGCGACACATGATGCTCCAAAGGTTTTCTATAGGGTTAAGATCTGGGCTACATGCTGGGCAGTCAAGAACTCTTATATTATGGGAATTAAACCAAGATTTTGAATGTTTTGCAGTGTGAATTGAAGCATTGTCTTGCTGAAATTCCCACTGAGGACCCCCTAGAAGCTCAGCAAATGGCAGTAGGTTTTCTTCTAATGTCTGTGTATAATGCTGTGAAGTTTGACGACCACTGGTGAAGGTCAGAGGTACTTGTCCATTATAGCAAAAGGCTGCCCAAACCATCACCGAGCCCCTTCTTGTCTGCGACTAAAAAAACGTCGAGGTTCCTTCCGCAAGTCATGCCAATACGATAAACAACCATCTGGACCATCCAGATTCCACTTTTTTTCATCGCTAAATATGACTGACTGCTATTTCTCTCCATATGACATATGCTTTCGAGCCCACATAAGTCTTTGTAACTTATGATGTGGTTTCAGAGCTGGTTTCTTCTGCATTTTGCTATAAACGATTGTTCCTTTTTCCAAAATTCGTCTACGAATCGTATACTTTGATACAGAGAGTCCCGATGAGCTTTGAACTCCACGTACGCTCATTTGTTGAGTACTCGCTAGTCTTTGTATCAGGCGATCCTCTCGTACATTTGTCACACGTGGCCTCACAGACCGACATTTTGCTTTATATTCGGAACCACTCGATAAAACTCGATAAATAGATTTTTTTGACCTATTAATAATAGCAGAAATTTCAGAAACGCTCTTCCCTTCACCTTTCAACTGCCAAATCCTTGAAACCTCATTCACTTGAATTTCTTTAGCTCTCGGCATGTCGACTATGAAGCGCAATCGTTTGCAGAACTGAAGTACTCCAAATTTGTGACATCATCGATTCTAAATTTGCATATGCCAACGAATATTCAAAGAAATTTAGAATAGTGTCTAAACTTTTGCGACAAGCACATTTGAATTTTTATGAAAAAAATTAGTATTACAGCAAATAAAACGACTGTCTTTTGTACATAGCATTTTAAATCAGTTTTTGAATATATTTACAGGTTTTTGTAATTCTGACGTCATAATTCTACATTTTAAAGCTGAATGACGTCATTGTCTAAACTTTTGCGTCATAGTGTATCTTCGAAAGTGTTGATATAAACTACAACCAGACAATCCATTTTTATATAATAGTTGAAAATGTATTATTTTGTATAAATTAAAGAAAAAGACTGACTTAATTAGCACGATTTTTTTTACATTTTTTCCTATTATTTTTCCTTTAGACGTCGAAATGTATCAGGGGGAGATTGAGTTGCTACCATCTCCTGTATATCCAGGTGAGTGTACTATCCAATCGTTTTTCTTGCTTATATTAATATTTTGAGAACTTTTATTTTTTTATCTATGCATAGTGTTTTATCTTGATTTTAATATAAATTTCGTTATACAGTTAACTCATTTAATTGAAGCTTGAAATGATTATTGACCGCATTAAACGATCATTTGAATGTTGTAAAACGATAACGAAAGTGATATATTTTTCGTTAAACTGAATTCAGCTTTTCAAAAAAAAAAAAAATAAATAAAAAATAAATAAAAAATAAATAAAAATAAATAGGTTACCAATTTAAAGCTAAAATAAACATTTTCTTTAATTTATTAATTTTAGTTGAGAAGCAAGTTACTGAAAATTTTTTACATAAAGAATAAATTACTGAGGACAAACAAAGTAGGCAAATAAATGGCCGTATTTCATAATTTTCCATTGAAGTAATTTCTCACTTTTCTTTCTTTTAATTGAATAAACTTTTTATCAAATTATTTTCCAGTTTTGCGTCGCATTCGAAAATGCAATTTGTTATATAACTTAATCAAATATTTAGAGAACCTTTTAGCAGTTAACATGGATTTCTGTTGTGTCGATGTTATTTTGTAAGTTGTAGTTTTGTATCTCATTTCTTATCCGTTCCCGTAAAAAAAACAAACATTGATTTTCTTAAATCTTGATATCTCCGCAAATATTAAAGATAACCGTTTTGGTTTTTTCTTTCTGTGTGTGTGTTTCATAAATGACGGACGTAATATTTTGTAATTAGGTATTTTTTCTATAGGAGTTTGTATAAAAATTTTTTTTTTCGTAGGTTGGGCGCCCCTCCCCTCTCAACGTACATGAAAGCATACTTTTTGGATTCACAATTTTCCTAAAAACATTTTTCTAAATTTCGTTATTTATCTATTTCTTATACTTAAATGAATAAACCGTGAAACCCTCTTTATTGGACGCCCAGTATATGTTTTCAGCTGTAAATAATACATCCTTGTTGAATAGATTTGTATGTATTTTCTTTCCTATATTGTCTCTGAAAACTTATACCGTGTGTATATCACAATGTGGAATTTTATACAGTGGAGCAGAACGTGTTTGTCCTATAAATTTATGTGATTACATGGAAGATAATGGAAACACATTTTTACTATTAATTTTGTGATTTCCAAGCCATGTCTAAGAAAAGGTATTTTCCCCCTGTGTGGCATTCCACATGGCGTTACATACTGTATAAGTTTTCAGAGAATATATAAGGAAAGAGAATATATTAAATAAATAGCAATGATGTTTATTCATTATAGATTATTCGATTATATTATCGATAGATTATATTATTATTCGATTGCTAGTATATTAAAAAATAAATGTGCAGTACAGATAATGGTCGAGGATGGTCAGCCACGAAACCTTCTGATGAAATTCAAGAAGAACAAATTAAAAAAATTGTATCTTTTTGAAGTATATTTTGATTAATTTTAATATTACAAGCATGAAAAATACATTATTTTTCAAGAAGCAATTTTAGAACATTTTGAAGGTTTGTTTGGTGACCGACCATCCCCGACCATATGCTATATTGCACATTTATTCTTTAATATACTGACATTCGAATGAAAGTGTTTATAAAGAATAAATATGTAATTACAAAATAGTTTTTTTTTTTTTACGAAATTTGTCCTTTGATTTCCTATTTTGTGCTTTGAAATTTTATTTAATAATTCATAATTCTTTCGTTTATTGTTTCAATAGCTGCAGACCGGGGTGGAGAAGGAGATCAAGATCAGGCAGAAGAGGTTGCGGCTGGAGATGATGCAGTTGCACCAGCGGGTAGGTTTTACTTTGAATTTCTATATTGTCTACTTATATACCAATATTGTCTATTTCTACACTGTCTATAACAATATGAAAAATTGAAAAAATATCTGAAAAGCGATTTTATTTTATTTACTTGTAAAATGTCTAATATTATGAAAGTTAAAAAAACTCATATTAAAAATTATTTTCCCCATGCGCACAGTGCTTAAAAGAAATATATAAAATCCTTACTGAGAAATTAAATATCTATTTTTTTATAACTTTAAATCCTATGTAGACACATGACGGGCTCACAACCATAGTTCACCATGTCCATTTATTAAAAAATGAGATCGTCTATTTAGAAGATGCATAAAATCTGTTTTATTTATCCCCTCCCACAGTAAACCAAGTCTGTAAACTGATGACTTATAGGAGAAAGTATGTGAAAACAGACTTGATTCACTGTGGTAGTGGATAAAACAGATTTTATGCACCTTCTAAATAGACTATCTAATTTTTTTCAAAAGTGACTTTTGGTTGTGAGCCCCTCATATATTTTCCCACTGAACCTATCGTAATACTCACAAAACTTAAACAAAATGGCGTTTAATGCTTTACAAATAGTGGTTATTTATATATGAACTAAAGAGGAAACAAAAATGGCATTTTTTAAAATAATAAAATGTAAATATTTCGCAGAAATTAAATTCATAAATATTATATTAATATAAATAAAAAATAAACAAACTCCGACTTTTATTCAACCAAAACCCACTAAACTTTAGAACATAAATGAACATGTGTGTAGATCCAGTTACTAAGAAAAAAGGGATATATTTTTTAAAAAGTAAAAGTTCACACATTTTTATTTTATCATGGATATTAAGACCAATGTCAGACGGGCGTCTTTTTTGCTGCTTTTTTGCTTATGTATTATCCATTCACAATGTTGCGTCTTTTTTGCTGCTTTTTTGCTTAAGTATTATCCATTCACAATGATAAAGACGCCCGTCTGACATTGGTCTGAGGAATAGAAAGTTTGTAAATTTCTTACGGGCAGCATACTTTTATTAATCACTTTTTATAAAGTATTTTTCTTCAAAAAGTTTATTATCCCTTTTTATTAAAGAAAAAAATGATACTACTATGATATTTGTCTCTTTACAGATGTGGAGTAAATGTTTGCTATCTTGACCTTTCTACCTACTCCTTACTACATATGCATAATAATCTTTAAATCGACAGAAGTTATTAATGATATAGAAAATTTTTCATTTCTCTCACTAACTGAAAATAAATTGTGCGATTTAGTTGAATAAAAGTCAGTTTTAAAAACATATTTATAGCGTCTCCTGTTTTCAGATTTAAAAGGAAATTTGAGCTATAGTGGAGACTAGGGAGGCTTGTCATACACATCAGTTTTCATATTTAAAAGAATTTCAGAGTAAATAATATTAAAGACTAAACGCAATATTTCACTTTGGTTCAATCATAAAATATATTATATGAACTTAGTAAAGTGCACTGTTTTACTTAAAAGGTGACTAAAATAATAAGAGATGTTACAAGTTAAAAATATGAATTTTATTTAAGGGGACTGGGTAAGCGAAATTCAACCAAAAAATCGATTTTTACTTTTTTATATCGTTAAATAGTTTAAACTTTTATCTTTTCAACGATGCATTACACATTTTTATATATTAAAAAAAGTGTTGGATTTTTTCATTCTTTCTAAGAGTACTTCACAGCAGTGGGCTACATTTTTTAGAATTCAGATTTCTTGGTTGGCACCACTTTTCTAAAGTGGTAAAATTCCCATTGTTTTCGTCTTAATTAATGTTATTAAATAAAGCTAATTTTACTATTTCAAAAAAATGGGGCAAATCAAATCAGAATAAAAAAAGTAGCCCGCAGGCAACACTGCTTCACAGCTTTGACTTTTTCTCAAAACTTCGATTTTTCAGGTTTGTGTTCTTTTTTTTTCAATATCTATTAAACTTAAGAACTCGTATTTTTCTAAATACTTATATTATGTTATAGCGCATTCTTTAACACAGTGATTTAATGATTTGTTGAGAATTATTTATTTTAGGCAGTGAAACGGGGTTCGTACGGGTCCTTGAATTTCCCGACTAAGAAATTCTTCGGTACCAGTATTTTCTTATGGAAAAACTTTATCCTTAAATAAGGCGAAATTTCGTCCATTTAAACTAGATTTATTATTCTATAAAAAAATACTGATATTTGGCCTTGAAAATAACGGTATCCGTACGAACCCTGTGAAATCTTACCAAAAATGCTAATTAAAAAATGTCTTTCAATAAATAATTAATAATTAATTTTCAGTTTCACTTAGAAAGAAAATGGTCTGTTAAAGTACGTAAAGCATGTTATTCAAACTTCTCTAAAATTTTTAGACCTCAATCTTTCACCATTTCTGAGAAAAAGGTACATAAAGTTGGTGTATTTTAACATAGAGGAGATAGAGCTTACCCGGTCCCCTTAAAACTTCTTAGTACTTTCAAGCGTTTCCAAGCTTTTCATCAGAGAATATTTTAATAATTGCTGTTTATTTATACAAATACGTCACTTCATTTTGAAAACGTCTTTGTGCTTTAAAGCTCTTCCAAGCTCTTGATCAGGGCTCTCTCAATTTCGAAATGAAGTGACGTATTTTTATAAATAAACCGCAATTAGTTATTAAAATATTCTCTTATGAAGAGCTTGGAAAAGTTTGAAAGCACTAAGAAGTTTAAAATAAAATGCATATTTTTAACTTGTAACATCTATTTTATTATTTTAGTTACCTTTCCAAAGTAACACAGTCAACTTTTTAAAGTTCATATAATATATTTTATGAATTTCAGTTTTATCAATAGGTGCCAACAAAAGCTACTGGAATGTTCAAACAGTCTTTGTTTCATACTGATAATCGAAATAAATCAATTGCGACGCGCTTTAAACCTAAAAGTTGTGTTTTTTAGGAATATTTTGTAAGCTCTTTTCAGATAAAATATATCATAGAAATTTAAGTAGGTAGGTTTTAAGTAATGCATAAATATAGAGCTTTCATTTCAGGCTTAAAGGTTATACAGCAAGTTAGGCTTAACATAACAATGTGCTATTCTTTAGAAAAAGGCTATATAGGGAGGCTTGACCCAGTCAATGTGAGGGAGGGTTGACATGATGTTCAAGGCTCTCTTAAGTGATTTTGGGGAAAAAAAATATTATACTCTGTGCTTAATGAAAGGTTATACATAAAAAAAAAATGTAAATTTATTCTGTAAAGCTACAGTAAAATGGGGTGATGGAAAAGAAAATGTTGAAAACTGATTAAAGAAAGATGTGAAAAATTACTGTAGTATCCTCTGCAAGAAAAAATTCAATAAAATATAAATGAAAAAGTTGATAGGAACTTTTTTCCATTTAAATATTATTTACAATAGATAAATAGAAACAGTGGAAAATACTAGAAAGGACAAAATCAGCAGTCTTAACCCTTTCACGGGCAGTGGTATGTTTATCAAACCACTTAATTTTAATTCCCAAACGCCACGATGGCACCAGAATTTTGCTAAAATCTTTTCTATAAATATGTATGTAAAATATAGCCTCTTTCTTATTTCCAAATAGATTTGTTCTTAATTCCGGAGCCAGTCATTTATTTTAACATTTTAGTACTGAAAGTACTAATTAACCCTTGAAGGTGTTAATAGTTGCTAATGATATGTTAAGTGCTCATGCGGCTGCAAAACGAACATAGCATTGACCGAAAAACTTTAGGAAGGTATGTAGACAAATTTCCCCAGGGTTAATACAGTGAGATGAAACCAAACTATGCGAGAAGTAGAGTTGTCAGGTCGAGTTTCACAAAAAGTAGGACAAGGAGACAAAAAATTGCGGGACAGTGGCTCCTAAATCCGGACATAATACTACAAGAAACCCTATGAATACGGAACCTGTCTCTAACAGAATACTGTCTTAAATGGTGAAATTTAATTTTTCCTTACTGTACAATTATACCTGCTTAGACAAAATCCTGTTTAAATCAAACTTTTCTCCTCTGACTTGCGATTGCATCAAAACAGGCTTGTTTCATATCATCATATTTTCAAAAATATTTTTGTTATAATAATTAAAGCATGTAGCATAAAGTTATTTTGCTTTTTTTAAAACGGATTTTATTTCTCTTCACAAATATTTCAATACAAAACAAAATCTGGTCAAGCCTCCCATATAGCGGGTCAACCCTCCCATATATGTGGGAAGCTATGACCAATTATTTTGTCACTAATAAAATCCATATTAAATCAAATTTCTTATATTACTCATATGTAGCAATTTTATTTTGATGACTGATTGTATAACGAATAAAATGGCATAAAACTTTATTCTACGTTCGATATTTAAAAAATTATTTTATAAAAAGTGGGTCAATCCTCCATAGTCTCTCCTATATTTTGCCATAATATGAAAAATGAAAAAAACTAATAACTCATACACATTTAACTAAAGTTGTTTTAATCATATCTACATTTTAATATAAACGAATAAAACAGTTTTTGATTTTTTGCTCGATTTAAAAATGAACTGCTTCTTTAATTAGTCATTATTATTGAGGAACAAAACAGATATTGAGATTTTTTCGTATTTTTGTTTTATTGAATTTTATGTTTATTTTAGCGGTTCCTAATGATGGAGACCGAGAAATGGTGCGGCTGCTCAAGTCGCGACCGATTCCGTAGAGGGTATGAGGTTAGAGGAATAAGAATACAACTCCTCGAGGTAAGATTTCTTTTGTAATGGGGTAAACAATACTTATATATTGTTTCATATTTTTCTGGGAGACAGTGCAACTTTTTGAAACCAATTATAGTACAGATATTTTTCATATATGGGCAATTCCACGGAAAATCATCATTTTGGGGAGGGAGGGGTGGAATAAGATTTATAATATGATTAATTTAAAGGGTATGATTGGAAAACTTGATATTTTTATATTCTATGATAAAAAGGCATTGTAAATTACTGTTTACAAACTAAGTTAAGTACCATTTTTGTCTTTGTAAAGTCATACACGTGTAAATGCCATCTTTTCCTTTTTTATTAGTCAGGAATTAAACAAGTTGCCGTTATAATTTGGCATTACTTAGTGTTGTTCAGAACATTAAATCTCTTTTTTTAACGGGGTAGTTTTGATAATTTTTACACTTCAATAAAGGCAGAAAAAATGATTGTATATTTTATGTTACGTCAATTACAGAATTTTGAATTGCAATTTGGGGACTAAAAGACAGATTGAAATAATCTGCAGGTATCTGGGTATTAAGTTCTTAGTAAGAAATAATTTAAATTTCAAAAATTTGTTCTAGCTTTATTAGTAAATTTCCTACATAGTCTTGAAAACAAAATTCGATGATCAAATGGTACATTAGTTACAATGGAATTGCCCATACATGGTATACACTATATGGCCGAAGGTGACCGGCCACTCGCGATTTTTCCTGTTTTGTTAAATATCTAGAAAAAATACATGAGGAATTATCCTGAAACTCCAGGTGTGTAAACAAAATAGTACAGGTCATATATTTCCGTGAAGATTTTTTCCCGAAACCCCATAGGGGACCGTCAACAAATTGAAAAACGACGAATTTCTTTTGGACAACCCTGTAAAAACTAAAGTAGCAAAAGCGTTCAAACTGTAGATTGTGATTAAGTCCCTTATTATAATAAATTGGGTTCATTTTTATGAGAATAGCATGTTATTCGTAGAGAAAGTAAAGTTTTTATAAAGAGTCCCTAATTTTGCCAAGTTTTTTGCTTATAATTTGTAGGGTTCTTAATATAAAAAAAAGTTCTTTTCAGAAGATATGATAAATAGCATTGTACACAATACCCTGCAATCAGAATGAAAAAATAATACAAATTGTATGAAAAAAGAGCAGTTTTACTAAATGATTCACTGCGCATGCCAGAATGTAAACAAAATATAATTTGCATAATGTGTTAGCTAAATGTATAGAGAAACTTTTATGAAAATCTCAAAAATATAGTTTGAAAAGTCTGAAAATTATCGTTTATAGAATAAGCTCAAAATCCGTTATTCCAAAAAGGAAGCAAAAAGATGAGGGGCGGTATCGAAATACAGTAGTGCGTGCAATATTGTGTATGCTATACTGGCACTAATCAATGGATATATGGATACAACCTCTCATCTTTTTGCTTCATTTTGGAAACAACGGATATTGAGCTTATTCTATCAATGATAATTTTCAGAATTTTCAAGCTATGTTTTTGAGACTTATACAAAAGTTGCTCTATACATTTAGCTGACACATTATGCAAATTATATTTTGTTTACATTCGGGCACGCGCAGTGAATCCTTATTTAGTAAAACTGCTCATTTTTCAAACAATTTTTATGTTTTCATTCTGATTTCAGGGTATTGTGTACAATGCTATTTGTAATATCTTCTGAAAAGAACTTTTTTTTATATTAAGAACTCTACAAATTATAAGCAAAAAACTTGGCAAAATTTGGTAATATTTTTATAAAAACTTTAATTTCTCTCCTAATATACATGCTATTCTCATAAAAATGAACACCAATTTATTACAATAAGTCAGTTAATCATAATCTACAGTTTGAACACTTTTGCTATATTTGTTTTTACAGGGTTGTCCAAAAGATATTCGTTCTTTTTCAATTTGTTGACGGTACCCTATGGAGTTTCGAGAAAAAAATCTTCATGAAAATATGACCTACGCTATACTGAAAAACACAGAAAATGTTACACAGAAAATGTATACACAGAAAATGTTAAATGTAAAAATCTAATAGAAAACACAATTAGCTATTTTCAACTGCACATCAGGTAACACAAGTCGGTCCCGTTAATACGTTATGTGAAATGAATAGAAACTCTATTACGGATGTTACTCTGGCTCGGGGACAGCATTCGGATTGTCATTCGTTGCTTTCTTCTATTATAGAAGTAAATAAATGTAATGTTACTTTTTTATACTTCCTGCTTTCTACGGATTTACACTTTTTAGTAGTCACAGATACGGGAAAACATATTTTTACAAAATATCTGTCCGTCCGTGTGTATGTCCGCTATATTTCATCGAAAAGTGTAAAATGTTATGCATAGAATCCACCCAAGCTTTATATACAGGGTGTTTCAGCACAGTGGTTACAAACTTTCAGGAGAGATACAGTACACCTAGACGATGGAAAATCATATAGCAATGCATGGTCAGAAACACTTTCTTGGCACGCTAGTGACGACGCACAGCGATCGCATTGTATACGGAAAATCCTATTGTTTCTACAGAACCCTTAATCAGTAATCTTCAAGATCATTGCACACAGGCTTCCAAAAGTTAAGGTACAGGGACTGGATGCTTTCGATTGCTCACGTTTTGTCGAATATCTACAAAAATTATTGGCGAATTGTTCTTGAACTTCTGGCATGAAAAGAACATGTTTGATTTCATATTTCTTGGTGAAGATTTAGTCGGGCCGACAATTAGGGCGCTAATAATAAATTTAATAATAAAATATTTGCGATCAGCTAAGCAACAGAAAATGCTGGAAATGGTTTGTCACTGCTTTAAATGACTATTTGGGTCCTGTTCAACGTTTGTGTGCATTTGTGTAAGCATAGCACTCATATTCGTGAAGATGTTATTGTGTCTGTGAAAAATTCAAAAGTTTTTTGCTTATACCCTAGAGTTTTCAACCAAATTTAACACAACTTTCCGAAAACTTGCCAAAGAACAGTAGCAACAGTATACTGTAATTAAAACATGAATATATTGAATATTTGATGAGATATGGGCATTTTTGAGAATTTTTAACTGCGCATACGCGGAAGATTTCAAAATTTTTATTTCATAATTTGGTAGTCAGTATGTTTGGGCAACTTATATAAAAAAAAGTCGTCAAATTTCGCGAAAATTCACGAAGATAGGGTCGATATAGTGAGTTGCTTCCTAAAAATACCTTTATTATAAGGGATTTTCCACAACATTTCAATCGGCTCACTATATCTAAGTTTTCACAACATTTGACTGGACTTCTTATAGAAGTTGCCTCAAAATACTGACTACCAAATTATGAAATAAAAATTTTGAAATCTTCCGCGCATGCTCAGTTAAAAATTATCTCAAAAATGCCCATATCTCATCAGATATTCAATATATTCATGTTTTAATTGCTGTTGCTAGTATTCTCTGGCAAGTTTTCGGAAAGTTGTGTTAATTTGGTTGAAAACTCTGTATGCTATAAGCTAAAAAGCTTTTGAATTTTTCAGACACGATAACATCTTCACGAATATGAGTGCTATGCTTACACAAATGCACACAAACGTTGAACAGGACCCAAATAGTCATTTACCGGAGTGACAAACCATTTCCAGCATTTTCTGTTGCATAGCTGATCGCAAATATTGTTTTATTATTAAATTTATTATTAGCCCCCCTAATTGTCGGCCTGACTAAATCTTCACCAAGAAATATGAAATCAAACATGTTATTTACATGCCAGAAGTTCAAGAACAATTCGCCAATAATTTTTGTAGATATTCGACAAAACGTGTGCAATCGACAGCATCCCGTCCCTATACTTTAACTTTTGGAGGCCAGTGTATTTAAAATTTGCTATAGAAAGGTACGAAGAAGATATTATTTTCAAAATAGTGTTAGGAACAGTTAAAAATTTTCCCTATAGAATGCGACCTTTAGGACACAAAAGAGAAGAAAGGAAGAACACTAACAGGGTGAGAAAACGTGTTTATTATTCTTAGTACCAAAAAAATGCTGGGACAATCCTGACTAACTTGTTGCACGCATTTCGGCAGTTTCTGAGGAAGTCCGGGACGCGTCCGGTATTTTCGAGTATATTAGAGCTTCCATGCCCCATTTATATGAGGCCTGTATCATTGATCTGGTTGTAATTTTGAACAATTTCTTTGATGACGATCGTTGTCTCTCTTTTTGTACTTATTTATTAGTTTTTTGCTATGCTAAGAATGTTTCTTGACCCTATTCGTTTCCTTTCTTTTTTGTGTTTTGTGTCATCACTAGTGTTGCTAGGTGTCCCGTCTAAATCGGTGCTCCAAATGCTCTGGGCAGCGGTATTTTAAAGTAATTGTCTTCACTGTATCTAATGGCAGAATTATCGGCGATTAAAGATGGTGAAATAAACTAAGAAATTAGTGGTTTCCAGAGCATTTCATGCATTGATTTACGCGGGACATATGACAACACTAGTCGTCAATACCGGTAAAGAAAAGAGTTTCCGATAATGCCTTGCTATGTGATTTCTCATCGTCTAGGTATACTCTCTTTCCTGAAATTTTGTAACCACTGTGCTGAAACACCCTGTATACAGGGTGATTCAAAAAAGATGGGAAAAATTTTAAGAGGTGATAGTACACACCCAAACATTTTGTATCAAAGAATGCATGGTCGAAAACTAAACGTAAAAAAGTTAGAGGGCGCCAAAAGTTATGTTCTTATACGAGGCAAAAACACACAATGAACGATTAAATTAAGTTACGAAAACAAATTTAATGGGATTTGATTACAATAAGTGCTCAAAACATTGACCGGCAGCTGTTATGCACGCATTACAACGGCGAAGAACAGATTGGCGAATTTTCTGAAACACACCAGGCACCACCGCGCTCGCCAGATCTTTCATGTCTCGATTTTTTTTTGCGGGGACAGCTAAAGGCTCTTGTGTATGAGACTCCCATTGAATCCGCAGAAGAACTTGTCGCCAAGCTTTCGGCTGCTGTAGGGGAAGTTCGCGATATGCCTGGTGTGTTTCAGAAAATTCGCCAATCTGTTCTTCGCCGTTGTACTGCGTGCATAACAGCTGCCGGTCAATGTTTTGAGCACTTTTTGTAATCGAATGCCATTAAATTTGTTTTCGTAACTTAATCGTTCATTGTGTGTTTTTGCCTCGTATAAGAACATAACTTTTGGCGCCCTCTAACTTTTTTACGTTTAGTTTTCGACCGTGCATTCTTTGATACAAAATGTTTGTTTGGGTGTGTACTATCACCTCTTAAAATTTTTCCCATCTTTTTTGAATCACCCTGTATATCTGTTTGGCTATGGTCAGCAGATCCTAGTTGAAAATATGGATATTCTCGCGGAAGGTGGACTCTGTTATTTATTCCGTATTTCTTATCGTTTCGTCGGAAAATATTCGAAATTTCGCATAGAATTTAGAAAAACTTCCCACATACTTTTTGATAAATGGTTTGCCTGGTCCCAGTTGAAATTAGAGATATTGCTCTAGAAACAGGTGCTATAATAGATATTTTTGCGGATTTTTCTTTTGTAGCATCGGAAATTATATGAAGTAATGAATAGAACTGAACCAAATTTAATGTATACATTTTATGAATATACAAGTTTGGTTCCAGTTGAAAATTAGTATATTACCGCGAAAGCGAATTATTTGATAGTGATATTTTTGCGATTTTCTCGAATTTTTAGGTAGATTTCGTATGAAATACTACCTATTACATTCTCCCCTATGTTGGAATTTCTGAAAAATTTTTGCATATCTACACCGATCATGACCCCTAGAACCCAAAACCACCCTCAGTGAAAATTTTTATATAATCTCTCTATCACTTTCTTCTGGGCACGATAACTTCCACAGTTCTGCACCAATCTCTTGCAAACTGATACATAAAATCAAGGGGCATAAAATCTCGGTCAAGTTCGTTAATGGGCAAAATCGTACCAAGGGGATGGAAATAGAGAGGGGTTTTGTGAAAAATGAAAACCCCCCATAACTTCTTAATTTTTGTACATATCAAATCAGTTTAAAATTTTTATTACTTCTAAAAATAGGGCCAAAAATTTATGTATCACAGATTTTTGGATAAAGTTAAAAATGGGCTCAAGGGGCGCAAAAAATAGGGTTTTTGGGAGAAATTCATAACTTCGTCAATTCTCAAGATATCGAATCCAATTAATTTTATTATAAATCTCATTATCTACAACTTTTATATTATCAAGTTTTTGATAGAACCAATTCGTAACGCAATGAAAACAAAAGGTGGGTTTGAAGAAGAAAAAAATCCATAACTCCATCAATTCAAAAGATATAAAATCCCCATGAATTTATCGTATATCTTCTTAATACTGTTTACAACATCTATATAGAAAAGTTTTGGATAGGGCCAATTCTTACAGCAAAAACAAATTAAAAATACATAGCGGTTGAAGGAAAAAATCATTTTAGTAAGGGTGTATTCAAATCCAAACTGCTTATTTTCTGAATCATTTTATAATTCATTTTTGCCTTCAAAAGCTTCCAATTGGTACGTTTTCATACTCAGAAACTATATGATGTACCGTAATGGTCGATTTTTTGATAGAGGCAGAATATATTAATATAGTTTTTATCGATGCTGGATTTAATTATGTTTCGTGTTTGACCCAGGTCGGTGACTCACGATAAAAATTCCATCTTGTGCTGCGTTTGTAGCCTTGCCAACATATAATAGTGAGAAATTTTTCCGAGTTAGGTATCGTTCCAAGTGGTTTAGTCGGTAGAACGTCAGTGCGCTATACTGATGGCCCGGGTTCGAGTCCCGGCCTGGAATCTCTTTCACTATGTTGGCCTTTGCACCTTTTAAGCAATTACTTTGAAATTGGATTTTCATTTGAAATATGAGGCAGAATATATTTTTAAAAATGCTGTTAAAGTGAGCATTTTGAACCGAATTTCCCGAAGCGGACATTGTATTAAGGGTGCACTCAAATCCAAACTGCTTATTTTCTGACTCATTTTTAAATTCATTTTTGCTCTCAAACGCATTTAATTGGTAGATTCGCTTATTCAGAAACTATATAATGTACCGTAATGATCGATTTTTTGACAGAGGCAGAATATATTTCAAAAAATGATGTCAAAGTGGACATTTTGAACGGAATTTTCCGAAGCGATTATATTAGAAACGAAAAATATTGTCCTACTGAGAAAATAATTGTTTATAAATCAAGTTTTAATTGATTGAACGAAAAATAAAAACACAGGTCGTTTATAAATCTCTTCAAAAATCACGTCAGCAAGTTTCATATTTTTTTTTTCTATTAAAAATGAATCTGGAGTTATGCCAGAAAATTTCGAGTTGTTGAGCATGGAAAAGTATTTTTTTTATTTAATACCGCCTTAACATGATTCTGATAAAACCAGCTATTATATAAAAATAAAATAAAAACTCATCAAAAGCGGCCTGATAAAATTGTTAATGTGGATTTATCTCTAATCATGATTTAGTTTTTTGGGAAATTAGTATATACTTAACTTCGAAATCTATCTCCGCCTGTAGGCCGGGCCGGCAGGGATTTTTTGTAGTTGGGTTGTACATTGACTGCGCGTGTAACGAATAGTGGCTTGTATATAGTTAGCCCGTGAATTCAAAAACAGCTGACATGCAACAGAATAATGATTTTTATTGGAAACTTTGATTGTGAATAATTCTTATTTACTCTGATAAATAAAATTAAATATTTAGTATGGATATTAAAATATGTAGTTGTATTTTCTAATGAATAATCGTGCACCGATGCAAACTTCGACATCTTGATGCACTTGATAAAATATTATTACTCTGCAGTTATTTAAGAGTGTTAAGACATTGATGCAACGATTTTAGAAAATAAATATGTAAAGAAATGCAAGCATTTTTTTTATAAAATGTTCCCACTGATGACCATTTTCTTAAATTACCTTAGAAATCAAGATGTTATATGATAAGTCTTTTTTTTTAAAGATTTATTTCGTCCATCAGGAAGTTTGTTCAATGTTTTCGCGACTTACAATGATCTTGTTTTAAAAGTCCAAATACACACTAATCCGTGAGAGACACGGCAGAAATTTAAGCGGGGTGTTTTTAAATTGAATAAGCCTGAGTTCTAGTTTCATTTCTAATTTTTTTTTTAAAATAAGCAATAAATTTAGAGGTATTGCTTTGTAGCCTTATCCTAATGGAAGCTGACACAATGCTTAGATAAAATGAAGAAATGTCTTCTTGGAAAAGTAATACTTAAACTTATTTCTGATAGCAATCAGAGTTAATTTTGATATTTTTCTACTTTCCTTATTTTAAGTTTTCCGTTATTAGATGATTCAGCAATGACGATAAAGTCATTAACAAAAGAACTTCTTTTCTCTGAAGCAATATTTTAGGCGTTTTTCTCCTCCCTTTTTCTGCAAAATATTTAATATTTGACAATTAAAATTGACATATAGAAACCTCATCAGTTTTCACCATAAATTTCCATAATTCACCCACCAAAAGTTTTTGATTAAAAAAACCTTCACATACACATAGTCTTACGCCACAACATGTTTTCGCAATGGGCAGCAAACATCTTGTTTTTGTTTTGATTAGCTTTAAATCAAATTTTATATTTTTAAGTTCCTAGGGAGTGTTTTTAAAGATTTTGTGTTAGTTTTTGAAAGGTTATATTTTCTTTTAAATCATGAGATGCGACTTTATATATTGCCATCCACAAGAAAAGTGACACAGTTCGACAAAAGTAAAGTTCACAGGATGCAATCGCAGATTGTAACACGAAATTCTAGCACTTATGCCGTAAAAATATGTATAAAAGTGTAAAATCCATAAGAATGAAGAGGTAGATGAGGTTTTGAGGATTAATTTTACACCCACACGAAATTTGTCCCTCTTCTCTGGACTGGAATTGATATATAGCCTAATAAAGCGATTTTCCGCATAACTACATTTATGAAAATTTTCCTACAGAAAAACGCACCTATAGCAAACATATTAATGGATTTAAACGCAAAATGAATTTTGGAAATTGTGTCCGTTTTCTTGCGGGTTAGTGATGTAATAAGCGATGAATGCACTTTTGTAGGGTATGCACTTTAATTTTCTCCATTCAAAAGAACAGTGACGTTACTTTCCTTTTATTAATCATGTCACTTATTTTACGTGTAAAAGGATTACAACCATCATTTTACACCTTTTTTTAATAATCGAGTAAGAGTATTTCTCTTTGTAAAGTGCCATACATCCAATATTTATTTTCCAGTAACATTTCAAAGTTAATAAGGTTTTTAATGTGTTCCGAATTGATGGCATATATGTATTAATTTTTTTCATTTAAATGTAAATCTTAAAGAAAGTTAAAATTGTTACATAAATTCATGAACAACCTCCATAAATGCGATGAATATAGCAGTTGTTGCATATTTTATTTTAATGTTGATTTTTCTTGTAAATAGGCCATGGTGAATGAATTAGCGACTGATAGGGATAACGCCGTGAACCGTGTGAGGGAGCTGCAGCTTCAAAAAGTCCTGGCCAATGTTCAAGTCGGCGTTATCCCAGTTCCTGATCAACCTGCTGCAGTAGCAATTCAGTAAGTAATTTTTTTAATAAGGAAAGTCTCCTAAAAGCGCATACCCAAGCTATTTTGAAAAACAAAATTCAAATGAAACTACTTATGTAAGTAATAAAGGATAAGTCATATGTAGCAGTGGAATTCTGGAATAAAAATCTGTAAAAAAATCAAACACTTTGGAATGTTTGGCGCGAAAAGGCGAACGCTCGGTGCAATTTTGCGAGCAATACCTTTCCCCAAATGCAAGAGAATTTAATGTATTTGGAAATCGCCAGTTAAATGTCTGTTTAAATGTGAAGTATTTAATGAATTTAAATTTAAACGATGGAAGAGTTTATCGTTTTATTCTATAAACTTACAATAACTTACTTAATATATATATGCAATTTGTGTGCAGCTGAAGTTATTTAAGTTTACACTATTGCACAGTCTATATGAGTTTTAAGTTTTTTTAAAGTAACTACCTAGTTAAGAAAGCTTTTCTATCCAATTCGATACAGAATAAGTCGTTGTTTGCATGGCAACAATAGTATTATCTTGTTATCTCCGATACTAACAATATCGAAGTCACTGACAGTGCTCAGAATCTGATCTTAATTTTCAGTTTGAAGCAATTTTAATCTAATTTTGTTATAAACCGTCGTGTCTTTACACGATTGGTAAATTTCATTATAGGTACCGTAATTTCCCGTGTATACGCCGCAGCATAGTTGTCTTTTTGATACCGGAAATTTTATTTAAAAAAATGAAGTCAAATAAATGCTAAGCAAAAGCATGTTACATTTTATTTAAAACTAATTCTGGTAGGAAATCGAATTATCTGAGCTACGCGGCATATACACGGGAAATTACGTTACATATAAATTTATATGACAAGTCTGTAGTTATAAAAGTGTATTTAAGTAACAGTCACTTAAACTAGATAAGTATGAGGATAAGAATTTTTTTTCCTTAGAAATGCCATACATAGTAAAAACGTATTTACATATAATTTTTTCATTGTGTCGCCAACCAGCGGTAAATCGCCAACTAAAAGAAATTTTCATTATTTTTTACGGACAATCTTTCGAGATTTCGCCGTAAGCTTTTCTATAAACATACATATATCCTTATGAGAAGAACATTCTGTGATGTTTTGAAATTTTTCTGAGTGTGCTTATGGAGGCCTTCCTTCTATAAGTATTAACATTAAACATATCGCAAAGGTTCAAATTATCCTTTTAAAATTTTCTTCCATAACATTCATGATTTAACACACATTGATCGAAAACATCTCTTATAGATGAACTTTTTTAATGGAAATTCTGTAGCGATTTTAACATTGTATGCGGGACACGTAAAAATACGTTTTTGTGGGTTGGGGACAGAAAATATTACTGGTACCGGAAATTTTGTACGGACGAAAAAAAGGTGTAATCCAAGCATGCTTGCTTCTTATTGGTTGTGAGTAGGTTTTAATTTACAGTGGCATTTGTGAGCGTAAATTTAGTGCTCATTTTCGAAAAAATGCCCGCATACAATGTGTTAATACCCTCTTTTATAGGTATGACAGCAGCTAAAGTAGGAAGTGATATTTCGGTAAAACTTAAAATACGAAAACACAACAGTTATGTAAAAGTAAAGAAATTTTGTGTACAAAGGAAGACTACTTTTTTTTAAAGAAATTAACATACCTAGTGAATTTTTATTTTTTTAAATTCCGAACTATCAATTTGTCGAACAAAATTTTAGCTGCTGCGAAAGCTGTTACAAAAAGTATTAGCATCGCTTCAATATTTCTGGAAAATGAAGAATAAAAATCTATATTTTCGTTGATAAATTTCAGTTTAGCGTCTAAGTGCGATATCTAAATGGTTAATCTTCAGTAATCGGGTCCAAATGATGTATTTGAGCAAATTTTATTTGGGAAAAAAGGGATATTCACGTTCACTTTATGGTGACTCATCAGTTTTTAACTTTAAAAATTTGTTTTTGTTCTTTCATTTTTAGCATTTATAACAAATTAGTGCAGCTCCTAATCTTAAAGAATATAAACCACATAAATTTGGTTAAATTATAATCACGTTTATTGAAATTGTACATGTTTATTTTAGCATTGTGTCCAAATAACTTTTTAACTTTATATGCGCTTTTCTAAAAATTGTTTTGCTATTTGTGCAGAATGCAAAAAAAGGATCGTCTACAAAACAAATCATTTCTTTTTCATAGATCTGCATAAAATATCACATCCGTTCTCAGCACCTATCTCTTTCTCAATTAGAAGACGTAAATTTTAGTTCCTGCAATTAGATTGTCCTCAACTTTCATACACCTTTACCGCCTGGTTCTCATTAGAATATTTTCATTCAATTTGTTTTGTTCAACTGTATATACACACTGTATTAAAATTGTTGATATTAAAATTTAAGTTGCAGAATTGTATATTTATTAAAAATATGAAAAAGTATTTTTTACGTACAATGAAACCTCTGTGTGACCACCTCCTTGAAAGCTAATTTTTTTTCATAGAACGAAATTTATTCTCTTAGGGTCAATACTAATTTTACCTCCATTCAGAGACCATCCCAGCTGAACTCCCTCAATGAGCGACCTTTCTTTGAAGAAAATGAAACAAATTCCGTTTTTTCCTGGTCACATGAAGGTCTTATTAGAAAAATAATTCCGGAGAGCGCATTATTCATCAAACTTCTAAACTAAGTTAAGAAATTTTTTTATTCCGGTAACTGGTAAGTGTTTAAACCCCTTTGTGCCTTTTTAGGCAATGAATTTAACTCGAAAGACAAATTAAGAATGACGGTCAATAAACTCCTCCGCCCTATTTTGTCAGGAAACTGTTAAAGAAATAGATAAATTAATGAAATCGTCATTTGTTCCCGTCCAAAAAAAAAAAAAAAAAAAAAAAAAAAAAATGCATTTATTTACTGAACTTCGAAAGGACTTGGAAATAAAAGTTATAAAAGATAAAACCGTAAAATCAAAGCAAACGCCAGTGTATTTATTTTTTATACTCTAGAGTAATTAACTTTTGTTTTGATACTTAAATTTTCATATTTTTTCCTCATGTGAAAAATAAATTCTAGTAACATTACCTTTTTTTAACAATTAAAATCTAGATTTAAACATGACCTCCATTAAGAGACCACCTCTCGGAGCGACCCATTTTTATTGGAGCGGAACGTGGTCTCTTTAGGGAGGTTTTACTGTATAATGTCTTTGTTTGTATGATTGATATTGCCACCAGTACCGCATACGGTGCGTGAAATTCTTGAATTGAATCCGTATTAAATTTGAACAGAATTTTTTTACCTTATCCAATCATTAATTTTCAGTTATTCAATACGGCGGAAAATTTTATTCAGAAATACTTGAGCTTAAAAATGAAAATAAATATAATGGACGCGAAGGGCTTAAAATTTAAGTCCCTTTAAAGAGAATCTCAAAAATATTTTAAAAATATCTCTTGCAGTAAATCACATTTTCTGAAATTCATAAACCATAAGAATCCATAAAAATAGGATTACCTGTTCGTAAGAATAGCCATATCGCTCAGAAAAGTGACACATCTCGACAAAAGTAAATTTCACAGGAGAGGCAAAATAAAATTTCCTGAATTTTACTATAAGATGAAATTGCAGCGCTTAGCTGTGCATGCAAGGAATAAAAACGTGTGTAAAAGGGTAAGCCCCTCAACCCCTTAACGGTCGCATTAAATTACGGTTTAAAAATTCAAATTGCTTATTGGCACCACTCTTTTGAATAAGAAATGTTCACCTTATTTAATGACAGGTAAAATGATACCATAGTAAAGCCAATTACACTATTTTATAAAACCGGTTGGGATCAAACAAAAAAGAATAAAATGAATAAAAGACACAGCCCGTGAATATGACGGGAGCGAGAATTAAGGGGTTAAGAATGAAGACGGATTAGGATGTGGTTTCGAGGGTTCGGTAAATGTGCCTCCACGAACAATCCAGTCCTCTTCTGTGGTCACAAATGGACATACAGCGTAATAAAGGGATTTTCCGTATAACTACACTTATAAAACTTTTTGTGTAGCAAGTTTCCTATTACAAACCTATTAGTAGAATAAAACTCGAAATGAATTTTTGCGATATGTCACTTTTCTTGCGGGTGAGCGATATGTTCTCTTAAAGAATATCGTAGTCTGATTGTACTATAAATTATCGTTCTGTCATTCGCGCAATAATTATTGATTTAGATATCATTCAAGCATATCTTTGAATGTAACTATAAACATAAAATTTTATATTTAAAGTTTGATTAAAAATTTAAGCTTGTTGTTTTGTCTAAAAATTTTAAAATAAACTTTACTAATTTGCCCAGTACAAACAAGTTACCTTTTTTTTTTCACAATGAACTTCTGGTTGTCATAAGAAGCGTTTTGTCCACTTACTGACAAAAATGTGTCCTAAAAAGTAGTGCAGAACGCCGATGTCATAACAATAGTGGCAAATACCCACGCTTTTACTTTCTCTTGTGTCGCTGATATATTCACTTCTAAATATTGCATAGAATGTTTACAATATCGAATAGGAAAATAACGTATTTTCGAATGAAATTGCTTTTAAACTCAAACTCATTTTACTGATTTTTATGATCAATTTGTTCAATATTTTACAAGCATGACATGACATCGCGGTGCTTAAGGAGTGCCGCCGAGCGTAACCTCCAACTAAATATGAAAAAGAACTAAGGATGAATTTCGAAACAATGCACGGTCTAAAAGTATAATTTGGAAGCTCTGGTGGAGACCCTAGGGCCATTCCAGAGTTGGAAGCACGAGGTTAAATATAACCTTCAGAAAAAGTGGCGCATAAGGCATCCAAGAATTTTTGGTTGCCCTATACTTCGATGTCACTTCACCGACTGGCGTAGGCAAAAACGGAGAATGTAAAGGTAGTAGGGTACCAACGAGCACAGGAAAGCTATAGCATAAGGTAGCCAAGCCTATCTATCTCTAAACTTTAAAAAAACAAAGGGGGCCACATAGCTCACTAATTTAGATGTCAAGCCTAGAATATTTTTAAGCATTTCTTTCTTACAATTATGTAAATTAACTAGGCAGAAAGCGGTAGAGTTACAACAATTGGTAACTGGTGGTCCAATGAAAAATGATTTGATTAATGTTACATAAAGTTGTATTATGTTTTTAGAATTGTTTATTCATTTTATCCTCACACAGATTGATAAAATGTTTCAAGTTTTTATTTTTTTCCAGATTTTGTTTAGACCTTAAGTTAGTTCTTGCGAAAAAAATTCCCTTTTAAATGTAATTTAAACAGTAATGTAAAAAATGACCTTAGGGGAGACCGGGGGAATGGCGGCACTCGGGGTTATGCCACCCCCCCCCCTTTTCTAGTTCAAAAACTAACGACAGTTTGAGATAGTGATTTCCGCCTGCACTATAACAGCCTACAAGAGAAACAGTGCCTAGAGTGAGAATGGTTTTGTTGTCGTTTGCTTGTTCTAGTGAAAAATTTAGTTTTCATCTAGCTGTTTCTTATTTTGAAACTTCAAATGAGTAGAGGTAAACACCTTTTATTGAAACATTAGGTACTTAGGATAATATTACCCGTAATCTACATGCATTCGCCGACATTTTGATGCAATTTGTTGTAAAAGTTAGGTTTTTCTTTCAGCTTTGCTGGGAGTTTTCCACTATTTTGTCCTCTCAGGGTAATGCCGCCACCATGGCAAAGGGTGACTTTTCCAATTTGAGTTAAATTATAAGCTTAGCACATTAATATATCTAGCTTAAGGAACATTGTAATTATTCATAATTTTGATAAATTATTGCTTTCTAAACATTTTTAGTAGGTTATCCATTTCCTAGTATCCATTTTATGTATTTACTAGGTCATTACCCCGATACAGTGGCGGAATTACCCCAGTATCCTGGGTAATCCCACCACTGTACAGAAGTTGAAATTTTTTTTATGTGTGCTTACTTTACAGTTATGATTACGGTTAAATTTATACAGATACTAAAGATCATGATTTAGCTTTAGAATTTTTACTATTAAAAAATAAACATTTTTTTGAGGTGAAAAAAAATTAAATTCCCTTAAGGAGTCACCATTCCCCCGGTCTCCCCTATATTTACTTCTGAATATAAATTTTTATTTAAACAATTATCTATATATCGCAGGACTCAGTTTGTTCATTCAATATTGATAAAATAGTCAGCGTCAGATAAATAGTCCCATATCTCTAAAAATCTCAAATTTCCATTTCCATTTTATTTACTGATAGTTTTAACATTCTATGTCCTCATTGCTCAGTAAAGTTACAAAATATGCTTATAAAACTTATTTAACAGATGGAATGAATTTCTAGGTACTTTTATTTTACAAAAGCAATATTCATAGTATAAAAGCAAGGATTGATAACTTTCTAATTCTTTCGCTTCTTTGGTGTTAATAAAAGATGTTGAGTATGTTAATAAAAGACGAAGAATTCTATTTCTGCATTTTCGAATTCTATAAAGTACTGAAAAAAAATTGGAAATGGCGCAATTTGTAAATATTCTTTAAAACCCCTAGAAATCCAAATTTAGTTTAATTTTAACAGAGAAGAGAGAAATTCTAAAATTTCTTTAATGATTTCATAACTATTCTAATGTATTTTTGAAAAATCGGTGAAAGTTTTCAGTCTTGTTCAACAGTGCTTTTATATAAGAGCGAAACAAAAGTTCTAAAGTTTTGATTATCCTATTTACAGGGATCAGGGACCAGCCGCTGCAGTGGTGGATCCTCCACCTCAAGACCAGCCAGAACGCATGGACGGTAAGTCATGTTTTTTAATAAAAGATTGAATGTCACGCGTTTTGGAGCTGGATTAAGTTTACGATCACTTAAAATAAATATCCCCATTTATTGAAATACTCATTGTTTTTGTTTTTCGACTTTACAGACCACGCCCAGCAACGTGTGTCTCTCCCCCACAAGACGAAGGGCAGCGATCATCCAGTTCTGGGGTAATTATCCATACAATTATCTGTTTATCTGTATATTTATGTATTTTTTAATCCGCAACAGTTATTTTCTATATTATACTTTATGGAGTTAAAGTTGTTTTGTTTTATGTTTTTAGGAACCAGAAAGACAAAGACCAGAGGTAGATGTCGGACAAGCTGGTTCCCCAGAAGCAAGAACCAGATCTCCCCCCCCTCCATTGAATACACCTCCCAATTCTCCCCCCTCATCTTCTCGCCTCCTCATCCTTCTTCAACTTTTTCTTCTGCTGACTCTGTTTTTCTCCCTGCCGTTCCTGCTGTCATCCCTCCTTCTCTACCTCCTGCAGCAACCCAGGCTCCACCTGTTGCAATCCCAACACCTCAACAACCAGCCTGGACGAGGGGTAGACGACGTACGTATAATATCGGTTTTCTTCTCTGACATACTTTTTTTAATCTCATAATTCCGGACCCTATTAGGCCGGGCATAGAGCCTACGCTACTCGGCATAAAAGTCCGCATTCTCAACTCAAACTAATGGACGTAATAGTCGAAGACCCGACAGCACGAAAACCTGTTATCAAGCACAAGAAAAAAACCTTTATTTTAAGGAAGAGTAGAAGTAGGGGAATCTAATGATCAATGTCTGCCGGTAGTAAAGTGATGCATAAGCCAAAAATTAATACCGCCAGTTGTTGACTCGTAGGTTTATCATTGTGTTTGTCCTATTCAAAGGTATAAAAACATGGAGGATATTTGTGCGTCAAACACAATGATAAACCTACGAGTCAACCACTGATGGTATTAATTTTTGGCTTATGCACCACTTCACTTCCGGGAGACATGGATCATTACATTCCCCTACTTCTACTCTCCCATAAAATAAAGGTTTTTTTTCTTGTGCTTGATAACATTGGTTTTTGTGCTGTCGGCTCTTGGACTATAATTTTAGCAAAATTTTTGTTTACATTTCAATATTTTTTTAAGTTTTCTTTTTCCATAGAATCGCAGAAGGCAAAGTCAAATACTATAATTTTTTTCATTTTTTTTCCATTTTTCTATCTATAACAAAAATATTGTAATCGAAATTTTTATCTACTTCCAGTTTTTGACGCATTTGCACGTTTTTAGAGGTCAGATTCCGAAAAGGCGTTTTTACAATGTTTCTGTCCCGTCTCCGTGAGTCGTCTTTGTATCATCAAATATATGAAATTATGCATAAAACTTAATCAAACTTCATATGTTTTTGGCTATGGCCAACAGATCCCAGTTGAAATTGAGGATGTTCAACCGGATGGGGGCGCTGTAATGGCAATTTCAATCTTCATATATACGTATATATATTCGATTATGGCTATCGGGTCACAGTGGGAATTCGGGATATTCCCCCGGAAGTACGCTGTGTTATAACGTATTTTGTACGAATTTTCTTTTTTATCGTAAAATATTTAAATTTATGGATGGAATTGAACCAAACTTCATACATATATTCTTTACTACGGACGTCAAGTCCCTGTTGAAAATGGGAATATTCCATATTTTTGTGGGATTTTCTTCATTTCTTGCTGTTCGTCGAATTTTTCGGCGGAATTTTGATAAAATGAAATAGGTTGTGGTTTATATAAATTTTGGTGAATATCGGCCTGAATTATCATTGTGATAACATTTTCTTTTCTTTTGTGGTCACACAGTAGGTTTTGAAAATAAATCATACTGAAATCCCAAATTCATCCGTTTAGGATCAATTTTCCTTATTTGTAATAAGCAAAAATTTTTGCTTCTGAAATAATAATAAAATTTTTTTTTGAAATATTAACTCAGATAGGACAAAAATTTTGGGATTGGCACACCCGACTTCTTTATATTTTGTTGGACTTTTATTTGAAGAAAGATTTAAATTACAAAATAGTTTTTTTTAACCTGAATGTGTTGTCAGAATGAATATGCATCCAAATTTAAAACATTAGAATGATTACAACGTTTGATATCGAACTTAATGTATGCAAAGAGTGATCAAAAATATTGAAATGGAAATGAAAAAATTGTAAAGAACTCTTCAGTTGGTTTAACGGTTACTTTTGAATTTCGTTGCGTGAATAATTTAAGGCTCTTAATGAGGGCTCTGTTTCTTAGTGTTACATTTGTCGATTTTGAGTTTCTGCTTTTTATCACTTTGCTGTTTATTGTAGTTCTATATTTGTTTTAGTGCGACAGCGGCCTCTGAAGGATTATTCTGATGAAAATTACTTCCGAAACTCAGAGATAGCCTGTGTCTTCAGACAGAAGAAGAGGAGGAAGTAAATACAGAATTGAAATCTTGGGATATTTTGCATTTTACCACATAGTGCGCTGCATTTATCTGCATTTACCGTGTACATTCATTTATCCGTTCCTTTTTAAGGTGTATATCCATACAGTTTACTTTAAGAAATATTTAGAGCTGCCTTGCTTATAGCTATACTTAGACATTTTCCGTATTTTTACTCCCTTCTACAACCTTAGCATTGAAAGTATCATTTCAGTAATATGTATTAAATATGGTGAATAGAAAGTATACCGTATTTTCGAAATCATGCTCCTAACCTTATCAAAAGTCATGGGGCTTTATTTGTGTATTCTCTTTTCTCCCTCTCTTCTCTATCACTATCTCGCTCTCTCCCCCCCCCCTTCTCAAATTCTTCTCCCTCTTTCTTACTTCTATCTGTACACTTCTCTCTCTCTCTCTCTCTCTCTGTCTGTCTTACTCTCTGTAAACTCTTTCTCCATCCTGTAAATGGCCATAACTACAGCATCTGTTGTCTTCTAATGTTTTTTGTGCGGAGGTACAGGAACAAGGTACTTAATATTATCCAAAGGAAAAAGTCTAAAAGAGTTATATCAGTTGATCGAGGGAGCCAGGAAAAAGCACAATACGCCGATGCTGTAGCTCAATTTTCCAATCAGGGGAGTACCTCGTCTTTTTGGAAGACAGAATACTTGGAATCAGCAGGTATGATGAATGTATCATTTAAAGTAGCCCTGTATATTTATTAAATATTTTAAGTTCTAACATACTTATTTCCTTTGCATGCATTTTCTAATTAAATTTTCAAATGTATGTGCACATAGCTGCCAACTTTTAGGCTATTTTTCTACAACTAAAATTGTATAGAAAAGTTTTACTCGTCTAAATGTACAATTTAAATAAGGGAGAAACTTCTGTTAAATTTTCGCAAGCTGGGCATTTCGCATTTAATCTCGGATAAAGCTCAAAATGTCTTTACATACAAGGCGGAATGTGCGCGTCCTGCTGGGTCCAGTAAGAGTCTGCTTTTCCCTGTCATCCGGTTGTTGCCTGATGAGTGGTTCTGGTGGGTGATGCAATTTCAAAGGACCGCACAGTGGGACGTTTTGATGATCTAGGTGGACAAAATTATTTTGTTGAAATTTAATTGGTTTTTGCTGATGTTTTTAATGCATCACTAATAAAATACTCGGTAATAAATTTTTGGTTATTTAACAACGTCTTAAAATAAAAATACAGGGTGCCCCACCCTCTTAACTGCCGAACGACTGCATCTAGGCTAGATTAATATTAACACAATTATTCTAATTGGTAAACAAATCATATTAGATCTAAATTTCCAACTGGGCGAAAAACGTCCGGACCAGGATTCGAACCCGGGACCTCCTTACTGAAGCCGCCAGTGCTCTGCCATCTGAGCTATCCCGCACGATTCTGACCGAACTTTTTCACCCAGCTAACCTTGATGAAAAAGGGGTGAAAAAGTTCGGTCGGAATCGTCCGGGATAGCTCAGATGGCAGAGCACTGGCGGCTTCAGTAAGGAGGTCCCGGGTTCGAATCCTGGTCCGGACGTTTTTCGCCCAGTTGGAAATTTACATCTAATATGACTGCATCTATGTTCATAAACGTGGTGTCTAGGTATAGTAAAGAGGCTATGCGCTACTAGATGAGGCCGCTTACAGGTGCGCATGGTACAATATGGCGGCATTAGCGTTCCAATCGCAAAAACGGTTCGAAATTTGGGATAAAGGTGAATGACGACACCTTGTGAACATGAATGCAAAATAAATCTCGTTTTCGAGATAGCAATACTAGCTCAGCTGTTTTGCACCAGATGGGTAATGCATAGCCACTTTACTATACCTAAACACCACTTTTATGGCTATAGCTGCAACCGTTCAGCCATTAAGAGCGTGGGAAGAACTTTAGTGGGCACCCTGTATAATGCATTACAAATAATCCGTTAAACATACTTTTTTTACAATTAAGTAAACATTAATTTCTTTTCTGTATTTTTGTCTGCTCAGAATCGCTCAAGAAATTTGAGTAGTCATCCTGAAAAATAAATTTTTTTAAATAAATTCATGTTAAAAGCTCTTTAATGTTTTGTGGTAACCTGTAAAATATATAAATGCTGCAAAAATTATTTTCGGTTGAAAAATTGCTGTTGTGTGAATAAATAGCCTATATAAATTTTATTCCATTTGAAATATTTCTGCATATAGACGATAATGTATCCGGATTTTTTGTGTCCCTGTTGAAGAAATACAGGTGCTACGCACTTTGTTTTTAATTTAAAAAATGCTATTCTGTATCTCTATAGTAATTTTGTTGAAAGCTAATTAAATTTCCTACTTTTTAGAAACAATCTTTCCGCGATCTTCTTTTGTGTAGCCCTGTAACAAATGCATAATTTTTAAGTTAGTCAAATTGTAATTTAATAGAATTGTCATCGGAAAAACATAGGCAAAATTTCAGCTCAATCAGATAGTTGAAAGTGGTTTAAAATTGTCTTGTAAGATTTGAACTAATATTTTGTCCCTGTAAAAAAAAAAAAAAAAGCGTAACTGCTACGTTCTGTAAATTATAATCTTGCATTGTCATCATAACTACATATCCTGAGCAAAGTTTCAGTTCAGATTACTGAAACTGGTTTAAAATTAACTTGCAAGTTTTAATCTAAATTTTTGTGAAGCCCTGTAGAAACAGTATTCTAAATAAACTTCTACGTTCTTTAAAGTATAATGATATTGTATTGTCATTCAAATTACACATGTTTTCATTGTTTCGGCTCAATAGGATAATTAAAAGTGGTTCAAATATGACTAGTAAGATTTAAACTAAACATACATACATGCACTGCAAGTTAATATGATGCTTGTTTATTAATAAAACTTAATAAAACTCTTGCAAATGTTTGCTAATCAAGTTTCCAGTACTTTAGAAATGGCACTTAGGTTTAAAACAATGCTTATTGCTGAAGAATGCTGAATAATATGTTAAAATCAAGTTGAATTTTGTAAACATCAAGGATTATCCAGAATTATAACCTTTGAAAAAAGCAGTTAAGCGAGTTTAATATCGCTTATTTTAAAACAAAAATGGGTTAAATCTAACCTTTAATAAACCTGTGACATACGTTCAGCAAACTCGTGCTTTCAAATAAAACGGAATAGTCACGATGTGCTTTCAAACTTAGAGGAAGCTTGTGCAACTTCTGAAACTCCCTCAAACCAACTGCGCAAATGGCTTCTTTATAGGGCTGTTCAAGGTGACGTCACAAACAGGTTTTTGATGCTGCTGTAGGACAGCTATCGCTACCTTTATCAATGCTTTTCTGTTTGTGTGTCCTACAGCTTTCTTCATTGTTCTCCGGTAAAAGTCACGTGATGTGAACTGCTCTATGGTCATAATTAATCGACACCTCCTGATTTTTCCCGGCAAAAGTCGTACGGAACTCTAAAAAACATACTTTCAGCTTCCAGTACACGCGGTTTTTTCAAATTCCGAGATAATCGGAAAACTTTTGCCCAACTAGATCATCAAAACGTCCCACTGTGAACCGGTCTTTTTTATAAAGAGAAAATAAATTTCGTGAGGTCTTTTCCTGGGTAATTCTGACAGATATCCGTCTAATAAAAAATTGTCAACATAGATAGTTTCTCATTTTTGCATACCGGAAGTTAGAAGCAGCCTCGAAAGATAGAGTATATGTGACATAAGTTCTCTCCATGAGAGTTCCTTTTATATTAATTTTAAATCAAGAGTACTTTTTACCCCATAATAACATACAAGTTGTTTGCGCATGAATGATTGAGCCATGTGCGTCTTGTCATTGATTTATACAATGGGAGCGAATAATTGTGTCGTAATGATAAATAATTGTACACATCTGTTAAGTCTTCTCTTGTGAAAGACTAACGACTCCAAAGATACTTTTTCTCAATATAATCGAGTAGATTGACCTAGAATGTGAATTGCAGATTTCTGCAATCAGTAGTATAATGAAAATCCTAAAATAACGCGGGTTCGTCTCAATGCTATGCAATTAGGGGATTTTAGCGACGCGCTGAACCCATCACCTCACATTGATCCCATTTGTAACATACACTGCTGTGCCAACAGTAGGAGGTCTGTCTACATTGAAAAGCACGTAGCTGGCAACGCGAACAGCGTTACTCTGGAAATTTTTCTCACAGACTAACATGATATCCAAAGATATATTAGAAATAAAATCCTTCAACTCAGTCTTGACGTATAAGACCGATGTCATTCCCATATGCCAACTGGGAGATAATTAAAATTTCTTGACATGTTGCAACAAACTGTGTTAAAAATGCTTCTTTCTATAAATCGAAAATTATTCAAAGGCTTTATATGAAACGTTTCACTTGTACTAACTCGGACAGCAGAGTAATGTCTAGCTGTCTTCTGAAATTGTAAAAGTTCATTCTAACAGAATAAAAGAAACTCTGTATGCTGCTCGTATCTAAAACGTTTCGAACGAATTTCACAAAATTTGGCTTCTATACATAGTCGAGCATAAGAAAGCGATCTAGCTATGTTTCTGATTAGTTAAAATTTGTTTTATGTGTTTAAAACAAACTCTGTACTGAAAATGATAGTTTAAATATCAATTTCCATGATTTTTATGAAATAAGCTTTATTTCGAAAGGAGTAGGGGAGACCGGGGGAATGGCGACACCTTAAGGGAATTTAATTTTTTTCACCTCGAAAAAATGTTTATTTTTTAATAGTAAAAATTCTAAAGCTGAATCATTATCTTTAGAATCTGTATAAATTTAACCGTAATCATAACTGTAAAGCAAGCATACATAAAAAAATATTTTTTAAACCTCTGCACAGTGGCGGGATTACCCAGGACACTGGGGTAATTCCGCCACTGTACCGGGGTAATGCCGCCACTCTTTAATGACCTAGTACATGCATCAAATGGATACTAGGAAACACACAACCTACTGAAAATAGTTAGAAAGTAATGTAATTGAGCAGAATAATGGTTAAGCTTACAATTTACTTCATATGGCAAAAGTCACTCTGCTGAATCGGCTCCACTACATTAAAATGAGGCCATTTCTCACCCGATTTGCATGGCGGCGGCATTACCCCGAGAGGACAATATGACGTGTTGGAAAACGTCACAGTGTAAGTAATTTTATGTCCAACATCACTTCGCTTGTGAAATGACAATTTCCTCGTGATATATGCAACGCGTTTCTTTTAGTTGTGAAATATGTTCCAAGATGGCGACACTTCCCTGAGTTATCGTGGCGTAAGGTCACAAACTAAAGAAGGATTGTGTAAAAGACTTGTGTTTCGAAAAGGCGTCAACAGATCGCAGCACCACAGAACTTTTCTGATAGACTGATTTTAAATAGAACCTTTTTGCTTATTAAGCAGACTGTATTGTTTCAAGTTTTTTTTTACTCTGTTTTAACTCTTGTGGGCCCCTTTTACTTCTTCACTTCAAGGCCCGATTTCGTGAGGCCAAGACGCACGGTTTTTTCGTGCGTTAACTCTTTGTTCAATGGAAGACTTGCATCTCCTACTGGAATTCCAATGTTATTACTTTCATAGTATCCATATTTAACCCTTTTATTTTATTCTTTTTTAGTGTGTATGTGTGTACATCCATGTAACCCTGAATTCGTCGTGCATTAAATAGTTTTTTCTCTACAAGTGCATCTGCATCATTCTAAGAAGATATTTTTCACGATTTATAACATCTACTCAATAAATAAAAAATATAGGTTGTTTTCACATGAAGGAAACCAGCGTATGTCTGCTTTACCAGAAAGGTAAGAAAATAAATTTCTATCTTTCATTATTAATGAAAAAACTTTTGGTATAACAATTTTATATTTATACTGGGTCCTTAGCTTCACGCTAATCGCGAACTCACCCCTTCTAGATATTTTAATAGATTATGAGGGCTGAGTTGAAGGGGAAAGTAAATAAATAAATAAATAAATAAAAAACCCAGTAATAAAAATTTGTTTATCTGATTGTGATAAAATGATGAACAAGATGCACATATGAGATATGAAATATTGAAATATATACATGAAAATAAAAATAAATGTGCATGAATAAATAACGATATATATAATATCGCAAAAAGAGTATTATTGTGAACGAATATTGATTGATTATTGTGAATAACTGATCATTTTATTTATATTTATGAATATATTCTAAGAAATTATTTTAAGAAAGTCACAAACTTCTTATAGTAAATATATTTGTTATCAAAGAATTTATAAAACTTGAATAACACGCTATGTCTGCCACAAAAGAAATTACGGCAGTAGAGAAACTAAATGATAATAATTACAATCATTGGTGTTTCAAATTAGAAAATCTGTTAACCTTCCGTCTACCAGACGGGTCCATTGGACCCGACATGTACATTCAAAATATTTATTCAAACCAGAAATTTCTTCAAAACAAACTAAATGTATAAATCAGACAATAATAAGTTAAATAAACAAATTAAATAGTTTTAAGTAAAAATTCTGGTGTAGAATGTTTTTATAAAACTTGAGTAAAATTTCCGGTAGTTCTAGGGTTAATTAAAGACGATTTATTTAAATATATAACAGAATCTCCACCTGCCACACCCGATGATACATATACTAAAAACGCGGCTAAGGCGAAAGCCATAATTTGTTTGTGCATTGAAAATACACAAATCGTGCACATCAGACATTTGACATCTCCCAAAGAAATTTGGGAAAGATTAAAAAGTGTTCACCAAAGGGCGAATTTATCATCCAAATTATTACTTTTGAGGAAACTATATTCGCAAAGGCTCAATGAGGGCGGAGACTTAAATCTACATATCAACAATATTTTAACTATCCGCGACAAACTCGCTGCCATTGGAGAGCTCATAAATGATTCGCACATCGTGGCTCTTATGCTTTGCAGCTTGCCTCAGTCATATGCTCCTCTTATAACGAGCATGCAGGCTAGAGACGAAAAGGATCTAGACCTCGAGTTTGTGAAAAACAAACTCTTTGTGAAAAACAAACTCATCGACGAGTACTCTCATCGAATCGAATACAAAAACACCAGCACACGACCAAGGGACACAGCATATAAAATAATAAATAAAAGAAACAAAAAATATTGCAGCTTCTGTCAACGAGATGGGCACGCTCGTTCAGAATGTTACAAATTGAAAAACAAACAGAAAAACAATTACCAAAGAAGTGAAAATTATAACAGTAATAAATTTAACAACCATGCCAACTTTAAAGCCAATTCGGTAAACCCCAAAAATCAACACAATGGTAGTAAAACCGACTCCTCGAATTTTTTCTTTAACAGCAAATCAAATATAGAGGATGAGGTCAACCAATCGATCATTCCTCTCTTCCCAGTGGAAAACAATTTTGAAATTGAGTCAGTAAAAATTAACCAAACACAAACAACAGATCCAAACACATATATCATTGACTCGGGTTGCACCAGGCACGTTGCATCAGCAAAAACAAATTTTGCTACATTCACAACCGGGAATTTTGGGAATATAACAATCGCTAATGGAAAAAGGCTTAATTCGGAAGGTATGGGGGACGTAAAAATAAAAACAGACAAAAACCACTACATTACACTAAGAAACGTCTTATACTGTCCAGAACTAAAGGACAATTTATTGTCAGTTAAGAAAGCCACTGAAAATAATATAAAGGTAATTTTCGAGAAAAATGCATGTTTATTTGTCAAAGATGATAATATAATCTTGACAGCTAAATTAAATGATAATCTCTACGTATTAAACCCTGAAGATGATTACGGCTATACTATAAGTACTCAAACTTTCTGTAACAATACAAATTGTATTTCATTGTGGCACCGAAGACTCGGACACAAAAATTTTGATGATATTAAATACCTTGTTAATCATGAATTAGCCAATGGGATAACAATTAACAAATGTAAACATGACACGCGATGCACCAAGTGCATTGAAGGAAAACTTTCCGCTCTGCCCTACCCTAAAGTAGCCACAAACAGAAGCAAAGACATCGGTACCCTCGCACATTCCGATATATGTGGCCCCATGAATACTGAAACGATAGGAGGGAAAAGGTACTTTATAACATTCACGGATGATTATAGCAGGTACACAATAACATACTTAATCGCGCATAAATCGGAAGCCGTTATCAAACTGAAAGAATACATAGCGCTAACAAAAAATAAATTTGGCAAGTTGATAAAGGCAATCAGGTCCGATAACGCAAAAGAGTATATCAGTGACGAATTTGAAAACTGCCTGATAGAAAACGGGATAGAGCGTCAATTGAGTGTTCCCTATTCTAGCCCACAGAACGGTGTTTCAGAAAGAAAGACTAGAACGATAGTGGAAATGGCTAGAACCATGTTGTCGGACGCCAAGTTACCTAAGCAATTCTGGGGGGAAGCTGTCATGTCCGCCACCTACCTCATCAACCGTCTACCAACAAAGGCTAACAAAAATAACATGACACCCTATGAACTTTGGCATAAAAGAAAACCCGATCTCTCGAACATCAAAACATTCGGATGTAAGGCATTTGCCTATGTCGACAAACCTAAAAGAAATAAATTAGATGAGAAAGCCATCGAGGGAATAATGTTGGGATATGATTTCAGAAGCAAGGGCTATAGGATATATACGGGTGAAAATAAAATTATAATATCTAGAACCGTAAAATTCTTCGAAGAAGGTATAAAAGATGAGGAAATTATACCCGCCAAAGAAAATCAAAACATCGAACAAACTCCCGCAGATAATATTGAAATTGATCTAGAAGAGCGCGACGATGATCAGAATAACACCCCGACCGATACATCCCTTGAGCCGAGAAGATCGCAGAGACAAAATCGTGGTGTACCACCTAACCGTTATGGAATAAGCGCAAACCTGTGTCAAATTCAGGAGCCAAAGTCATGGACAGACCTACAAAATATCAATGACGCAGAAACTAAAGATAAATGGCTAAAAGCCACTAGTGAGGAAATAGATTCTCTGAAGCAAAATAATACTTGGAGATTAATAAAACCTATCCCGGGAAAACGCGTCATAGGTTGTAGGTGGACGTTTAAGGCAAAAAGGGGAGCCAACGGGTCTATAGAGCGATATAAAGCCAGATTGGTCGCTAAAGGATATGCTCAAAAATATGGAAGCGATTTCGACGAGACCTACGCACCCGTTGTAGCGCATACCACCCTACGAGCATTCTTAAACGCAGCGGTGTACAAAGATCTTAAAATAACTCACCTAGATGTCAAAACTGCTTTCTTACATGGCGATTTAGAAGAGGAGGTTTATATGCATCAGCCAGAGGGATACATAACAAAAGGGGAAGAAGATAAAGTCTGTAGTTTAAACAAAGCGATTTACGGCCTTAAGCAGGCAGCTAGGGCGTGGAACCAAAAAATAAGTAAATCTCTAAAAGAACTAAATTTCGTTGAATGCGCGTCAGACAAATGTCTGTACAAAAGAGTCCAAGATGGAAAAATCGCATACATAATAGTGTATGTTGATGACATCTTAGTCGCAGGAGACAAAACAGACACACGAAATATACACTGAATTATCAAAGCAATACGAAATCAAAAATTTGGGTCAAGTAACACAATATTTAGGCATAAACATAAAGGAAAAAGCAAACGCTAATCTAGAATTAGACCAGGAACACAAAATAATACAAATCGCAGAAAAATTCAATTTGTTAAATGGTAAGCCTACGTATACACCCATGAATACTAACTACTTTAATCTAGATCCAAACGGGAAACTAATGGGAGATAACGTAAAATTTAGACAGGCTATAGGAGGGCTTCTATACATTGCAACTTTAACTAGACCCGACATAGCATCAGTCGTTAACATCCTGGGAAGAAGGAATGAATCCCCAAGGGAAGTCGATTGGCAAGCTATCGAGAAATTAATTAGATATCTGCTTACTACCAAAGATCTTAAATTCGTCATAGATAAAACAAAACCTCCAATCCTAACGGCATATAGCGATGCCGATTGGGGGAACGACAGAATAGACAGGAAATCAACCACTGGAAACTTGTTTAAATTAGGAAATAATATATTGGCATGGTCATCGAGGAAGCAGAGTTGCACAGCACTCTCCTCCACGGAAGCTGAATATATCGCTGCCTCTAATGCAGGTCAAGAGATTTCGTGGTTGTTAGACCTGTTAAATGACCTCGAACTGTGTCAACAACTACCCGTAACGTTGTACGAAGATAACTTATCAGCCATAAGATTGACCGAAAACGAAAAGGCACAGACAAGGACTAAACACGTGGAAGTTAAGTATCACCACATCAGACATCTATGCCAGAATGGTATAATCAAAATAACTTATTGTCCGTCGAAGTTAATGCTGGCAGACGTGCTCACCAAGCCGTTGCCTAAGCCTCATTTCGAGTGTTTGAGAAACAAGTTAAACATTCTACGCTCGTCGGTTTGACATAAAAAGCGGGGGTGTTGGAAAACGTCACAGTGTAAGTAATTTTATGTCCAACATCACTTCGCTTGTGAAATGACAATTTCCTCGTGATATATGCAACGCGTTTCTTTTAGTTGTGAAATATGTTCCAAGATGGCGACACTTCCCTGAGTTATCGTGGCGTAAGGTCACAAACTAAAGAAGGATTGTGTAAAAGACTTGTGTTTCGAAAAGGCGTCAACAGATCGCAGCACCACAGAACTTTTCTGATAGACTGATTTTAAATAGAACCTTTTTGCTTATTAAGCAGACTGTATTGTTTCAAGTTTTTTTTTACTCTGTTTTAACTCTTGTGGGCCCCTTTTACTTCTTCACTTCAAGGCCCGATTTCGTGAGGCCAAGACGCACGGTTTTTTCGTGCGTTAACTCTTTGTTCAATGGAAGACTTGCATATCCTACTGGAATTCCAATGTTATTACTTTCATAGTATCCATATTTAACCCTTTTATTTTATTCTTTTTTAGTGTGTATGTGTGTACATCCGTGTAACCCTGAATTCGTCGTGCATTAAATAGTTTTTTCTCTACAAGTGCATCTGCATCATTCTAAGAAGATATTTTTCACGATTTATAACATTTACTCAATAAATAAAAAATATAGGTTGTTTTCACATGAAGGAAACCAGCGTATGTCTGCTTTACCAGAAAGGTAAGAAAATAAATTTCTATCTTTCATTATTAATGAAAAAACTTTTGGTATAACAATTTTATATTTATACTGGGTCCTTAGCTTCACGCTAATCGCGAACTCACCCCTTCTAGATATTTTAATATGACGGAAATCCCCAAGCAAAGCCGAAAGAAGAACCGAACTTGTTCAACACATTGCATCAAAATGTCGGCGAATGCATGTAGATTACGGGTCATATTATCTTAAATACCTAATGTTACAATAAAAGGTGCTTATCTCTACTCATTTGAAGCTCCAAAATAATAAGCAACTAGATGAAAACTACATTTTTCACTAGAACAAACGAACGACGTACAGCAAAGTCACTCTCACTTTAGGCACTGTTTATATTGTTGGCCGCTATAGTGCAGGCACATTCACTATCTCAAACTGCCCTTAGTTTTTAAATTAGGTGGGGTGGCGGCATAACCCGGATTCGCGGCATTCCCCCGGTCTCCCCTATATAATCTGTTTTGACGACATCGCAAAAATCCATCTTCCTAGGTTTAAGCAGTATACGAAATCTATCTTTAGTAAAGAGAATTCTCACCTTACGGACGATTTCGAAGACGGTTTAAATTTTTTTAGGTGGGTATTGGTCCTAAATATTAAATCGAGGTCAAGAAATTTGTCTCGCTAGGTCCCGACTTCCGAAAAATTTGTTCTCGCATGTTTAAAAACATTCAAAGGTAATCTTCGGAGACTGAGTTAGCGCTAAGAAAAAAGACACACACCTATTTGTAACCAAAATATACTCAAACGTGCTCAGAGGTTTTCCCGATAAGATTAACTAGCTACTCTTTTATAGTTAGTCCAGGCAATAGGGAATTACCTAGCAAAATTATTGGTAGTTCTAGAAATCGGCTTACTTTATTTTTTTGGGGTCGCTGAATCCGAATTTGTAACTTCCCACCAAAATTTCTCCCGGCAACCCCCCCCCCCCCAAATTTTGGAAAAAGCCCCCCAAAAAGGTTTTTATTAGTCATTTTTTTTATTGTTTTAGGGGAAAAGTATCTAGAAATTCAGAAAGTAGACAAAATTTGCAACAAATTAGATATGACATTATGACTCAAGGGGAAGGGGGGATCGGCCTCGGAACATGCGCGCGGTGCTGCGTGGACTAAGTTGCGCAATTCCACATAACCACTCACACGTTTGCATTCGCCCTCCCATCTCCCCTCCGAACTTTCCTTATAAGGTTTAAGTTTTTTGGGTTGCTGAATCCGAATTTTTAACTTACCCCAAAATTCCCCCCCCCCCCCGAAATCCCCCAAAATAGTTATTAACTTAAATTTCTTATTGTTTTAAGGAAAAAGCATTACGAAATACTTCAGAAACTGGACAAAATTTGCAACAAATTGTATATACGACATTCTGACGTAGGATAAGCGGGGAGAGAGTGGGCTGCCTCGGAACATTCCCCGCGCGCTTTTCTCAAAAACCAAATTTGTTCAAAATCAATTTTTTGGGGGGTTGTCGGGTAAAATTTTGGTGGGAAGTTACAAATTCGGATTCAGCGACCCAAAAAACAAAGCGAGTCTAAATCCAGAACTAGTATTAATTTTTTCAGGTAAAATCCCCTATTGCCGGGACTTCATAACTTGCACGTAGCGCCGCAGTGCATGTTCAGAGGATTTTATTTCTTTTTTTTAATAACCTTTTTGGGGGGAAAAATTTGGTGGGAAGTTAAAAATTCGGATTCAGCGACCCAAAAAACATAGTAAGCCCTTTTTCCAGAACTACCATGAATCTTGCTAGGTAGAGCCCCTATACGGTCTCTATTGCCTGGACTATAGTAGCACATAAATGAAAATTATTGTACCATGAATCAGAGGCTGAAAACAAAACTAGGAATAAACCGTTATTTCTGGTACGCGAGTGTGATTATAAGCTGAATCTAATTTTCTTAGTTTCTTTTACAGAAGCGATTTTCTGAAGAAAAAATGAGAAACAACTGCTTATGGTAAGTATCAAATATTAATTAGATTGTAACAATTTTTATATGAATATTAAATGATACTTAATGTTGTGTAATTATAATATGAAGATATATTTTATAATATTTTATACTTCTTCATTATGGTTGTATTTTTTCCGGATATTTTGGTTTAAAAATAACATTTATGATTTGTTTAAAATTGATCTGAACACGCATTTTCTTATATGTAACACTTTAGAAGAATAGACTAAGTCCACCTTTTATCAATAACGAAGTACAAAGTTCGTAAATTTTTAAAGGCTGTGTGTCTCCTAAAGAGATATGGGTCTATATCCGTTATATCTTACTCCAAAAAATTAATAAGAATAATATGGAATAATTTGTAATTATGCTGTGTCACAATCCTAATAAAGAAAGTGTCCAGTTAAACTGATTGCATTGAGCTCACTGGCTATTTACACATTCTACATTATATTCTTATGTCTATTATTCATAAAGTAGAACTCGCTCTTTTTGGGCAAAACGGTAAAAAAGCAGCGCTTTTTATTATAATACAAACCAATATAGTTCAAATGAGAAAATTAACCTCTAAAACTAATCAGGGAGCCTTATCAGAATAAACCTGTATACCAAATTTACGCCATTTAAAGTAGGCAAAGATAAGTCATTGAGTTAGTATCTAATGCTATAAACGTATTCAATGATCAAAGCTATATTCTGCAGCGAAGGACTTCGCTCAGTGAATTATTAGCATAATTATACAGGGTTACTATAAAAGATTCCTTCCTTTTCAAAAGCTATATATTCAAAAGTAAAATAAGTACTAATCTTAGTGATGTATGAAATAATCCGTAAACTAACCAAGTTTTCTGCAAACTCTACAAAATTCTATGAATAACCCTTGGATCATACGTCCAGACGATAATTCAACTCGTTTCATATTTTATAGTGTCATCCTGCAAATGGCGATAACTGCAGCACCTGAACTCTTCTAATGTTTTTGGTGCCTGGGTACCATAAACAAGATGCTTAATATGCTCCAAAGGAAAAAGTCTCAAGGCGTTAAATCAGTTGATCGAGGGGGCCAGGGAAAAAGAGATCATCCTCACCAATACACAGATGATGAAGCACATTATTTAGTTATCGTTGAAGTTCAATATTCAAATCAGGGGATTACCCCGTCCTGATGTTGGTAGGTAAGTCCTTGGAATCAGCAGGTATGATGAATGAATCTTTTAAAGTAGCTCTTTATTTTTATTAAATATTTCAGGTTGTATGATACTTATTGTATTTTTATGTATTTTTTAATCAAATTTGCAAACATATTTACACATAGCTGCCAACTACTTTTACGCTTTTTTCCTATCGCTAAAATTTAATAGAAATCGCTGCCTTATTTAAATTGTATATTTAGACGAATAAGTAAGATAAAATATTCCATAGAATTTTAGAGGTAACAAAAAAGCGTAAAAATTGGTAGCAATGAGTACATAAGTATTTTCAAGTTATGTGTAAAAATAATTTACTTTGTATTTTTTTTTTTTTTTTTTTACTTTTTCATAAGAGAGTTGTGCAGGATGCATGTGGCATTACAGGAGCAATGAAAATCATTTCACCAATTTGAGTTAAATGCTCGGGTCTCTAAACGGAGGCAACAAATCAATATTTTATGAGGCATGGACGAATGTTTATTGAAAGGGTCGCAAACTAGACGTTTCGCATTTATTCTCGGACAAAGCTCAAAATTTCTTTACATATACAGCGGAATATGTGCATCCTGCTTTCATCGATTAAGATTCTGCTGCTCCCTGTCATCCAATGATACCTCATTTGATTGAATTGTGTGTTTGATGCAATATCCAAGGACCAGCCTGCTTTATAGAGGAAAGAAAATAAATTTTGAGGGAGCACTTTTCCTGGGTAACTCTGTCAGATCATCCGTCTAATAAAAGAATTTCAAGAGATAGGGGAGATGGGGGCACATGTGAACAGTTCGCATAAATATAGCTTTTTCTCATAACTGGATTAATTTCGATAAACAAAAACTACTTAATATAGTAAACAGAACTTTCTTTTGCACATGGTATTTTTTTCAAAATCACCTGTATAGTTCTTCTTACATTTTTTAATAGTTTTATAAAATCAAAAAATTGTTCACATGTGCCCCATCAGCGGGGTAGTTGTGAACACACGTGGGGCACATGTGAACACAAGGAAAAAATATCCTTCAATGTGCTCTTTATTCCTTTATTCATTTGTCATAGTAATCATTAGTTATATTACCTTTTAAATTCACCATAAAGAAAAATATATATGTATATTTCTCTAGTTTCTGCGTGATATGTTTAAGCAAAAGATTATAAAATGAAAATAAGTAGATTTGGTGGGGAGAGTCTTAGATGATTCATTAAGTATTGTTGCAATAAAATAAAAAAATAAAGAAGCAATTTAAAAAAAAGAAATTAAAACTTTTAAATTTTGTTTGGGGGAAATTTTAGGGAGGGGGCATTTACATACTATTTATCGGAAATCTGCCGAAATACGAAAGATTCTCAACTCCTGTATTTGCCTTATTTTCTTGTAAATTATAGATAAAGAAGGGTTTTTTAATGATTAAAAAAATCTCGACTATACCCCCCCCCCCAACTTCTTTTGTTTTTGAAAGAGGGGGGGGGGGTACAATCGGGATTTTACGGTAGTTATCAGTTTAAAAATTGTACTTTCTTAAAATATTACTGGTATCTATCTCCATTCAAAGCATCATATACATAAATGTTTTAGAGATGGAAGTAAGCCATCGTTGCAAGGTTAGAACAAATGTAAAAGAAAAATTTGCAAAGTTGTTCAAAAGTAATACTTTTGTATTAACAATGCATAAAAAATATTGTTGTAAACCGTTTAGTCAAATAATATATAACACTTATTGCATTTTAGAAAACATTAAATTTATTTAAAGTACAATTGAACGTAGACGAGCCTGTTGTTCTTTATGTATTTGCTGAAAGATGTGTTTTTGGAAGTTTCAATACAAAATCAATTTTTTGAGAGGAAAATATCTTCAATTTCAGGAAAATTGTAGATAATGGAACTGACATTATCTCTCATTAAGTTAACTGAAAGAAACAGAATCACAGAATGATTATTGGGGTACTTATGAACTGTTCATATCTGCCCCAACTAGCCTGTTCACAAGTGCCCCACATTGCTGCTTCTGTTAAATTGATGAATAATTAACATTTCTCAATTTTAGAAGAAAAAGAATTTTATCAAAAATGTTTATTAGTATTCATAGTATATGGTAAAACACTCAAATTCAAATAAATGAATAAATAAAATTATTCGCTTATGAACTTGGAGCAATGATTTTACTTTTGAGATCTAAAAACAGTGTTTTGGCTACAGAGGACAAACAAAATGTCACAGAGCTTCAAAAAATTTTTACCATATGTCTACAGATGCTATCATCTTTAGTAATTTTTTTCAAATAAAAAAGCTTACAGTAACTATCGAAAAACTGCGATGTTCACATGTGCCCCGTGTTCACATGTGCCCCCATCTCCCCTACACTATATGGCCAAAGGTGACCGGTCACTTGCGATTTTAGACATTTTCTTAAATATCTAGAAAAATACATGAGAAATTAACCTGAAACTGCAGGTGTGTAAACAGTATAGTATAGCTCGTATATTTCCGCGAAGATATAATGGTATATAATAGTACGTGCAATACTGTGTACGCTATCTTGGCACTAATCAACAGATATTTGATACAATCTCTCATCTTTTTTCTTTTTGGGAACAACGGATTTAGAGTTTATTCTATCGACGATAATTTTCAGAATTTTGAAGCTAGGATTTTGAGATTTTCACAAGTTGCTCTATATACTTAGCTAATACATTATGCATATTACATTTTGATTGCATTCGCGCATGCGTAGTGAAACATTTTTTAGTAAACCTGCTCATTTTCCATCCAATTTTTATTCTTTAATTCTGATTCCAGGGTATTATATACAATGTTGTCATATTTTCTGAAAAGAACTTTTCTGTATATCAAGAATTCTGCAAATTATAAGCAAAAAAACTTAGCGAAATTTGGCATTGTTTTTATAAAAACCTTAATTTCTCTACGAGTATACATGCTATCCTCATAAAAATGTACACAGTATATTACAATAAGCCACTTATTAATAACCCCGAGTTTGAACGCTTTTGCTACATTAGTTTTGACAGGGTTATCCAAAAAATATTCGTTATTTTTCAATTTGTTGACGGATCCCCTATGGAGTTTCATGAAAAAAATCTTTTCAGAAATATGACCGATACTATACTGTTTACACAATTGCAGTTTAAGGTTGATTCCTCATGTATTTTTCTAGCTATTTTAACAAAACGTCTAAAATCGCAAGTGACCAGTCACCTTTGGCCATATAGTGTAGTTTCTCATACTTTTGCGTACCGGTCGTTAGCCTCGATTGAAAGAGTACATGCGGCATATGTTTTCTCCATGCGAGTTGTTTTTTATTCATTTTAAACTAGGACTTCTTTTTGAATCATAACATACAAGTTGTTTGCGCCTGAATGAGCCGTCTGCGTCTTATCATTGATTTATACACTGGGCACGAATTAAGTTTGCCTTAATGATAAATAACTGTCAACACATCTGTTGAAAATATTTTGTGAAAGTAGACGGACTTCAAAGATACATCTTCTCAATATAATCGAATAGATTGACCTAGAATTTGAATTTATTTCTGCAATCAGTAATAGAATGGAAATTCTGAAATAATGGTGTTTGTCTCTGGTGCAATTGCGGGATTTTAGTGACGCACTGAACCCATCACCTCGCATTCACTGCTGCGTTATCACTGGGAAGACTGCCAATAGTAGGTGATCTGTCTACATTCAAAGCACAAAGTTGGCGACACGAACAGCGTTACTCTGGAAATGTTTCTCACAGACTAACATATATCTAAAGATATAGGGGAGACCGGGGGAATGGCGACACCTTAAGGGAATTTAAATTTTTTCACCTCGAAAAAATGTTTATTTTTTAATAGTAAAAATTCTAAAGCTGAATCATGACCTTTAGTATCTGTATAAATTTAACCGTAATCATAACTGTAAAGTAAGCATACATAAAAAAATATTTTTTAAACCTCTGCACAGTGGCGGGATTACCCAGGACACTGGGGTAATTCCGCCACTGTACCGGGGTAATAACGCCACTCTTTAATGACCTAGTACATGCATCAAATGGATACTAGGAAACACACAACCTACTGAAAATAGTTAGAAATCAATGTAATTGAGCAGAATAATGGTTAAGCTTACAATTTACTTCATATTGCAAAAGTCACTCAGCTGAATCGGCTCCACTACATTAAAATGAGGCCATTTCTCACCCGATTTGCATGGCGGCGGCATTACCCCGAGAGGACAATATGGCGGAAATCTCCAAGCAAAGCCGAAAGAAGAACCGAACTTGTTCAACACATTGCATCAAAATGTCGGCGAATGCATGTAGATTACGGGTCATATTATCTTAAATACCTAATGTTACAATAAAAGGTGCTTATCACTATTCATTTGAAGCTCCAAAATAATAAACAACTAGGTGAAAATTACATTTTTCACTAGTACAGACGAACGACGTACAGTAAAGTCACTCCCACTTTAGGCACTGTTTCTATTGTTGGCCGCTATAGTGCAGGCACATTCACTATCTCAAACTGCCCTTAGTTTTTAAACTAGGTGGGGTGGCGGCATAACCCGGGTTGGCGGCATTCCCCCGGTCTCCCCTATTAGAAATAAAATACTTCAACTCAGTCTTGACATATAAACCCATTGTCATTTCATATGCCAACTGTGAGAGAATTCAAATTCCTTGACATATTGCAACAAACTCAGTGCTAAAAATGCTTCTTACTATAAATCGAAAATTATTCAAAGCTTTATACGAAACATTTTACCTATACTAATTCGGGCAGCAGAGTAAATGTCTAGCTGACTTCCGAATTTAGGAAAGTTAATTTAAACAGAATAAAACGAACTTAGTAGATATGTTGATCATATCTAAAACGGCTCGAACGATTTGATTGTTTAAATATAAATTTCCACGATATTTATGCAATAAGCCTTATTTTAAAACAGGTATACGATCTAACTATGTCTTGACATCGGAAATATCCATATTCATAGGTTTAAGCAGTATTCGAAATCTATCTTCAGTAATGAGAGTTCTCGCCTTACGGACGATATCGAAGACGGTTTAAAAAAATTTTGGTGGGTATTGGCTCTAAATATGAAATTGAGGGCAAGAAATTGTCTCGCTATGTCCCGACTTCCGAAACATTTGTTTTCACATGTTTAAAAACTTTCAACGGTAGCCCTGAGTTAAGTCGGGGGTAACAACATTGTTTCCTTATACCTGCTGCTGGTAAAATGGTTCAGGAATTTTCTAAATCCACTTTTCGTAATAGGAATTCTTCTTAATAGTCTTTGACGTTAATAAGAGAAACGAATAGAAGCGACATCAAAGATGGTGTAATGATTTTAAGGAAACTTGGAATAAATTGGTTTGTAGTTGAACTTAGGAACCAAATTTTGCATTGAAAAAACACCTATTTGTAACAGAATATATTCAAACATGCTCACTGAAATTTTTCCGATAAGATTAACTAAAATCTCTTTTATAGTAGCACGTAAATGAAAAATTTAAATTACTATGCTTGAATCTAATGCTGAAAAAAAAAAAGGATAAATTGTTAATTCTGGTATCTGAATGCAATTGTAATTATAAGTTGAATCTAATTTTCTTAGTTTCATTACAGAAAATATTTATGAACTAAAAATATGAGACAACTGCTTGTGTCAAATACTAGTTAAGCTTCTAATATTTTTTATATGAATGTTAAATAATACTTCATTTTTAGCGATTATAATTTATGAACATATGTTTTATAATTTTTTATACTTCGTAATTATGCTTCGTATTTTTTTTTCAGATATTTTGGTTTAAAACTATACATATTTATGATTTATTTAAAGTTGATTTGAATACACATTTTTGTTATAATAATCATTAATACATTAATACATACTTGACACTTTAGAAGAAGAGATTTAGAGCATCCTTTATCAGTAAAGAACTACGAAGTTCGTAAATTTTTAATGACTGTATTTCTCCTAAATAGATATAGGTATATATCCGTTATATCTTAATCCGAAAAATTAATAAAAGAGTGAAATTTAGTAATTCTGCTGTTTCACTATGCTAACAAAAAAGTACCCAGTTAAACTGATGGCAGTAAGCTCACTGGCTATTCACTTCACACTAATTGTATATTATACTCTTATTTATGTCTATTATTCATAAAATAGAATTCGCTCTGAGCAAAACGGTAAAAAATAAAAATCGTAAAGTAGCATTTTTTGTTATAATACAAGCCAATATATTTCAAATGAGAAAAAAACCCTCCAAAACTAATCGGGGAATCGCCTTATTAGAATAAACCTGTATACCAAATTTGAAATAAATCTGATAACTCTGCATGAAAAACCCATTTATCTAAATTAAGGGGAGTTAACCCCCCGTTCCCCCTTTATACTTAACCAATGAACCCCCAAAACTAATCAGAGAAGCACTTTATCAGAATGAACCTATATACAAAATTTGAAGAAAATCTGGTTTTTCTATCTAGAATTATCGCGTTATGTACATACGTACGTTACATACAAAACCTGTGGGCACTTTAGCTCTCGGGTTTTGATAGCGTGAGAGCTAAAAAAAGAGGAGCTGGCACCTATTAATGCCATATAAGTGAATTCTTTTAGAGAAATTTGAATGTACTATTTTTATTAAATACAAGTTTTGCAAAATCCTATAATGTCGCATACTCCGTTATTTGACGCATTTACTTTCTTTATATAAAATTGCTAAATTATTTTATCAATTAATGCATCGTTCCAATTGTTAAAACTAAGAGAAATAAAGCATATTTTGAAATGTTAAATATTTTTGCACAAACTTTGATTTTTTTTTTTTTTTTTTTTTTCCCATGAAAAAAGTTGCTAACTTCTTTTTTTTTATCAAGTAGAATCTTTTTTTTAACAGGTTTTAAAGCAGAATATTCGGTTCGATGTTACTTTTTAAAGTTTTTTTTCCTCGTTCTTTTAATAGTTGACACTATCGAAATTGTCAGAAATTCACAGTGTAAAAACCAGATAAAAATAATAAATTTAACGAATATATTTAGTCTAGTACTTCATGCAGTATAGAGATCTTCCTATACCCAACGTACGATGAATGCTATGGGGAATAGCTGAAGTGTTAGTTTTCACTGGCTGATCCACCCTGCTCACAGCGCGAAGAAAGCCGTGTTTAAACGGGCATCTTTTTCAGGAAAGCTCACGTTTTCAGCACCAGCCTTGGCGAGTTGGTGAAAGCGAGAACGTTCAGCCAGCTCTAACGCCAAACGTCGTCTTGTTTCGTTTTGAACCGAAATGGCGAAAGACAAACTAGCGTATTTTAGAATAAGTCCTACCTAAATTAAAGAAATATTTTTAATTATGTGTTCTAAATGAAAAGAAATCTTTTCAAAAGAAATTGTATTGCGAACTCTTATAGTGTGTTTTATCAAAGGTCTTTATTACTTTTGATGATATAGACTAAAATTTTGATTATTTGATTCCCTCAAAAATCTAAATTTTCATTCAATTGAGTATTAATTACATACCTGTTAAACAAAAACTCGTTACCTTCATAAATCTAGATATTTGATTACATATAAAGATGAATTTATGGGGATGAATTAATGCAGTTTCAGTGCATTTTGATGTATATAAACACAGATTTTAAAAAATACCTGTGGCAGAAAATTACTGTATTTTCTGCCATGAACTTATATAATTAATTTAATACCAAATCATTCTGCAGAAATAGTCCCCAAAGTCGAGTGAAAATAGGCCAAACCAGAGGAAAAGAAAACCTATTACACCCCCAACCAGGATGTTTAGAAATTGCATTTTTAATGCGAGATGAAATTCTTAAGAGGAGGTGGGGGAGAAGGAATACTGAAGGACTATCTTTTGTTACTTCAAAGTAACAAATAAAATTACTAGAGAAATTTTCAAACTGTGTGTATGATAGTGAGGGCTGTAGATTTAAATAGTTAAATTTATCAATTAGCAAATAGAAAAAAACAAACCAAAAAATTAAACTTTTGTGGGGATGAAACAAAAACAAGCTTTTCTTTTTTTTTTCGGTGGGGGGGGGGGGTAGAATTTGAATATTTGGTCATTTACTTATAGTTACTTCAAAGTAATAAATAGAAAAGAAAATTTTTTTTTAATGTAAAGAATTGCGTGTGCACAACAGATTTTTTTTTCTTACCTTTCATTCTATTTCTTTCCTTTTCTTTTTTTATGGTAAATTATTTATTTGTCATTTGAAAATCAACAGATAGAGCAAAACAATAAACTTTATTCACTGTTATGGATAAGCGATAAGCGAAGGGATAGTTAACATTTCAGACACAATTTTAACTGATCTTTTCTGCAAGGCAACAATGAATTTTAAATGGTCAAAAAATAGTGTGCTGGGGGAGGGGGGGGGGAGAGAAGAGAAAATTCGAAATGGGAGGTTACCTCAGACAATTTATCATTATTTTATTGCCACTTTAACTTAATAAAAAGTGCAATATGTGTGCAGAATGACGAAAAATGGAGTGTGGGGGTGGGGGGAATTTCATTCGAGAGAAGAATTTAGATGATTTATTCAAATATGACGAATTACTATTTTAAAATAGCAAATAAAACAACTTGGATAAAATAATATTTAAAAAATATGGCAAAAATTTAAAAATAAACTGAAGAATTTTAAAGATATTTAATTTTGTGCATTAGGGGCAGACCAAACGTAAAAACTCAAATAATGATAAAAATTTAACTGTATAAAAATATAATAGTAATTGATTTAATAGCATGCATCAACTTGCAATTATTTTAGCTGATTGATTTAACTGCAGAATACAGCTAAATAATTTATGATTTAGCGTTCAATCTAATTATAATCGAATTGATTTTAGTTTCAACTTCCTATTAACTTCTAATCACAATTAAATTAAAAACAATTAATTTTAAATGAATTATTTCAGTAAAATTGTTTTTCTAATGCAATAAACACGTCACACAATTATGCCGCTTAATAATAATAATAATAATAATAATAAACTAAATTAATTCAGTAGTAATGCTAATAAAACTAAGTTCAATTGTGTCATAAAAATATGAATAGTTATATTTATTACAAGAAAATCTTTACGTGTGTTTTTATTTTTCCTAAAAAATAAAATACGTTCTCAATTTCTTCGAACATAGCAAATTAATCAAATAAATGAATATTATTGAACTGAAAAAAATAACTTATTTTTGAATTATATATATTGTGAAATTAAAAGCATTTCAATCCGAAAAAGCTCTTTGTTGTTTTGTCAAGGTTTTATATATATAACCTTGGTTTACAATTGTAAACCACGGTGAAATAACATTTCGTCATACTTTATTCTCTGTTTTATAGCGTTTTAAATTTGCGGAAAAACAAATGAAAAAAAAAAAAAAACATCTCTTTGCTCTCAGCAAAAAAATGGGGACTGCCGTTCGCTACGCGTATGACGTCACGAACAAGAAAGGGTGCGTAGTGTTGAATTCATCTCCGCGCCAACTGTTACTCTGGCAATAAGGTGCTCAAAACATGAGCCTTCTTGAATAAGATAAAGGGCACGGATGTAGAAATCACAAGAGACTTCGAAGTAACTCGATATTTTGTAATTTTATCTTCTTGTATGTGGGGAAAAAATAATCTGAAGTCAAAATTTGGAATGTTTTAAAATTTAACTGATGTTACCGCTCTCTCAGACAGTGGCTTTTTTCAATTTTTATAGTTTAACTTGCAATTTTCAGTTTAACTACAAACACTACCGAAATTTTGTTCCGATTGGAACTTTAGTACTATCACCAGAGACTTTTGAATAGGTGAATTTTAATTATAACAGTCCTGTACAAAAATTTTAGTACAAAAACACCATCCTATGAGTTAATCGCGTCTTTTATTCATCTTTCGATGCAGCGGTCTCACAGAGCGCATCATACTAGTTATGTGGCAATTTCTGCGACATCAGTTAAAGGTTAAGGGTGTTCTCAAATCCAAAAGGGTAACTTTCAGACATAAGTTTTAATTTATTTTTGTTCGAAAATGCATGAAACTAGCTGGTGTTGTTCAGAAAATATGTCATCGAGCTGTTTTTTCCCTTTTTTGGCAAACGCAATAGATCTTTCAGAAAATAGTGTCAAAGTGGAAGTTGTGAACCAAATTTCCGCGCGAAAGTAGAAAAATCCCTCAAGAACGGACGAAAACGCGTTTGTCACGTTACTGAAATCACTTAACTCAATAATTGATTGATCAAAAAATGGAAAAACTAGTTCAATTTCAAATCGCTTCCATGGCCAGGCTTTCCCAATTTTATATCTTTCCGTTAAAAAATTTGTCAAAACGTTTTGCGCTTGTTAAGCAGAGTAGTTAAGAACAGCCTTAACACTTAACTGGTGAGGTGTTTTGCACCCCAGACAAATTGTATAGGAGCTCTACATTTGAAAACAAAATTTTTGTGGTATTTAGATACGTGAATTTACATGTATGTGCAGTTACAATACTTATTCATTTGTATTTAGACAAGTAAATCATACAAAATTCACAGGAAATTTTCTTATTTTAATTAGCTAAATTTTAAGGTGTACACAAGAAATCAAATTTTGGAGTTAAATACACCCCACTTCACCACTTACGTATATATATATATATATATATAAAAAATCACCAACTTAACCACTTCACTCCCAGGCTTAATTTCGCTGGTTAAGGGCTATATTCCAGGCTGTGCGGTGTAAAATGTTTGTGTCCCATAAATCATTTCATAACGTCCCTAATATAATGGTAATGAATTTAAGGTTGTTAAAGGATTTACAACATTATCATAATATGTATTAAATAATATATAAAACTTTATATACATACAGTATATACATAACTCAGGAATTTTAAAGATTTACAATATTGATCAAAATGACTTTTACTGCTCAGTCCTGAAATATCTTCACAACCAGAACACATTAGCCTTATACTTATAATGACGTAAGGTGTGTAGTGAACGTATTGGCGAACATAATGGTCACTGATCACTGAAATGAGAGGATGTACGCAGCGTACGTACTGGTCGCTGATCACTGAAATGAGAGAAAGTACGCAGCGTACGTACTGGTCGCTGATCACTGAAATGAGAGAAAGTACGCAGCGTACGTACTAGTCGCTGATCACTGAAATGAGAGAAAGTACGCAGCGTACGTCCTGGGAGTGAAGACGGAGACAAAATAGAGAAAAGCTAGAAGATTACGCTTATAATTGGAAATTTCAAACTTCGACTACAAAATTGACTTTGAACGTGTTAAGGATTTTAACCTTTAAAGGATGTTACCGGTCTCCGAGACCGGTGCTTTTTTCAATTTGCATAGTTTAACTTGCAAATTTCAGTTTATCTACAAACACTACTGAAATTTTGTTTCGTTTGGAACTTTAGTACTAACACCAGAGACTTTTGAATAGGTGAATTTTAATTATAACAGATATGTACATAAAGTTTAGTACAAAAACATCCTATGAGTTAATCCCGGCTTTTATTCATCTTTCGATGGAGCGGTCTCACAGACCGCTTCACACTATGTGACAATTTCTATGACATCAGTTAAAGGTTAAATATGATAGCGGACCTACTGAGCGCAGTCAAATTGCAGTCGATGTAATTATCATGAATTTCTCTTGCCCAATATCTAAGGAAAAAGAGAAGAAAAGCAGTTTTCCTGAAAAAATGAATTTTTTTTTTTTTTATCGCTCTCTGAAGAAATAACATTTAAAACTGGTAAGTTTTATTTTAAGAAAACTATAAAAAAAAAGAAAAAAAAGCTGTAAAAACGTTTTAGAACTAAAATGTATTTGAATAAATGATACAGAACAACAAAAGAAAAAAAACTAATTGTTTAAAAGCAAACATTATCTGCCAGTCCCGATTAAACAACGTGTAAAAACACAAAACCATCGAAAATTCCATAAAATAGACAGGGTTTTTGAAGATAAATGTTGCATTTTTTTCCTCATTTACAGATTTCTCATAAAATACGGAATGCTTTAGAAGCGTCCATGTAGTTTTCGAGGACCAACTGTGCGTCACAACAGTGGTACGAAAGGTGCGTTTTCTCGGACATGGATGTAGAGCTCGTACAAAACTTAAAAATAACTTTATATTCGTATATAACTTTGTTGTTAAAGAGGGTGAAAGGGAAGGCGAATACAAAATTATAAAATTTCTTTGATAAAATGGAGAGAACAGGATTCTTAAACTTAAATCTGGAATTTTCAAAATTCGAATACAATATCAACTTTGAACTTATTAACCTTTAACTGATGCTCTCAGACCGCGACTTTTTTCAATTTTTATAGTTTAACTTGCAATTGTCAGTTTAACTACAAACACTACCGAAATTTTGTTCCTTTTGGAGCTTTAGTAGTAGGGGAGACCGGGGGAATGCCGCCAACCAGGGTTATGCCGCCATCCCACCTAGTTTAAAAACTAAGGGCAGTTTGAGATAGTGAATGTGCCTGCACTGTAGCGGCCAACATTATAAACAGTGCCTAAAGTGAGAGTGACTTTGCTGTACGTCATTCGTTTGTTCTAGTGAAAAATGTAGTTTTCATCTAGTTGCTTGTTATTTTTGGAGCTTCAAATGAGTAGAGATAAGCACCTTTTATTGTAACATTAGGTATTTAAGATAATATGACCCGTAATCTACATGCATTCGCCGACATTTTGATGCAATGTGTTGAACAAGTTCGGTTCTTCTTTCGGCTTTGCTTGGGGATTTCCGCCATATTGTCCTCTCGGGGTAATGCCGCCGCCATGCAAATCGGCTGAGAAATGGCCTCATTTTAATGTAGTGGAGCCGATTCAGCAGAGTGACTTTTGCAATATGAAGTAAATTGTAAGCTTAACCATTATTCTGCTCAATTACATTGCTTTCTAACTATTTTCAGTAGGTTGTGTGTTTCCTAGTATCCATTTGATGCATGTACTAGGTCATTAAGGAGTAGCGGCATTACCCCGGTACAGTGGCGGAATTACCCCAGTATCCTGGGTAATCCCGCCACTGTGCAGAGGTTTAAAAAATATTTTTTTATGTATGCTTACTTTACAGTTATGATTACGGTTAAATTTATACAGATACTAAAGATCATGATTCAGCTTTAGAATTTTTACTATTAAAAAATAAACGTTTTTTCGTGGTGAAAAAATTTAAATTCCCTTAAGGTGTCGCCATTCCCCCGGTCTCCCCTATCACCAGAGACTTTTGAATAGGTGAATTTTAATTATAACAGGCCTGGGCAAAAAGTTTAGTGCAAAAACCCCATGCTATGAGTTAATTGTGCCTTTTATTCATTTTTCGTTGCAGCGGCCTCACAGACCGTTTCACACTAGTTATGTGACAATTTCTGTGACATCAGTTAAAGGTTAAGGACGTTAAATGTTTGCGTCTCTACAGAACAAGTGTGGATCGCAGCGGGTTTGTTATGAATTTCTCTCAAACAGCATCTAATGAACAAGATAACAAAAGCCGTTTTCCTGAAAAATTAGGATTTTTTTAATCGCTGTTTAGAAATTGCACTTAAACTGTTTTACTTAAAAAAAAAAGTTAAACGCTAAAAAACGTTTCAGAACTATATTGTACTTGATTACATGATGCAGATTGACAAGAAAAACAAGAAATCTGTATAACTGTTGAAAAAGGAATATCTGCCAGCTCCAACTAAAGAGTTTGAGAAATCTTAATTTTTTGAAAAATTGCCTATAGTGTTTAGGATTATTAAAGGTAATATTAGATGTAAATTTCCAACTGGGCGAAAAATGTCCGGACCAGGATTCGAACCAGGGATCTCCTGGCGGAAGCCGCCATTCCTCTACCTTCTGAGCTATCCTGGATTAATCTGGTGGAACTTTTTCACTCAGCTAACCTTAATGATTATAGCATGTGGTCTGAAACCTGGGCGCCCAGTTGGAAATTTACATCTAATGATTTATTTACCAATTTTGAATAATTGTGTTAAAATTAATATTGTGTATTAAAGGTAACTTTGTCTGTGCTGTTTACTAAACATGAATGCAAATTAAAATATGTTTTCAATTAAAATTTCATTACTTAACCTTTAACTGCTATGACAGAAATTGTCACATAACTACTGTGTTAAGCGGTCTGTGAGAACACTCGGGTGAAAGATGAATGAAAGTTGCAATTAACTCATAGAAAGGTTTTTCTGTACTAAACGTTTTCTACAAGACAATTATAATTAACCTTTAACTGATGTTACCGGTCTCACAGACCGGTGCTTTTTTTCAATTTTCATAGTTTAACTTGCAAATTTCAGTTTATCTTCATTCTACAAACATTACTAAAATTTTGTTTCGTTTGGAACTTTAGTACTAACACCAGAGACTTTTGAATAGGTGAATTTTAATTATAACACTCCTGTACAAAAAGTTTAGTTATGTGACAATTTCTGTGTGACATCAGTTAAAGGTTAAAATTCAATTATTCAAAAGTCTTTGGCGATAGTACTAGCGTTCGAAACGAAAGAAAATTTCTGTAGTGTTTGTAATTAAACTAGAAGTTACAAGTTTAGCTATGAAAATTGAAAAAAGCGGTGGTCTGCGAGACCTTTAACCCCCAACCCGGGAGAACTCGCTGCATGAGATTTTTTCTCACCGTCGTACTTTTTTTAAGACGCTTATTTAAACTATTTCTCAATTTAATTAAAATGGAAAATGTTATTCCAGTTATTTTACCTCTTTCGTGAATAAAAGTACTAAGTCACGCAAAAAGTTGATATTAAGTGAATGTAAAGTAAAAGAAAAGCAATGGTCTCCGTGAGAGAAATTCTCACTAGGGAGTTCTCCCGTGTTAACATCAGTTAAGGTTTATTGTTACACAGACAAACGTGATATCACGGTGGCGCTCTAATTCTACAGCTACAAAGTTGTCCTTTAATTTTCGATATCAATTACTATCACATAAAATGTGATTTTCGCGTGTATAACTGCTACATTAAAACCACGATTTATGTACTTTTTTTAAAGGTTTAAATTGTTTTTTTAGACATTTTTCTTTTTTATGTTTACTGTAATTTTGAAAACATTTCTGTAATTCTCCAAAATCTAACGGTATACATTATAACATATTTATTTTCTAGTAAAAACTGCCAAGTAATTGAAAGTTTATGTGTGTAGTTCACAAACAAAACTTGAAGTAATAAATTTTGGAACTAATCTGCCTGTTTGGTTAAAGGCTTTTCCATTTCAGGATGGCCAAAATCAAATATAAAATTTTATATTTTATAAGAAATACAGCAAAAACTACGCTTAATAACAGAAAATGGTAACGTATTTATAAGTGTTTTCAAAAGGCATTTTTCCTATTCTTAGAAAAATATGCAGGGTGCTTCAGAACTATATGCCAAAAATGTAAAGGCAGGTAGAGAGGACATAAATAAGCAGATTTCGTATAAGAATGTGGGTGCGAAAATGCAGTGTTGACGCAGTAGAGGACGCTGTTGAGTTCAGTGGATAAAAGCAGTCCGCTGCACAGGGGGGCGTATTGACGATCTAGGTGGACAAAATTATTTTGTTCAAGTTTAATAGTTTTTGCTGTTTTTTTTAATGCATCACTAGTAAAATACTCAGTGATGAATATTTGGTTATTTAACGTCTTAAAATAAAAATACAGGGGGCCCACTAAAGTCCGTTCCCATCCTCTTAACTGCCGATCGACTCATCTGTATTCATACACGTGGTGTCTAGGTATAGTAAAGAGGCTATGCGCTACTAGATGAGACCGCTTACAGCGCCACCTGGTGCAAAATGGCAGTATTTGCGTTCCTATCACGAAAACAATTCGAAATATGGGATAAAAGTGAATGACAAATTTGTAGAGCATCATAGATTTAGTTCGAAATGACACCTTGTGAACATGAATGATAAATGTATCTCGTTCTGAGCATGAATCGAGTTTTTGAGATAGGAATACAAATCCAGCTCTTTTGCTCCAAGAGCCGCTGGAAGCGGTTTCATCTGGTAGAACATAGCCACTTTACTATACCTAGAAACTATTTTTATGCGTATAGCTGCAACCGTTCGTCAATTAAGAGCGTTGGAAGGACTTTAGTGGCACCCCGTATAATGCATTACAAATAATGCGTTAAACATACTTATTTTATAATTGAGTAAAATACAATTCAATGCACATATGTAAGTTAACATTCATTTCTTTTTCATATTTTTGTCTACTCGGTTTCTCGAAATTTGTGTAATCATCCTGAAAACGTTTTACGAGCCAAATCATGTTAAAAAATCAATGTTTTCTGGTACCGTGTAAGACATATAAATGCTACCAAAATTATTTTCGGTTGAAAAGTGCTATTGCGTGAATAAATAATCTATATAAATTTTATTCAATTTAAAATAAAATATTTGCATATAGACGGTAATGTATTCGAATTTTTGTATGTGTCCCTGTAAAAGAAATACAACTGCTAAGCACTTTGTTTTCAATTTTAAAAATGCTATTTTAATTAATCTTTCAACTACATTTCAGCAGTGAAAATACGCTTGAAATTATTGAATATTAATGATGTGAATTATCACATTGCTAATAAAGCGTAAACCAACTTAGTGAAAAATGTCCAAGCCGGGAATCGAACCCGGGTCCCTGGAATAGATCTCCAGTGTTCTACCACTAAACCACAAGGACGATGTTCAGCCTGGCATTTCTCACTTATATAAGTCGGTAAGGCTGCAACCGCAGCACAAGATGGAGAAGTCTTCATGAGCACACATTCCTAGCGGCGTAACATGAGACGCAAACAAACCCAGCATCGGTGAATATACAATTTTAATCTTTCAACTACATTTCAGCAGTGAAAATACGCTTGAAATTTCAAGCGGAGAGTCATCATCGGGAGTTGTGCGCGAGGGAACACTTTATCCTTCGAGGCATGATACAGGCGCTGGACGATATCGCATAATTCATGCAGTGGCAGGAGCAGTTTTACGCACAGTAGAGGGTAGTCCTTCTACAATCTCGAGAGCTGTTGGAAGCGCGTTGGGTATATGCCATTTCCTTCTGCAGCCCGATACACGAAATGCTTGTCAGCAAGCTCTGCATTGGTGTAATAATGCATGTTGCTCGAAATCCGTGCGTGAAATGACGAATGAAGCCAGCGAAGGGCATTTATTCGCCGCACTCAACAACGCCCACTATTGCCTTAACGCTGCATTTCCGCACCCACATTCCTATACGAAATCTGCTTATTTTGGTCCCCACTACCTGCCTTTACATTTTTGACAAATCTCACCGTTGCTACAAAAGTGGCATAACTCAAAAAACTCAGTTTTTCAGAAAATGCGAAATACTGTTTCCGGGCTGTGTAGGTAAATTTTAGTTGATCTAGTGATGTCACTCAGAAGAACTGTACATATATACTACCATTCTTGCAGATATTTCGCATTTTCAACTAAAAATATCATTTTTTAGTTGTGCCTCTTTTGTCGCCCAACGCTGTCTAATGAGTGCATGATCATTTTGAGATGACACTTTTGTTGTTTGTTTTCTAGACATGCGACACTTTTGGTGACTCGACAGAAAATTGGGTTTTGAGTTATGACGTTTCATTAACAAGGATTTATGTATTTATTTTATGTCGTCTCTAGCGAGCACTTCATTTTGGGTCAACGAATGAAGCTGGAAACATGATTGTGTAATATTTTATTTTGACTTTATTTAACTACAAGAATGTGTATTCCTTTGCAATATTTTAACTCTAAACATAGTAAAAAAAAAAAAAAAAAAAACCAGTTCAACGAGAAACATTAAGATAAATGACTTATAGTACCTATTAAGCTTACAGATTTGTTTCATTTGTTCCCGAGTGTACTATAAATGGAAGGTAAGCTCCCAGCTAATTATTAAACTGCTTTCACTGGATTCAGCACGAAATCAACCAACCAAGGATTTTTTAAATAACATTTTAATGTATTAAAACCTTAATTAACCTTTACCTATAATCTTAACCTTAACCTTAATCTTTAACTGATGTCAAGCGGTCTCCCAGACCCCGCGACTCCCAGCTGTAAACACTTCTACAGCTTTTTACTTTTCTGTACTGAAGTTAAATAATATGAATAAAATGCTTTTTTCGTGCAATTTAATTCACATGCTCCTAAGAGAAGTACAACGGTATTGTTAGGTCAAAATTTAAGTAAATTCAACCATTTGAGTTATTTTTTTTTATTCATTTTATTCGAGGGGTCTGAGAGACCGGATCACATCAGTTGTGTGACAAATTTTAGTCACATCAGTTAAAGGTCTACGAAACGAATCTACGTTTGCAAATGAACTAGGCGTTAAATAGCTAAATGCATTAAATTTTAATCCAACAGTTAAAAAAACTTTTAAATAACAAACATAAGTCTGGTTTGGTTGCGGATAAAAATATTTAGCTGCTTTATCTCAAAAAGTTTTTGAAGAACGAATTAAAATTTCCGGATTATATTTTTATTAATGAGGTCTTGAATATATTTTTGCATTGTCAGATAAAGGAATTTTACATGAATATAGGCCCGAACTACCGCAACAGAATTCAAATCCTCTTGATCTTCTTAATGTACACGTTCACCTTCTTGAAATTTTCATCTCTTTAGGATGTTTCATAGAAAATTGCACGATCTCGTTCGACACGGAGAATCTTGACTTTTTGCCATTTCATATTCACTTTAATTATGTCCACGTTGAAGCTGTTACCCCCATTTTTTTGAAGAAGCAACTTTATATCATAAAAATTCTCGAATGTGAGCTCATTAATTTGGTAAGGGGTGTTCTCTTTTTCGCCATCTGTACCAACGTGACGCATTGCTTTGTTAGGTATATTGGTGAGAATTTAAGATATTTTGAAATCTGCTTCTTAATGACACTATGCACATTATAACCCTCGTTTTGAGAATTTCCATGTAGTAGAAATTGTGTGTTATATTTGATTCCGAAGCACTGTACTGTGTATGCATATGCAGCAAGCAAATATTTATTTTTCTGTTTCCCACAACAATTGTCTGAATCGCACTATTACATCAACGTCCGTGTTTTGTGCTGTTTCCACCAGTGATTTAATATATCGAATCACACTACTTCCAATTTCGACTGCACCATGTTTACCTTCTGTTTCATTCCAGAAGTAACATTCCACATTCTTTGCGCGCAAATCACTTATGGTGAAATTATAATATTTCATTTTACTTTTGTAGTAGAATGACGATACTAAAAACTTCCCTGCGCTGGCATCACTGCTTGCATATCGTAAACATCAATGTGTACTCCATTTAAAATACTTTTGTGAGCATCCTTTTCTTCATGAAAGTTTCTTTTTCTCTCTGGTGGGTGTTAAAACGATCCAAGCGGTGAAATAATGTTTCGATTTTATGTGCAGACAATAGTCGGACATATTTAAGATTTAGACCAATGTCAGACGAACGTCTTTTTTGCTGCTTTTTTGCTTTCGTATTATCCATCGTCAATGCTATAGCATTGTGAATGGATAATACATAAGCAAAAAAGACGCCCGTCTGACATTGGTCTTAAAAGTACGATAAGTCAGGCCAGAAAACCACAACTAATTTTAAAGCATATTTAAAGATTAGATTTTTTATTTTATACCGTTACATATCGATTGAAACATTATTTTTCTATTTTATTTGTTTTCAATTTATCAAAGTTCGGGTATAATTTATCATACATGTAATATTCATTTAATTGAGTCGTATACGGGTAAACATTTACGTATTTCTTTTCATCTGAAACATAGTTGTGATCACGCTTTTTGTGAAAATCCGAACAATCTGAACCGCAAGAATTTTTCTAGTGTGAACCCGACCTGCAGAAAGAAATTAGATTCATTCCGAGCCGAAAAAGCAAAATTCGGGATAACCCGACCTGATGTTTGACTCTATTGGACGATCCCGAGGTGTCCACTGTTCAGAGGTTTTACTATATTTGAATATTAAAGAATATAGATTTGTTCAATCTTCTATGAAAAATATAAAAATGGTATTAGAGATACAATTGCTGATTTTTTTCATAATGACATTGAAACATGATTTAATTTTCTTTCATTGCAAGTTCGGTTCGGGTTGCGGGTTGAAATATTGCGGGTTTGGGTCGGGTTCAGGTTGCAATACTTCGGGTTCGGGTCGGCTTGCGTGTCAAGTAATTTTTTTTGTCTGGTTCGGACCGTGTTGCGGGTTGACTTAAAATGGGATGTGCGGGTTCGGGTCTGGTTGGGTCCTCTACTCCGTGGAAATAATAACATTTTCGGATGCCCGGATACATCTTGAGTGCAACACACAGGAATAAAGAATTTTTAAAAGATTAAAAAACAAAAAAACAATCTTAACATGGGTTCACAATAAATTTGAAACATTTATACTCTTTCTTTTCTCAAAAAGTGCATAATTTTGCTAGTTACTTGCAATGAATACAATTTGTATACATTTTATACACAAAATATGAAAATAACGGAGTATCCGATCTCAATACCATGAGATGAACAAAAAATCTAAATAAATCTAAATAAAAGTACTTTTTGCAATTCACGGTAATAAGTTTCGGTTTTGAAATAAAAACACTAATATATTAATATTTTCGGAATTCAAAAAACTACGTTTTGACAATACTATGCTACCTGCAGCCAGTGTTGCCAGATGGGCTACTTTTTTTTAAATCATATTCTTGGTTGGCACCACTTTTTTAAAATGGTAAAATGTGCCTTACTTAATGACATATTAAGGTAAAAACAAAGTGAATTTTACCGTTTCAGAAAAGTGGTGCCAATCAAAAAATCTTAATTTAAAAAAAGTAGCCCACTGGCAACACTGCCTCCAGCGGAAAAGTCTCATTCAGAACTTGCTGAAAAAGACGGAATGAAGAGATGCTTTTTTGCTAAATCTGCTAATCCAGTGTACTTAAGTTCATGACTCCTCCATCACTCAAAAGGGTTTAAGTCAAAACGAAGGTGCGGTTCAGTCAGATAGTTTTCAAAATGCATATTGAGATCTACAGAAGAAGACAGTCTGCTGAAACAAAAATGCAAGAGCTGATTTTCCATAAAAATCCTCTATTTGTTCTGTTGCCGATGAGTTGCCCCCTTGTTGGCGGTGTTGACTTAGCCATGACTTGACGTGGTCTCTGATAGTCCGTCGCACTGCTGGTGGTTCATTCCCTAAATCTTTGAGTCGTGGGTCCAGAATTGAGCTCACTTGTCGAGTATTCACAACAGAAGTGTTTTTCCAGTCCAGCTTAAACCTATCAATTAACTCTAATCGTACAACCATCTTAAAATCTTTGGACATAACAGTGTCATTATCAGACTGTTTCATGTAATTGCTTATTATTTTACTGACAATTGGGCCAAACCTTCACACAGGAGAAGAGCTTACACGACATAAATCCGCCGTGGCCATTTCTAAAGGTTTGAGAAGCTTAACTAGTTCTTCAATTCGTATCAATCCTCTGCCATAATTTCTATTTTTTTTAGCCACAACAGTTGATGTAAGAGACCTATCAGCTAGAACACAGGCGATAGGGGTTCAGTTTAAATAAATGCGTTCCATTTTCTTAAGCTCAGACTTCCACCGGGTTTTGACACTTTGAATTAATTTAAGTTGATTCATATTTAGTTGTTTCTGTTTTTCTTGCAACGCTGTTGAAGCTATGGTAGAATGGCGAAAGTGTCTCACCAACTTTCCAGTCTTTTTGCTCAACTTTTGAATTAATGGGTCATTGTGGCCTTTCTTATAACAAGCCGACTAATATGTGCCACACACCTTATATCTTACTTATAAAACACGTTATTCATTTTTTGCACAGCAATTTCAACATTAATTGCGTTATCTCGTCACAATTGCTGATATCTTTTCTTTAAGATCCTATCTGTAATAATTCCCTCCATTGCAGTACGGAGATTTTCAGATGTGTGTCACTCTTCCATCAGCTCTGTTGTGAGTGTATACAGTGGTGTCAATAGTTTAAGCACAATAAAAATTTTAAAATAAAACTTAAAATATTCACTTTATTTCAATATCTTTCTTGTATATGTTAATAATACCAGTTTTAACACCACATTCAATAAAATTATCTTTTAAATTTTATTTCAAACCATGGAGTTTAAGAATAGAACAAAAATAACCGTGTCAAAAGTTTAAGCACGAAATCGTTTTTATGCAAATTTTACAAACTGGTGTAAGCGGTTGTGCGCGCAAATGATTTCTGGGTGTATAAGAAGCAGTCAGTTGTTGTTTTTGAATAAGTGCAAAATGCCTAAGTCGGAAGAGTTTTCAGACGAGGAGGTGATAATTATTTGGAGTATGAGAGCAAAACATAAGTCTGTTTCTGAAATTGCAAGTGCATTAAAAAGATCAAAATGAGGTATTCATAAAGTTTTGGCTCGTGGTAATGATTTCAAACGAAAATTCCGTTCAGGAAGGCCACGAGTGATTACCTTGCGGGAAGACCGCCGCATCAGAAACTTGGCTTCAACTGGTAGTTACTCTCTTTCGCAAATAAAACATACAGTCGGGGGACAAATATAGAAAAAACTGTTCATAGAAGAGTTTTGGAATCGGAATACATCAAAAAACGTAAAATGGCTCGGTTACCTTGTCTGAAACACCATAAAGAAGCTAGATTACAGTGAGCCAAAGAGCATATGTCATTTGGTGATAAGTGGGTGAATGTCATATTCATTGATGAAAAAAAATGAAACCTCGATTGCCCTTATGGGTTTAAATACTATTGGCATGATCTCCGCAAAGAACCTAGGAGTATATTTAGACAACATGGTGGTGGTTGTGTAATGGTATGAGGGCTATTTCTTTCAATGGTCAGACATCTCTAGCATTCATCAGTGGTCGTGAAAGCTCTGAAAACTATCAAGAGACACTTGCCAATCATTTGCTCCCTGTTGCAATAACCATTTTTCTCCACCCAAAATCTCAGCAACATGATAATGCTTCGATCCATACCTCAAACTCAACTTCAACGTGGCTTAAGTCGAAAAAAGTATCTGTTTTGAAATGGCCGGCAATTAACCCTGATTTAAACCCTATAGAAAATATGTGGGGCATTCTCACTCATGTAGTTTATCCAAATGAAAAGCAGTATTCTTCAGTTAAAGATCTGAAAGATGCCATTCAGAACGCGTGGTTTAAAATTGAACCAAAAATAATACAGAACCTCATTTTATCGATGAGAAACCGTATATTTAAAGTAATTCAGCAGAGTGGATCAATAATCAAGCATTAATTTTTTTAATTCTTGTTCTACTAAAGACTAAAGAACTACTGTGCTTAAACTTTTGACACTCATTTTTGTTCTTTTGATAAATTCTAATATTTGAAATAAATTTTAAAGCATAAATCTGTTATCTTTTAAAACTACAATTTATAGGTCATGTGAAAAGGAAAGTAACTTTCAGCCAATAATAAAATTTTATTTTGAAATTTTATGTTTTGCTTAAACTTTTAACATGTACTGTACGATTTCGGTGAGTCTATTTCTTATTGATGGTGTATGAAGTTAAAGAAAGGTACGATTGTTGGGCTCGAGAGGTCCAACAATCTGATGTGCAGGCAACATAGGCAGAAAAACCTTTTTTTTTCTTTTTTACCTTGGCCTCTTACATTATCTTCTAACATTCTCAGTCACTTCTTTAATGCCTCCTCTTCTATGCACATTTTGTATGTCGGTTCTATCATAACCATAAACTGAATAAACGCCGGTTTTGACATTAATGACTAATAATAAGCTAGAAGTAGCTAGGAGTCGTTCGGTAGCTTCATCGCCCCGAGCCCAACCCTTTCCGCTTTTCGGTGTCTTTAATTTGTGTAATTTCCCTTTTAAATTTGTCCGGTTTCAATTTTCGATTTTTTTTTTCAATCTGGCTTTTGCTAGAGAGTCTTTCATTCGGGACGTGGCTGGGAACCTAAGAATCTTGCTTCCGCAAAAGAGACGGACTAGAGTAGAAGAATAAAGGGCTGCGGACGAAGATGGGCCGCTCACCGCGGCCTTTATTCTTCTACTCTAGTCAGTCTCTTTTGCGGAAGCAAGATTCTTAGGTTCCCAGCCACGTCCCGAATGAAAGACTCTAGCAAAAGCCAGATTGAAAAAAAAAAATCGAAAATTGAAACGGACAAATTTAAAAGGGAAATTACACAAATTAAAGACACCGAAAAGCGGGAAGGGTTGGGCTCGGGGAGATGAAGCTACCGAACGACTCCTAGCTACCTCTAGCTTTTTATTAGTCTACAAGAGCTAATCATTTTAGCCAATACTTCCTGTATCTTTTCTGATCACGTAAACCACGACCTTTAGATGCAAAAGAGTTACGAAGTCTTTTCCGATGAGCGGAAAAAATATATTAATCTCTCATTTCTCCACTGAAATGGGCAGTAGATTCATTGCCTGCATCACTAGCTGTTTCTGCCCTACTAAAGGATCGTTTTCTAGTGGCGCTACCTACGTCTATCGACAGCGGGCTGTCATTCTCCAGTAGGGAGATGGGGGCACATGTGAACAGTTCGCATCAATATAGCTTTTTCTCATAACTGGATTAATTTCTATAAACAAAAACTACTCAATATAGTAAACATAACTTTCTTTTACATATGGTATTTTTTTTAAATCGCCTATATAGTTCTTCTTACATTTTTTAAAACTTTTATAAATAAAAAAAAAATTTCACATGTGCCCCATCAGCCGGGTAGTTGTGAACACACGTGGGGCACATGTGAACACAAGGAAAAAATATACCTTGACATGTTTTTTATTCTGTTATTCATTTGTCATCGTAATCATTAGTTATATTACCAGTTAAATTCACCTTAAAGAAAAATAATATATATATATATATATATATATTTCTGTAGTTTCTGGATGATGTGTTGAGGAGGGAGGGGGGGGGGAGGCTTAGATGATTCATTAAGTATTGTTGCAATAAAAAAAATGAAGCAATTTTAAAAAAGAAATTAAAACTTTTAAATTTTGCTTAGGGGTTTTTGTTTGGGGAATATTTTAGTGAAGGGACATTTGTATACTATTTATCGGATATATGCCAAAATACGAAAGATTCTCACTCCTGTATTTGCTTTATTCACTTGTAAATTATAGATAAAGAAGGGCTTTTCAATGATTTAAAAAAAAATCTATTATAACCCCCCCCCCCGACTTCTTTTGCTTTTGAAAGAGGGAGGGGGCGTTACAAGCGGGATTTTACAGTAGTTATCAGTTTAAAAATTTTACTTTCTTAAAATATTACTGATATCTATCTCCATTCAAAGCATCATATACATAACTGTTTTAGAGATGGAAGTAAGCCATCATTGCAAGTTTTTAAGAGTTTAATAGAAAAATTTGCAAAGTTGTTCAAAGTAATACTTTTGTATTAACAATGCATAAAAAATATTGTTGTAAACCTTTTAGTAAAATAATACTTTATTTTATCTATAAAACATTAAATTTATTTAAATCACAAGTGAACGTAAACAAGCTTGTTGCTTTTTATGTACTTCCTGACAGATGTGTTTATGGAAGTTTCCATACAAAGTCAACTTTGTATGACGGCAATGTCTTCTGTTTCATGAAAATTATACATATTGGATCTGACATTATTTCTCATGAAGTTAACTGAAATTAACAGAATCACAGAATGATTATTGGGGCACTTATGTACTGTTCATATCTGCCCCCAACTAGTCTGTTCACAAGTGCCCCACATTGCTGCTCCTGTTAAATTGATAAATCATTAACGTTTCTAAATTTTAGAAGAAAAAGAACTTAATCAAAAATATTTATTAGTATTCATAGTATATGTTAAAACACTCAAATTCAAATAAATGAATAAATAAAGTTATTCGCTTATCAACTTGGAACAAAGATTTTACTTTTGAGATCTAAAAACAGTGTTTTGGCTACAGAGGACAAACAAAATGTCAAATAGCTTCAAAAAAGTTTTACCATATGTCTACAGATGCTATCATCTTTAGTAATTTTTTTCAAATAAAAAACTTATAATAACTATTGAAAAATTGCGATGCTCACATCTGCCCCATGTTCACATGTGACCCCATCTCCCCTACCTGCTTTTGCATAAAACAGGATCGTCTCAAAGATGAAATATTTTTTATTTAATTGATTCAGAAAAAATATTAATCTCATGAAGGAAAAAAAAAAAAAGAAGTTAATTTCAAACTATGATATCTAAGCATCGCCGCAGCAACAATATTTTGCGCCTGGTGCGAAAAACTTAGTTAATTCTTCTGTAGATAGTTGACGCATCAGTAACTGATAGCGCGAACAAAGCCTACCAGCGCCTACTTTAATTGGCTACGTCTGCGCCCGCACTACTCTTGTGGTTCTGTATTTTAGTATAAGCAGCTTGCCTATATTTGCACGCTCTCTGAAACAGCTTAAATTATTTATACTGCAGACAAAAGAATTTTATTAAAAGTATCTTCTTAGAGGCTATACATCTATAACGATAAACTTTTTGGTTATTTTCGACGCCTTCCCCCCCCCTTATGATATCATATGTCATCATTCTACCAGTCCCCTCTCCCTAATGATATCATCATCTGTGTCTAAAAATTCTTTTTCTTTTCTTTTTATACGTTTGCAATGATATACAAAGTATGGTTATGCATTTATTACTCCCATATGTATAGGGGCCGTCCGCAACTGATGCCACGCTTGGAAGGGGCGGGGGGTCGTGAAATTGTGACAGTTTGTGACAAAAGGGGGGGGGGGCGAAGAAGAGAGGGGTAAAAAAATATTGAAAAAAGTGTCATTTATGGACAGCGCCATATATATATTTTTACTTAAATTAAGAAAAGTTCATAAAATATCACTTATATTAGGTGTAAATTTCCAACTGGGCGAAAAATGTCCGGACCAGGATTCGAACACGGGACCTCCCTGGCTGAAGCCACCAGTGCTCTGCCATCTGAGCTATCCCGGACGATTCTGGTCGAACTTTTTAACCCAGCTAACCTTGATGATTATAGCATCTGGTCTGAAACCTGGTTCAGCTCAACAAAATAAATCTCGGGTAATAGAACTCCAGAAATCGCTGGAAACGAAATTACACTAGATTAATTTTAACACAATTATTCTAATTGGTAAACAAATCATATTAGACGTAAATTTCCAACTGGGCGAAAAATGTCCGGACCAGGATTCGAACCCGGGACCTCCTGGCTGAAGCCGCCAGTGCTCTGCGATCTGAGCTATCCGGGACAATTCTGGTCGAACTTTTTCACTCAGCTAACCTTGATGATTATAGCATCTGGTCTGAAACCTAGTTCAGCTCAACAGAATAAATCTCGGGTAATGAAACTCCAGAAATCCAGCGATTTTTTACTTTTTTTAGTCAAAATATTTCATTCTTGAATGTTAAACTCTGAGTCAAATACAAAAAAGTAACTTCCAATTATATTATAAATACTTATATCTTTCAAAGCATAAAAAAAAACCGTTTGTTGTTTACATGAATTTATTATTATTTAATTTGTGTACATACATATATTTATTTATTTAATGTGCTGTTAAATTTTATTCATATTTTGTTGCAATCATTAGATAAACAATTATTTAATTTTCCACTCCTTTACCATCAAAACCATCATACCCCTTACCATAAAAATATACTTAGTTTTGTCTATGCATTAGAATGTGGGTCTTGAAATAGGAACTGGAAGTCGTTTATCACTGCAAATTTCCTTATTTAAGCCGAAAGTTTCCGCAAAATTTTCTATCCTGAAATAGTGGTAATTTGTTTGCTTTTACATTAGAACCTACTAAAAGCAACTGTGTAGAATTTTAATGCTGTGTTACATAACGGTAATCGTTCTAAATTATATAATGGTATATTACATAAACACATTTTTCAGTAGGATATATTTTTCAGAATTTTTTCCCAGATTGTTCGCTTTTTGAATACCAGTATTGTCTTTGAAAAAAATCTCTTTTAGGTATTTTTGGAAAATTTTGCAGAAATCACCTTCGAAGGCTGATTCTAGCGCAAATGTTGTAGAAACCTACCATGGAATTTCTGTTAAAAATATTGGTATTCAGTGGCAGACCATTTGGGAGCCCTGAAGAATGGAAAATGTAATTTTTTTTTATTATTTTAATTCTTTAGATCTTTCAAGTAATGTAATATTTTACGCAAAATAAAATCCATAACTGGGCGCATACATGCAAATTAACAGAATGCAAATACATATACAATAATTATTTCTCATCAAAATTCCCTAGACAATCTGAAAAAAAAAATATACTGTACAGATTATATTATCTTAAAATATGTATTATGCATATTTCAAAAAGATTAATAATGTACTTGTATATATAATTTAAATATTCCTGACTATAAAATGAATCAAATAAATTTTTTATTAACCATAAAAATATTGAAATCTCATTATCTTGAAATTTTAAGGAGGCATACATGTATTAAATAAAAAAAATTTGATCTTTCGAAAAATTATATATGAAAGAACAATATTTTTTATTGCATCTTAAAACAATATACATAGAAATATTCCTATTACTATGCAAGTTATGACTAAAAAAATCTGTCAGTTGTTCTTACTGTGAGCAATCTTTATAATAACACATTTAAAGCTGTTTTTCCCAAAATGATAAAAAGCTTTCTTTTTTTAAATTCCGCGCAAGATTTATTTTAAACTAGTTAATATTTTTATATGCAATCTTTACAAATTTACAGATTATATCTGTAACTTAAGATTAGACCTAAATTTACAGTATATTTTAGCAAAATTTCTATTTAAAAAATGTTGTTGGAAGTATTGTATACTATTTTTGCGGCTAGAATTACAAACGAATTTGGTTCAGTTTTAAGGTATAATCTGTAAATCCCAAAAATGTATTTGTAAAAATTTTTGAGTACTTTAACAGAAATCTTGCACACAATTTTAAAAAAAAAAGCACGTTTTCGGGATAAACCATCTTAAAGTACCCTTTTAATCATTTTTAAAGTAATAACAACTCCCACATTTCTAATCATAACTACTGAAATTATGAAAACTTTTTCAAAATTTAAAATACGTATTCTTCTTAAGAGGCAACACTGATAACGCACTTTCCTGATTTATTTAATGCCGTCAGGCATTAAATAAATCAAATTCAAAAACGCAGGTGCAATCAACCAGTTTCAATTGAAAAAAAAAATTATTAATATTTTTTTCCGAACTATTTAAAATAATTTAACACTGCCACCCTACCCCCATATTCTTCTAAGTGACTATAGAATATATAAAAAATGCTAAAAATATTTTTTGTCATGTTACCCTCTCCCCCCCCCCCCCCCTTGTCACAACCAACATCCCCGAATTCCTTGCAGAAGATAATTTTTAATTCTCTTTCCTTCTAAATGCTTATGTTGGTCACAGATGTAACATGAACACTTGGCTGGCAATGGCGTCGCAGTGACATCACAGTGTCTTCTGAATCCCTTTCAGAAGACAATTTTTACTTTCTTCTATCTTTATAAGAAGAAAGTATTGGATTCTTGAAAATTTTCGAATTCCGGTTTTCGACGGATTTACACGTTTTAGGGGTCGGAGATCCCGAAAAACATGTTTTTACAAAATGTCTGTCTGTGACACAAATTTTGTGGGCGCTCTATCTCAATGAACGGAATTTAATAAAACTTTAGATTCAGTTAGTCCCTTATATAAATTGGTGCTGATTGCTTTTTTGTGTAAATCGCGCAGCTGGTGGCGCTGGTATGCAGCATTATTCATGATTCTCACAATAGCTATATCTCAAGAACTAATACACAAATTTTCATCTAACTTGAGATTCAGTTAGTCCCTGATATAAATTAGTGCTGTTTAGTTTTTGGTGTAAATCGTCCAACAGGTGGCGCTGCTATGCTGCATTTTTCACAATTTCCGCAATAGCTGTATCTCAAGAACTAATGCATGAATTTTCCTCAAGCTTTAGATTCAGTTACTCCTTGATATAAATTGATCCTTATAAGTCTTTGGTGTAAATTGCCCAACAGTTGCCACTGCTAAGCAGAACTTTTCACGATTTCCGCAATAGCTCTATCTCAAAAATTAATGCACGGATTTTCATCAAACTTCAAATTCAATTAGAAGTTGACGTAAGTTGTTGCGCTGCTATGCTGCATTTTTCAGGAAGTATTAACATGAATGAGATCGAAGAAAGTTTTGGGATTGCCACATCCGACTAGTTAATTATGTTTTTATTTAAATGTTCACGTGTTCCAATTTATCGGTAATTGGGGAGTGTGAGGGAATCAGGAGGGAAAGGCCCCTTACGAAATATAAATAAATAATGGTTTCAGTTCTTTATTATCAAAATGCTTACAGTACTATATTTATGCAACGGAATGATTAAAATAAAATGTGCCTATTTTGAATCTTATTAAAGTTTTTTGTAATTCACATATACACTTAGACACTGTCTGTTAAGATTTGCACTTTTATAATTACATGTAACAGTACAATTCGTGTAAATCCAGGTATTTTTTTACATTTACACACTTGTCTGAGTTTAGCAACAGATAACAACTTACATACTTAATGCCATAAACTAAATACACATAAAAACAAGTAATTTTTTTGTATAAAATGTGTAATTTTAATGACAAGTGTGTGATTTTAAAAATTTACACACTTCTTTGTGTATATATAATTATGCTTAAATAAGAATAACACTCCAATTCGTGTAAATTCAGGCATTTTTTTACATTTACACACTTGTCTGTGTATTTCAAGCGATAGCAATTTACACACTTAGTTTCATAAGCTAAATACACATAAAAATGTGTAAAATGTTGCAAAAAATGTGTAATTTTTATGACAAGTATGTAATTTTAGAAATTCACATTGTGTGTAAAATTGGCTAATTTACACATTTAAATGTGTAAATACACATTTATTTTTTAGAGTGTACTAGTGTGTTATAAAACATGATACATTCTTTTCTAAAGCATAGAAACTTCTTAATTTTTTATTACAACATAGGATAGGAAGGAGCAAATGAATGCCAGGTACTGTGTCCATCTTTGGCTTGAACGGGCTCTGTGCTTAAAAGCATTTGAAAATATAGCTATTATTTTTTATACACGTTAGAATTTGAAAGTATTACGATGTAAATATATACTTTAGCTCATTTTCTCCAGTGACCTTCAAATTGCATGTATCAGTATAAAATCAACAAAACGAAAATATGCATTATAAAGAGACCGTCAAGATGAAGAATTCCTGTAAATGTAATGTTAATTCATGACTATTTCGGAAAGTTTTGCATTGTTGAACGGGAAAGAAAAAAAATATGAGAACGCTTTTAATCGAAAGAAAGACCTGAATGTAACCTGACATGCATATGACATATGGTAATTAACAGCGGCGCCAACTTTGGAAAAATATTGGGTGGGCTCAGAACCATTTTAGGGTAAAATGACACTGCCATTTTTTTTTCTTTCTTTCAAAGTTTGAGAAAAGATGATATTTGAATTTAAGATAAGTTAGGAATTTTTATACAGTAAAACCTCCCTAAAGCGACCATGCTCCGTTCCAATAAAAATTGGTCGTTCTGAGAGGTGGTATCTTAAGGAGGTCATGTTTAAATCTAGATTTTAATTGTTGAAAAAAATGTAACAACTAATGTTACTAAAAATTTATTTTTCACATTAGGAAAAAATATGAAAATTTAAGTATCAAAACGAAAGTTAATTAAGTTAATTACTGTAGAGTTTAAAAAATTAATACATTGACGTTAGCTTTGATTTTACGGTTTTGTCTTTTATAACTTTTATTTCCAAGTCCTTTTTTAAAAAATTCAATAAATAAATGCAATTTTTTTTTGGACGGGAACAAATAATGACGATTTCATTAATTTATCCATTTCTTTGAGCATTTCCTGACAGAATAGAGCAGGGCAGTTTATTGACCGTCATTCTTAATTTGTTATCAGAGTTAAATTAATTGCCTAAAAGCATGGGTTTAAATACTTAAAAATTACCTGAATAAAAAAAAAATTCTAAACTTAGTTTAGAAGTTTGATGAATAATGCGCTCTCTGGGATTATTTTTCTAATAAAACCTTCTTCAAGCGACCAGGAAAAAACTAAATTTTTTTCATTTTCTTAAAGGAATTGGTCGCTCTTGGAGGGAGTTCAACTGGGATGGTCTCTGAATGGAGGTAAAATTAGTGCTGAGCCTACGGGAATAATTTCGTTCCATGAAAAAATGGTCGTTCAGGGAGGTGGTCGCATAATGGAGGTGGTCACACAGAGATGTTTCACTGTAATAGCATATAAAATTGCAATTTCACTTAATTATATTCTCATGGGGTCTTCATTTTATGAACTCTAATATTTACTATTGTGCCATCAATTTGACAACAAATTAAAACGCAAAGGACTAAAAAGTATTAAAATGGGTAATTAATGCAAATACCCTGAAATGCTTGTATTAATAGTACTATTTACTTAAACTATGTAGGATGATTAAAAAAAGATACAATTTCCTGAACCGCTGGTAATAAAAAGATACTTGCAATTACAAAACGTGTACATATCAAATACATCTTTAAGATCATCATTTATTTAAAAAAGGGCTGCATGCACATTAAAATGCGAAATTTAATTTTAATACGATCTCCTTTTCGTTTAACGCATACTTAGAAAAAGAATGACATTAGAAAGGAAGTTCTAAGAAGGACAGTAAAAAAAATTCTTTTATGGACAAAACATACTAAGTTTTTTAATTTTATAAAATTTCAGTGTTTTCTAGCGTTAAGAAGGCGCCTGAGCTGCCGCATGTTGAAAATTGTCTTAAAACGCTTAGGCAGCATTTTTGAAAGATACTTTAACCCAAAAAATGGAAAGTGATGAATAATAACAATTGCAAATTTTGTGCATTTAGGAAGAAAATTAATTCCCAAATATGCAGGAAATTTTTTTAAAGAGAAAATTGATTGTAGTATGTCTTTTAGGTTGAAGGGGAGGGGGGAGGGGCCAGGTTGTATTTTAGGTTCAGACGTGTCTGTTATTGCTATCTTTACCTTTTTTTTTAACAAAATAATTTTGTGAACGTCAACGAAATAATTTCTAGTCAGCGATTGAAAAATAAATAAGCACGAAAATAGAAAAAAATGAAAATTGAGTGGGCTGGAAGAATAAATTATTGGGTGGGCTCGGGCCCCACAAGTCCATAGAAGTTGGCGCCACTGGTAATTAATATTCAAATAAAGTGAAACTTTCTCAAACATATTTAATATACAAACAACAAATAATAAAAAAGAATGCTTGTAATAAAAGAAACAACAATAAATTCAAATTTAATATTTATTTGTTTTCATTAATGGCTTCTCAGAACACATTACTGAAACAATTTTCCTTTTATGCTTTAGTAGCATAAAGAAATTTGCATCTTAAGCAAGAGATGCAGTCGGCTTGAAGCCACCTCATCATTTCATCAGTCTTTCTCCAAAAGACATTCCTGAAAAAGAAGGAAATAGACATTTATTGATTCTATGTATATGTTAATGGTGTTGTGATTTATGCATGCACAGCTATTTTAAAGAGCATCATTTGAAATAAATTAACTCTAAGAAAATGCTCTTTATTTTTTCCTTATCATTTTATGTTGTTTTATTGAGAACAACGGAATAGAAATTGTCCTTTATCGGGATTTCCTGAAGGTGAAATTATAAAATCTGCCTTAAAATGAAATTTCATTATAGTTTTTTACTAAACACTTTTAGGCTATTTTTAAATTTTTTTTACAATGTCTACGAGTTGTCTATGATTTAATTTCAACTGTTGCAGAAAACATCAAATAAAAATTTCTTCTTTAGTTTAACCGCAAAAAAAAAAAAAAAAAAAAAATGGTGGCAATTTTTTTGAAATATGAGCTCATTTTGGGACACAATTTATTGATTCAAGAATGACCAGTTTAGTAACTAAAGGTTACAAAAATACTGTTTTATGTAAATCTGAAACAATTAAAAATTCCATTTTGAAATGGTTGACAATGTAAGCATAAAGAAAAATAAAATATTTAAAAAACTTTAATAATATCTTAATGTATAATTAACATATTTTTGTTTATAAATTGTGATTTGCACTGTTGTTGAATGAATGAACAGGAAAGTTTTCTTTCATTGTTAGTTATTATGATATATATATATGTGTGTGTATGTGTCGAAATTAATGACGGTGGTTACTGTTTGAAGAAGTGGTAGACAAAGTAATACAACTATAGCATAGCTGCCAACTTTTACGCTTTTTTGCTAACACTAAAATTTAATAGACATTTTCGAATTGAATTGTTTAATCGTGATATTTCGACGATTAAATAAGATATTTTCTGTAAAATTTTAATGGTATGATGAGAGCGTAAAAGTTGGCAGCTATGCTATAGTCTCTTGTGGACTCTTCTTCTGTGTCTTTCACGTCAGCCGTAGTGACGCACAAACTTAATATTGCGCGAAAATCGTGAGAGCTCTACGCGGAAAGTTGAAATACTCTTATCCTATGTTTTCATCATTAAAAAATATATTTTGAAGTCGGGCACATATTTATTTCTTGCAATTATAAATTTAAAGCATAAGGATTTACTTACCAACAGTTTCTTACCATCCTTTCCGTCAAACTGAAAGAATCAGAAAATGAATTAATGTTTCTCAAATTTCTGTTATATGAAAGAAGTAATTCTTTTAAACAACAAATTTTATTTGCTTATGGGTCAATATATGAAAACTGGACAATTGTACGTTGTAACATTTTTTATAACAATTATTAATGATAAATGGACATAGAATGATGTATAAATAATTAATTTTAAGCTTTAAAGAAACAAAATCATCATTACAGTCCCAGTCCCAAGGTACAAATATCCAATATTAAATATATGCTGTAAAAATTTCTATAAATATTAACTTTTACTATTATATATTTATATCTATATATACAGAGTATGGTAAGGTATAATTATCCTTTGTTAGTACAGATTATATAGTAAAATATTGTAGTAAATATATTTGTCCCTGAGGTTGACCATCATCCCAGTCCTTCTAAACACACATTTAGGTTAACAGATACTTAGCGGCGCTGGCAGAATTATTTTCATTGCAACAGCAACTAAAGTTCAACTAGTCACCATGGATGAAGGTATGTTGTTCTTCTGTTTTTTTCATATTTAGAAATATTTAGTTTTGTTCTGAATAGGATTGAGCATTTTTTTGTAGCATCATTCATGTCCCCATATTTAACTTTTTATTTATTAAAAAAAACTTATTTTAACTTTATTTATGTAACATACAAATATCACATGTCATATTTAATAATTTACATGTGTGAAAAATGATTCAACAAAATGGCTGTGCAGCTGTTAAGACAAAAACGTCACCTCAGTCCCCATCATCTCAGTTCTAATTATTAGACACTGATTATGATATTAAGTCACTTTCTTCCATAAAAGTGTATCATACGCATAAAATATACATCCTTGATCTCAAAACACTTACAGCATTTAAATGACAAAACATGTATCATAGTATATAAATATAAAATTTTTGAAATGAAATTGTTCGGTTTTCAGATATTGACCCTTATGCAACTTTAATGGAACAGAAAGGTTTGAAATGATGGAAAAATTTATTATTATTATTATTATTATTTTGTGTGTGTCAGCTTTTAAGAATTTCGTACAGTAGTTCTAATAGGATATTTTCTAGGTCTTACAAGCCGGTGAACTTTGAGTGGCGCTGACCGGCAGTACTTGCGCGGGGGAACTTTCAACTCAATTATCTAGAAACATTGTTCTTCAGCAGTTTTGAGACGATAACTTTTCAGCAAGTTAATGGATTTACAAGGATTTTTTCTTTTTAAATAAAGGAAATTAAATTCTCTACAAAGTAACCCATGAAAACAAACAAACAATTTTTTTCACATTATAACACAATATATGATCAATTTTCATGAATTTTGAAACTTTCAAAATATTCTTTTTTATTTTTGACATTTTTCGTTGTTGTTTTATGCACAACTGAGCGACAAAGTAACAATCAATATAAAGAAGAAATAACCACTCAAAAATATGTAACCTTGACTTCAAAATGATGGCAAAACTAGTTTTGTAAGATTAATTTTGTAGTACAATATTAAAACTTTTGTTATTGTTTTTCTATTAATTTTACAAATACATATTTTTTTCTTATAAAATATAAATAAATAAACGCAAGTGACAGTCTAAGTAAATTGCAGGTTTCGTAATCCATCATCAAACTTTAATCAATTTTCGTCATTTGAAAACTTTCTCGTCCTTTTTAAATTAATTGCATATGTGCTGATTTCTTTATAACATAGAAACTCAGAAAATGTGCTTCTTTTTTTTTAGGTTATACATCTTACATTTTAGGAGGTTAAACATTTAGGAGGTTAAACAAATCTTATTTATATATTTTTTAACGTATGAGTCGACGTAACTTTTCAAAGGATGCCTCCGATTTTCATAATAGATTTTGTTTTCTTTTCTAGTGGTGGTGGTGGGGTGTTGTAATAATATTTCAGCGCAAATGTAATTAGAATCCCAAAAATACAACATTTTTCTGTCTGTATTTCTTTTTGTCATTTTTAAAATTTTTAGGGCTCTAACTTTCGTAAAAATTTTCAGTCGTCATAAAATTTGGGTATATTTTTAAACTAAACAGTACTATTTTATATATATTTTTTAAAGCAACCTGCCGTTTACATTTTTTTTTTTTTTACAGGCACAGCTAAAATAAATACAGTATCTTCCATTACGCATCAAAAGGAGCGATAATGCTCCCACTGGGACTTAAAATGAACATGGATAAAAATTAGACGTTGCAACAAAATACCCTTTATTGCCAATTCACTCTCGTTAAAATACGACACTAAAGTGTGTAATAAGATTAAGAACAAATCATTTGAAGTAGGGGTGCCTCCCTACTTCAAATGACAATTATTTTTGATATTTTAATAAGAGTAATTTACAAAAACACTTCTAAACTTGTCATCAAAAGCATAATTAAACATCTTTTTGAGTAAGTAAATTGAGAGAGTTAATATAATTTTTTACATCTAAAAACCTACTGCCCGTAAATCATCAGATAATCGTTTGTAATTTGACTCTTATGAACGTGAATAAATTTATTTTAACCTTACAAATAAAAGTTTTCATTTAATTTCTGATCCAGTTTTATAAAAATATAATTTACTATCATGCTGGAAAAGGTTTTCACCTTGGATGAAAAATTTCCTTTTTTAAGTTGTGTCTACGAAAATGTGTATATTAATTAGTCTATTTGTTCTGCTACAAAAGAGTGATCTTTTAAGAGTCGAAGGACGCCAAAACAAACTCCAAAGATAATTTATTTAAGCATTTTCACTTTTAATGAAATGATTGTGGCATAGAATGACACCATTTTCCCAAATAATAATTAGTGTGTAAATAATTTTAACTCTTGAATTTCCCACGTATGTACCAAAAAATGGGCTTATGTTCTGCAACTGCTTGCGATGAACTATTAAAGATACAGGCTTTTGCTTCGTACTACATAAGGGATACATGATAAATATTTTATTTCTAATAAAACGTAAAGGACAGAATCTTATATTTGTATAAATTATGTGCGTCTGTGATTTATACAAAAAAATGTATTTCTATTATTAATATATTACAATGAAGTGGAAATTAAAACTGAAAAACCCTCTTATTAAAGCTGAAAATTTTACAATCTCCTCCGAAATAGTTCAGTTGATATCGAAATTTTTTTCCTAGGAGGGATTTCTGCAAATGAAAAAGGGGCAATATGAAATTCCGGAGGAGATAATTTGCACTTCTAGACCATATTTTTGCGAAAAATGCCAAACCTTACGGCGGACGCGGCGATGCTCTTGGAGATACTGTCCTCTTCCGGGCAACTTCCTAATTTACAACCACCCGAATGCTTTCTATAATAATTTTAACAAGGCATCTTTTACAAACTATATCAAGTAGCAATTCTCAGTTTATTAGCAGTTAAGCATAAAATGCAATTTTTTAGCAACGAAAGGTGTGTTTCAATTTCATTAGATGAAAGCTGCAGCGGAGAAAATAAAACTGAGGGCGTGAGTTTCAAAACTCGCCTTATCCAAAATTAAAGAAATCGAGTTTTCTCTATCAATCTATTCTATTGAACCTTATATAAAAACACTAGTCTGCTAAAAAAGTTGTTTTATCATTTATTTCTGGCATTGTAAAATCTTGGTTTATAATGAAAACCAATGGACGCAGTCAAGTTTTTCGCGATTTCCCAAAATTTGATTTTCTGGATAAGGGGAGTTTTGAAACTCGCGTCCTCAAATATTGTATTATGTGCTTAATGAAAACTATTTTCAAGAATAACAATTTCAGATTAATGGAACACGAGATCTTTCTAAAACTATTCGGTAAAAGACTTTGAACATTAATAGGATTTTTTTCAAAGGGTTCTATGAATGACATGAATTCAAATATGGTTCAGAGAAAATGAGTTTAAATATATTGAATACCATTGAACTAGGGATGGGCATTATTTAACGTATTAGGATAAAAAACCCTGTTATTATGCTGGAACCTAATATTGAATTAATGTTACCGAAAAGTCCCTGTTAATTAAATAACATATGGTTTTAAATGGCAGCATTTTTATTCATTTGCCTTAATCAAGAAATCAATTTCGTGGCTTTAGAATAGAACAATATTCACAAAAAACATCCTCCATCATTTCTTTTCAGACGTGCGCCCCTAGTTTGGCCCATCTTCACCCTCTAGTTATGGGCAACTCTGTTAGGTGTGTGGTGCTAAAAATTTATTGTGCATTTCATCACTAATGCATGAATAGTAATGACTTGCAGCACTAATTAAACGCTTTTTTCGGCTTGGTGCCTGGTGCTGGGTCATTAGCATCATCATACTTTCACCGATTCTGATTGCGCAAATTAGAGCATAAACCAAACACTGGCAGAAATAGTAAATCAGGAAAACACCTGAAAATTTCTAAGAAAAAAGCTCATGCATGACATGTTTTGTACTCATGAATCGTATATATTGTCTTCATTTAGAATTTCATATCAAAAAGTCAAATTTGACTTATAAAACCCAGCAAAGTTTTATCTAATTTTTGATCTGAGCAATTTCTTTTTAACTATAAATATATTTTCGTGATTTTTTTTTTTTTTGGTCTATCTTCTAATTTTCAACGAGTGATTTTTGTTGAATTTTGCAATATATTTCATTTATGTTATGTAAATGAAAAAAGCATTGATCCCCCCCCCCCCCCTTTAAAAAATGCGGCGAAACAAGAGTTCAGATTCATTAAATTTATAAAAAGTACCTTTTTGCAACATTTAAGTAAAATACATTTATTTATAATTTTATCTCTTAAAAATTTTAATTCTCCATTTTTAATAGAAAATCTATTTCTAAAAATAACAAAACATTGTTTAGCTACATTCAAATAAAATCCATGAATTTATAATTTTTTAATTGATTAACGCATTTAAAATGGGTACATTAAAACTTCAGTTGATTGCAACTGAAAAAAGTCCTTCCGGCCAGTGCCGGGAGGAAGAGGTAGCTTTCATATTCCTTATTTTTAAAAAGCCAACTTATATTATTCGAACACACGAAGCTCAATTAAGTGGAAACCGAATGTAGGAGATTCAATACTAATTTTTATCAATACTAAATCATTATGAATGAGAATTTCGCGAAATTAGTCAGCTTTATCTAAGCTGCTTTTATTTAAAGTCACTTATATTTGGCTGCCAAATTCGGCGATTTCTTAAAGTGCCTGCCATTTTAAGACAACATGGTAGATGAGGCTAACCAGTGAACCTGGTCGAGACCTTAGTAATTGCTGTGCACATGCTCACTCATATCGGAATCGGTTGATATATACGAGTGCTGTCGCAGGCAAAAAATCAGATTTTTCAAAATGTCACCCACTTTAGAAATTGAAACTGCTATATCTGAGCCATTTTTAAGATAAAGACAAACAAAAAATGCTCCTGAATCCTTATATCAAGGTCAAATACTTAAGAAAGAAACATTTTTCAATTTCTAATTTTTTTGCACCTCACTTTAAATACAATTTTTTTTAATTTAATGGCCGCCATTTTGAAACAAGATGGCTGATGAAGCTGGCCAGCGAACTTGGTCGAGATATTGATGTATACTATCCACATGCCTTCTTCCATCGAAATAGGCGAATAAGTGTGGTATCGCGTGACAAATACAAGATCGTTTCAAAGTGTTAGCCATGATAGAAATTCAAAGTGCTATAATTCAACCACTTTTTAAGATATAAACAAAAGAACAAATTTTCAGAAACAAAAACTGTTCCAGAATCTTTGTATCAAGGCCAAACACAAAAAAAAATCTTTTTCATTTTCCAATTTTTTAATACCTCATTTTAAATTTTAAATTACATTTTTTTTTTAAATGGCAACCCTTTTGAAACAAGATGGCGAATGAAGCTGGCCAACGAACTCGGTCGAAACATTGGTATGTACTATGTACAGACCAAGTTACATTCAAATCGGTTCATAAATACGCCTGTTATCGCGTGACAAAAATCAGGTCGTTTTAAAATGTCAGCCACAATAGAAATTCAAAATGTTATAACTCAGCCATTTTTTCAGATGTAGACGAAACAAAACCTGTTCCGGAATCCTTGTATTAAGGTCAAACACATACAAAAAAAATCTTTTTCATTTTCCAATTTTTTGGTATCTCATTTTAAATTTATTTTTTTAAAATTTTTTTAAATGGCCACCATTTTGAAACAAGATGGCGAATGAAGCTGATCAACAAACTCGGTTGAGTTATTTGTATGTACTATGCACACACCAAGGTACATCCAAATCGGTTCATAAATACGTCTGTTATCACGTGGCAAAAATCAGGACGTTTCAAAATGTCAGCCACGCTAGAAATTCAAAATGCTATAACTCAGCCATTTTTTAAGATATAGACGAAACAAAAACTGCTCCCGAATCTTTTTATCAAGGTCAAACACATAAAAAAAAATATTTTCTCAATTTTCAATTTTTTGCTACCACATTTCAAATTTAAAATTTTCTTAAAATTTTAAATGGCCGCCATTTTTAAACAAGATGGCGGATGAAGCTGGCCAACGAACTCGTTCGAGACATTGGTCTGTACTATGTATAAACGAAGTTACATCCAAATCGGTTCATAAATACGCCTTTTATCGCGTGACAAATTTCAGGACGTTTCAAAATGTCAGCTTCGCTAGAAATTCAAAATGCTATAACTCAGCCATTTTTTAAGATATAGACGAAACAAAAACTGCTGCGGAGTCTTTGTATAAAGGTCAAATACATAAGAAAAAAATATCTTTCCATTTTCAATTTTTTGGTACCACATTTCAAATTTTAAATTTTTTTAAAAATTTTAAATGGCCGCCATTTTGAAACAAAATGGCGGATGAAGCTGGCCAACGAACTCGGTCGAGACATTGGTATTATATAAATTTTGAACAGAGGGTGGTTTCGGGGTCTGGGGGTCATGATCGATGAAAATATACCAAAATTTTTTGAAATCGCTTTCCTCCGAACGGCTGCAACAGCTAGCTTTTTGTAAAGAAAGCTACCTAATAAAGCACAGATAATTCCTTAATTCATTCTGAATCACGCCATCAGTAAATGGTTCTTAACATGTAAAATTATCTTTTTATCGCTTGGTAAGCTTATGAATAAAGAGATAATAGAACATGTTTGCAATTATGTCTGTAAAAATTTTCTGCGGTCAGTATAACATTTGCTTATTTCGAAACATTTGGTACAACAGTCTTTTAAATTAAAAAACACATTGAAGGATATATTTATTTGAATGGACAATTTTTATCAGAGTGAAATGACATTTGATTAAGAATGTTTATTTACTCTTCATGTTTTTGTAAGTAATGGAGCGTTTTGTGTTGCCGGTTTATTTGCATATTTAAAGGGTTTTTTACTACGTACTCATGAAGTTTTTTTTTAGGGGATAGGGGGGGGGGGGGCGAGAGGTATTCCTGCACTATAAATTTTGTTTTTTGGCAAAGTTTTTTTATTACTTTTGTTTTATAATAGTTTTAATTTGCTGAAAAAAAAGAAAGAAAATAGCCTCCTATAATTTGTGAGAAAACTTAATTTTAGTAAAGCTGTAATTAATTTGAAAAATATATTTGTACGAACGAAATTTGTTTAGATGAATTGCATTTGATTAAAAGTACATAAATGATATTTTTGTGTTCTTGTGAAATTAGCTTTGAATATGCGTTGATAGATATGGTTGTTATGAAGTCGGGGATCAAATTTCTCTTTTTTAATACTTTCCGACGTAGTTGAAAAGTGTTTATGAATTCAGATTGTCTGTCCGTCTGTCTGTCCTTGCTTTAACTCGCGTAAATATTAGTCCGATTGCCATGAGATGGATATATCTTATTTGGGTTTAGTATGCCATGTTCGGTATTGTAAAGGAAGTGCCTATAGCATATTTGGTTCATTTATAGGGCCACTCAAAAGTATTCTGTTATATTACGGTATATGGGGAAAATCGCTTGCTGTGTATTTTAATGATATTACAGTATTTAAAACATATTGAAATTGATATAAATCACTGAGATGTACTACAAGGTTACTATAGAATAGGGTGTGCTAGAGGTCTGCACGGGCCCGGGCTTGGCCCGTACCCGGCCCGGCCCGGCGGAATGGTGAAGAATTTTCAAACGGGCCGGGCCGGGCCGGCACAATTAGGACAATTTTTTCAGCGGGCCGGGCCGGGCCGACAGACAAAATGAACGGGCCGGGCCGGCAAAAAAATTGAACGGGCCTGCAGGGCCGGGCCGATAAAAAAAATTAATCGGGCCTATCGGCCTGATATAAGAATTTCAGAGAAGCAGATAAAATACGAGGCCATTTTCAATGAATATGACTTTTTCGAGAAATATAAATGTGCGTTACGAGCCTATGCGAGTTTAACAACATCAATGCAGAAATGTAACATGTCCATCGTAGAGATCGGCATCGTATATGATGCCTGATCCCGAGTTTAATTTTTTCGGCAGACTTGTGTCTTGACGAAACTGGTCTTAATCGTTCTCAGGATGTGTGTTCTCAGGCATTATGTTTTGTAAAAATATTAATAGCGATAATGAACTTCTGTTAACAGTATCTTTGGAAATGCACCTTAAGGTGGTTCTCATATTTACTGCTCAACAATGCGAAACTCTCAGACACATTTTCTGACTCATTTTTAACTATAAAGGCATAAAATTGACAGGCTGAGTATTGAAGGCAATTGGAATCGAATAGTGTTTCCATTTTTGATAAATTACGTACAGAAATAAGACTCTTGTCACGTGACTGTACGTTTTTCTCCTTTCCTGTGCTATCGCTTCCAGAAATTCGATTCGAAACGCTAACTTTGGCAGTATTTTCTGAAAGATATATTACTTTTATCTAAAAAAAAACGGCATTTACATGGTTTCTGAATAAGAATACCTGCCAATCTCATGCGTTTCCGAAAAGAAATGAATTCATAAATGTATCAAAATGTAGCTCCTTTGGATTTGAGAAAAGCCTTAAAAATGACAGAAATATTTTCACAAATCTACTTTTTATTATAAGCTTCAAAAGTTATGTTTTTTAACCTTTTATTCTAAACTACATTAATATTTTAATGAACCCTTATTTAAATTTTGAAACGTCTGTAGAAACGTTGACTAAAACACTAAGTAATCTTTAATGTTTACTATTGTGTGTTTTCTATTTTGCGAACGCATAGTAATTTAAAATATACTGTAAAATGTTCCCATAAATATGCATGTAATATTCATTAAAAGAATATTAATTGTATGTCGAGAAAAAACGGAATTTTTTGTAGAAATTGAGTCGGGCCGGGCCTGTTTTCACTGATTTTTGTACGGGCCGGGCCGAGAACGGTAAAAATGTAAACGGGCCGGGCCCGGGCCGAACTTTCAATTTTTACACCGGGCCGGGCCGGGCCAAAATAGCTTTCCTTCGGGCCGGCCCGGGCCCGTGCCTGGAAATTCCGGCCCGTGCAGACCTCTAGGGTGTGCATAGAACTTATCGTTTATTTACAGGAACGCACTAAAGTAATTTGATATAGAAGAAAATGAGCAATAATTGAACTTTTGAAGCCACGAAACATTAACTGCTGGAAGAGCGTTTTCAATTGTGGTATGCGTTTTTAAATTTAACTATTTTTTAAATAATACTTGGTGTGTATCAATCCCAGATCATATACAAGGTCGAACAACAGTTCTCAACAACATTCGTTTATTGGTTGAAATTGCTGAGCGGAAATTTTAAAATGTATTATGCGTTTAACTGAACTAACTTTTTGCACACTATGTAGTATGCATAAGTATCTGTAGATCATATACAGTGCTGAAAAAAAACGACTATTCATGGTAATGGCAGAAATCGTGTTTTCAAATGCATTATGCGTTTTCCGAATTGTTCATTAAAGACGTCATCTTTCACGTTTTGTCAATTGTGATATTTTGTTATGGCATTCTGAATGTGTTGAAAAGTGCTTCATAATCTATGCTGTATGCATGATTCTCTTATTTTTGTGTGTGCGGGGGAGGGGATTAGAAATCGTGTTGTTAAAACTGTGTTAATTATTATACAGGGTATCTCTTATCGTTTACCAATAACTAATTTCTAAACCGTTAGTTTTAAAGGTATAGTTCCAAGTGCAAAAAGGTTTCAAATTTTGTTCTGCATGACATAAAAATCGATTTACATTACAATGATTACTTTTTAAATAGATAAGAAATTACAAATTTTATACAATGCCTCTGTTCTATAAGTTTGATTTAGAAAATGTTTTTCCATGTTCTAACAAGTAAAACAGCAAAAATTTATTCTTTTATGGTCAAAACTTACTGAGTTATGATACTTAGAATTTTATGAATTTTCAATGTTTTAATCACCATAAATGGAAAAACACGTTTTTAGTGTCAGAAAACGCTAAAAATGCATGAAATTCAAAGTATCATAACTAGGTAAGTTTTTGTCTTGCAAAAATTAAGTTTTTAATCACAAACTAATTTTGATTCATCTCAATAGAAACCATCATTTTTAAATATGTCAAAAAATTATTCCAAACATTTTGTTTAAAAGGCCTTCGAATTAAAACATCCGTTGACCGCATACACAGCAATTAGTTATACATGGTGTGTTCACAAAGTTTCAAGACTGGTCCTAGAATACAAAAGTTATTAAACATTTTTGTACAGCGGACTAAAATTCTTCGAAATATGACCCTTGGGCATCAACACACCGCTGACAGCACTTTTTCTATTATTCATAGGCTCCCTGGGGGGTCTTCGCGCGCAGCGCTGTTAAGTAACCTCGTCGAAGCTGGAATCGTGTCGAATCGCTTCCCTTTCAGGTGTTTCTTGATCCGGATGAATAAAAAAAGTCGATGGGAGCGAGGTCGGGTCTGTAAGGAGGCTTGTGACAGTATTGCCACGTTAAACTTAGGCAAAACTTCGGCGGCTGCGAGCGACGTGTTAGAGGGCGCATTGTCGTGGTGAACAATCCAATATTCTCTGGTGTCTGCGCGGACGCGCCAGGTCAGGTGAGTTTTACGCTGGAATGAACCACTGTTTGAAGGATAGAGTCCGGCTCGCCCGCCCAGACATCAGAGACGATTGGATTGTTCACCACGATAATGCGCCCTCTCAGAAGCCGCTTGCCGCTGCCGAAGTTTTGCCTAAGTTTAATGTGGCAATACTGCCGCAAGCCCCCTACTGCCCCGATTTTGCTCCCAAAGACATTTTTTGTTCCCCCGGACCAAGAAAGGCCTGAAAGGGAAGCGATTAGACATGATTTCAGCGACCCAAGCAGCTTCGACGAGTTGCCTTAACAGCCTTGCGCGCGAAGACCACCAGGGAGCCTATGAATAATAAAAAAAGCGCAGGCAGCGGTGTGTTTATGCCCAAGGATCACATTTCGAAGAATTTTAGTTCGCTGTGCAAAAATGTTTAATAACTTTTGTATTCTAGGACCAGTCTTGAAACTTTGTGAACACACCATGTATGTTATAAAAATAACAGGTTGTTGGAACCTGTTACCTGTACAAGTGTGCAACGCTGTAACCTGTTAAACAAAAGTAACTATATTTCCCATTTCTACATTGAACTATAGTCTTACTTGAAACGTAGCAGTTTATGACAGATGTCTCTTAATAGCTTTCACACTGCTCAATTTTTGTTTCTCATTAATTTCATATGAGTGGATGAACTGTCCAGTGATTGTTTTTTTCATGTCGTTCAAGGTTTGCTTTACCACAGCTGATAAAAAGGTATAAAATTTTACTGGGTAATGGATTTGTTGTGTGGCTACATCTAACATAAGAATAATGCCTTTCTACAACAATGTGGAAATCAATTTGGATAATAAACGCTTATGTCTTTTAAGAACCAAGGCATCTTAAAAATCGATATAGAAAGTCTGGTTGAAGTATTTTCAAGAGATGTAAAATAGAATACAACTAAATGATACAACCGTATGTTTATGAATGACGTAGGTTTATCTACTATTTCAATCTTCAGTTGAAGCAAGAGCCAAAGTAGTTTGATTTCCCTCAACTACTATGATTAATCTATCTAGGGATACAGGTCGCCACGCACGGAAAACACGTGGGTGGTTTTTAATTTTCCATAAGTTGATATAGACATGTTAAAGTTGGTTTATGGAAAGTAAAACCCTCCCTTCGATGAGGAAACAACAATGAGATTGAATCAAGCAGGAAAACTTAGTCAAGAATAAGTGTAGTAGATAGGAAAAAGTGAAAGATCTCTCGGTATTCCAAGTTCACTAAACCAATGAATATTTAAAGAAGGTATCCCCTAGGGACAACCATACTTTTTGAAAACAGCAGATAAAGATCTTGATAATATTGCTTTATTATACTATTATATATTTTCACACAGTTTATTATTTGACAGTGATTATTCATTTTTAGAAATTGATTCAACTAAAAAATTTACTTACTCCCATTTCGTCGTTTTCCTCGGACATCAGATCACACACCTGAATTTTTTTTTTTTTTAATTGAATATGCATTTACATTGTGAAATCTTCCGTCACATATCAGTATTTTAATAAAATAAATAGAAAATTTTATTTTTATTCATTCTCTTTCTATTTGGTTACTTTATTTAAAGAATTTTCTTTCCATAGTTTACTGAAATTACAAAAAGAAGGATCTTACAGAGACGTTCTTATACGCTCAAGGCACCTTTTTTCATAATAAATAAAATTATTTTTACATCTTAAATATAAAATTGAACTTGAAATTTTATTTATCATAGAGTTTTATAGTATTCTTCAGAAAACTCTTCTGTTAAACCTTAAATATTTATGTAAATTCCACATACGTATATAATATATACACAGTGAAACAGTATACTTTGGACAGGCGTTTAAGCTTAATGATTCTTCCGGAGTAATCAGAATGTGATTAAAAATAGACAAGTATAGTTCGTTGATTTAGAGAAAAACTATTCGTTTACAAAACGACCACCCTTTGGTTTTTTATAGAAGCGAAATCTTTTGAAACAAAAATAGCAATGAATTGTAATTCATTCCCTAATGTTTTTGCCTATTCTACCTGAAGAGATTATTTTACTGATTCCAAACTAAGCACAAACTATTATCTGTAAATTCATCATGAATAATAACCCATCTGCTTCAGATCTGGCAGAATACAGGAACCGTTCCTGGACTCTTAAGGCGGTTCTCAAATCTCCTGCTCTATAATGCGAAAGTTTGACACATTTTCTGACTCATTTTTAAACGTAAAGGCACCAAATTGGCGGAGCTGACCATTGAAGCTATTTCGAATCAAAATGAGTTTTCCATTTTTCGATAAATAAATTACTTTTCGAGTTATAAGCAATTTTTGTCACGTGACAACCAGTTTCTTTCCTTTCTCGTGGTGTTGCGTTCAGCAATTCGGTTGAAAACGCCAAATTTGATAGTGTTTTCTCAAAGAACTTTTGAGTTCACTCAAAAATGGACAATGTCTTTCGGTTATTTAGTCTGAATGACAAAACCTGCCAATTGAAAAATTAGTTCAAAAACGTGTCAGAAAGCAGCTCCTTTGAATTTGAGAACAACCTTAAGAAGTCTTACATATGTGACTTGCATAATTTCTGTGCTCTTCTCGTTTTGTTTGCCGAAGCAGGATGTTTCATTTTGTAAATATGGCATCTAAGAAACTCTTTAACGAATTTTTTTTATATATATATGCAGTGTGTCCCAAAAACATTCACCTCGGCTTTTATTTCTTAAATATTGATCCTAGACATATATTATAAATTGCAAATTTACTTTAAAAAGGTACAGAATATTATGAAATCGATTAAAATTATCAGGGGCTTAAATTTCAAGAAATACAAAATTTAAATTTTTATACGGCCCCCGCAGGCCATAACCAGACGGGAGCGGGGTACGCTGAGCACCTCCTAACTACTACTTGAGCCCTTCGTAACCCGTTAATCGTCGTGGTTTTCATTTTACGTGCAATTTGCTCGTGAATATATCGGGTGCGATGACTAAGGGGGTAATTCTTCTACATGAAAACTCATCAATGATACAAATATTTTTCCTGGGAGTGGCTTAGCCTGGTTCATATATATTTCATTGGACAGCTTTCCTTTACTTCCTGTATATACTGCAGGTTTATTTAGTACATCTAGCTGCATGCTCAATTAGCCAGATGGTTTCTAACCAGCACATCAAGATGCTATATGATTAATTAACATCCTATTGGTCACATTCATATTTCCCCAGTTAAAAAAGTTTTCTTAAGTAGTGTGCTGATTTCCTCTTGTATTCGGCAAACTTTTCATTCCAAAAAAATTAAAAATGCGATATAAAAAAAAAGGGAAATGACTTACCCTCTTAAATTTTAGAGGGTAAGCACGTGCTGCATGTGCCTTTTGGATAATCAGGCCCTGTATATCATTAATCGCCTCCCTTACCAATAAAAAAAAAACTGCAAAAAATTATCCAATTTTTTGGCGATCGCATCATTGCATTTCATCATTTACACTTCATATCACAAAGCTTGGGAAACTGCCTATAAAATATTATATGTAATTTAATTATATATAATTTATTATATTGTTTAACAATATTTTCTCTCTTTTTAATTTTCAGGTCGAGTAAAAACGTGATAAAACAAGCCGCAGTGACAAATTATGCCACGCCCGAGATTTCTAGGGATAATAATTGTCATATATATGAACCCGAGATAACTCTGTATAATAAGGGAAGCGGTTAAAGAAGAATGAAAAAAAAAACAAGCCTTGAATTACTCCACCAAAAATTCACCCACCCCCCCTCTGACTTTGCTGATTGGTTACGGCCCTGGTCCCCCGTACAAAAACTTTCCCCAATGAGAAAATGTGCCCCATACACTAATAATGTCATGAACAAAATATCAGCAATTTATCATAAAAAGCAATTTATCATATATCACACAGTTTATTATTTGACAGTGATTATTCATTTTTAGAAATTGATTCAACTAAAAAATTTACTTACTCCCATTACGTCGTTTTCCTCGGACATCAGATCACACAACTGAAAATTTTTTTTAAATTGAATATTTATTTACATTGTGAAATCTTCCGTCACATATCAGTATTTTAATATAATAAATAGAAAATTTTATTTTTATTCATTCTCTTTCTATTTGGTTACTTTATTTAAAGAATTTTCTTTCCATAGTTTACTGAAATTACAAAAAGGATCTTACAGAGACGTTCTTATACGCTCAAGGCACCTTTTTTTCATAATAAATAAAATTATTTTTACATCTTAAATATAAAATTGAACTTGAAATTTTATTTATCATAGAGTTTTATAGTATTCTTCAGAAAACTCTTTTGTTAAACCTTAAATATTTATATAAATTCCACATACGTATATAATATATACACAGTGACACAGTATAATTTGGACAGGCATTTAAACTTGATGATTCTTCCGGAGTAATCAGAATGTGATTAAAAATAGACAAGTATAGTTCGTTGATTTAGAGAAAAACTATTCGTTTACAAAACGACCACCCTTTGGTTTTTTTATAGAAGCGAAATCTTTTGAAACAAAAATAGCAATGGATTGTAATTCATTCCCTAATATTTTAGCCTATTCTACCTGAAGAGATTATTTTACTGATTCCAAACTAAGCAAAAACTATTATCTGTAAATTCATCATGAATATAACCCATCTGCTTCAGATCTGGCAGAATACAAGAATCATTCTTGAACTCTTAAGGCGGTTCTCAAATCCCCTGCTCTAGAATGCGAATGTTTAACAGATTTTCTGACTCATTTTTAAACGTAAAGGCAACAAATTGGCTGATCTGACTAGTGAAGCTATTTCGAATCAAAATGAGTTTTCCATTTTTCGATAAATAAATTACTTTTCGAGTTATAAGCAATTTTTGTCACGTGACAACCAGTTTCTTTCCTTTCTCGTGGTGTTGCGTTCAGCAATTCGGTTGAAAACGCCAATTTTGATAGCATTTTCTCAAAGATCTTTTGAGTTTACTCAAAAATGGACAACGTCCTTCCGTTACTTAGTCTGAATGACAAAAAATGCCAATTGAAAAATTAGTTCAAAAATGTGTCAGAAAGCAGCCCCTTAGAATTTGAGAACAACCTTAAGAAGTCTTACATATGTGACTTTCATAATTTCTGTGCTCTTCTCGTTTTGTGTGCTGAAGCAGGATGTTTCATTTTGTAAAGATGGCATCTAAGAAACTCTTTATCGAATTTTAATTATATATGTGTGTGTGTGTGTGCAGTGTGTCCCAAAAACATTCACCTCGGCTTTTATTTCTTAAATATTGATCCTAGACATATATTATAAATTGCAAATTTACTTAAAAAAGTTACAGAATATTATGAAATCGATTAAAGTTATCAGGGTCTTAAATTTCAAGAAATACAAAATTTAAATTTTTTACGGCCCCGCAGGCCGTTTACGGGAGCGGGGTACGCTGAGCCCCTCCTAACTACTACTTGAGCCCTTCGTAACCTGTTAATCGTCGTGCTTTTCATTTTACGTGCAATTTGCTCGTGAATGTATCGGGTGCGATGACTAAGGGGGTAATTCTTCTACATGAAAACTCATCAATGATACAAATATTTTTCCTGGGAGTGGCTTAGCCTGGTTCATATATATTTCATTGGACAGCTTTCCTATACTTCCTGTATATACTGTAGGTTTATTTAGTACATCTAGCTGCATGCTCAATTATCCGGATGGTTTCTAACCAGCACATCAAGATGCTATATGGTTAATTAACATCCTATTGGTCACATTCATATTTCCCCAGTTAAATAAGTTTTCTTAAGTAGTGTGCTGATTTCCTCTTGTATTCGGCAAACTTTTCATTTCAAAAAATTTAAAAATGCGATATAAAAAAAAATGGAAATGGCTTACCCTCTTAATTTTAGAGGGTAAGCACATGATGCATCTGCCTTTTGGATAATCAGGCCCTTTATATCATTAACTGCCTCCCTTACAAATAATAAAAAAAAAAACTCAAAAAATCATCCAATTTTTTGCAATCGCATCATTGCATTTCATCATTTACACTTCATATCACAAAGCTTGGGAAGCCAATCAAATATTATATGTAATTTAATTATATATAATTTATTATATTGTATAAAAATATTTTCTTTCTTTTTAATTTTCAGGTCGAGTAAAAACGTGATAAAACAAACCGCAGTGACAAATTATGCCACGCCCGAGTTCTCTAGGCATAATAATTAATTGTCATATATACGAACCCGAGATAATTCTGTATAATAAGGGAAGCTGTTAAAGAAGAATGAAAAAAAAAACAAGCCTCGAATTACTCCACCAAAAATTTCGCCCCCCCCCCCCCCCCGTCTGACTTTGCTGATTGGTTACGGCCCTGGTCCCCTGTACATAAACTTTCCCCAATGAGAAAATGTGCCCCATACACTAATAATGTCATGTACAAAATATCAGTAATTTATCATAAAAAGTCGCAGAGATAAGTTTAAACAATTTGGTGAGGGGTTAATTATAAATTAAAATGTAAATGTTTAGATCTAGGGTGCAGATGACGCGAGGCAGAAATACGTCATAAGTGAATAACATGCGGCTCTTATCTTTAGTTTCAAATTACCCTCATAGCATGCATGGTCACGGTGACGTCGTTGTGACGTCACTGTGGGCACGTCACATTTGTGACCAAAATGCCACCAATCAGTGATGTCACATTGTGACTGAGATGTGAACTTCTTAGAAAACTTTAAAAAATTACGAAAATTCTTCAAAACATGTTATTTACTGTAAAATTATGTTTTTATGGCAATTAAAAAAAAATTGTGAGGTCACTGTTATGTCACTGCTATGTAACGTACGTCACGTCACATATGTGACAAAAAAAACCACCATATTGTAAGTCACAGTGTGACAAAAATATGAACTTCAAAAATCTTTGAAAATGAAGAGAAATATTTTAAACAGTCACGAGTTACATGGCATAAGGAATAAAATATATTAGTGGATAGCAAATGGTAAATTCTGTCACTAAAGGGGAGGGAGGGGGGGGGACATAATAAATAAAGTGCACGATACAAGCATTAATAAACTAAATTTTCAGGCTATATTTTATCAATTTGATATCTAAGATAGTGAATGTATACTTTTTCATGATTTCAATTTTATCTAGCATTTGGATAATATATTTAGAATTAGGAATATTAAATTTATACACTTTACATATTTAGTTTGCTGGGAGGAAATTTATTTATTTCTTTTTTTACCGACCAGGATTATTCGAAACACTTCTGTGGTTTCAAAATAAAAAATTTCTATTACGGTTAAATCTGCACCTTTTAATGAGCACGTAGAAAGAGTCTTCAGAGTTTAGTCATCTATCCATTTCTTACTTTAGAATATTTTTATAATTTGTATTCAAGTCATAAATTCTACTTCTTTCAGACTTTTTAAATAAAATTAGCATTTTCCGAAAATAAAAGAAATATACAAAATTTGTGCAAAACAAACTTTACTTAAGAAAAAAAAAAGGGGCTCGTTATTACCATTAAATTTATTTTTACACCTTTTGAAAATTTAAACAATGGTATATCTAATAAACTCTAATTATGAATATTATTATTATAATTATTTAGTAAAAAGGAACTTTACAATACATTTTAACTTGAATTATTTGGTAAGGATAAAAAGAAAAGGTTAAATACATTGGACATTTCTTCAAATACAAAATTTTAATTAACCATACTTTCAGAAAATTACTGCGCATTCAAGTTTCATATCTCTTGCATGCAAAAACAAATAATCTGTACCAGACCATCTGCTTGAAAATCGTCTGCCCACAAAAAAATAAACATGAGAAGACGCGGGAAATAAATAGTTCACTGTTTTTAGAACATCACCTTCACCACGTCTACAACACTTTAACACTAGAACGGCGGCGAGGGGTCATTTTGACCCTTTCCGAATGAATACATTTCGATTCGAACCAGAATTTTTTTTTATAATATAAGATTAACATATGCTGCACAAAAATAACTTAAATAAATAAGTTAAATAGTTCTAAATAAAAATTCTGATGTGAAATATTTTATATAAAACTTGAGCAAAATTTCCCGCCGTTCTAGAGTTAAGATAAGGAAATGACCATTTTAGGATACACGGATTTTAATAGAACGTATATGTAAGTTTTATTTAATTTAAATATTTTATTCCTGATTTGTACATATGAGTTAAATAGTTTTATGTTATATTTGTAAGAGACTGATCTTTAACTGTCAGAAGCGATATTTTCAAATTCGATAACTGTAAAGAAAAATATCTTAATCTGCCATCGCTTGAAAAAAAAAGTCCTTCCGGCCAGCGCCGGGAGGAAGAGGTAGCTTTCACATTCCTTATTTTAAAAAAGCCAACTTATATCATTCAAACACACGAAGCTCAATTTAGTGGAAACCGAATATAGGAGATTCAATACTAATTTTTATCAATATAATGAATGATAATTTCGCGAAATTAGTCAGCTTTATCCAAGCTGCTTTTCTTTAAACAAAAACTGCTCCAAAATCTTTGTATATAGGTCAAATACATAAGAAAAAAATATTTTTCCATTTTCAATTTTTTGGTACCACATTTCAAATTTTAAATTAAAAAAAATAAATAAATGGCCGCCATTTTGAAACAAAATGGCGAATGAAGCTGGCCAACGAACTCGGTCGACACATTGGTATGTACTATGTACACACCGAATTACATCGAAATCGGTTCATAAATACGCCTTTTATCGCGTGACAAAATTCAGGACGTTTCAGAATGCCAGCCACGCTAGAAATTCAAAATGCTATAACTCAGCCATTTTTTAAGATATAGACGAAACAAAAACTGCTCCGGAATCTTTGTATAAAGGTCAAATGCATAAGAAAAAAATATTTTTCCATTTTTATTTTTTTGGTACCACATTTCAAATTTTAAATTTTTTAAAAAATTTTAAATGGCCGCCATTTTGAAACAAAACGGCGGATGAAGCTGGCCAACGAACTCGGTCGAGACATTGGTATGTATTATGTACACACAGAATTACATCGAAATCGGTTCATAATTACGAGAGTTAGAGTGTGACATAGGTCATATATATATATATATAATCAATTTTGAACGGAGGGTGGTTTTGGGGTCTGGGGGTCATGATCGATGAAAATATACCAAAATTTTTTGAAATCGCTTTCCTCCGAACGGCTGCAATAGGTAGCTTTTTGTAATGAAAGCTACCTAAAACTGCGCAGAGGCTGTGCATGCCTACATTCATACTGGAATTAATATAAACATTAATTTACTCTTACTTGAGACTGAAAATATATGGAACGACAATGATTTGGAATTATTTTATCGGCTTCTTACTAATTTTGATTACTAACACTTATAGTTATTATTATTTTGGGGTTAAATATGATGTTCGATTATCATGAGATTACGAAACTGTTTCAGATTAGAAATTAACATTGTACTGGGAAAATGTATTTTTACATATTACAGTAGTGAAACATTTGAAAGAATTTTCTTTTAGTGCTAATAATATTTTAAATTATCTTGCAAAATCCTAAATCTTCAAACCAATATTTTCAGATTTAACATTTGCCGAAATTATAAAATAATAGGAATTCCTTATACCATATGGAAATATTTTTGAGATATTGTTAAATCTAATAATGCATTTAATTTATCTATTGAGTTTTCTGTTGTTTAACAGAACAATTATAAATACTAATTATTATTTTTAGTGTTTTTCAAATTGGTATATTTATTTTTTTAAATTGTATGTAAGCATTTTTTCTGTTTGTGATTTTAATCAAACATTTAATTATAGACATTCTGAATCTATTATTAAATTTTCTTCTATTGTAAATTCATTTTCTACGTGTATGATACGCGTAATTATTGGCACTAAAAAGTGAAATATGATATTTAAGCATTGAAACAAAGTGTTTTTCATGCCTGATGGGAAGTTATAGATTAAACTGCTTTAGTATATATTTTTTAAAAGTTCATATAATACAGGATACATAATATAGGACACAAGTTGTAAAGTGCTTATGACTTCGGTTTGTCTTTCCGTCCGTCCGTCTAGCAGTCTGTCCGCACTCTAACTCTCGAAAATATACTCGGATTACCCTGAAATTTTTGGATGTTATTGACGTTTATCATAGCACGGTACCTATTTGTAATGAAGTTTGTAGCATGCTTTGTTCATTTACAGGGACAGCCAAAAGTTTTCCGTTACATTACAGCCTATGGGAAAAAATCGTTTCAAATGATTTTTAATGATTTTACGCACGCTTTCAAACAGAATAAAATTTATATGCATTTATGAAGTGCACTAAAATATGCATTCCGTTGACTATGCGATGCAAAGAATAGTTATTGTTCATTTACAGGGCTAAAAAAGGAATTCAAATACATAATGATATAGGGGTGGAGGGAATTGTTTGCGGCATACTTTAATTATGTTAATCTATTTCATATATAATGAAATTGATATATGTCGTTGAGGTTTACATACTATAAATTATTTCATGTATAATACGAATAATACGTATATAGCATTTACAGGGACACACAAAATATTTCACATATTATATTGTATCCGAAGTACTGTACATTAGCGATGATTGCTGGAAATGTATTTTTAATTATGATATGCGCTTTTATGATTCACTATATTTATGCATAGTATATGGTGTATATAAATGCTATAATTCCTATACAAGGCTACACAAAAGTATTCGTAAGGATTACTGGGTATGGGCGCAAATTGCTTAAAGGTTGTTTTTAAATGAGTTATGCTTTTTTTTTGCTGAACTGCATTTAATTTACCAAGAAATGTTTGTAGAATATAGATAAAATGATATGCAGGGTCACGTAAAGAATTGGATACATGGCCGTCTATAAATTATAATTTCTGGAAATGTGATTTCAGCAGTTTTAAGAGTGTCTTAGTTTGAATTAAATTTTAACTAAATAGTGGCGTGTAATAAAGATTCTAGGTAAACTACAGGGTTGTACAAAAGTATTCAAGTATGTTTCCATACATTAGTATAAATTGCTGAAAAAGAATTTCAACCTGTTAGGCGTTTTCTTGCTAAACTAGATTTTCCCATTATATAGTATATATACACTTAAAAAAATGGGAAGTCAAAATTGAGTAAAAAGTACTCAATTTTAAATGCGTCACATACTCAAAATAGCTCCGATCCAAATTTACTCAAAGTTGAGAAACACATGTACTCATTTTTTATTCATTGGTTGTGATCAAATATGAATCTTATGTACTGCCCCCCCCCCCCCCCAAAAAAAAAGAAAAACCTAAAATTTAAAGTAAAAATGTACTGACATTTATTTCCCGTTCAAAGTTCTTAACAAGAAATGTTTAATTGATTATTTATTAAGAAAAATAGCAAAATTCTTAACAAGATACTCAAATCAAATATTTTTATGACGAGCATTATTTCCAAGCACTTTTAAATTATTTTTAAAATGCTGTGCATAATTTAATATTTACATTAATAAACATCATTTATGCCGCCATAAATGAAATGAACCATTACAGGGTACAAAACTATTCGTTTGTTTGGGTTTGATAACATGTGATGTTTCAAAATAGAGAAAGCATGGGTTCATTTTTGATCCAAAAATATTCAATTCGATATGAGTACGTCGGTTTACTTATTTTTGATTACTTCATTTTTCTCAGTGTATCAACCTACAGATCAAATACAGGGCTGTTCAAAAGAATTGGAAAACATATTTGGCTATGGACGGTAACTGCTGAAATCAATTTTTCAAATGTTTTATGAATTTTCTAAAATGTTTACTTAGTTATCTTATTTACGTCATTTCCCTAAATTACGATGTCTTGTTAAAGCATTCAGAAAGTGTTGGAAAGTATTTTATAATCTATGATTAACGCATGATTTTTCTTACTCGTTTTTTTTTTCTATTTCCCAGATCAGTCTTTTCCTATAAAACATACCAAATCTATTTAGCTCATATTCACAAAATACAATATACGCGGGAATAAAAAATTTAAATAAATATCGCTTATCATGCCGCTCTATATATAATAGTTGTATTAATATCCGTTAGTCGCCATGTTCGTATTTAATAAAGCAATGACAAATCACAACAAATTTAAAAATTTACACATTCTAAATATCAAGCTTGAACTCAATATCAAGCATAGAACTGAATAAAAAAATATGTCAGTTGATAAGCATTGTTTTTTAAGTGGAAAAATTTAAAATGTTTTAGAAGAATAGGACTCCAAAATAGCGATATTTTGCTAAAAAGTACGGTAAAAAGATAAGATTTTATATTTACAGCAAAAGGTTATTTCAAAAGTCATCGCTTTATTAATACTTAGAAATTTTTCCAGAGAGAATCCTTCGCCTTATATACAATATTTCAAATGAAAATCAAATATCAAATTAATTGCTCAAAAGGCGCAAAGGCCAACATAGTGAAAAAGATTCCATGCCGGGACTCGAACCCGGGCCATCAGTATAGCACACTGACATTCTACCGACTAAACCACATGGAACGACGCCCAGCCTGTAAAATTTCTCACTATTACATGATGGCGAGGCTACAAACTCAGCACAAGATGGAATATTTAGCGTGAGCCACCAACATGATGCAAACACGAAACTTAATTAAATCCAGCATCGATTAAATTATATTAATACTTGGAAATTTTTCCAGAGAGAACCATTCGCCTTGCATACAATATTTCAAATGAAAATCAAATTTCAAATTAGTTGCTTAAAAGGCAATTTTAATTTGAAATATTGTATGCAAGGCGAATGGTTCTCTCTGGAAAAAATTCCAAGTATTAATATAATTTCAATCGATGCTGGATTTAATTAAGTTTCGTGTTTGCATCATGTTGGTGGCTCACGCTAAATATTCCATCTTGTGCTGAGTTTGTAGCCTCGCCATCATGTAATAGTGAGAAATTTTCCAGCCTGGGTATCGTTCCATGTGATTTAGTCGGTAGAATGTCAGTGCGCTGTACTGATGGCCCGGGTTCGAGTCCCAGCATGGAATCTTTTTCACTGTTTGCGTCTTTGAAGCAATTAATTTGAAATTTGATTTTCATTTGAAATCACAGTGTTTATGACAAGTTCGTCACAAATGACACATATTTCACAAATTGGTCACAGTGTGACTTCAAAGCATTGTCGCTTTCGTCACAGGTTCTTCAAAAAGTTAATGCCAAAATTTGTCACACCGTGACTTCACAGAGTGGTCACAATGTGACGTCACAAACGACCTCTAAAACGGCCCTAACGACCTCGCATTCTAGTCACTGTGACGTCACATCGACGGTCACAAAATCAGTGTGACTTCACAACGACGTCGCCGTGACGTCACCATGCCTTACGGGTACATTTGAATTCATTTACAAATTTATACAACTATGCTTCCTGAAAAATACCTTAAAATTTTACATGATGAATAAAACTTAAGAATGGTACAGTCAATGCAGCTTAGAAATGTTTGCTTATGCAAATATGTGCCTCTGATCGGTACGTCATAGAATCGCAACAGATGCATCATTACATGAGAAAGTTGTTTGTGCTCTGTCATTGATCCATAGCACTTCTTATGTACGCGCCGCCGGGCAGTCTAACGTAATTTGTATACGAATTCTTGAAACACTATCATCCGTCATGATTTTTCAGTTTTTAATTCTTATCCAGGCATCGAAAACTGGTTTAACCCTTTCAGGGGCAAGGTACTTCTATTTGTAAAATGCCGAAATTAGAGAACGACACCGGAATTTACAAATTTATTTTAAACTAAGCAAAAGCTTTTGTTCACATACATAATAAAAGGAAAATTTTCATTTCAATATTCTGGTATCAATGTGGCGTTTAGGTATTACAATTAGGTGGTCCAAAAATGAACCGACGCCCTTGAAAGGGTTAAGTAAGCATTTACGTATTTTCATATCTCTGTAACATTTTATGATAAAATGCTGAAATTTTGTACGTCACCTTATTAATGTATGGGGCACATTTTACTCGTTGGGAAATGTTTAGTATGTGGGCCGTATAAAAATTTAAATTTTGTATTTCTTCAAATTTAATCCCTTGAAAATTTTAATCTGTTTCATAAAATTCTGTATCTTTTATTACGTAACTTTGCTTACGTAACTATCAATATTTAAGGAATAAAAACCGATGTCTTTTGTTTTTAGAATAACCTGTGTGTGTATATATGTAACCATTAATTAAACATTACCGACCATCATCAAAAACTGCAATATTGTGAATGATTGACTACACGCCATAAACCAACAATATAGAACTGTATGTATAAAATACAGTACCATATACCTAATTACAAGAATTAACATGGAAGAAAAAAAGAAGAATATGGATTCCGAAAAAATTGAAAAACTTGTATATTGAATTGTGTTTTCAAGAGTACAGAATTCAATGATATAAGCAAATCGGTTGTTTTCTGTGGGGAAAAAAGCTATAAGCTGAAAAAAAATTTTCCCCTGTACTCAAACAACCAATATAACCGAAAAAAATAGTTTCAAGATTACAGAACATTATCAAATGGCATGAAATGGAAAAAAACTACAACCCATTAAATATTTAATTTATAGCAATAGAAATCTTACAAAACATACCGAATTAATTCCCAGTAGATTTTCAAAATATATTCCCGCATATGGAATCCAAAAAGCATGAGAAGATTAAGGTGAATAAAACAGTTAACACAGAAATTAAAACCTATGGAGTCAGTTAATTCATGTTAAAATATTGTGATAAATATAATTAATATAATATAAATAAAAAATAATTACATTATTTATAATACCTAAAAACAATTTTAAATATATATATATATGTGTGTGTGTGTGTGTGTGTGTGTGTGTGTGTGTGTGTGTACTTTTGAAATAAAAAAATATCTCACAAGTTCTTATAATGAAAATGACCAAATCTCTTATTTAAATATGGCATATAATATTTTATATTGATTTTTATAGTATAAACATATACATGAACTAAAAGATTCGGAACCTTCCAGAAAATCTCAGTATAAATGTATAACTTTCATTATTAATAACATGTTATAAATTGATTTTATTCATAGCTCAATTAGAGAAATAAATTTTTAGCTGAGTTTTGTTAGTTTGTTTTTAAGAGTTTTTCATTAAATATATTAACTCTGTAATAAAGAACATCAAAATATGGGTTACAAAATCTGATGAGTATTTATTTATTTAAATTTTTTTTTAACTATTAAGATATTTCTTTTTATTACTGAAAACATTTTAACCCCTTGAAGGGCACCGGTATATTATATATACCACTTAATTTTAATTCCCAAATGCACATTGGCACCAGAATGAAGGAAACAAATTTTTCTTTGTGTAAATGTACATGAAGAAAAGCTTTTACTTACTTTCATATAAATTTGTTCATAAATCCCGGTGTCATTCAATTATTTTATCATTTAAGCTACACAAGTATTCTGCCCCTCAAGGGGTTAATAACTATCAACCAGTTATAATTTGTAGTGTATTATGCTACATTTTCATCGATTTCTTTCATTATTACATTATTGTCATTAGATATTCTATTTTTTTTTACTCAATGGTTCTTGAATTTTTTTTATATTTGAAAAATTTAAACTTGACATTTTTTAAAGTTATCAGAATTCGCTAATTCTGAATTAACGGCATGTGTTTTTTTAATAAACTATTCAATTTAGTTCATAAGGATAACTAATATTAAAATATCTTATATATTTAGATTCTTAAAAAGTCGTCCTTTTATGTACTTTTTAATGTTGTAATATTATTAAAGTCGCGCTTTTTTTAAATCAGAAAATTCAGTGTTATGAGTTGTCTGAAATACAGAATTTTTATATTTATTAATAAAAGATCAATGTATGTTTAGACGCAAATGTAAATGATTACAAATTTTTCCTATGTATTCCATATTCCACAAATTGCATTTCAATGCATAAATTACGTTGTATGGTTTACGATTTTGTACCAGATTATGCTTATTACAATTTTTAACTGTGACTTGCAGAAAAACAGACATGTTAGGCCTTGTGTAGAATAACACTTTTTGAATCTGAGCACAGGAAGGGACAAGAATAAGGGTAGCCTGATGACGATCCAAGAAAAACTCTATCAATCGCTCTGAGTCGGACTGAGCTTGAATTACCAAGGCCCTAATTTGTCAGAATATAAATATTTCTCAAATGTACCATTTTAAGAGTAAAAAAAAAATAGTTGCTTGAATTTACCTCCCAAAATTATATAATTAAACTAAAGTTTATTGAAATTATAAATTTCTTATTTTTTATAAATATACAATTCAAGTAAAAATTATTTTACATATACAGAAAAAAGAAAGATCGTCATTACCTGTGCAACCATTACTTGATCATCACACAAATAGTTGATTGCTTCTAATATCGATGTGGTGTTAGTTGCGTCTTTAAGTAAGTCTAATGCCTGGAATGAGAAAATGATTTTTGCTTTTCAGGATAATACATAAACAGACTGGGTTTTTCGTAGTTGGGAAATTTTCACAGAAACGTACATTTCTAAAGTCCTTTCGATTAACATCATGGGCACCAAACAGTGGGCATGCTATCGGCCTTCTCAAATATTTTCTTTCAATGAACATTTTTTTTTTGTTGTAATTTAAATTTACTTTCTTTAATAATTGTCTAATTTTAATAAATTACATAATATATATTGCTGTTACCATTCTTCAAAATTTTAAAATAAATCTGAATACCTACACCCCGTTCATTGCACGAATATTGCATTTATGTCTTTGAGGATTTCCATGGCTTAAATCTCTCACCTTAAAATAAATTGTCAAAATGATACTAATGATGTTCTTGCAAGATTTGTCTGCGAACAGAAAATTAAATTACAAATTAAAGATAGCAAAATGAAAATGTTTTAAATTGCTTTTAACTAATCTAATATCATGCTTATATTTACCAAGATCGTAAAAAAAGTATTTTTTCGACAAAAATGAGCGAAGATCTTGATTATCCGCATGACTTGTAAGTCCACTGAAATGTAGGTTTTTGCTAGGTAAACTCATTTATATTTCTTTCTTTCAAAGAAATTGAATAAAAACCATACCTTTTGAAAGCTTTAAAATGCATAAAAATATAAATGAAAGGATTTCATTTGCTCTAAATAACGGTGCTGACAATTTGATGAAAAACTAACTTAATAACATAGAGAAATTACTTGGTACTGGTGAAAAAATGAAAAAGAGTGCGGATATTTTTCTACATCGTGTTTCAAAATTATTAGAACACAAGTTTGGGGGAGATAGAATACACTTATACAATCACAAATTACAGTACACTATAAGGCTTTTAAAATATCAGTTTGAAAATTATATTTTTAAAGTAATAATTTACTTTAAAGAAATTATGATTTAGTTTTGTAAAAGTTATAGTTTATTTAATTTAAATAATTTACGTTATTTAATGATATATTAAGGAGAATTATAATTGTATTACTGCCAGGAAAATCTCTGAACTTTTAAAACAGTAAAACTCTTACCTCTTCAGAGAGAGTCGTCTCAAAGCATGTAACGTATATCTTTTGAATCTCTTCATCTTCATCTAAAAACAACAACAGTAAAATAAATACACAATCATTATCATGACAAACTTCCTTTTTTTTAACGATTTATTTCACTATAACATATAAAATATTTAAAATATATAAATCTTAATAGTAAAAAAAAAATTCCCAAAAGATGATAATTTTGACATTTTAGCGAAATCTTCAACAGATTTTCTTCGCTTTCTGAGAGATTGGATGAATTTAGAAGAAATATTAGAAATGACCATTATCCACATTCAAAAAGCAATTAAATAGACGTTTCAAAATTTTGAAGATATTTAGCGTTGCATACGCAGTCACTATGCTATTCCAGAACTTTCCTTGATATGACATTTCACAGAAAGTAAAATTATTCTGTTAATGATTTCGTTAAAATATCGTCATTATTTTTAGAGTTATGAACGATCTTCTGATTCGGCTTGGTGCGTGAAAAGTTTATTTTCTTGAATAGGGGATTAAGACGACCCTGATACATGCGATGCTGATTTATAACACAAAAATTGTTTGTCTGGACATGGAATAACACAATATGTCTCTGTTCGTCAGTTCAGATACACCTTATATACAGATTTTTTCATTCATTTATTATTAGTTTTGAAAGATAAGTATTTTTTGAGAAAGTAAAAACTAAGTTTTGCTCTATGAAGTTCATACAAAATTTGACTTTCAAATGTTTATTTTTTTAAAGAGATACTATGAATGGACCGAAATATAATCGAAATATAAAATGTACTCAAAAATGTATTTTAAATTAAGAAAATTATTAATAAATTCATATTAAAAATTTTGTGAAGTATGACTTCATTAATTTTTACATAAAACGTGAAAAGCATGGCTATGGGAACTTACAGTTCGTTCCTATCATTATATTTCGCGATATAGAGGAAATTTACTTTTCGACGGTTTAAAAACACCGTGTCCTCTTATGTTTACATGAACATAGTACAAAATGTTAGAAAGTAATCGGGAATTTTATATTTACATTTTATCTGTTTAAAGTTCATTTATTTTATATTTAGATTTTTTATACATTTTTTCAGTTAATAATTGAATGACTCCGGCGATTTTCCTTGTGAGATCTTAATTTTATTTTTCTGAATCTATGGATAGAACTGTAACATATTTTTTATAATCCTATAAAGGTTCCAGAAAAAGTGCAAAAATTTCATATACCTTTCTGGGTTGATTTGATTCAAAGGAATAAATAATGTGCCAAAAGTAATTGTTACCACTTAAAATATGAAAGTTGATGCAATTTTTATTCGTAGACAACCCCTATTTCAGAAAATGCATTCACATGCAGAAAGTAGGCACAATTTCAATTCGAACTATACCTACCGCATCTCTGCGCGACCATTATGATAAAATAATTTGTCAAAAGTGAGATTTACCTCTTCAAAATTAAATTCCTTATAAATTTTATATGCAGGAAGACGTTTACATTTTCAGAAATTGCAGTCATTTAAAAAGAGACCGTTATTTCGAGTCCGATGACGCCTTTGTTATTGTAAATGATCTACAAATAAAGACGGGTGCGTATTTTTTTATGAAACGGATTGTACCTTGTGTGTAAAGGAAACTGGGCATTTGAATTTTTTTGTAGGAAGTTTACTCTTTGCGTAAAATTTCACTAAAATTTCTTTGAAATCGCTCAATTTTTTTTAAAAAGTAAGCTCTTGATTATAAATATATTTTTTAACTTTTGTGATTTTTTTCTAATAACCCTACACTGTTAAAAATTTGCAGCATTTGCTGCATAGTCACTCCACCGCTTTTATAGAATATCTCTATTCTGACTAATGAGAATGCTCCATAATATAGCCAAGTAACCGATTCCTATAAAAGCGGTGGAGTGACTATGCAGCAAATGCTGCAGATTTTTAACAGTGTAAAAGGAAACTAAGCAACAGCTTCTTACAAAACAAAGTCGTCCAAACGTAGGCCGCAATCTTAATAAAATGTACGTGGGGTAACAGGACAAACGAATCTTATCTACACGAAAGATTAAAAGCAAGGAACAAAATTATACTTACTGCAGACTTTATCAAATATCATATTCGTATTTTCATAAAATAATTCGCAGTCAGCGACGAAAACACAACCGAGGCCCAAAAAAAGGAACAAGAAATTCATTTTAGCAAGGGTATAGTATAGTGTAGCAAGAGAGACCGAAAATGATTCCTCAAAAATTGCAGGAGTGATTTGAGTATAACTTGAGTGATCGAGTATTTCCCTTATATACGATTAAACCAGGAAAAATATATTTGATGTCGCATGACATTGAATTCAGATCCAATGACAGAAATTCCTTTTGTACATTCAATATTGGGAATTAATAGCTAATATCCTGCAATAGAAGAATTATGGACTAATTTAATTTACTATTGTTTATTGAAGTTTACATAATGGCGCAAGAAAATAAAAAAAAAATTACTGTCAGTTTCTTATAATTTTTGAATAAAACCTACAAAAGAATTTTTTTGAGATCATTGTGCAAGCAATAATCAACGCATAAAATTGACATTTAATATGAAAGGAACACAAAGGCGACAGCAGTATAATACAATTATGTAAGCCATCTGTATTCAATTACATAACGTCTGTGAAATAATACTCTTTATTTTATTTCTTCACCCTTTTTAGGTGTTTTATATAAGCAGATTTCAGATGTACCGAAATTGTGGATTCTATCATGTAAAGATTTTCAATAAAGTGAGATGAATATAGGGTTGTTAGAAATTACGCCAATAATGGTATTCAAAATAAAAATTTAGTATAGTATTATTCGCCTGATTTAAAGACAAAACTTTTGCAAATGCGACTATTTCTCTACGAAGATAATAGTGCACAAAATAAAATTTTATTATTTTTCTAGAAACAGTGGGTGAAAATCCAGGAAAATCACATAAGATATAGTAGAGACAAAAAACTTTATTTGCAAACCGCCTAAAAATAAGTTGCATGTTATATTTGTTCTAGTACACTGTAAAAAAAAAAATCTGTAAAGTTACTGAAGTTTTTCTAGGAAACTGGGATTCCAAGAACATTTTATGTAACGACAACAAGAAAAATTCCTGTAACAGACGCTGTTACAGAAATTTTTTTTGTTGCCGTTACATGAGAAGTTCTAGGAATCCCAGTTTCCTAGAGAAACTTCAGTAACTTTACGGATTTTTTTTTTACAGTGTATTATATTTGTCATAGCTACCACAAAATGAAAAAAACATTCTTAATGATTCTGTTTACTTTCGAAGCACCGCACAGTGCAGAATTTAAGAGTCATGGGGAATTTAATTGTTGCGTATCCATCAAATGGGTTTTTTATTTATTTTTGGATTAACCCATTTTAAGGCAAATTAAATCTGTTGCTAGTATGTAAAAATGATTGAATTACTCCAGAAATTAAGAAAATTTTGATTTAAAAGTAATTAAATGGTTTTCACCGCGTACACTGTAAAAAAAAATCTGTGAAGTTACTAAAGTTTTTCTAGGAAACTTGGATTCCTAGAACTTTTCATGTAACGGCAACAACAAAATTTCATGTAACAGACACACTTTTGCGCCGAAAATCAAAAAATCTGTAAGGTTACTAAGAATTTTTTTGGAAACTGGGATTCCGAGAACTTTTCATGTAACTGCAGCCAGGGTTACAAATAAAAGTTTAGTAAGATTACTGAAATTTTAGCAGATTCATTTGTAAAGTTACAGATTTTTGTAGCTTTACAAAAACTAGTTTTGTAGATTTGCAGCTTTTTTCGTACAGTTACAGGTGAAAGTTTAGTAAGCATGTAACTTTACATCTGTAGAACTACAGATTTTTTTTTACAGTGTACATTATAAAATCAAAATTTTATTTTAAAAAATCTGATACAAATGTGGAATTTGTTGATTAAAAATAAGTGGGAAGCATATCTTAGAAAGGGTTAAAATGGATGAAAATTGTCTTTATTATAGAAGAATACAAAACAATATGTATAGAATACAAAGCGTTATTTTAAATTTGAAACTATATACAGTACAACAAAATGTTTCCAGCTATTTATAGAATAAAAGTACCAATAGTCGTCCACTTAACACGTTAAGTGCCACATCAGTCACCGGTGACTGACACTGAACTTTCCATTTAGAACGCGTCATTCATTGATGACTGACGGTCTAAAATATGATATAAAACTAAATATATATATATATATATATAGTGTTTTACGTAATTACTGAAAATTTATTTAAAATTTACTTACCTTTTATTTATTACAGGACTATACTTTCTTAAAAATTACTTAAAACATTATAAATTTTTCAGCTTCATTATCAGTACCATTGGCACTCAACGTGCTAAGCGCTTTTTTTTTCGTTTATAGTTTAAAGCGGAGTTTTTAAAAACAGTACAGCGTTTTTAACAGTGACGTATGTTAATGTATTATATTTTTTTAGCAATTATTTTTTTAAATGATTTTCTAAATGCAAATTTAAAATTAGAGAATTCCCTAGTAGTCGATTTTTCAAATCTAGTGATGGAAATCAGTTGTCGGCAACATAACTGCTTTGTTATTGTAAGGAACTTAAAGAAGAATTTTTATAAACAGCACAACGCTTTTAACACACTGTAAAAAAAAATTCTGTATTTCTACAGATGTAAAATTACATACTTACTAAACTTTCATCTGTAACTATACAAAAAAAAGCTACAAATCTACAAAACTAGTTTTTGAAAAGCTACAGAAATCTAACTTTACAAATGAATCTGCTAAAATTACAGTAATCTTACTAAAATTTTATCTGTAAACCTGGTTGCAGTTACATGAAAATTCTAGGCATCCCAGTTTCCTAAAAATTTGTTAGTAATCTTACCGATTTTCGGCGCAAAAGTGTGTCTGTTACATGCATTTTTGTTGTTGCCGTTACATAAAAGGTTCTAGGAATCCCAGTTTCCTATAAAAACTTTAGTAACTTTACAGATTTTCTTTACAGTGCAGTGATATATATTAATGTACTACTTTTCTTATAATGTCTCAGCAATTATTTTAAAAAATTGTTTTTTTTTTTGTTATAGAAAGTTAAATATAGCAAATTATCGAGTAGTTGGCCTTTCAGATTTTGCTTTCAGCCATCGAAGACATGGCAACGTCGACAAAAAGTACTACGTCATCGAGTTTCAAGATAAAATTATGATGTAAGAAATGATTATTAACAGTACATTAACGAAAGATCTGCCTCAGTTTATCTTGGTACGAAAGAGCAGCAAATGACGCCAATTCATCATTTTGGTGTTATTATCACATCGTCAAGTTTTGGCATGAAATTTTATCACATTGATTATGTCGATTACTATAATACAAGTGTTTCAGTCTTCCTAGTGATTTCTTTGTAGGATATGAGGAGCTGGCTTCATGAAATTTAAACACGTTTAAAATATAGATTACCACAATGCAAGTATTTTAGTCTTCATCGTGATATCTTTGTACGATGTGAGCAGAACGAGGCACCAATTCGTCATTTTGGCACTACTATCTTGTCATCGAGTTTTAGCATAAAATTTTAACACATTGCATTATACTAATCGATATCATTAAATACTTCAGTCTGCCTCTTGATTTCTTTGTGCAATATGAGCAGCAGGGTGCGCCAATTCGTTATTTTGGCTTTACAGTCACGTCATCGTGTTTCGCAATGAAATTTTAATATGTTGCACATCTCGACTAGTACAAAACAAATATTTCACTCTCTCTCGTGATAACCTAAACTTGGCACGATATGAGCAGAAGGCGGCACCAATTCTTCATTTTACCGGTACTATTTCTCCATCGAGTTTCGGCATGAAATTTAATTACGTTAAAAATATCTATTACTACAAATATTTCAGTCTGTATCATGATATCATGGTACGATATGAGTAGGACGAGGCACAAATTCGTCATTTCGGCGCCTTTTATCTTGTCATCAAGTTTTGGCATCAAACTTTAACTCAATAATGATATCGATTAGTATAATACAAATACTTCAATCTGCCTCCTGATTTCTTTGTATGATACGAGCATCAGGGTGCGCCAATTCGTTATTTTGGCCTTACACTCATGTCATCGTGCTTCGCAATGAAATTTTAATATGTTGCATATCTCAACTAGTATAAAACAAATATTTCACTCTTCCTCGGGATATCTTCAGACGATATGAGCAGAAGGCAGCGCCAACTCTTCATTTTAACGGTTCTATCTCGCCATCGAGTTTTAGCATAGAATTTAATTACGTTAAAAAATACCGATTACTACTATTGTATATACAAATATTTCAGTCTGTATCATGATGTCATGGTACGATATGAGCAGAAAGGGACACCATATCGTCATTTTGGCGATACTATCTCGTCATCGAGTTTCGACATAAAAATTTAACTATTAAAGATATTGATTAGTATAATACAAATATTTGTCTGCATCGTGATATCTTTGTACGATATGAGCAGGAGTCTTCTCGGCTAATTCTTCATTTTGGCAGTAACATCTAGTCATCGAGATTCGAAATGAAATTTTAATACATTGTCTCAACTAGTGCAGTACCAATATTTTAGCCTGTCTGGGGATATCGTGTTACGATATGAGCAAAACGGTGCACAGTTATTCATTTTGGCGATACTATCTCGTGATCGAAATTTAGAATGAAATTTTAATATGTTGCATATTTTGATCGGTACAATAAAAATATTTTATTCTACCTCGTTATATCTTGGTACAATACGAATAGAACGGGGCACCAATTCATCATTCTGATGATACTAACATGTCATCGAGCTTTGGGATAAGATTTTAACACATTATAGATATCAATTATTGTGCTATACTAATAGACCGGGACAACCACCTCATCGAGTTGAAGGCTGAAATTCCAGAATTAGCTAAAACTCGATTCCCATATTAAAACGCAATCGGTCTGCCAAGTCATATCTTGGTGGAAAACACCCAAAAACCCGATTTTACCGGTTGATTCGTAGGTTTATACCATTGTGTTTTTCTGCTTCCAGTCCATGTTTTCATAGCTTTAGGTTTCAGGTTTTCATAGCTTCAGCCTCAAACTCGATGAAGTGGTTGTCTCATGGTTCGTACGCCTCCTTGAATTTTGCAGACCAGAAAATTTTTCGTCACCAGTATTATCTTATAGAAAATCTCTTCTTAAAAGAAGGCGAAATTTTGCGTGTTTAACATAGATTTTTTTTCTATAAAACGATACTGGTAGTTTTCCTGGAGAAATAACGGTATCCGTACGAACCATGTGTATAATATATAACTTTAAAGCAATAAAATTTTATGGAAAAACTCGATGCTATAGTAACGTAAAAATGAAGAAATGACGGTCGCTTCTACTCATATCGTAATAAGATATGCCTAGGCAGACCAGTAATTCTTTAAAGTACTATTCATAAACTTGTCCTACATCATTAATTCTGTGTCTATAACCGTGACTGTACACCTCATGACATACAGCCACTCACCAGCTTAACTGATCCGATCTTCTACTGTATCGTCTTTTCACATTGCCTCTATCACCAACATTTTCAATCACTTTTAACTGCCTTAAGCGACTATTTCCCTCACGCGAAAACACCCATTCCCTAATGTTAATCATATGGAAAAAACTTCTTAACCCTTAAATGCCTGGTGTTGCTTTTCGGCAACATACCCAATTTAGGCTTATAAAATACTATTAGAATAATATTGAAGCTATAATGCCTATTGTTGCCAATAAAATACATTCTGAAAATATTATTAAATCGATTTTTAACATGTAGATGGCAACACTTGTGCTGTTTAAGAATAAAGATAGATTTATTTTTTCAGTTGTTGCTACATGTCCTTTTTGTGTTGTTTGGAAGCTTGCAAAATACCCTATTTTGTTCTGCAGTGAGCAAGTAAGATTTATTTCTTATTATAGTTCCTAAAATTCTTGTGTGTTTAATATTATAGAATTTTATCAAATAAAATTATTTTTTCAATTAAAGACCAGTATTGCCGATTAGTAACAAACTGTTTTTTAGCCGTAAACCATGCTTTTAAAACAAAATATGATTTTTTAAATATTTTTCCCATGATTTATTTAAAAAATGAAAGCCGAAAAACATTATTACAATGATTTTTGAAAAATCAGGCATTTAAGGGTTAAGATAGCTCGTTCGCATTTCAATAATTTTAAACCTTTATTTTGCATTGGTTAGCTGATGCCGATTTGTACAAAGGCCGTTTTTTCACTTTTAGGTAGATTTCGTATGAAATACTACCTATTGGGATCGTTCCTATGTTGGAATTTCTGAAAAATTTTTGCAGATCTACACCGATCATGACTCCTAGAACCCAAAACCACCCTCAGTAAAAAACTTTATATATCTATCTATCTATCTATCTATCTATCTATATATATATATATATATCACTTTCTTCTGGACACGATAACTTTCGTAATTCTGCACCAATCTCTTCCAAACTGATACATAAAATCAAAGGGCATAAAATCTCGGTCAAGTTCGTTAATGGGCAAAATCGGACGAAGGGGATGGAAATAGGGAGGGGTTTTGTGAAAACCGAAAACCCCCATAACTTCTTAATTTTTGTACATATCAAATCAGTTTAAAGTTTTTATTACTTCTAAAAATAGGGCCAAAAATTTATGTATCACAGATATTTGATAAAGTTAAAAATGGGCTCAAGGGGCGCAAAAAACTGGGTTTTGGGGAGAAAAAAATTCATAACTTCGTCAATTCTCAAGATATCAATTCCAATTAATTTTATTATAAATCTCCTTAATATTATCTACAACTTTTATATTCACAAGTTTTTCATAGGACCAATTCGTACGCAAAAAAACATTAAAAACGAAAACAAAAAGGGGGTTTGAAGAAGTAAAAAATCCATAACTCCTTCAATTCAAAAGATATAAAATCCCCATGAATTTATCATATATCTTCTTAATATTGTCTACAACACCTATATAGACAAGTTTTGGATAGGACCAATTCTTACAGCAAAAACAAATTAAAAATACATAGCGGTTGAAGAAAAAAATCATCTAAGTAAGGGTGTATTCAAATCCAAACTGCGTATTTTCTGACTCATTTTACAATTCATTTTTTGCTCTCAAAGGCTTCCAATTGGTACGTTTTCTTACTCAGAAACTATATAATGTACCGTAATGGTCGATTTTTTGATAGAGGCAGAATATATTTTTAAAAATGCTGTTAAAGTGGGCATTTTGAACCGAATTTCCCGAAGCGGATTGTGTTGGAACAATCATTGCATTAAGGATGCACTTAAATCCAAACTGCTTATTTTCTGACTCATTTTTAAATTCATTTTTGCTCTCAAACGCATTTAATTGGTAGATTCGCTTATTCAGAAACTATATAATGTACCGCAATGATCGATTTTTTGATAGAGGCAGAATATATTTCAAAAAATTATGTCAAAGTGGGCATTTTGAACGGAATTTCCCGAAGCAATTGTGTTATCACTTTCTTCTGGACACGATAACTTCCGCAATTCTGCACAAATCTCTTCCAATCTGATACATAAAATCTCGGTCAAGTTCGTTAATGGGCAAAATCGGACCGAGGGGATGGAAATAGGGAGGGGTTTTGTGAAAACCGAAAATCCCCCATAACATCTTAATTTTTGTACATATCAAATCAGCTTAAAGTTTTTATTACTTCTAAAAATAGGTCCAAAATTTTATGTATCACAGATTTTTGATAAAGTTAAAAATGGGCTCAAGGGGCGCAAAAAATAGGGTTTTTGGGAGAAACAAATTCATAACTTCGTCAATTCTCAAGGTATCAATTCCAATTAATTTTATTATAAATCTCCTTAATATTATCTACAACTTTTATATTCACAAGTTTTTGATAGGACCAATTCGTACCGCAAAAAAAAAAAAAATTAAAAACGAAAACAAAAAGGGGGTTTGAAGAAGTAAAAAATCCATAACTCCGTCAATTCAAAAGATATAAAATCCCCATGAATTTATCATATATCTTCTTAATATTGTCTACAACATCTATATAGACAAGTTTTGGATAGGACCAATTCTTACAGCAAAAACAAATTAAAAATACATAGCGGTTGAAGAAAAAAAATCATCTAAGTAAGGGTGTATTCAAATCCAAACTGCGTATTTTCTGACTCATTTTACGATTCATTTTTGCTCTCAAAGGCTTCCAATTGGTACGTTTTCTTACTCAGAAACTATATAATGTACCGTAATGGTCGATTTTTGATAGAGACAGAATATATTTTAAAAAATGCTGTTAAAGTGGGCATTTTGAACCGAATTTCCCGAAGCGGATTGTGTTGGAAAAATCATTGCATTAAGGATGCACTCAAATCCAAACTGCCTATTTTCTGACTCATTTTTAAATTCATTTTTGCTCTCAAACGCATTTAATTGGTAGATTCGCTTATTCAGAAACTATATAATGTACCGCAATGATCGATTTTTTGATAGAGGCAGAATATATTTCAAAAAATTATGCCAAAGTGGACATTTTGAACGGAATTTCCCGAATCAATTATGTTATCACTTTCTTCTGGACACGATAACTCCCGCAATTCTGCACAAATCTATTCCAAACTGATACATAAAATCAAGGGACATAAAATCTCGGTCAAGTTCGTTAATGGGCAAAAGCAGACAAAGGGGATGGAAATACGGAGCGGTTTTGTGAAAACCGAAAAAAACCCATAACTTCTTAATTTTTGTACATATCAAATCAGTTTAAAGTTTTTATTACTTTTAAAAATAGCGCCAAAAATTCATGCATCACAGATTTTTGATAAAATTTAAAATAGGCTCAAGGGGCACAAAAAATAGGGTTTTTGGGAGAAAAAAAATTCCTTACTTCGTCAATTCTCAAGATATCAGATCCAATAATTTTATTATACACCTCCTTAATATTATCTACAACTTTTATATTCACAAGTTTTTGATAGGACCAATTCGTACCGCAAAAAAATTAAAAACGAAAACAAAAAAGGGGGTTGAAGAAGAAAAATTTTCATAACTCCGTCAATTCACAAGATATAAAATCTCCATGAATTTATCATATATCTTCTTAATATTGTCTTCAACATTTCTATAGACAAGTTTTTGATAGGGCCAATTCTTAAAACAAAAACAAATTAAAAGTACATAGCGGTTGAAGAAAAAAATCATCTTATTATGGGTGCATTCAAATCTAAACTGTCTATTTTCTTACTCATTTTTACGTTCATTTTTGCTCTCAAACGCATCCAATTGCTAGATTCTCATGTCTGAAACTATATAATGTACAGTAATGATCGATTTTTTCATAGAGGCAGAATATATTTCAAGAAATGATGTCAAAGTGGGTATTTTGAAAAGAATTTCCCGAAGCGATTGTGTTAAAAACGAAAAATATTGCCCTACTGAGAAAATAATTGTTTATTAATCAAGTTTTAATTAGTTGAAAGAAAAATAAAAACACAGGTCGCTTATAAATCTTTTAAAAAATCACGTCAGGCATGTTTCATATTTTTTTTTTAATTAAAAATTAATCTGAAAATGTGCCAGAAAATTTCGAGTTGTTGAGTATGGAAAAATATTTTTTTTAATATCGCCTTAACATGATTCTGATAAAACCAGCTATTTTATAAAAAGGAAAGAAAAACTCGTCAAAAGCAGACAGATAAAACTGTTAAAGTGGATTTATATCTAATAATGATTTAGTTTTTGTTGGTGAAATTAGTATACTTAACTTCGAAATCTACCTCTGCCTGTAGGCCGGGCCGGCAGGGATTTTTTCGATTTTGTTTGCAGTGTTTTTTTTTTATTATTAGGATACTTTTACTTTCGGAACTGGTTTCAAAAGCAAAAGAATTCTCATTAAAAAAACCTGCAAAGAAATTCGAAAATGTAAAAAAAACAGCCTTTGTACAGATCGGCCTCAGCTACTCAAAGCAAAAAATCAGTTTAGCTTGCTTGAATTTCAATATTTTATCTTGAAAATTTTCTTCCATAATGTTCGTTCCATTAACATTAACGAACGCTTGTTTTCCGCGTGTGTGAAGAAGCCCCTGAACCCTTTCGCTGCGTAATTAAAAAAAAAAGATCAAAATAGGTTAAAAATTTGTGTATTTATTCTATTACATATTTCAAATCTACGTACATATATTTTGGAATTAAACTATGTAAAATTTCTTTGTAAAAGAGTTCTTTTTTTTAATATAGAATTATATCATAAAAATAAGATCGCAGAAATCTTGGGTTAAGCAAATTTTGCTACTTTTACGTTGCCCGTGGAAATCGGGCGATGCGCAGTGAGAGGGTTAAACGAGAAGGAGGGGGAAGGGAATTCCTATCACGAACCTCATCTCTTCAACCCTTGCCAAAACTTTCCCTTTTACTACAATTAACCCTGAAATTTCCATAATTACTTCTGTGAGCATTAGCATTACCCCGTATTTCTATAATTTCCAACAACACTTCTGTAATTTTTAACGTAAGTCCTACCTTCATTTCTATAATTATTTCTAAACTCTTGATATACCATAAGCGCCGGCTTAATAGGCAATCAGGCATACTTCTACCAATAATTTAAAAAAGTTTATCAAAACGAAAACAACATTTTAAAATTATTGGTGGCAGTTTTATCTGTTTGTCTCCGTCAAGGCAGCGCTTATGTGATCCCCCCCCCCTCGTAAATCACGACTACCCCCCCCCCATTTCTAAACTGATTAACATGAGAACTTCTCTGTTATGAGTTTTCCAAAATTTTCTTTACGATCTGAGTTATGACGAATTTCATATTTTAATAAAAGTTCATAGAGTTCACCCGAATTTTTCGGTGTCCTCATTTCGATAAAATCTTGAATTAAAATATGAAAAAGTGGTTAAATAATGTCCATTAATTCAGCAAACGTTTTGCCAATCCCCAATATGTTCTTAAGTTCCAACTTGTGCTAAAATAATAATAATAATAATAAGTAGACGCCTTTTGATATAAGCTTTTATTAGTACAGTAAAAGTCGCGGCGTCAGGAACTTCTATCTCTACGGGAGGAAACACTTTTATCAGTTTAGTCGCTAAAAAAGTAGATGATAGAATTTATAATATAATTTTTAAAATTACTTCTGATACGAATATTGTATTAGCTTATTGTCATTTAAATTGTAAATTAAGTTTGAGCTGAAAATGTCAATTAAATATCTAAATATAAAATCCATTAAAATTGTGTTACCTCTATTTCATATACAGGGTGCAATATGTTATCTATCGCCGACCTTTAATTTCTCAATCGTTCGTCATAGACATATAGTTACAATTACAAAAACTTTTCAAATGAGGTAAATATTCATGTTGTGGCCTTATATAAAGTAAAAAATCAATTTTATAAAAATTACGAAATCTAACTTTTTATACGGTCCCCCAGTCCCTATAGTTATATTTAGTAAAAGTTTACACATGTCAAACTTTTTGTGTTATATGTATTATATCTGTACTACAAAAATTGACATAGTTATTAAATTTAAAAGTTTGCGTTTTTTGCACATGATTTTGTTTTTTATTGAAGGATCAGTTAAAAGACGAATTAAAGTAATTCGAGATCAAAATCAGGGTGCTATGTCCTTTTTACGGCAAAACCACCTTTAGCCGGTACCGCCAAATCGGAGTATCACCAAAGAGGATTATTTCATCGAAGAATTTGAGCTGACTTTTAGGGGTCATATAGAAAGCGAAGAATGAAATATTGAAATTAAACAGATAAATAAATATCAATTTACTATAATATCAGAAAACGGCCTAGTATAAAAATGAATGCATAAACCGCCGGGGCCCCACCAGTCGCCGAGAGGTTCTGCCCTTGAAGCTGGTAGACGGGAGGTGCTGGGTTCGAAACTAATCGCGCCCGTCGACCTAATCGTTCGGAGTTTTCGTGGTTTTCTTTGAACCTTGGACTTTCAAACGTTCATACGGGTTAGGTTCCCTTAGAAAGACCCTCACGAAGGGCACTCCCCCCCCCCCCTTAGGGCCTCTATTGCTCGTGTTGATAATTGGCCGTCATAAACTCAACCAACCATAAAACGCCGCAATCTACTAGAGATACTGCTCAAAGTGTTCTCCATTGGTGGCAATGCACAATTGAATGTGTGACAGTACTGAGTCCTGGACACGTTAGAGCATAGCAGGTGTCAAACTGTGCGACAATCAAAAGGATGATGCGACCAGGAAATGGAAACCTCCACATCGTCCGGACAATACGAAACGTGTGGTGCGGTATATGGGGAACCTAGATTGTTGGACCCATCTTCAATGATGGGACCTTAACGGGCCATTGTTACCTGCATCTGCTACAAAACACGGTACGTGACTGGTATAAAGACGACATGCATGCCGGGTGTGGTTTCAACATGATGGGGACCTCTCCGCATAAAACATAAAACGTCCGGGCGTATCTGGCCACCGCGTTCACCGGACTTGACTCCCATGGGACTTTTACCTCTGGGATTACATCAAGGCACGTCTATGTGGCTAAGACTACTTCTATGGTTTATCTGAAGCAGCGCATCATCCTTGATTATCGCACATTTTGCACACCTGCTATTCTCTGACGTATCTAGTACTGTCACGCATTCAATTGTGCATTGCCACCAATGGAGAACACTTTGAGCAGTATCTCTAGTAGAATCCGGCGTTTGATGTATTCATTTTTTATAGTAGACCGTTTTGTGATATTATAATAAATTGATATTTATTTTTCTGTTTAATTTCAATATTTTATTCTTCGCTTTGTATACGACCCCTAAAAGTTAGCTCAAATTTTTAGATAAAATAACCCTCTTTCTTGATTCCACGATATGGCGATACCAACTAAAGGTGGTTTCGCCGTAAAAAGGACATTGCACCCTGATTTTGATCTCGAATTACTTTTAATTCATCTTTTAACTGATCCCTCAAATTAAGACAAAGATCTGCAAAAATCTCAAACTTTGAAATTTAATAACTGTGTCAATTTTTGTAGTACAAATGTCAAACTTTTTGTGTTATTTCTTTTATGATATGTGTAAACTTTTACTAAATGTAACTATAGAGACTAGGGGACCGTATAAAGAGTTAGATTTCGTAATTTTTATAAAATTGATTTTTTACTTTAAATAATGCCACAACATGAATATTTACCTCATTTGAAACGTTTTTGTGATTGGAACTATATGTCTACGATCAACGGTTGAGAAATTAAAGGTCGGCGATAAATAACATATTGCACCCTGTATATGCGATGGTGGGATATGATCAATAAATGAAATGAATGAAAAGTTACAGAACGGACAGCTTACTCTCTATGATAAAGACATGACAGATTCTTGTCTCGTATTTGTTCATGGAATAAAGATACTGCATAAAAACAACCGCGCGTTAAAACAGAACATTAGAGGAATTTTTAAATAAATGAAAAATTTATTGCATTTTAATATACTGGAATATTGAGGCACCTTTCTTCAGAAAAAGCCGCCTCCTACCCCGAAAAAAAGGCAGAAAAAACAAAGAAAACCATTGTTTTGAGATAGCTTAATAAAGAGTATGGTGTAGCGCAAAAATTTTATTAAATCTATACTGTGTCGCTGGTCGAAAGAAAATAAATTTGATTAAACCAAAACAATCTAGTATCAATAAAAATCTTTTTATTTTTAGAGATAAATTTGTCAAACCTTAGTTAGCTATTTGGGCGATTTTTCACTAAAATGTACTTGAAATCACTCAGTTTTTTGTTTTCAGTGTAATTTTAATCATTAATCTTCAGTAAAATTGCGTGATTTTATCTAAAAACCCTAAAAAGAAACGGCTTCATGCAAGAAAATGCCTTAAACGCAGTCAGTCTTCTTATCATATATGATGGCTGAATTGTTAGGGTCTACTGATTCGTCCTCAGTAGAGAAAACGCAACTGAAGGCGAAAAAGGGGAACAAATGGAACTTATTCATATGAAGAATGGCAGTAAGGCGTAGCAAACCCAAAAAATTTCAAGAGTGATTCAAGTGTTACTTCCGGTCTTTATTTACAATTAGACCAGAAAAATTACATTTGACGTCACTTGACTTTGAATTCACTGATAATGTCAGAAATTCAATTTTTACATCTAATATTTCGACATAATCGTTATATCCTACAATGGAACAATGATATACGAGTTTCATTTATTATTATTTATTGAAAGTTACATAACTATTCAGTGCAATAGAATAAAAAGAAGTATATTCTAATGCTGACACAATATTCTCATTTTAATTTATTATTGCGTTTGCAATGGGAAAACCGGGGAATTTCATTAAAATCTATTCCTGCACTTTCATTTTCCTTGATTTCCGCTAGAATGGAACAATACTGAGAAGCTCAATTTATTATCGATTTCCGCGATAGCCTTCAAAAGAATGTTATTGAAATGATTGTGCAACTAATAATTATTGTTGCCAGGTGTCCCGCGTAAATCACGATTTCAAATGGGGCAACTCTGGACACCACTAATTTCTCACAGTTTATTCCGCCATCTTTAATCGCAGATAATTCTTCCATTGGATATTTTCCGATTTACACGGGACACAAGGCAACACTAGTAATAATCGAGATATACTACTATAACATCCGTATACTACTATTATATAATACATGACATATAATATGCAAATCATCTATGTGTACTGCTATTGTGTAAAAAAATCTGTATACTACGTGTTATACAAGTCAGCAAATTAATCTATTAAATTTTTTCTTCGCTGTTTCAATTACTTCTAGAGTTTTTGGAAATGCAGAATTTAGATATATTGAACATTTAACTCTATCACCCAAAGTTTTTCAAGAAATTGAAGATGAAAGTCCGGGAAGACTGAGCAGAGATAAAGCACTTTATTTATAAAATACCTAACTATAAGTTGTATCTTCTACGAGGGTGTATCAATAAGTTTTTGTCCTCACATAGAAATAATTGAGTGAAATTTGTAAAATTGCTACATTCTATTAGTCCTTTTCTATATAGTCACCGTGCACATTAACACATTTCTGTAAACTCTACTTCAAAGAGAGGAGGGACGATGTATTCGACAGGCGCGATAGTAGACCCAAAGAGGGTCATTTTTCTAACGTTTGCCAACCCCCACATGCGACATATTTTTGGAAAGGCCTGTGACCACTTACTCATGCTATGCACCTCCCGAGCCTCTTCCCCCACATTTGCCCCCGGGGGCATGAATGATGTCCGCAAAATTTACAAAAGTGCCCCCCCTGAGGTCAAATTTTGGTGAGGGTCTCGGGAGATGCATAGCATGAATAAGTGGTCACATGCCTTTCCGACAATATGTCACATGTGGGGTCGGCAAAAGTTAGAAAATGCACCCCTTTGGATCTAATATCGCGCCTTTTGGAATACATCCTCCCCCCTCTCTTTGAAATACCGTTTGCAGAAATGTGTTACCGTGCACGGTGACTATATAGACAAGGACTAATGCAATGCAGAATTTTTATAAATTTCACTCAATTATTTCTATGTGAGGGCAAAAACTTATTGATAAACCCTCGTATTTTATTAATTTGTTATGTTTGCTATAGCTATCACAAATTCAAAAATTATTATAATGCCCCTTTTTACCTTCGAGGCATCGTTTAGAATTTTTCTTTTGTCCGCTGTTTACGGCCATTCCTTTGTCAGCAACCAACTGTTAAAAAAAAACTGAATTAAAAAAAAAAAGGTTTGAGTACGTTGGGAGGATAATTTGCGTTTGAGTGGAATGGAACTTTCACTTTATAACAAGATCCCATGGTCTTTTAAAATCACTTCCTACCATTTGGGTAACTTTTAGGCGGATCAAGTTAGATATTTCAGAAAGATAATGCGTCTGTCCACACATGCAAGTCAACATACGACACTGGTTGAGTGCTAAAAATATCGCAGTTCCCAGATGATTTAGTCTAAGGATAGACCGAAACAGGTACTTTAAGACCGAAACCTAATTTCGGTAATCATTCTTTCTTCGGTTGAAAGCGAAGACGAAAATGTCCATTATTTCTTTTTAAGTTGGATATTCAATTTGTGAATAATTATTAAAAAAAGAGAACTTTCATCGTTCATGATATATTAAAGGACATAAAATATCTTTAGAAAATAATTTAGAAAAATAACCTAAAACTCTTTAAAAAGTTGGATAAGCAAATTGTGAATAATTATAAAAAGTTTCACTGCAGTTACTAGCAAGTCTAGCTTCTCGCACCCAACGGTGTAGTTATAAGGATTTTGCTCATTTTCTTTCTACTCTCATAAAAGAACATTGCTAGTATATGATTTCATCTTATTTATTCTGCCTTTTTTAAAGCAAAAGTTCTATAATTTTTATTTCAAATAACAAGTGACTGCGTAGCATTTAATATAAATGCATATTCAATAATATTTTGAATTCCTAAATAGAACAAAATGAAAGTAAAAATATATTTTTTAAAGAACAAGCTTTTATTACTGTACATTAGAAAATATTTTCCTATAAAAAATCTGGATGTCAAAACACAAATCGTAAAAGCATGAGACGCTAATAGAAATACTCTTAGTAAATTATAAATGTAACTATATTCTTAATGCATTTTAATTTTAATGATTATTTAGGAATTTTTTTTTTATGATTTTCACTGTATCCTAATGGTCGTACTGTTTTTCGTACTGTTTTTCAACACCAGGGCTCGAAATGGAAAAATCCACGAACCGGAACGGTATTTCAAAATTATTGTCGAGTATTTTTTTTTTTTTTTTTAAGTACAGTAAAGTCCCGATTATCAGAGTCCCGCTTAACCGAGTTATTTTCTTTTGATGGACTGATGGCTTCCATTATTATGAAACAGCCATTATAAATGAAGTGTTAGGTGAAGATGAAAGAGCAGCCGTTGAAAGTTAGAACTCTGATTTTTTGGTCAGAACAATATTTTCTATGCTTTCACGAACCGGAACAATATTTGTCACAATTGCTCCGGTACATTTCGAGCCCTGTTCAACACCAACTTTTGCGATTTTGTTTTGACCTCCAGATTTTCTTATAAAGTTATTTTCTACTTTTAAGTACAGTCGTGTGGAAAAAAGTAAACACCCCCTACTGCAACAAATTATAGCAGAAGAAAGTTACAGGTATCAAACAATTGGAAATAAAGTCTGCTTTTAAATGATGTATATAAAATTTGCTTAGGGGACATCTACATATCAAAACAAACCCAAACTTTGTTTTTTTCAATGGCAATACCCAAGTTTGACACCATAAATAGATTTTACACCCTTCAATTAGCCTAAATCTAATTTTTCATGAAATACGTATGATTAGTTTCCGAGAAATTAATTATTTTAAAATTAGCCCTTTTTATGGACTGTATCCAAATTGAAGTTCGGTACTGGATTGTTGAAATGCTACAGAATGACTATGTCACTGCTATTAATGCATCATTTCTTGCCAATATGAACATCTTATTCGGCTAATATGTTTCGACTTATTGCCAGCCCAAATGTTTCATTAAATTGAGTAAAAAATATTTTTTTGCCATTTATGCTTTTCTCGACATCATAGACGGCCCCTTAAACCGTCATAATTAGTGTACTCATAATTCGAAAATTACTTGAAAGAAAAATTTGAAATTGAGAATTTACATAAATCAAGACATAATAACAATAAATCTATCAAAAAAAAAAAAAAAAAAAAAAAAAAAAACTGTAGGTCGCAATTCATATTTTTTTCGAATATTAATTTCATAAGTCATAATTCATATTATAATTTTTTTAATTACAAATTCAATGTATTTATGTTTGGGGTTTTTTAGTATTATAATTAAATAACATCACATTAGGATTATAATTTCAGGAGATATTAATAAAAATGTGAAAATGTAATTTAGCATTTGAAGCTCTAAATTTTGAATGTTTATAATTCAAAGCTTATCATCCAAATGACTTGAAATTTCATTTTTAGGCATAGTTTGAACCGAAGATTTAAAATATATTGTAAAAATTGGGTGTTGCAATTGAAAAAAATAAAGCTTGGTCTGGTTTTGATTTGTAGATGGCCCCCTAAACAAATTTTATATACGTTCTTTAAAAGTAGACTTTATTTCCAATCGTTTGGTGCCTGTAAACTTTATCTGTTATAATTAGTTGTAGAGTTAGTAGGGGGGGAGGTTACTTTTTTTCCACGACTGCACATTAACAAAATCTTGTTTTCAAAATTCAACTAAAAGAAAATTTAAATATGTATATAAGAAAGAAAATTAAAAATCAACATGAATATTTTTAAAATGTAACAATATGCTTTAAATAAAGTATGATTGTTATTATATGATAGCTTAATTTCAAAGTTATGCTGTTGATAGCGTTTTAAATTTTTTTAAAAATCACTTTTTTGATCAATAAAATTCATTTTTCTGGTTTCCATAAAAAATCTAACCTTTTGATTACATTAGTATGGCTGAAAATTATTTTATCACATTTCCTATCATTAAGTTAAAAATTCTTTCATTGCAAAGTTAAGTTCAAATGTTAATTTGTTATATATAAAAATTTTGCCTACATTGACCTAATTATTACATGTAATGTAGTACATGGTGTTATATTTTTTTTATAATTTAATTACATTTGATAAGACATATTGTACATTTAATTTAAAATGCAATCAAATTTTGAAAATTTAAGTGGATATAATTTCAGCTCTTAAAGAACGACAAAACTAAATTATCCCAATTTGAATTTTTCATTTTAATAAATATAGTTTGGGGCTGTGCATATATAACGTTATCATTTTAGGGGGGAGGGGGGGGGTCTGGAAAATGATATCGTTAGATATCTCTAGGGGGAGGGGGGTTCGTCTTTTGATATCGTTATCATTTTTGATCCAACCAAAATTTTCTCTTTTAATTCATAACCTAGCCTTTACATCAAAATAGAATGTTATCTTTTTTTAGTCTGCTGTCTATTTTTATGAAAGTACAAAGTTATTATTAAAATAATTAAATGATTATAAAACTATTTAATTCCAAATTTCCTATTTCTTCTGTCATATGTGTATGCATATATAATTCGCTGTTCGAGAAACCATATGCGAAGTGTGCTTCAAATGATACCTGTGTTTACTAATAAATAAAAAAGAAAGAATGTTGTCCACTTGTTTTGGTGATAAGAAGCTCTGTCTCCCTCTCCCCCCCCCCCCCCCCCCGTGCGGGGTCAAGTGCAAGAAAACATTATTACTGTTGAATGTATTATGTAACAAAAAGCTGTTATGAAATACTTTTAAATAGTAACTACTTCTTTTAAGTGTTATTTGATAAAAAGTTTTTTCATATAAAGTGATATTTTATTGATTTCTCTTCATATGAATCAGTGGAGTATGCGAAAAATAAATGTAACGATATTTGTATATGACTCCAAGCAAAAGAAAAAAATTTCAAAAATGAAAAGAATTTTTAGACATTGATAACGATATCATTACGGGGGGGGGGGTTTCGAGGGATGATAAACTGTGATATCATAAGGGGGGGAGGGGGTTCAAAATTGGCAAAAAAGTGATAACGTTATACATGCACAGCCCCTTTTAAAGGAAATAATAATTTCCATTCTTTTTATAATGTATGAAAAATTACATTTTAAATTTACATATCTTAATCTTTTTTAAAGTTGATCACCAATTAAATCAACACGTTCTGATTTTTTCTTATTATAAAAATATGCCTAAATAAGGCATAGTTTCAGAAATTTATCGATCGTTAGCACCAAATAATATTTTGAAAAGACGCATGATCGAGGAGCAAATGTGCTGTTTTAACACTTCCAGGAACTTTTCCGTTATTTGCAATCCAGATGTTTTGGAAGGAACATTTCCATTTTTATTATTCAATGTGAGTGTATTGTCAAATGAGTGTTATAATTTGGAAACTAAAAGTTGGCACAATTTTAAATATGTAGATGATCCCCATTTCAAAAATTTCTTTCATATTTTGAAGGAGAAAAAACACCTTTGCTGCGATTTTATTGTAAACGGTATGCATATATAAAGACAGGTGTATTCTTTGTTTTCTTTTCACGGCATATACATATCGATCTTTTCAGTTTATACTTTGTAAACCACTTTCCCGATTAAAGCCTAGAATTTTAATGAATTGATTTTCTTTAAAATAAACTAAATAAGGGTATTTTAGCAGAATTGTGTATTTATGATGTTTTTTCTTTCATTACAGATATATCCGAGAGAAGTACGTTTTGTCAGAAACGGCAATTGTCAAATCATAAACGTCACAAACATCGATCATTTTGGGAAAAACATTTTGCAAAATTTACTCCAGGAAACATTTATTATGTATCAAGAATCTTGTTTCCATGTGCATTTGTTAGCCAATGCTCAATCTACTGGGCTATATATTATGAATAAAAAGATAAAAATGTACAAAAAGTATCCGAGAAAATTATTCGTAAAAAATATTTTTCTCTGGATTGTTTTTCAGCTACCACATACAATATATCTGATTATAACTTAAAGTAAAATAAATGACATTCCATTGTATTTTCATTATTCTATTTTCTTCTTCTTTTTTTTATCAACAAATACATTATGCAAAATTTACTGCGGTAAACATTGAATATGTATCAAGAATCATTTTGACATGTGCAGTTGCCAGGCAATACTCAATCTGGCTGTTTATTAACAATAAAAGATTTCAACATTTACAAAAGTATTATTGACGAGTTCTTTTCCATTTTTTATAGGATTTTAATAAATACCATCGAAATATACCTGTCTGTAAGAATAAAATAAACCTTATCCCATTCCATCTTTTTTTTTTTTCATTCTTTTTTTTCTTTGGCAAAACTTTACTCTCTAAAATATTGATTATACAGTGGCGGTCAAAAGTTTCCGGCCAGCATAAAATTTTTGGTTAATTTGTAAGTATACACATATAAAGAGGAATCTCAAAGTGATACTTATGCACTTTATTGACATAATAGTTAGGAACATATTTATGGAATAAAAAATAAATATCAATAAATTTAGTTGACAAAATTAATTGCAATAGAAAACGAAGGTTCTCAAAAGTTTCCGGCCACCTTGGCAAGTTTGTAAAAAATGGTGTTATAACAGAAAATGACAGTGATCAACAACATTTACAATCAGTATTTTGTCTTCGTACATTTAAGAGTAAGTACTGCGGCGCAGCGACGTGGCATCGATTCAAGGAACGGTTGAAAATTGTCTATGGGAAGTTTTTCCACGGTTTTTTCAATTTTGGGTAAAATGATGCTGAATTGGAATTTTTATAATTCCGCACACGTTTTCAAGTTCGTTCCAAATATTTTCTATTGTTTTCTGATCGGGTGATTGGCTGTCCATTTCAAAAGTGGAATTTGTTTTTGTTTGTGCTAAAGCCACTGCTTGATGTGCTTGCATGTATGATTTGGGCCATTATCATGCTGAAACAATTAGTTGGGACCATAATTTTTCGTCGAATAAGGCAGCACATGATCTTGCAAGATATCTTTATACATTGCATCATTCATCTTTCAGAGAATTTCAAGTAACGGACCACTACATTTTCCAGCAAATGCTCCCCACAGCATAACGTGTCCTCCGCCATGCTTCATTGTAGGAAATACATATCTCGAATCTTACCTTTTGTTATTAGGTCGTCGGACGTAGTGTCTGCTGTCAATCCCAAAAAGGTTGAACTTAGATTCATCGGAAAATAGTACTTTTTTTCCAGTTTACGTTTGACCAGTCTTTGTGTTCCTTGCCAAACGCCAGTCGGGCCCTCTGATTTTTTTTACTTATGAAAGATTTTTTTAACACCGGCACTTTCATAATGTCCTACTTCACGTAAGCGTCTTGACACGGTAGATCGATTTATTTCAACAATATTTTAACACCGTAAATTGAGGGGAATTGCAGCGGCATTTTTATGCGGGTCATCAACTCCTGATAAATCTGTCCACCCGAATAGTCGTTCTCCGGGGTCTCCCGGACTGTGGCAAGTCCTGAAGGCCATGGCTATCTTTATATATATTTTTTAAATATCGTTCACAGTAAATTTTCTGATCGATAACTTTGCCGCAATCTCACGAGAGAATTGGCCCTTTAGCGACAAACAAATCACTCGTTTACAAATAATAATTCTTGAACTTTTAATTTTTGAATTTAAAATACTTTATACACATTGATTAATTAACAAACACGGTCAAAAAAACACTTTACCGATAGCAAAAACTAACGAATGACGAATGGCCGGAAACTTTTGCACACGAGGATTTTGAATTCCTCCCCTTTGCATCAAGTACCTTCAGTATCTAATCAAAATGATCACGTGATCAGAAGTCATTTTCTTACCCCTAACTTTTGGACCAATTGTGCTTCTTCTTCGCTGAAACGTTCTGGCAAAAAAATCAAAAAAACTAACTGGTCGGAAACTTTTGACCGCCATTGTACATCAAGAAGCCTGTTTCCATGCAAGTTTGTTTTATAACGATCAATCAGGCTGCATATTATCAATAAAATAATTCAAAATTTACAAAAATATTGTGACCTTTAAAATATTTTTTCTGGTTTTTTATTAAATATCATCTAAACATAACTATTAGCATAAAACAAACCTCATTCCATTCCCTTTTTATATTTTTCTGGTAATAGCAATCTAAAAACAGTATACAGGGTGTCCACTCTCAACGGTGTTCATAATGGCTAATTTCTAAACCGTTAGTCATAGACATATAGTTCCAATTACAAAAATGTTCTAAAAGAGGTAAAAAAAAAATATTTTAAAAGCGACTTGCGTCAATAAAAAAATTCCTTAAAAAAATGACAAGATTAAAATTTTCATGCGGTCCCCCGGCCCTATAAGTTATATTTAGTAAAATTTCCCCGTTACACTTACAAGAAAGACAAAAAAAAAAAAAAAAAAAAAAAATGTCCCGTTATTCTACGATTAAAATTGACCGAGTAATAGCTGTTTAAAGTTGGGGAATGTTTTTTGCTGTAAATTAGGGGTCATTCACAAATTTATTAGAAATATAATTTCGTCCGATATATTAAAAAAAAAATGATTGAGAGTAAAATTAACATTGCAATATAAATTTGAAATCTTTAATCATTCTGACATATTAATGCAAAATATACAATTTGTAATACACATAGAAGAAGAGAAAATAAAAACATAATTTTTGTCAAATAAAATGATAAAAATTAGCAACCTCAATTTTTTACAAAATGATACATATTTTAAAATGTTATTAGATTACACTAGCCTGAATAAGTTGGGTTATGTCATGTTTTTAGCTTTTGATAATTGATTCTTATGTATTCTGTACCGCTGAATCCGAAATTGACCTTAATTTTTTTTTACCATAATGTAACGATTTTTTGAAAATCGTAAATTTTAAAGATAAAAATTAGTGAAAATTTGATACTATAAAATAGATGTGATTGTTATTTTTTTAACTTTTGAAAATTGATTTTTATGTATTTTTACCGCTGAATCCGAAAATGACCTTCATTTTTAACCATCACGTCAGAATTTTTCGCAAATTGTAAATTTCTGAGTTGAAAAGTTCAAAGTTAATATAGAACCTCCTCCCCCACCTTATCGAACCCCTCAACTGTTTAGCTGTAAGAATCCCAGTGTAAGCCAAAAAATTGAATAAATTATTGAATTAAATAAAATTAAATAAAATAAAAGTTTTACATCTGTTTTATAGTATCACATTTTCACTATATTTCACTATATTTATTAACTTTGACATCTACGATTTGCAAAAAAAATCTAATGTGATGGTTAAAAATGAAGGTTATTTTCAGATTCAGTGCTAAAAAGTACATAAAAATCAATTATCAAAACGTAAAAAAACGCAGCCATCTCATCTATTTTATAGTATCCGATTTTTTTTTTTTTTTTTTTTTTAACTTTGACAATTTATGATTTGCGAAAAATCCTGATATGATGGTTAATTTTCGGATTCAGTGCTAAAAAATGCATAAAAGTTTAAAAAAAAAAAAAAACAATCATCGCAATCTTGACTTATCTAATCTAAAACTTTTTCTTAAACTTCTTGGTGGCAATTTATCCGAAATTTTTATGTTATCCTGTTAAATAAGTATAAATGGTAACCACCGAAAATCATAATAATATTGGATTGTCATCGTCAGTATGTAAAATTTAATCTCGATCGGATGTTTGAAAGTGAGTTTTAAAGTTCGAGTACAAATTTTGAACTGGAAAAACATATATACGATCGTTGAAGTTAAATAAAACTTAAAAAAAATAATATAGTTTTTGTTAAAAGAAATCATGAAAAGAAACCATCTCAAATCCTTACAAAATAAAACATATTTTAAAATACAATTATTTTAGCTAATCTGAAACTTTATAAAACTTAACTGAATCGTAATACTCGTACAATTTTTTCAAAGCGCAGATACACATGAAATAAGTTATTCAAATACTTTAAAAACTTGGTGTAGGACTCCTCAAAGCATGGCCGAAGTCATTTCTGTTAAGATGGAGAAAAGTGGTATAAGTCATGCATTTTTAAAGTTTCATAACTCGGTTAATTTTAGTGTTATATGAACCGGACTTTTTTTGTCTTACTTGTCAGTGTAATAGGAAAATTTTACTAAATATAACTTATAAGACCTTATAAAAATTTAAATTTCGTAATTTTTAAAGAAATGTTTCATTGACCAAAATCACATTTAAAATATTTGTTTACCTCATTAAAAACATTTTTGTAAATGGAACTATATGACTAAAGGTTTAGGAATTAGTCATTGGACACCGTTGAGAGTGGACACCCTGTATAGCATTTACTGACATGTATCACATCTGACACGAAATCAAGAATGTAGTTTCCATGAGCGTTTGCCGGCCAATGTCTAATCTAATGGGCAGTATATTATCAATAAACGATTTCAAAAATATTAGTGACAAACTTTTGAAAATGATTTCTCTGTTTTTATTTTTAATTATCATCTACAACAGATCTGATGATTACTTAGTATCAAATAAACCACATTGCACCTTTTTCTGGTAACAGCATTCTAAAAAAATTACTCTTAAAAAAAAAAAAAACACTGATTATATACTGGGTGATCACTCTCAACGGTGTCCAATAGCTAATTCTTAACCCTTTAGTGATAGGCATATACACTATATTGCCATTAATGACCGGCAACTTTCAATTTTAAACATTTTGTCGAATATTTAGAAATATACTTGACAGATTCTTCTGGAATTTCAGGATTAAAAAGAATAGGTATGACCTCATATTTAGCAATGTCGATTTCATAAGGGGGGCAATTAGGGGACCAACAAAAAATCAAAGAAAAAAAATAATACTTGTGATCAACCTGTAAAATAAAATGCACGAAATGATCTATCGCTACCGAATATAAATAAACAGACGTTGTGCAATATGTGTATTCTTTTGTGTAAGAGTAGCATGTATATTAATAGAGATATAGCGATTTATTTTAAAAAATTGAAAAAATCTTGCAGGTTTTTTGCTTATAACATGCAGGGTTTTCAACCAAATTTAACTCCGGTTTCAGAAAAATTGACAAAATATAGTAGAAACAATATAGCGCAATTGGAATATAAATATATTAAATATTTTAGGAAATATGAGCAGTTGTATGAAATAATTTTTATCTGCGCATGCGTAAACGATAGCAAGGATCATTTTACATAATTTAATAGTCAACTCTATGGAACAACTTATTAAAAAAAAATCTAGTCAAATATCGTAAAAATTCAGAAAGATATCGGCGTTAGAGTGATCAAATTTTTAGTTGCTCTCTAAAAGCAGCTGAATGATAAGGGATTTTTCAAAAATTGTCATTTTTAATTTTTAATTTTTTTTTAATTTTAATTTTTTATTGATGCTTTAGTTCTTCTTGGATAACCACCAGAACGAGCCTATACCATGATCTAAAGAAGTATCAAAATCGAAGCATTTTTGCCAAATCTACTCGTTGATGCTCACTAAATACTAACTTTTTCTGAAAGTCAGTTAATAAAAAATGACAATTTGTGTAAAATCCCTTATCATTCAGCTGCTTTTAGATAACAACTAAAAATTTGCTCACTTTAACGCCGATATCTTTCTAAGTTTTTACGATATTTGAATAGATTTTTTTAATAAGTTGCTGCATAGAGTTGACTATTAAATTATGTAAAATGATCCTTGTTATCATTCGCGCATGCGCAGATAAAAATTATTTCATACAACTGCTCACATTTCCTAAAATATTTAATATATTTATATTCCAATTACACTATATTATTTCTACTATATTTTGTCAATTTCTTCTAAAACCGGAGTTAAATTTGGTTGAAAATCCTGCATGTTATAAGTAAAAAACATGCAAGAATTTTTTAATTTTTAAAATTAAATCGCTATATTTCTATTAATATAAGTGCTATTCTTACACAAAAGAATAAACATATTGCACAATGTCTGTTTATTTATATTCGGTAGTGGTAGATCATTTCGTGCATTTTATTTTACAGGGTGATCCCAAGTATTATTTTTTTTCTTTGATTTTTTGTTGGCCCCCTAATATCCCCCCTTAACAAATCGACATTGCTAAATATGAGGTAATACCTGTTCTTTTTAATCCTGAAATTCCAGAAGAATCTGTCAAGTATATTTCTAAATATTCGACAAAATGTCTAAAATTGAAAGTTGCCGGTCATTAATGGCCATATAGTGTAGTTCCAATTACAAAAATGTTTTAATTAAGGTAAAAGATTATTTTAAAAGTCATTTGGATCAATAAAAACATTTCTTAAAAAGTTACGAAATTTTATTTTTTATATGGCCTCCCGGTCCTTTAAACGGCCACGGATGTAGAAATCTCTAGAGACTTCGAAGTAACTCGATATTTTGTAATTTTATCTTCTTGTATGTGGGGAAAGCTAATCTGAAGTCAAAATTTGGAATTTTTAAGGGTGTTCTCAAATCCAAAAGGGCAACTTTCTGACATAAGTTTTAATTTATTTTTGTTCGAAAATGCATGAAACTAGCTGGTGTCGTTGTTCAGAAACTGTCATCGAGCTGTCTTTTCCATTTTTTGGCAAACGCAATAGATCTTTCAGAAAATAGTGTCAAAATGGAAGTTGTGAACCAAATTTCCGCGCGAAAGTAGAAAAATCCCTCAAGAACGGGCGAAAACGTGTTTGTCACGTGATCGAAATCACTTATAACTCAATGGGTAATTGATTGATCCAAAAATTAAAAAAACAGTTCAATTCCAAATCGCTTCCATGGCCACAGGCTTTCCAATTTTATATCTTTCCGTTAAAAAATGAATTTGTAAATGTGTCAAAAGGTTTTGCGCTTGTTAAGCAGAGTAGTTAAGAACAGCCTTAACACTTAACTGGTGAGGTGTTTTGCAACCCAGACAAATTGTATAGGATCTCTACATATGCAAACAAAATTTTTGTGGCATTTAGATACGTGAATTTATATGTATGTACGGTTACAGTACTTATTCAGTTGTATTTAGACAAGTAAATTATACAAAATTCACAGGAAATTTTCTTATTTTAATTCGCTAAATTTTAAGGTGTACACAAGAAATCAAATTTTGGGGTTACATACAGCCCACTTCACCACTTACGTTATAAAAAAAAATCACCTCACCAACTTAACCGCTTCATCCTCAGGCTTAATTTCGCTGGTTAAGGGCCAGGCTGTACCAGGCCAATACCAGGCTGTGCGGTGTAAAATGTTTGTATCCCATAAATCATTTCATAACGTCTCTGATATAATAGTAATGAATTTAAGGTCGTTAAAGGATTTACAACGTTATCGTAATATGTATTAAATAATGTATCAAACTTGGACATTATATACATATACACACTGATATACATACATACAGTATATGGTGTAGGTGGGGGCAAAGATACGCACGGGGCAAAGAACGCACTGCCTGATTTAATATGAAGAAATATTTCTACAATCATGACCGCTAGGTAGTAGTTTGGTCTCATGTGTAGTAGTTGTGTGTTCAAACCATATGAAAAAAGTAGCACTCCGTGCCAAGAAAATGAGGTAAGTTTTTAAATTTTCGAATTTTGATCTAATATTTTTAAAAGTTCACTTTATTGTTTAGCTAACAATACTTCAAATTTTTACAAATTCAAAAATTCAGTGGAGAACGGAAACTTTATAGCTTCTAAATGCCGTATAGTTTATCTCGATCGCATTTGTTTAAACTTGTAGGTAGCCGGTTAAGTAAAATACTGCAGAATGGGGTAAAAGTACGCATCCGTCTTGGGGCAAAGATACGCACAAGTTTAAGTTCGGGCTGCTTATCGTTTAAGCTAGATGCAAAGCTTTCCACAATTACGTTGTGGTAAGTTTTATTTTTTATATTGTATAAAATATAATAGCTACTTAACTAATATAAGCTAGTTAACTGCATTTTCCTTTTTCTAGTTACGTTCTATATTAAAAAAAAAAAAAACTTAGATATCTACCTACCTACTTTTAAAAATCAATATTCTTGTTTCATAAAACGATTTTGTTTTAAAGCCTTAACCCTTAACTCCTGTTAACGGTCTCACAGACTGCTGCTATATTCATTTTTCATAGCTTAACTTGTAATATTCAATTTAACTATTGATGTTAGTTTAATTTTGATTCGTTTGGAAACTTAGTAGTATTGCTAAAGACTTCTAAGTGAGAACTTTTATTATAATAGGCCTTTACATAAAGTGTAGGGAAAAAACAGTATCTCATGAGTCAGTCAACCCTTTTATTTATTCTACGATCAAGGGGTCTTTAAGACCGCTCACAATATTTATGCAACAATTTTTGTCACAGTAGTTTGAGGTTAACTGTTATTTGCGATCTCACAGACCCCCTGTTTTTCTTTTTTTTTTTTTTTTTTCATAGTTTAACTTACAATTTTCAGTTTAACTATAAATACTAGTGAAATTTACTAATGCTTTTGCATAACTCATTCGTTTTATTGGAAATGGGGCAAAACCCCACAGTAATGGGGCAAAAATTCGCACTGTGTATCTTTGCCCCAGCACTGCGTACTTTTACCCCAACGGATGGGGAAATATACGCAGAGCAATGTTTTTTTTAAATTGCAATTTCTCACAGAATTATAATTTGACATTCGTTGGTTGATGGTAGCACTTGCCTAAGGTTCTAATCTAACATTTTGATCACTCATTACATAAGTTTAGACCAATGTGTGTGTTAGAAATGAAAATGTACGGAAAGTGCGTATCTTTACCCCCACCTACTCTACATAACTCAAGAATTTATTTTAAAGATTTACAATACTGATCAAAAGGACTTCTACTGCTCAGTCCTGAAATATCTTCACAACCAGAACACATTAGCCTTATACTTATAATGACGTAAGGTGTGCAGTGAAAACGTATTGGCGAACGTAATGGTCACTGATTACTGAAATGAGAGGAGGTACGCAGCGTACGTCCTGGGAGTGAAGACGTTAAGGGTTAAAACAAAGTGGAGAAAAGTTAGAAGATTACGCTTATAATTGAAGATTTCAAACTTCGACTACAAAATTGACTTCGAATTTGTTAAGGACTTTAATACTTTAAATGTGATAGCGGGCCTACTGAACGCAGTCAAATTGCAGTGGGTGTAATTATCATGAATTTCTCTTGCCCAATATCTAAGGAAAAAGGGAAGAAAAGCAGTTTTCCTGAAAAAATGAATTTTTTTATCGTCTCTAAGAAGAAATAACATTCAAAACTGGTAAGTTTCATTCTAAGAAAACTATAAAAAAACGCTGCAAAAACACGTTTTAGAATTAAAATGTATTTGAATAAATGATACAGAACAACAAAAGAAAAAAAAACTTTATTTAATCCGGACTGGCAAATATTGTTTGCTTTTAAAATTCATGTGTAAAAACACAAAACCATCGAAAATTCTATAAAATAGACAAGGTTATTGAAGGTAAATGTTGCATTTCCCCCTCATTTACCGATTTCTCATAAAATACGGAATGCTTTAGAAGCGTCCATGTAGTTTTCGAGGACCAACTGTGCGTCACAACAGTGGTACAAAAGGTGCGTTTTCTCGGACATGGATGTAGAGCTCGTACAAAACTTAAAAATAACTTTATATTCGGTAACTTTATTGTTAAAGAGGGTGAAAGGGAAGGCGAATACAAAATCATAAAATTTCTTTGATAAAATGGATTGAACAGGATTCTTAAACTTAAATCTGGAATTTTCAAAACTCGAATACAATATCAACTATGAACTTATTAACCTTTAACTGATGTTACCGGTCTCTCAGACCGCGGCTTTTTTTCAATTTTTATAGTTTAACTTGCAATTGTCAGTTTAATTACATACATTACCGAAATTTTGTTCCTTTTGGAGCTTTAGTAGTATCACCAGAGACTTTTGAATAAGTGAATTTTAATTATAAAAGGCCTGAGCAAAAAGTTTAGTACAAAAACCCTATGCTATGAGTTAATCGTGCCTTTTATGCATTTTTCGTTGCAGCGGACTCACAGACCGCTTCACACTAGTTATGTGACAATTTCTGTGACATCAGTTAAAGGTTAAGGAAGTTAAATGTTTGCGTCTAGAGTCCTGCATCGAGTTGGGTTACCCGCTTTTACCCGAACCCGACCCGACCCGACCCGCGGGTCGGGTTGGCGCTATATTTTCCTGTTGCGGGTCGGGTTGACATTAAGTTTTTTTGTTGCGAATCGTGATCGGGTTCGGGTTGACCCGCATTTTTAAAAGAATGTGAAAAATATTTTTTCACAGTAAAAGCCTTTATAAACCGCAGATCAAAGTTTCACAAAAGCAAAATGTGTGCCTCTCTGTTTTGTCTTTAGTCATCTTTTCACCAGTCTTCGAAATAACAAACTGCATTATACTTTTATTGTATTTTAAAAATACAATACGCAGCAAAACGCTAAATAGTCCTTCCTGTTTAATGTAGAAAATGAATAATTTACTTGTGATGATACACGATGCACTAAGCACTATGTTAGACAGGAAAAATTTCAAAATAACTGCTGATAAACTAACGGCAGATGGCCATTTGTGTAAAACAAGGTGTATCGTTATATGTGGAACTTTTTAAACCACAAATAATTTTAAGGCATATTTAAAGATAAGATTTTAAGTTTTATACCGTTTAGAGTCGTGCATCGGGTTGGGTTTCCCGCACCCGATTCTGAACTTTTTTGTTGAGAGTCCCGGTTTTTGGCCCTGGACCGGCCCGCCCCATGTAAAACTTTAAAGTTCGGCCCTAGCACGGCACGGCCCGTTTATAATTTTAACGACTTCGTCTAAATATTTATATCGGGCCTGTAGACCCGCTTAATTGTAGTTATAGACCCGGCCTGGCAGGGCCGTTCAATTTTTTTCCGGCCCGATCCATTGAAAAAATTGTCCTAATTCTTTGGCCTGGTAGCTTTGAAATTTTGTCGCCCCGGTGCGGCCCGCGGGCCGGCCGTTGCAAACCTCTATTAAAGATACAATTATAGATTATTTTTCATAATGGTATTAAAACATGATTTGCTTTCCTTACATTGCGGGTTCGGGTCGGTTTGCGGGATGAAATATTGCGGGTTCGGGTTGAAGTTCCTCGGGTTCGGGTCGGGTTGCGGGGTTTATTTGTTTTTCTCTTCGTTTCCTGAAAAAATGAAGGAGCGTGTGTGTGTGTGGGGGGGGGGGGGCGCCAAATTTAAACTTTGCCCTGGGCGCAGTTTTCTCTTCGCACGGCCCTGTGCACTATGTTATACGGGAAAAATTTCAAAATAACTGCTGATAAACTAACGGCAGATGGCCATTTGTGTAAAACAAGGTGTATTGTTATATGTGGAGCTTTTTAAACCACAAATAATTTTAAGGCATATTTAAAGATAAGATTTTAAGTTTTATACCGTTTAGAGTCCTGCATCGGGTTGGGTTTCCCGCACCCGATTCTGAACTTTTTTGTTGAGAGTCCCGGTTTTTCGCCCTGGACCGGCCCGCCCCGTGTAAAACTTAAAAGTTCGGCCCTAGCACGGCACGGCCCGTTTATAATTTTATCGGCTTCGACTAAATATTTATATCGGGCCTGTAGACCCGCTTAATTGTAGTTATCGACCCGGCCTGGAAGGGCCGTTCAATTTTTTTCCGGCCCGATCCATTGAAAAAATTGTCCTAATTCTTTTGCCTGGTACCTTTGAAATTTTGTCGCCCCGGTGCGGCCCGCGGGCCGGCCGTTGCAAACCTCTATTAAAGATACAATTATAGATTATTTTTCATAATGGTATTAAAACATGATTTGCTTTCCTTACATTGCGGGTTCGGGTCGGTTTGCGGGTTGAAATATTGCGGGCTCGGGTCGGGTGCGGGTTGAAATTCCTCGGGTTCGGGTCGGGTTGCGGGTTGCCGGAAATTATTTTTGTGGGTTCGGGTCGGGTTGCGGGTTGCCGAAAATGATTTTTGCGGGTTGCCGAAAATGATTTTTGCGGGTTCGGGTCGGGCTGCGGGTTGATTTAAAATGGAATTTGAGGGTTCGGGTCGGGTAGAACCCGACCCGCGCAGGACTCTATTTGCGTCTTTACAGAACAAAGGTGAATCGCAGCGGGTTTATTATGAATTTCTCTCAAACAGCATCTATCGAACAAGATAACAAAAGCCGTTTTCCTGAAAAATTCAGATTTTTTTAATCGCTGTTTAGAAATTGCACTTAAACTGTTTTATTTAAAAAAAAGTTAAACGCTAAAAAACGTTTTAGAACTATATTGTACTTGATCACATGATGCAGATTGACAAGAAAAACAAGAAATCTGTATAACTGTTGAAAAAGAAATATCTGCCAGCTCTCATCAAAAATATCCTTTTTCTCCAGCTAGCTTTCAATTGGTTGGTTGTATAAAGCTTCGCTCATCAAAATACGCTTTTTCTTTCAGCTTGTTTTCGGTTAGTTGGTTATATAAAGCTTTCGCAGAAATAATACGTAATAAAATCTAGCAATGCAGTTTGATGTTTGAAGACTGATTTTTTTTTTTCAACTAAATTTTAGCACGAAGGTTAAACACATGCTTTGGAAATATATTTATTACTCATGAAAATTTAAAAGAATAGATCAGTCTCAACTGACATCACATCCTAGCAACCAACTTGACAACATCGTGGGCATTTTGTTTGCTCATCCATTTTTCTCTACTTTGATTGTTTGATTGATAATATCCGCTAAAAATCGGCAATTTTGGTTGGTTAGAGGAAAAATGGAAGTACATGGTTTAAACTGATCTAGTTAGATAAGAATAAATATAATTTTTGAATGTTAAATAAAAAATTAGAACACTCCTTACTGGCTCTTTAAGCACAACCGTTTTTATGTTTTTAAAAATCACCCAGCTTTTTCCTTGCACATTTCTTCTCTGTTACAGGAAAAAATTAAATAACATGAACACATGGACTGGCACAAATGATAGAAATAGCTACCGAAATAAGCCATAATCTTATTAAAAAAATGTGACAAAAAAAGCCAGAGTTCTGACTTAGTAGATACAGTCGTCCCCGCTTAAACGAATATTGACGGTTCTAGAAAAATATTCTATTAAGCGGGTTATTTGATTAAACGGGAATTCATAACTGTAATATTTAATGCGTAATAAAAAGGCAAAATAACCATATACGGTATATTTAATTAAAAGCATAATAAATCGTTAATAGAATAACATAAACTAAAATAAATGCAAATGCTAATATAAAGTAAATAGCTATTAATTTAATGTCAGAAAATTTATATGATTTACATCACACTTAATGAAGCTCGTTTGAATTTGCTCAGAACTTTTCTATTTCTAATTTTCGTTACTTATTCTGCCTTAAAAAATCGTTTAAAGTGGTTTAAGTAGAATTTTAAAGGAGTAAATATCGAGTTATTTTTCGAATGAGTGCAAAATATCACAACTGCCATCTCGAAGTGACGGCCTATTACGAGATCAAGGAGGGGAAATCATTTGACTTGTCCATTATGCACCTGCCGGCCGAAATCATTGCAGGAAGAACTTAAAATTTGTTTTCAGCGTAAAGGAATCGAAAATGATAAAAGGTGGAAGGAAATTCCAGCTGAAACGTGCTTTCCATGCCTATTTTCAAACATCAGTCACACAGTTGTTATTCGATTAAGGGGGGACGTTCGTAAAAGGTATTTGGTTTAAGCAGGGAAAAACAACATAGAGCCAATAGGAATAAATTCGATTCCGGAGAATTCTATTCGAATAAGCGGGTTATTCGATTAACCGTGACCCGATTAAGTGGGGAGGGCTGTAGTACAAATTCAAATACACAGTGTGTTCCAGAAATGCTGAAAAATCCTTCACGAAACAAACAAGTAATGTGAGAAATGATAGGCGATGCTTCACAAGATCTTTAAGAGGTTACTTCACACCCGAAACCTCCCCACCTCCCTCATTATTGTTAATTCCACGGAATTTTGTTTTAAATCTCATTTACATTTCCATAATTTTTTTTTCATTGGATAACTAAGATTGATTTCTACAAAGGCTATTTTTTACATTTCAATTTTGTTTTCGGGTTTTTTTTTTTTCTTTTTTAAATTAGGATACTTTCACTTTTTGAACCATTTCGAAACTGAAAAAATCATAAAAAACTGGAAACAAAATTGAAAAAGTTTACAATGAACATTTTAGAGATCAACCTCATCCATCGAATGAAAAAAAAAAAAAAAAAAAAAAAAAAAATTTAAATGCAGAAAAGAAAATTCTCCCACAGGATTAACATTAGCGAGCTGGTGTTTTAACATGACTGAAATAGCCCTTAACAGATGACGAAATTAAAGCTTACAAAATTCACAGAAAACTGTGATGATCCCAAAAAATGTGCAAAACATGATGAATATGTACACCTAATATCTAACAGGCAAGAAAATAAATCAATTCCTGACATAATACTAGGATTATACAAAGCCTCGATATCTGTATTAATTTATACCAACTGAAATTTTTTTTAAATACTAGTGGTTCGCTAGATATTACGTGCAAAATGAATGAAAAAGAAAATGCTACTTTGATTCAAGTACGTGAAAGAATTGTTTTTCTAAACGACACTATTTTGGGTAAAAAGGGCAAAAGAAAATAAGAATTCACATAACCAATTTTTTTCTTTGCTTTAGGCTAGTTATGAACAAGAAGAAATCTTTGAAACGGAGGTGGGTTAATTCGGAATCAGAAATTGGATATGAAACAATCACTGAAACAACTAACACTAAACTGATATAAATAAAAACTGAACTTTCCAATGAACTAAGCAAAATTGATGAGCAATACTTATTGTGTATTTGCTTTAATATTTTAAAAAATTGATCTGCTTTCGCTAATAAAAATAAATATGTGCATTATCACTTTTAAACTTATTTTAGTGTTATTTATTTATCTTAAGTTTCACACATTTCTTAATTCATGAGTTAAGAACACTGGTCAACAGGGGTTTTGTCCTAAAACTAAAATTAGTTGATTCTAGATCAGTTTTTGGCGCTTATTCCGAATATGCTTTCTGCTTATCTCTAGGTGGTCCAGGTTTTGAGAAATTTGCATATTTAAATTTTTGCAAATTTAAGCTTTTTTGTGCTATTTTATGCAAATTTTAGATACAATATATGTCACATCAATTACGTTTTCTAGATAATGACTACTTGACTATTTGCTTCAGATAAATGTCACGATTTGCATATTTTTAACATTTATTTATCAGTTATTAAGCCTAATTTGCATATCTTTCAATGGTGTAATGTTTACATCACTATCAACTTTAAAATAGTTGCCACAGAATTGACGTAATGTTTTTCTAGACTAGATTTTTATGCTGATTTCAAATCTGCAGTCTGTTTTCTTATGTCATGTGTAGTTTTTAAGTAAGATGAATTTCTACTTTTGCACGACATTGACACTGATTTGATATAAGATGCTTTTTAGGGGTGTGTAATTCATTGACAAGAAGGTGAACAGAGTCATATTCATACCAGAGACATAAACAAAAATTTATATAATCGAAAAAAAATAAGTAGTAGAATCTATCCTAACTAGTTGAAGTTTATCATACAAAGTATCATAAAAAGCTATTTCTGGCTTTTTTGACCAAAAGGTAAAATTTCACTTTTTTCAAAAATTAGACGTGATAGAAGAAAACAGATACAAGATTTGAAATCAGCTCAAAAAACTGGTTCAGAAACATATCAACGTACTCGTGCGACAGAAATATTTCAACGTCAAGAAACATTATTAGAAAAACATGAAAAATATGCAAATTAGGTTACAATATTTCGCCGTCACATGTCAGTATAATCTCAGAAACAACGTTTTTGTGAAGTAAATTAGGTAGTAATCATAACATAAAACAAAAAACTCTCTCTGATATTGCTTTATACCTTAAATTTGCAAATAATTGTATAAAATTTACTAAATTTGCATAAATTGAAATATGCAAATATCTCTAAACTTGACGTGCTGGAGTAAATCTAAAACTAGATTCGGAATCAGCACAAAAAAAAACCGCATAAAAAACAACTAATTTCTGCTTTAGGACAGATAGTTCAAGAGCCGACAGCACAAAAACCTATGTTAACAAGCAAAAAAAAAAAAAAAAAAAAAAAAAAAAAAAAAAAAAAAAAAAACCTTTATTTTATGGGAGAGTAGAAGTAGGGGAATCTAATGATCCATGTCTGCCGGAAGTGAGGTGGTGCATAAGCCAAAAATTAATACCACCGTTGGTTGACTCTTAGGTCTATCGTTATGTTTGCCGTACAACTATCCTTCCTGTTTTCATACCTTTGTTTGTATGGCAAACACAATGATAAACCTACGAGTCAACTACTGATGGTATTAATTTTTGGCTTATGCACCACTTCACTTCCGGCAGACATGAATCATTATATTCTCCTACTTCTACTCTCCCATAAAATAAAGGTTTTTTTCTTGTGCTTGATAACATAGGTTTTTGTGCTGTCGGCTCTTGGATTAAGAGCAAAAGTTCAAATTTGTTGACCAGTGGAATCTGCCTATATTAAAAGTGAATGCTATCTGACATAATCATGAAATTTTGCCTTAAAAATGACAAAAAAAAAAAAAATCAAAAAATGTTATGGAAATATTGTTAGGATTTAACGTTTTTTCATTCTTCTAAATTATAAATGAACAAAAAATATATTTGTTTATTCAACTTTTTTTAAGCCCTCCAAACGTAGTAGTCCGCGAGCCAGCAACAGATTTTGATGACCAAGTTCCTCTCGGCCGATAATTTGTAAAATGCTTCAGAGAGATGTATCATGAAGCTCCGTGAACGTCAGCTGCGGTTCCGTGGGTGGGTTGAGCGGCGGTAGCCTCCCAAACATGTAAAAAAAGAATAAAAAAAATTAGTCATTTCCTCCCGGCTGAAAATTTGTCAAATTATAGCTAACCCAATATCTTGAAGAAAAAAAAAAAAGTCAGCTGATTATAGAGTGGTGGGTTATTCGTCAGCTGGTCACACGAACATGAAAAAAATATACAGTGTGCAAAGGAAAGTCCCTTTAACCATAAAATACTAGCGAACGGAGAGAGCTACAGCTATGGAAGTGAGGTAACGGTATAGTAAAGTGACTACGCCCAATTTAATGCAAACAACAGCAGCGCCCCTAGTGGCGAAATTTGGAAGATAGCTACTGAAAATCGTAAACGAAAAGAAATAGAGCAAAACTTCCAATTAGAAAGTTTTAGAGCATCAATTAATTAGTATTAAACGACATTTGGTTCACACGAATAAGATAAATCGTCGCCTGTATACCCAAAAATATCCAAAATCGATGCACTCTATTTCGTGTAAACATTTGAATGGAATAGCCAGAAATATGCAGAAATACGCACAATTTATGGTATAAATATGTGCTTATCTCAATACATTTTGATAACATCACATAAAAAACAAAAAAGACAAACTTTCTCACAGTGATAAAAAGTTAATATTCAGTATGTTCGAAAAGTTCTCCATTGCTCACGATACACGTTTGTATTCTTGAGAGTAATTCTACATGCCACATTTCTCAGCATGGAACGTCTATTGCTAGTCTCTTCAATATGACGACATACATTTAACTCTTTCAAGGGCCGTGGCTAGACGGTCTAACCACCTAATTTTAATTCCAAAACTGACAAATGGCAGCAAGAATAAAATTTTGCTTTTCTAATAAAATTTTGCTTTTTTAGTGAAAATTAGCGGGTTTTTATTTTCTAAGAAATTCGTTTGAAAAGTCTGGTGTCAGTAAATTACTTCGTCAGTTTACGAACAGAATTCTTCTGCCCCTGAAAGGGTTAATCTAAAATTTTAAATACACTGGAAATTAAATTTTTGCAGACATTACAGCACAGTACAACGTCACAATCTGAAATTGTGCACTGCTACATTTACGGAATGTGAATATACAAAATAGAATCGTCGCTCATCGATTACGGACATTTTTGGGTATACAGGCGACGATTTATCTTATCCGTGTGAACCAAATGTCGTTTAGTACTAATTAATTGTTGCTCTAAAACTTTCTAATTGGAAGTTTTGCTCTATTTCTTTTCGTTTACGGTTTTCAATAGCTATCTTCCAAATTTCGCCACTAAGGGGCGCTTCCGTCGTTTGCATTAAATTGGGCGTAGTCACTTTATTATACCGTTACCTCACTTCCATAGCTGTAGCTCTCTCCGATCGCAAATATTTTACGGTTAAAGGGACTTTCCTTTGCAAACTGTATATTTTTTTCATGTTCGTGTGACCAGCTGACGAATAACCCACCACTCTATAATCAGCTGACTTTTATTTTTCTTCAAGATATTGGGTTATCTATAATTTGACAAATTTTCAACCGGGAGGAAATGACTAATTTTTTTTTCTTTTTTTACATGTTTGGGAGGTTACCGCTGCTCAACCCACCCACGGAACCGCAGCTGACGTTCATGGAGCTTCATGATACAACTCTCTGAAGCATTTTACAAATTATCGGCCGAGAGGAAATAACTGACGAAATTTGCACCTGGCTCGCGGACTATAAATAAATATTTTTAATTAATTTTTTTTTAGGCAATGATTTTCCCAGGAACTTAAACACTACTGAAGGACTGAAATGGCACCACAGTAAAAAATATAGGGTGTGGAACAACAGTTTTTTCTTTGCGAAATAGCATGGGAGACATGCTTCCTGATTTACGCTAAAATATGTTACACGACACTTTACATGTGTTTTTGATCCTGACTTCCTGAGACTCTAGCTTCCTGAGGGTTTCAACAATTTATGAACTCTGAAAGAGAACAAATATTAAGAAAAGGAAAAGTATAAGCGCAAGAAAAAAAAAAAAAAAATTATGGGGAGTCTGTGCAGATAGTGTTCATTAAATGCGTTACAGGTCCCAGACACTATCTAAAAAATAAGCTGAAAGCTGTGTTTATTGGCAAAAACATATGGACTGTGTAACATTTTTTAAATGCAACAAATTTTTATTAACAAAGACTTTTACGGAACTCCTCACGGAGACTACAGCACGATGCGAACGACAAACAACAACTGGCGTTTCATTTTCGCCAAGGTTCGCTCCAACATACCAGCCACCACTAAAATATTTATTTTAGTAACATACCTTGGACAATGTTAAATTGTAACATTGAATCTTCAATGCTAAATACAAGTTTCAATTCAAATCAAGAATATAAAATATAATATAAAAGTCAATTCAATTCAGTCATCTATATATATATGTGTATTATGCTATCGTCCGTGGCACAGAAAGCACGATTATTTGTTAACTGTTTAATGAAACGCATCTCATCGGTTATTGCTGTAACGAAACTAGCTTTTTTTGCACCCGGGGCAAACATCGATTTTGGCACCCCCCCCCCCCCCACACACACACACACACTCTTTCGCAAAGTATATTTACAACGAGAATTTTACTAATTTTCTAATAGCCGACTTATTTTAAAATTTAAAATATGTAATACTGAACTACGTAATCTACAATGGGGAGGTCATGACCCTCCCCTTCTGAACATCAACAAAAATAGCCTAAAGATCATTTTAAAAATGAAATATACAGTAGAGCCCCGATTATCCGAGTTTCCGCTTTAACCAAGTTATTTTCTTCTGATTGACTGATGGCTCAAAAAAAGAAAAAAAAAAAAAAAAAGAAAATTATGGCCATTTTTTTTCCTATTCTGACCAGAAAATCAGAGTTCTAAATTTTTACGGCTGCTCTTTCATCTTCAACTAACATTTCATTTATAATGACTGTTTCACAATGGAAGCCATCAGTCCACCAGAAAAAAAGATCCATTCCAAAGGTATCCTTCATTTGGCGCCCCCTTCATTCTGGCACCCAGGGCACATGCCCCCTCTCCCCCCCTTAGTTTCGGTCCTGGGTTATTGAACAGCATTTAATGCAACTCCATACCTATAAGGAGAGGGACCCTATTCTGTCGCCAACTTGGCGATATATCGCCAAATTTGGCGACCAAAATGAGGCCCCAACTTGGCGATATCTCTAATATTTCGCCAAATTCCCATAGACTTCCGTTGTAAACCAATAGGGTTTACTTGCTTTCAGAAAATCGACAAATTGAGATATTTTAATGCAACAAAAACTACTATTAGCGTAAGGGATTATATTAGTTATATTTAAGGGAGCCGAAGTAAATTAAATTATGAATAAAAGTAACATGATATAATGCTTAGCATGCTTTCCCAAACATAAATTTTAAAGGAGACCAATCTGGTTGCCAAGGCCGGCTAGTCAATAATATTAAGATACACAATTACTGCAAAATTTTCAAATATAAATGCACAACAAAATACACGAAAAAAAATATTTACACTAGCCAACTTCACCTACTAGCGGGCGCCTCCTTTTATCAGGGTCCTTGAATACACATTAAATCTAGAACAGAACAAACCTTGAACTGGGTCCCTCGATGTCTACGGCAACGGCACTGTATAGCAGCCGGGCTGCGCAGCACTGCGAAGTCGTGTAAAATAAATCTTTTTCATCGAGATCCTTGAAGTCATGCGAAATCTCGAATCAAACGAACCTCGAACCCGCTGCTTTCGGCATCATTTAGCAGGTGTACTGTACACGCACTGCAAATACCTTTAATTCCACTGCCCAGGGCTTTCCAACGATATGTCAGATGAGGGATGTCAGCAAAATTTTAGAGTTCCCTGGGGAGGAGGGGCACCAGAGGTGCATAACATAAGTGGTCGCAAAGCTTGCCAATGATGTATCACATGAAGCATCTCGACAAAATTTAGAAAAGTTCCTGCCTTAGGGGGGGGGGGGCAACAGAGGTGCACTGCATGAATAAGCAGTTACAGGCCTTTCCAACGAAATGTTAGATGACGTGTATCTGCAAAATTTAGAAAAGTGCCTCTCTTGGGGTCCAAAATCGGTAGATGGGGCACCGGAGGTGCATAAGGTGAATAAGCGGCCACAGGTCTTTCCAGCAATATGTCACATGATGGATGTCAGGTTTCTGAGGTTAATGAATATGAAACTAATTAAGACTGCTATTAGTCCAACATCCGACAGCACAAAAACCTATGTTATCAAGCACAAGAAAAAAACCTTTATTGTATGAAAGAGTAGAAGTAGGGGAATCTAATGATCCATGTCTGCCGAAAGTTAAGTAGTGCATACGCCAAAACTTAATACCGCCAGTGGTTGACTCATAGATTTATCACTGTGTTTGTCCTACAAACGAAGGTATGAAAACATGGAGGATAGTTGTAGGACAAACACAATGATAAACCTACGAGTCAACCATTGGTGGTATTAATTTTTGGCTTATGCACCACTTCATTTCCGGCAGGCATGGATCATTAGATTCCCCTACCTCTACTCTCCCATACAATAAAGGTTTTTTTCTTGTGCTTGATAACATAGGTTGTTGTGCTGTCGGCTCTTGGACTATATTATCTGATGTTATCTTTTTAGTACTTATGTATTGTATTACATATGTATCACTTTCTGCATACGTGGGTTTTAATGTAGTATTGTTCCTTATCTTAAAAGTTGATCCGAGTTATTTTAGTTAGATATTAATGTATGAACAAGCTTCACTGTATCAATGAATTCAAATTTCCCTTTCTATTCAAGAACGCATACCACAAATAAGGCAAACAACGTAGTTCCCGGTCTATCTAGTGAGTTGTGAAATACCCGAAAGAAAGTAGTTTTTAGATAAGAAAAGGGGTCCCTGTTGGGAGGAGGAAATCCTCGTATGCTGAGTTTGGAAGGGGTCGTTGAGAGTGAAACGAAGAGTTATGGTGTAGACCTCGTGAAGGGAGGTTGTACATTTTTTGGTTGAGTTTTCAAGTGTGTTGCGGGAAAAGGCTCAAGTTTTGTGCGGAGAAAGTCTATGCAACAGGAGGTCCTAGGAGGTTCTCCGATAAACCTAATGAGATACCGTAGGGTGAGAAGAAAATAGGGTATTTTAATAAGTTTACACAGTATGTAAAAGTATTTGTTATATATAACTTATTATCGGGCCGGATCGTCTATATCCGAGCTCTTAAATGTAAATACTTTTGGTTCTATGTAAATAAATTTTTCTTTAATATTAATTGAATAAGTTTAGTATTTTTTTACAATCCTTCTCACTTCAGATCCAATAACACATATTTATATCGGTGGTGATAGCATATCAAATAAAATAACATTTTTTCGAAGTCTGTACGAGCGGTGATCGCAGATCTGGGAAAAATCATCAGCCTGTGGACTAAGGAAGAGCACAACACCGGGTGTCGGCTAAATTTAGAAAAGTAGCTTCCCGGGAGGAAAAAAGGGGGTTGAGGGAGAATGGAGGTGCATAACACGAATAAGTGGTCACTGCCTTACCAACACTATATCACATGAGGGGTCTCAGCCAAAATTAGAAATAGCCTCCCGGCTTTAATTAGAAATAGCCTTAAAAATGTAAGCGACTGCATAAATAGTTAATCACTACGATGCATTTCTATAATTTTCTTTTCTATACATTTAACAAATATTTGCAACAGAGAATGGTGAGTATAGGATAGAACTAAGTACCAGGCTTACATTGCGGTAATTTGGAAAGTTGCAAAATATATTTAACTAATGAAAAAAAATAAAATTTTTTATATATCTATATCCTGTAGGGCGAGAAATATGATGTACTTCCCCACCCGATCACTAGTATACATAGTCATATAAACACTGAGCACACATGGATAACACTGATAATATACTTTATAGCTTTACTGGCAACAGAAGGTATTCATAATATTCATGCGCGTACTCAAGGAAGGGGCTGCAGCTCCCCCCTCCCTCTCCCCCGAAATTCTCGAAAGTGAAATGAAATAAATGCTGATTTTTTTTCTTTCTGTTGAGATAAATTTATAATTCTTTTCTGTCATACAGTGGAATAGCCATTTTCGTTAGTCCCAAATTAGCCCACATTAATACCACAAAGTACCTAAAGAAGGGTAAGGGGACTAATGGAATTACAGCCTCCCCCACCCCCTCCCACTGGAAATAGTCAAAAATGAAATGAAAAAAGTGCTGATATTTTTCCTTTCGCTTTTAGATAAATTTAATTTTTTTCTGTCATACAGCGGAATAGCCATTCTGAAATATGATTTCTGTTTATAATACGATTCAACGTGCTTTGTATGACTTGAGAACATTACCGAAATTTGAGCCAGCCCCCACCAAAAATCCTGAATAGGCCACTGATAATATCTAATTTTAAAGAATCCAGTGTATACCGTCACATACTCTTTACTACATCCAGGTTTATAATCATTAAGAGCGTACACTATTCACAGGAAGAAAAAAAAATCAAGCTAATGTTAATCCTATTGGAGCATTGTTTACAGATTTCTTGCTTGTATTTTAATATTTTTTGAACAGATTAGAACTAGTTCTAAAAATGAAACTATCGTCATATATAAAAACTTTAACCAAAATCACAAAAGTACAACTGTACAATAAAATATATCGACCTTAGGTGTTCCATGACAAAAATAAAAAAAATATTTTAAAAATATTAAAATGTGAGTGAGGAATCTGTGCACAACACTCCCATAGGATTAACATTATCGTCAGAGACGTCCTTAGCGACAAGAACTTTTGCGAGGTCCTTCACTACCAAACTAGTTAAAACCAGGGCTGCAGAGTCGGACTCATTTTTGAGCAAAAGAGGCGGGGTCGCTAAAAAACAAGCAGACTCCATATTTTTTTGTTAGACATTTTAAAGTGAAATTAAACAAATTATATGTAATTTTAAATTTATAAAATGAATTATTATTGTTATTTATGGACTATATCAGGCTACCCAAGTTAAAGATGACCGATTTACCGCGCAGAGTACACAGCAGATACAGGGGTAGGTACAAGGTACCACCCATGTACAGAGTAGATGAAAACTGTTTTAATTCATAACTGTAGTAGATATTTTACATTTAGTATGTAAGTACTTCCCCTCATACTTTTAGGGTTTGCGGATAGAACGCGAGGTTCAAATGTCTTGTAGGACCCAAGGCCCGGAAAATGAAGGCAGTTTTTCAAACACCCCGTGTAAGTAGAATTAAGACAATTTATATTAATGAGCCGGATCAGATAAAAAATTGAGCAGGCTGACAAGCCAAATATAACAAATTTGAAAGAATCAAACTACGCCGATAAAATAGGAGCAATTTACAATAGGCAATAGGGAGTGAGATATATGATTGGAGTGAGAATAAATATAAAAGCATGGCGAAACGATTTAGGTGATGGACCTTAAAATTTCGGTTTATGCAGATCTCTTACCGGAGGTAATGCGAAAATTATAAATCAGTGCTATTTTTAGAGGCAAAAGAACTAAGAACCAGGTATAGCGTAGGACCAGGTATAGCATTCGGTAATGTTCTCCGGCGTAAGAACCAGGCTAAGCACCAGGTAGCAACTAGCAACCCACGTCAGTGCCGCGACACTACCTTTACATTTGATATGGCCCCAATCAAAACTCTTCTTCACTGTTATCCATTGTTATTTCTTGGAAAACCCATCGGTTTTCAGTTGATTGACGATCACTCGCAGGTCAAGGAATTTTTTGATAAAGCAGAAGTTATGTTGAGTTTCTAGCTCACCCCATACCAAACATTGGATCCGCTAAAGGCATTCTTCTTTCCATTCTTAGAATATGCTTAGTGCACCAATCAAATTTCTAAAACAGATTGGTCTGAATTAGATGATGCAATAAAAGGTATTATCAAGAAGGATGTTGGATGTAATATTTGTTCCGCCCACGGCTGCATAAATGAGTACCTATATGGTAATTCTGTGGATTCATTGTTGGTTATCCCTCTTGCTGCAGTGAGCTCAGACATAGCTCAAATAGATGGAGCTTTTAAATTGTTAACATCCCCTAATGACCTAGTAATGAATCTCTCTTGGAAAAACATAATATCAATTTTTGCCTATCGTCTTCAGACTGGCTGTGGATCCTCATTTGTTCCTCCCCCCCCCCCCCCCCCGCTCTTACTGTTGGTCATCTTACTGCTTTTCTCACTGGTAAGTACATTTCCGGGATGAATCCTTGCACCTCCATTTTTGTTAACTCCAAACCTGCTTCTTCTAGATTAGGGATGACCTGGAACTTCAATAAAGATAAAATCATCTCACTCACCCGTCGTGGTGTAACTATTCATGACAGATCGAAGATCTTCAAATCTCTTCGCAATAATCTACGCTCGGGCAGGTACTACACTCTAAATTGTCAACCCAGCAAGGGGAAGATTCAACACTGTCTTCAAGAAGTAAAGTTTCTACACACTATCATTCTTCTGGTGCCTTTTTCAGGTTCGCGGACAGGCGTTTTATTCACTACGCCCGTTTAAATCTGTTACCTCTCAGTGGTGTTATCCTGAAATATGTGGCTGCCGCAAATGCCCTGATAAATTTGAAGGTTTGTCCCATGTCATTTGCCATTATCTGAAGAATTTGACCAAGGTTACTCTCAGACACAATCTCATTGTTGAAAGTCTTCATAAGGCATCTACTGGCTTGTGGAACTTATACAAGAAAAACCAGATGCTTGAGGGTTCTGATCTTCACTCTGATCTTGTTCTAACAAATGACAAGGGAAATGCTGCTATCATAATTCATGTAGTTGTTACGTTTGAGAATGGCTCTGCGACTTTTGAGAAGATTCGTATTGAAAGGGTTAAAAAAGTATCAGGACATTGCTTTTTCACAACGTTCTAAATTTAAAGATATATCTGTCAAGGCAGTCGTGGTTGGAGCAGTAGGTAGCTGGGAACGAAAAATGATAGGGTTTGTCATGGGTTATGCTCTCCTAAATATACAAAGCTTATGGGAAAGCTTATTGTTGCAGACACTCTTCGCACTTCTCGCGATATTTACTCTGAGCATACAAATCCCAAATCTACTCCCCAGTTTCAGCCTTCCCGCTACAAGTATTACACAAATGTCATTGCTGACCTTGTTCTTGAAGAAGTTAACTCTGCTCCTGCAGCGGCTGCTTCTGCTTCTCCTCCTTTTCTGGTTGGTGCAGTTTCTCATTCATCCTGCCCTGCGTCTCCTACCAGGCCTATTGCTTGCGCTGCTCAACGTGCGGGCCGCGGGCAGCATGTGGCCCGGCGACCGTTTATGTGCGGCCCAAGCACACAATAATTGATCCATATTTATGAAATTAATTGAAATGTGCATAGAGGGTGTTTAATATCTTCACTGTTGTTTTATATACAGGGTGCGGCATAAGTTAATGCAAACTTAAAAAAATCATAATAAAAGAAGTAACGGTCGGAAAAAATTTTGGTTTGCGCGAATAGGAGAAGAGGGTCATTTGATTTTTTTTTTCCATGTATAAAAAATGACTCCAAAAGTAACCGGAATAAGGCGCCATTACATTCACCATGCCACTGCATTCTCCTCATGTGACTGTTTGGTGTGGTTTCACCTTTTCTTTCATTCTGGGCCCTTTCTTTTATGAAGAGGCTTGTCCTGAATCCGGCTGGAAAACCTGTACAGTCACTGCAGAACGGTGTGTAACGCTTTTGCGTGACAACGTTGTGCCTGCATTGCAGGAAAAACATGCATTGCCTGTTGTCACTTTGATGTAGTATGAGGATGGTATCCGCCCCACTTTGCACGAGAATTCAAGATGTTTCTGTCGGACACTTTCACTGAAGACTGGATGGTAAGTCGAGATTGTAAAGCTGGAGTGGCCCTCACGATCTCCTGACTTGACACCGGCAGATTTTTGGTTGTGGGAATACTTAAAGTCTCGTGTGAACCGGGGCTTTCCAGCCGTTTTGGTGGAAATGAAAGATGTGATTCGACGGACCGTGGTGGCATTGATGCCGACATGCTGCACTCAGCTGTAATAGGCGTATTGACGCGCATCACTTGCTTATTACCTGGCAGTGGTGGTCATGTTGAACATCTTTTACTTTAAAATGAATGCACAGTATGTTATTGTAATGTGTTTCATTGTCTGTTTGTGTTTCCTGATTTGCATAAAACGTCTCAGTATGACGTATGAGCGCCCTATTTCGGTTACTTTTGGAATCATTTTTTTTTTATGAATGGAAAAAATCCAGTGTCCCTCTGATCATATTCGCGCAAACTAATTTTTTTTCCCGATCATTACTTCTTTTATTATGAATTTTTTGTGTTTCCACGAACTTATGACGCACTCTGTATTTTCATGGGATGACAAAATGTGTCCTGTTATTTATTATTAATGTAAACCTCTCAAATGCCGCTTTGTTAGCCAAAAGTTCTTTTTGCATGTAGTCCTACTACTTGTGGTACATAGGTGTGTACATTTCTTGAACTTCAACAGTAATCAAACATTATTCCAAATAAAAATTTGTGCTATATATTTCTACCATTAAAAAAGTAATAATAATTCTTTTTTGCATTTAGAAAAAGACTGATTTAATTAGAGAAAGTCTCCTGATATTTTTCCTTTAGCATTTTTAAATATACAGTGTATTGTTTTGATACTATATACATTGAGTATATACAATGTATTTAGTCATACATTGAGTTAATGTCAATATACATTCAGTCATACAAGGTATATATTTCTACAACGTATATATTTCTACCATTAAAAAAGTAATAATAATTCTTTTTGCATTTAGAAAAAGACTGATTTATTAGAGAAAGTCTCCTGATATTTTTCCTTTAGCATTTGTAAATATACATTGTATTGTTTTGATACTATATACATTGAGTATATACAATGTATTGAGTCATACATTGACACAATGTCAATACACATTGAGTCATACAAGGTACATACTACATACGTTGTATTAAGATTTCGTTTTATGCTAATCTTATAGCAAATACTTTTTACCGTAGAACATTTGCTGTAGAAATAATTGGCACCATAATATTTTTACACCATTATTTCCAAATAACAAACTTCATGGCCTATTCATAACACATTTGCAATAAAATCTACATGAAGTTTACTGTTTAGAAATAGTGGTGTTGGAAAAAAGTTCTTTCGCTACAAACGTTCAACCGTACTGATAATATTAATTTTGTTATATTGCTTTGTTTGTTATACTAATATTATCTTATCATTTTAATTAACTTTTGTTAAGTGTGTTGCGGCCCGCCTAACAACGTAAACCTTTGTTTTGCGGCCCGTGAAAACAAAAGGTTGAGTATGGCTGGTTTAGACAATTCTGTCTTTTCTCATCGTCCTGTTTCTCCTGTCCTTCACTTCCGGTCAGATATCACTAATCACGATCTGGTGTGGCCGCTTTGTCAGAGTGTCAGCTGGACTCTGGTGTTCTGTTCCAAGAGCAGCTTCTGCCGATGAACTGTCGATGAACTCAAGCATCGGATAGTTTTCTTCCTGTTGTATCTGGTTCCGGTATTATACCAAGGTCTCCAGTTCATCTGTAATTTGCATTATTGTATATATTTTTACATATTTTTGTTTATTCTCATTTAGTTTCTAGTTTATTATTGTTTGCAAATGGTGTAAACAGCATATTAGTTTATTGTGTTTATCGGTACCATATTTAAATTTTTTTTTTTTGTAAATTGTTATCGAAGTGATCAGGTTTGAATCGCTTCAGTTTTCACTTATCTTTGCTTTCTTATCTTTTAATTTTTACTCATTTTTCCACTTCACTCCTTTTCTATTAGTTTTTTATATTTGTCAGTGGGCACGAGTGACGTTTAGCTTGCTACTTGTGCTTATGTTTTTCATTTTTCATTTATTTTTCTTTGAGGAGTTATGATGAGGCTTGGATTTACTGATTGATATAGTGAATTAACATGCTCTCTGAACCCCTTTATTTTCGCAAACATATAGAAAAGTGAAAAATGGAAAGCATTTGTCACATAACTTCATTCCAGCTTGCGTTCTGTTAAAATTAACTACGTATATTAGGATACAAAAACAGAAGTCGCATTCATTGCTTCCCCAGGTGACTATTTTTATTTTCTAGTCGTAAGACTACGTTAAAAAAAATATTCTTTGTGGTCAGTCGTGGTAAAAAATTAAACATCCCCTACTAACTCTGCAACTAATTACAGTAAATTCTGTCTAAGGCGGACTCTGTGCAAGCCGGAAATCTGTCTACCGCGGGAAATTTTTCAAGTCCCGGCGAACATATAGAAAATTACATTAATTCATGCTGCATAAGGCGGAATCTGTCTAACGCGGAAACGGAAAGTATTTTAAGGTCCCACCGAAACCAAAATTTTGCATAAGGCGGAAAAAAGCATAATTTAAAAATGAAAGGCATTTTGTTTATTAAACTTTAAAACTGATAAGTCAAATACTCAATGTCGTGCATGTTAGTTAAATTCCGTAACACTTTGAAAAACTTAATTCAAAAGGACAGAAACTGTTTAAATTTTAAGGAATTTATGCTTGTGCCATTTTTTCATATGCAAAATTATATTTAAAAGTTAATATTTCTAGTAGAATGAGCATTTATCAAAATATATATTTTCGAAAGTGCAATATATTATACCTACTTTAAGGATGTACTCAAATTCAAAGTTAAGCGTTCTGTCTCATTCTCGAAGTTTAATGGGGGGGGGGGGGGGGGGGGTAGGGTTTTTTTTTCGTGTGTGTGTGTGTGTAAACTTCCAATTCGCATGTATTACAGCAGTACTAAGAAATTGAATAGCGTTTCTCATTTATCTATAAAGGCAAAAGATCTTTCAGAATTTCAGTTTTCAACCGATTTTTGAGTCAGGAAAATCAATAAAAAATTATCAAATTCGAGGGATTTTTTTTGTGTGTGTGTATGTGGGGGAGGGGGAGCTTTTTTGTATAAGCCGAAATATTGTCTACCACGGAAAATTTTCTCAGTCCTGATCGATTCCGCCTTAGACAGAGTTTACTGTACAATAGGAGAAAGTTATTGGTAACAAACGATTGGAAATAAAGTCTACTTTTAAATGATGGATGTCAAATCAGCTTAGAGAGCCATCTACAATTCAAAACCAGACCAAACTTTGTTTTTTTCAATGGCAGCACACAATTTTGAGTCTATATTTTAAATCTCCAGTTCAAACTATTCCTAGAAATGAAATTTCAAGCCATTTGGATGATACGTTTTTGAATTATAAACATTCAAAATTTAGAGTTTCTAATGTTAAGGCTCCTGTCCCTGCCTGCGAAGGCACTCACGAGCTAATGGGGAGGGATTTTTCTAATATCTCGTTTGCACTTCGAAATATTTAAATAATTTTTTCCATTGGATAGCCGAGATCTGTCACTACATCGCACCTTTTTTTACTTTTTTAATTCTGGTCGCAGATATTTTTTAGAATGACACTTTCATTTTCAGAACCGGTTTTGAAACTGAAAGTAACTTCATAAAAAATATCTGCGACCAAAATCGAAAAAGTAAAAAAGATGCGATGTATAGACGGATCTCGGCTATCCAATGCAAAAAAATATATATATATATATTTAAAAATGTCGAAATGCAAACGAGATATTAGAACCCCCCCCCCCCCCCCCATAGGATTAGCATTAGCTGGTGAGTGTCTTCGCAGGCAGGGACAGGAGCCTTAACCCTTAAATGCCGGATTTTTCAAAAATCATTCTAATAATGTTTTTCGGCTTTCATTTTTTAAGTAAATCATGGGGAAAATACTTAAAAAAAATCCTATTTTATTTTAAGTATGGTTTACGGCTAAAAAAACAGTTTGTTACTAATCGGAAATACTGGTCTTTAATTGAAAAAATAATTTTCTTTGATAAAATTTTGTAATATTAAACACACAAGAATTTTAGGAACTATAATAAGAAATAAATTTTACTTGCTCACTGCAGAACAAAATAGGGTATTTCGCAAGCCTCCACACAAAACAAAAAGAACATATAGCAACAATTGAAAAAATAAATCTATCTTTATTCTTAAACAGCACAAATGTTGCCATCTACATGTTGAAAATCTATTTAATAATATTTTCAGAATGTATTTTATTGGCAACAAGGCTTCAATATTATTCTAATAGTATTTTAGAAGCCTAAATTGGGTATGTTGCCAAAAAGCAACACCAGGCATTTAAGGGTTAAATTACGTTTTCAAATTTTTACTAATGTCTCCTGAATTTATAATCCTAATGTGATAATTTTGTGTGTGGTTATAATACTAAAAACACAAATATAAATACATTGAATTTGTAGTTTTAAAAATTTAATAAGAAGAATTTCGAATTATGAAACTAATATTCGAGAAAAAATATGAATTGCAACCTACAATTTTTTTGATAGATTTATATTTATTAGGTCCTGCTTGCTGGACAGATAATTACACTTGTTTATCTCCTATTTAATTTACATCCAAAATTGTTAATTGGTCCAAATCATCCAAGCAACCTCATAGTAAATTGGTATATAATTTTATATACCTTAGATAAATTCAAATAACATAAGTGATCGTAATTACGTAATTCTAGCAGAAGAGCAACGCGATTAATTAATAAAATTAAATTATAATCCGCGTAAAACTGTTATTATTAAATCTAATTAATTACGAATAAAATTAAGAGTTTGCGTTGTGAATTATTTAGACGAACTCTTCCACTTATGAATTAAACTAAAATTTAACCTGTAAAAATAGTTGACACACCTTAAACATTATCCATTAAATAATTACAGAAACTTTTTAAAACTTGATTAAATATTTTATTTACATTGAACACAACTATATACAGAAATACATAATATTAATTCAAAAAAAAAGAAAGCAACACTTTTGTTTGCTTCTCATTATTTTATGTATATTTAATCTTTAAAAAAAAAAAAGACAATGTTTTCATTTACTCTTATTATTATATATTTTGCTCTTTGCTAAAAAAAAAATAATTCTCTTTCATTTTTAAATTACCTTAATTATATTTAATTATTGGTTTTTATGGATCTCAGATTGCTCTCTACCATAAAATATCAGAAAAGTATATTTATAATTTCTCATATGATTTAAAGTGGTAAAAGAAAAGGATAAAGGTAATACCTTATATCATAAACGGGATGGTGGCCTTTATTCATCAAATTCAGAGTTGTCGCGTTGCTAAGGATCATATCCATATGTCATCTGGAATCCGCTTCTTATCAGAGCGGCGATATCGGGATGGCAGGATGCATAGCTACGGACCTCAGTAGAACAATCCACTTTATTTTAACATCAGGAAGACATCCTCAATTAGGCTTGCTTAGGCTCACTCTGATATGTCCATCTCGCCTGGGCATTACTAGGGCTTTCTGGATTCATTGCACGGGCTTTCAGGATTCATTGCACGGGCTTTCAGGAGAGCTCCTGCGTCCCCGACATCTTTTTTTAGACTCCCTTTTTCAAACCTTTTTCTTCTGGCACACCAACTCATGCAGTGGGTGGAACTATTTGTCTAGTCCACCCTTATTGGATGTGAGAAGATTTTGCATTATCCTTCGATAGGCCTATTAGCTAACAGTCTGCAAATGGCCCCTTACATATACTTTAATATTATTATATGCCTTAAAGTTTGGGTGGTCTGAAAAGCCATAAATTTATCCCAACACTTTTATTAAGGCCATAAATTTATTCCAACATTTTTATTATTTTACGATTTCTAATTATACACCACTTTCCACTGGCTTGTCATAAAACGACACCATGGCGTCTGGCTATTGTTGTTATCTGAGATCCGAACTACATTCAACATTATACATTCATTTTACAATACAACAATTTTTTTTAAAAATATATATTTAATATTTAAAATCAACTTAATAATTTTTGTATGAGCTTACACTCCTATTTTACTTAAATATATAAACATTATAATTTTACACTCATAATTATATTTTATAAAAAAATATTTATACAAACAGAAATAACAAATTACGCAATTTTACTTTGATTTAACCAACATGGTGCGGGAACATATCATTGTTATATGTTGCCCAGCATCTCTCCCGGTGGTCAGAAAAAAAAATAAAAACTGATTGCTGGTTTTATTTTTTTTTTTTGTAAAGCATAAAAGAATGTACGTGTCCATATGACTGTGTATCTACACAGTTTTTGAGCTAAGTCTGTAAAGTTCAATTATCAATGCTTCTGGTATATTTTATAAGAAGTTCTTCTATTTTTCATAACAGAAAGTTCAACACATGATAGCATAGTTGTCTGTTGACATTCACATTTATAGAAGACCTCTGTACTGAAAATCTGACATCTTCCTCGAAGCCTTTTTTCTTTACCACACACATGTTTAATAATTTTGTAACTTTACAGTTTAAGTGCCCAAAAATACATTCAAAGCTATAATTTTGTATGAAACTAATATGCCGAAATAAACCTAAATACAGGAAAAATAATGGCATACACATTTGACATATCATTTCATTACATATAACCTTATGACACAGTGTTTCATTTAAAACACATTTTATACTGAATAAAAGTAAATACAATGCTTGTCGTATGACATGTTATATTTTCACATAATTAATCTGATGTATTCAAATCAAAATCAGAAAAATATTGTATACAAACTGCTTACCTTATTTTATTTATTTATTTGTTACTTCAAACTTGTATTATACGTCAAAATATACAAGCTATTTCATCTCCTTTAATATATCATTACGTAATGCTCTCCAACTTCACCCGAGACGAGAATCAAAACAGGGTAGAAAAAAAAGGAAGGAAAAGAGAATAAAACCAGTCTTTTGACCTTCCCCCATCCTCCTAAAACGAGGGGTCGGTCAAGCTACTAATCACTTTCTGCTGAGGTGATTTGGGCTGTGACAAAAATTTACGACTTCCAAAAGTATGTATTTAAAACCATTTCATGCTTGTAATTACCTTATTAATTAGTATAATTTCTTGATATACTTTCTTCTTAACTAACTGTGCATGCCTGTATGTAATTTTTAACATAATCTATGTATAAACAGTGTATGTATTTGTATCATATCTAATGTAAACCTTCTGCTTTTTTTTATTATTTTGCAGGGGAAAATGGCGATTCTAGCATTTGAATTTTCCTGCCTCGTACTGCAACTGAAGCGAGCGTGCCTTTTATGCTGTCAGGTTCAAATCTAAACAAATTTGCCTTTCAGGATTAAAGAAAAAAATGCATATAATTTTCTTTAACTGATTACATTGTATATTTTTAGACCTTTCTAACAAACACAAATTTTGATTCAGGATATTGTTTACTATTAAAATGTAAACAACACGGAAATATAACTTCTACAGCCTCTCAAAATGCAAAATATGCTTTACGCTGACCTTAAAAATGCACCTTCATTTAATACTATTAAATAATGTTGTCAGAAAATGCCATTGACGAAGAAGAGAACAATTTTTTTGTCTTTAATTATTATTTATTTAGCCAACAATTCTATCTTAAAAGATTGTTAAATTTTCATATTTATTTATTTATTTATTTATTTATTTTTATTTTATTTTTTTTTTTACTGAATGAAATAAAAATTTATTTATTCAAAATTTTATTTATCATTAACATTCCGTATGTGAATTCTACTGTCTAAACTTTAATGATATGTTTAAAAATAAAAGATAATAAATTATTATTATTAATCAAACGTTAATAATTATTATTTAATTATAAAAAAAATGTTATTAATACACTTGTATAATTTTAAAAATACAAAAGCAAATGATAATTACTACGTAAAATCGTATGCAGCCATCTATGAGTACCCGGCCGGACCAAAGAACTTCTGCCAGCAGAAAAAATCTTTGTATACTCACAAACAACCACATCCAATTTTTTTTATAGATCAAGTTTTTAAAATAATTACTGTACGTACTATAAAAAAATTAATTAAATAAATTTATTAAGCCATACTACATATTTTAATAAAAATAAGGCCAATATATATAAATATATTTATTTATTTATTTTGTTTCCTTATGTTAAATTGGCCAAATTATATATAAAAAAAATTTTTATGAACTCACACACTCAAATTTATCAATCCTATGTATATTTATACGTGTTAAATTTAGAATTGCATTTAATTCTAAGGGAAAGAAAAGAGAAAAAGAATGCTTAAATTCTAAAATAACATAAATTTATAAAATATTTTATTTAAAAAAAAATCTAATTTCTAGCTGATTTCAGCAAGATGTCATTTAATATTTATATTAAATAATTTTTCTAATACATTTTATTAATTATTAAATTCGCATATTTTTATATATACAATAAAAATATAATAGTCTTACATAAAATTTTACACTACAACAATGTTATTAATTAATTTAACTTGGATTTAAGCCTACTTTAATTCTAATTGAATAACGTTAATAAAAGTAAATTAGCTTATCAAGTTAAATGTAATATAAACTATGTTTGTCTAATGTTAATTTTGCTGAAAATTCCATAAATTTTAACTGTAAATGCTAATTGCTATACCTTTTGTTATTTATTTTGAAAACAACACGAACTTATATTTTTATTTTTTATTTTTTTTATTAAATCTAGGAACTATACACTGAGCTAGACACTCCATAAATGTGTAAAACCTAAAAATCAAAAGTTTTCCTAAATAAAACTCAAAATGCTGCTTTTTACAATATAATATTACTAATTTTATTGTTTCTGAGCATAACATCTAGTAATTATACCATACTTAATTTTTTCTTCGATTCCTTTTTCAGCCAAGAATCCTGAAGTTTAAGACCAAGTGATGACTATATACCCTGATCCATTGATAAATAAGTTTTCTACAAATATTTTGTTGGTGTTGGTGCATACCCAGCCGTAGGCCAAAATTGCACCCTATACAGAAAGCCTTTGGTGAGAAAATTTAAATTTTTTTTTTCAATTAATTATTTATGTATTTGTTTACTATAATTTTGTGTGCAATCATATTGAAATAACTTGCCTTGTCCATTGTCATATATATATATGTTTTTTTTTTAAAAACCAATGTGCTACACCAAAATCCTTTTTTTTATTATTATTATTTTTTTTTATAACACTTTTGTTCATAAAACTTATCCCTGCTGTCTAAATTCTAGACTTTAGCATATAACTTGTAATTGAACTACCGGAATAAATCTTAGCACTTTTTGTATATTTTATTATATTTAGGCTTATAGCTGACCGCTATCCTAATATAGAGTGCACTAATAATTTATTCCTTGTCAACCATATATTTATATAAGAATATATATATATATATATATATATGAGTATGTTATAAAGCTGTTCTAACTACCCTGAACCTATAGCTTACACCTACTCATTTTAAAGAGTAATTCTGAAATTCTGTCATCTAAATTGTAAGGCTATTAGCAAAGGCTACCCTTATAGAAGACAGAAAAAATTCTCTCTTTTTTTTTTTTTTTTTTTTTTTAATTACTCCAACATTATTCACTATTAAATTAATTAAGTTTTAATGTTATTTGGCTTTGTTAAGATTTTATATTTTCTAATTCATATTAGAAAAGAAAAAAAATATATATAACTTTTGCCTGGAGAGAAATATTTCACTGCTCCAGTGAAGTTTTGTGAAGTACACTTCATAATTTTATAAGTATGTTTTCGGGTGCGCCCTGCACATTTGCTCAATATTGTAACGCTGAGACAAATTGGCGTTCCCATGTTCCTATCCTTTCTTATTATTATTTTGAATTTTAAAAAGGCAAGTTATTAATTTTGTTTCAATTTTTTTACCTAAAAGAGAAAAATTTATTTTTAAATTTTTTAAATTTTTAAATTCGATTAATTATGTATTTTGTTTTATTTTTAATACCAATTCATATCCCATGGATAATACTGGGGAGGGGGGAAAAGGTAATGATCTTGTATAACATCCCCGTATAAGTTTGTATATGGTGTATAACCATATAACGACATATTTTTATCATCGTAATCTCTTTGATACTTTAAATATGGGTCTACCTTCTCAGAATATTTATTATTTTTTTTATAATACTTTTTAGTAACTTTGTCACCCTTTTGACTCGTATTTTTGTTTAATTCAAACCAACAATTTTCAGTTGAGTGCGATTTTCTCTGACAAATGCCACATTTATTTTTGTTATTTTTATCACCCTTAATTTTTTTCTGAGACCCCTGTAAATTCGTAATTTCCGCCTCTGTATGACCTGTTGCATATTTCGGAGCGTACAGCTGATCCATATGTCGTTTGATCGGCTCTATTGATTTATCTGGAACATATTGTAATAAATAATTAAAGTTTCTAAACTTTTTAGTAACTTCGTAGGGTCCTTGAAATTTTGGCTCTAATGCGCCTGGTTTTCCAATACATTTTAAATATACTGTTTGACCCAAATTTAAATCCTTTACTTTTTCGTATGCCTCTTCATCTATATATTCTTGCATTATTTTCTGCTGGTTTGCAAGGGATTGAATTTCGATTTCCTTCAAATGTTGTATTCTGCTTTTAACATAAGAGTGGGTATATATTTCCTCGGAAGGAATATGGGCTGTGAAGGGATTTTTTATTTCCCTTGCGAAAAATAGCTGTGAGGGACTATATCCCGTAGCGCGGTGTTTCGAGGAATTATACGCTAGTTTAAAAAAATCCAGTCTTATGTCCCATTCCGTAGTGCGTTTCGACATAGCTACAATTGATGTTTTTGTTCTTTTTATTGTCAAATGGTGACACTAACTTAATACGTGTATCTATATCCAGCGTCTGAGTCATTTTTAACAAATATTAGTAATCAATGTATACTTTTTCAAAATATCAATTCAAAATAGATCCTATACCTCTTAAAAGAATATTTTGCATCTCATACTATTTTCTCTATATTACAACATATGTATGAAAATATTCTAAATTGCATAAATACATAAAACAACAGCACTAAAATTTAAAAAAATTTCTTAGGAGATGAAGTTGTTTTGTAGATTATTCTTTTACACACATAAATACCCCTAAAATGTTTATAATACACGTATATATAAAAACAGCATAATTTCATTTAACAGAAAAATATCTGTCTTTTTCTACAGAAACAACAATCTTATTATTATTTTTTTTTATGTAAATATTGTACCACTACTTCGTAGTACGACTCATAAATTTTCTTTTGTATCACCTTGATACAATTTCAAAAATCATGATCTATTGACATTTCAATCATTTTTATACCAGTCATATTATAAAATTTTACTCATTATTCTTCTTATTATTATTTATACAGTATATTAAAAAAACATTTTATTTTTACAAATGTGTCATCCGTGATGTGAATGCCATTATTTCTCAATGGTAACTGAGATCCAACCAAAAGAGAAAAGAGAGAAAAAAAAATGTAATTCCTAAATTTACCTATTATAAATCCCAGAATTATATTTTCATTTCCTTTTTTTTTTTTTTTTTTTTTAATTGCTAACATATATTATTCATTTTATTTATTTAAATTATTATATGTGTGTCATTATTGTTACAATAATAAAATTAATTTTAATAAAATTTTAATCAATTAAACTTACATACCTACAATATCTTTAAAATTGTGACATTAAAATAATACTTAAATTTATTTTCCTTTATTATTATTATTATTATTATTATTATTATTATTATTATTTCTAATGACCTCAGATGAACGTTCCTGAGTCATAGCACCATTTTACTTTGAATGAGGGGGGATGCTGGACAGATAATTACACTTGTTTATCTCCTATTTAATTTACATCCAAAATTGTTAATTGGTCCAAATCATCCAAGCAACCTCATAGTAAATTGGTATATAATTTTATATACCTTAGATAAATTCAAATAACATAAGTGATCGTAATTACGTAATTCTAGCAGAAGAGCAACGCGATTAATTAATAAAATTAAATTATAATCCGCGTAAAACTGTTATTATTAAATCTAATTAATTACGAATAAAATTAAGAGTTTGCGTTGTGAATTATTTAGACGAACTCTTCCACTTATGAATTAAACTAAAATTTAACCTGTAAAAATAGTTGACACACCTTAAACATTATCAATTAAATAATTACAGAAACTTTTTAAAACTTGATTAAATATTTTATTTACATTGAACACAACTATATACAGAAATACATAATATTAATTCAAAAAAAAGAAAGCAACACTTTTGTTTGCTTCTCATTATTTTATGTATATTTAATCTTTAAAAAAAAAAAAGACAATGTTTTCATTTACTCTTATTATTATATATTTTGCTCTTTGCTAAAAAAAAAATAATTCTCTTTCATTTTTAAATTACCTTAATTATATTTAATTATTGGTTTTTTTGGATCTCAGATTGCTCTCTACCATAAAATATCAGAAAAGTATATTTATATTTTCTCATATGATTTAAAGTGGTAAAAGAAAAGGATAAAGGTAATACCTTATATCATAAACGGGATGGTGGCCTTTATTCATCAAATTCAGAGTTGTCGCGTTGCTAAGGATCATATCCATATGTCATCTGGAATCCGCTTCTTATCAGAGCGGCGATATCGGGATGGCAGGATGCATAGCTACGGACCTCAGTAGAACAATCCACTTTATTTTAACATCAGGAAGACATCCTCAATTAGGCTTGCTTAGGCTCACTCTGATATGTCCATCTCGCCTGGGCATTACTAGGGCTTTCTGGATTCATTGCACGGGCTTTCAGGATTCATTGCACGGGCTTTCAGGAGAGCTCCTGCGTCCCCGACATCTTTTTTTAGACTCCCTTTTTCAAACCTTTTTCTTCTGGCACACCAACTCATGCAGTGGGTGGAACTATTTGTCTAGTCCACCCTTATTGGATGTGAGAAGATTTTGCATTATCCTTCGATAGGCCTATTAGCTAACAGTCTGCAAATGGCCCCTTACATATACTTTAATATTATTATATGCCTTAAAGTTTGGGTGGTCTGAAAAGCCATAAATTTATCCCAACACTTTTATTATGGCCATAAATTTATTCCAACATTTTTATTATTTTACGATTTCTAATTATACACCACTTTCCACTGGCTTGTCATAAAACGACACCATGGCGTCTGGCTATTGTTGTTATCTGAGATCCGAACTACATTCAACATTATACATTCATTTTACAATACAACAATTTTTTTTAAAAATATATATTTAATATTTAAAATCAACTTAATAATTTTTGTATGAACTTACACTCCTATTTTACTTAAATATATAAACATTATAATTTTACACTCATAATTATATTTTATAAAAAAATATTTATACAAACAGAAATAACAAATTACGCAATTTTACTTTGATTTAACCAACATGGTGCGGGAACATATCATTGTTATATGTTGCCCAGCACTGCTTTAAGCGAATTCTCAATTTCAAATTTTTCTTCTAAGTAGTTTTCGAATTATGAGTAAAAAACATCAAAATGATGTGCAGAAAAGCATAATTTGAAAAAATATATATTTTACTCATTTTATTGAAACATTTGGGCTGGAAATAGTCGAAACATATTAAGCGAGTGATTGATTGATTGATTGATTGATTGATTGATTTGTGACGGCCGATTATCTACACTAGGGATATAGGCCCGAGGGGGAGTGCCCTTCGTGGTGGTCTTTCTAAGGGAACCTAACCCGTATTAACGCATGGAAATCCATGGCTCGAAGAAAACCACGAAAACTCCGAACGATTAGGCCGACGGGCGCGATTGGGATCGAACCCAGCACTTCCCGTCTACCAGTTTCGAGAGCAGAATTTAGCGAGTGAAACGGTCATATTGGCAAGAAATAATGCATTAATAGATGTGACATAGTCATTCTGTAGCATTTCAACAATTGAGTACCGAACTTCAGTTTGGATACAAACCCTAAAATAGGCTCATTTTAAAATAATTAATTTCTGATAAACTAATCGTTCGAATTTCATGAAAATTATCTTTTAGGCAAATTGAAGTGTGCAAAATTTATTTATGTTGTCAAACTTGGGTATTGCTATTGAAAAAAAAAAAAAAAATAAATAAAAAAAAAAAGTTTGGGTTAATTTTGATATGTGGATTTCCCCCTAAGCAAATTTTGTATACGTCATTTAAAAGTAGACTTTCTTTCCAATCGTTTGGTACCAGCAGCAGCGTGCGAAGAGTAAACTGCGCCCGGGGCAAAGTTTCAATTTGGCGCCCCGCCCCCCTTCCCCCAACTTTTCTTTCTCACAGGTGTCACAAATTTAAAAAGTGCAGAAACAGAAATTAATTTTACTGAATACATATTTCGTGTTTATTTTGAAACTTTATGTTTAATTTTAATTCGGAAATTTCAAAAAAAGAAAAAATTGCACTTATATTTTGGCAAACGGGATCTGGAAAATGGGCTTAAGGCTGCGTCACTCTGAAATACTTCCGTATCATCTAACAGTACAGTATAACAGTTTGGAACCCTTTTGTATTCCAAGAAAGAAACTGTATGCTATTTTGAGAGTATATATGTTTTTGTCACAAGCACATACTCAGAAAAGACAAGGTCAACAAAAGAGATTAAGACAAATACCCAAAACAAGTTTTGAAAAGAAAGAAGTCCTTATTCATAAATTTGTATTTCGGTGTGAGTGTGTGTGTGTGGGGGGGGGGGGGGTGGTAAAGGACAATGCAATAACTTTGAAACGGAAAATGTACGTGCTTCCAATAGGAAAAAAATTCCCAATATGTAAATATACATTTTTTTTTTAAACAAAAAAGAAGAAAAAAGAGGTTTGTAGTATAAATTTGGCGCCCCTCAATTTCCGCGCCCGGGGCGACTGCCCCCTTCGCCCCCCACTTCGCACGGCCCTGATAATATGAGTAAAAAAAAATCAAAAGCCGACAACACTGGATGATGATTTGTATTTAAAATTATATTTCTTTTATTTTAAGCAGTTTAATTTCCGCTGAGATAGAGGTCCGAAATTAAGTGGGGACAGGGGGGGGGGGGGGCATGTGCCCCGGGCGCCAGGCGAAGGGGGCGCCAAATATACTACTCGATACTACAAAGATTTTTTTTGTCGATTTTTAGCTCGGTATTTTTAAAATAGTCCGTCTGGAATATGCCATAACCTAGAAGAATCTAAGGATCATATAGTATAAGGATCCTGTATAAAGTGGATTTTTTTTCGATTCCGTTTTCAAAGTTTTAATGAATCCATATTTCACAAAGCTGATTACGTAGTTCGGAATAACGTATTTTATGATTATATATTTTAAATAAGTCAGCTATCTGAAACTTAGTAAAATATCTTTGTAAATTTAATTTGCGTAGGAGGGGGGGGGGGGAATCCACGTTTGCCCTCGGTGCAAAAAAGACTAGTTTCGGCCCTGCTGAGATAAAAATGTTTTTTTATTTATTTATTTAATATAAATAAGTATTAGTTTTAAAAAAAACAGTGGAACAAATATCAGGAGATTAAAATGTAATGTAAACACATTGCTAATTTTTGCAAATATCTTTACAAACATATATACAAATACATAGACAGGTCCAGTGCATCAGGCCTCACTTTAAAAGACTGATTTTTATGAGAAAAAATAACAGACAATGAGTTGTATTACAATTGTTAAACATAAGCATTTAAAACGACGGTTACCAAAGCAAATTGCTAGTTTATAAAGGCTGAAACTACTAACTATAATTACTTTTCATTAAAACTGGTGAAAAAACATTTTTATTTAAATTGATGGTGATCCTGTCGTTACATTTTGATATCGAAAAATGTAGTTTGTTATCATGCCAAAAATATTCTTCCCTGTTGTTGTCTGTGATACCAACGGCTATTTTTGATATCGAAGCAGTATCGACAACGTTGAAAATGTTGCCCATGTGTTTATTTAAATTTGAAACACAGAATTCTGTAAGTGTTTATTCCAAAAATTCTTCAGATGTCGAATTTGAGTAGCCCCGACCCCAAATAACGCCTTTAAATGAAATTTATCAATTTTTACAGATATTTTTTTAAATATTTATATGTTATACCTAACGCACACTTTCGACATTTATATATAATATATAGATGAACATATGAGGAATTTTTTACAAGAAAATGGTAGTTTTCGTATAACCATAAGAGAAGATTCGGTACTTGTTAGGTATCCCGTCGACCAAATTACTGTCGCCAAATTGTAAGATTAAATGCCAATAATGGTTGATCGTAAATGTTACATTCACATGACAACACGTGTTTACGTCATCAAGTGATTTTTATTTCGACGTTTTATTTGTATTTGTATTAATGTTACACTAATTTACAAAACAAAGTTATGGTCCGTTTTAATATGTAGATGGCCCTCTAAGCAAATTTATATGCATCATTTAAAAGTAGACTTTATTACCAATCATGTGGTACCAATAACTTTCTTCTAGGATAATTTTTTGCAGAGTTAGTAAGGGGTGTTTACTTTTTTTTTTCCACGACTGTAACTCTAAAATTGAGCACTGAGTAAGCATTGGCGAAAGGGAGAAAAAGTCGACTGAGAAATCCCTTTTTGAAAAAAAAAAAAATCAAAGAGTTTAAGACCCATATTTTTTTTAACTCATTGCGGCGTTTCAGACGTAAAAGTACGAACTATAAGAATATGCTGTCCGTATTTTAAACGTCTCGGCTGATGAACATTAAAACAAAACGGCAAAAAAAAAAAAAAACGTATTTACTGTATTTTATGGAAGAAACGCCGCATCCTTCGTAAACGCCGCACTCCTCAAATTGGCGTGAATAAGCTTAAAAATATCGTAATCGCCGCACCCGTTGTAAACGCCGCATCCGTCGGAACGCTACTTTTGTCGACAGCGTCACATTGATCTAACTTTAATCAAAGTTTTCTGAGCAGTGTAGGATGCCTCGTTTTTAATATCTTGAGATGTCTGAAGTTTTATTTAAAATATTTAAATCCGATTTTAAATATTTTTATGAATTTTTAAATTAAGGAAACTCAGTTGGTATTTAAAAAAAAAAATCGTAAACGTGGCGTGAACGCCGCACTTGGAAAAAAATTAACTTTTAAACTAGTAAACGCCGCGGCGTTTCTTCCATAAAATACGGTAGTTCTTCCTTCCTTTCCGCTTGAAAAGCAGGCTCTGGTTATGCACGCGCGCGCGTCCGCCAATTTTCAAAAAAAGATCACTTTTTTGATGAGTTTTTAATTAATATCTCGGCCAATTGTCAAAACATTAAAAATGTGAGTCTCAGACGCGTCTAATTGAACTATTCTCATATACATTTTCCGACCTCTACGGGCAGTAGATTTTCCTAGCCATCGGCAATAAACACACACAAACAGCGATCTTATTTTTTATTATTAGATGTATAGATATTTAGGATATACGTAGAGTAAAACCTGTCTATAGCATAATCCTGTCTTAAATGGAAACTTTCCATGCTCCAGAAGGAAAGGTTTCTGTACAGTTTTACTTAATTATCCAGAAACCTGTCTTAAAAGGAATATTGTTTCGGTCGCTTGCGATTGCTTCTACAAAGGTTTTACAGTATGGATATAAGATTAGACTGTGTAAATGGAACCTGTCTATAACGAAATCTTGTCTAATAGCAAACATTTCATGATCCCATCGAAAGGAACACTGAATTTTTACCTGCTAAGGTAGACGAAAACCTGTATAAAACGGAAACTTTCAGTGGTTATTTGTAATTTTGTCTTAGCAGGTTTTACTATTTTTGTATTCATTAATTAGTAAATTAATTCCCTTTTCCAGGGGTTGTAGACACCCCCCCTTGTCTCCGCCACTGGCAAGGGGCGGCCCCTCCAATAATTTTGAAAACTCTACGCGTATGCGTGATTTTCCCCACCAATCGCAGTTCATTCTTTATCATTATTCTGAGATAGTATTGTAAGCATCATTTTTTAAGGAAATGTATAGTATATATCTTTCTTAATCTAGTGAAATGTATAGTGTTAGAGTAGAGAATGACCAGAATTTGAAAAATTTCGTCAAAATAATTTTTATATATATTAACTAACTTTTCAAGACATATTTATCTCACATATTAAAATTTAGATATTTAAACTACTTTTTAAACTCTTGATTAAGTTTTTGAAATGCGTATGCTTCAAAAGCAAATACTTTCTAAATGTAAAAGAGAAATAAGTATTCACATAAAAATTACACTTATCTTTTACGAACACATCTATTTCATACATTTTCTTGAAAAATTGAGAAGACAAGTTCTTATCTGATGATACTTCAAATGACTAACAAGCTCTGAGTCATTCATGGGTTTTTCCCAGGTAGATAACCTCACTGATTAGGAGTACATTAAATTTTCAACTATATATATATAGTATTAAAGTTAGAATTGCAATTAACACATATCCTTTAATTGATTTTTATAATAATTAAAATAATAATTCAATTAATCTTTTAAAAATAAATTATTTTTAGTTTTATTCATTCTTAACAAAATATACAAAAATTAACAAAGCCAGTTTAAATACAAGTGAAATATTTTCAAATCCACTCTATTGCTATACTCGACTTGCGCTACATTTTCACCTATGGGGAAAAAAATGTAAGAACACTATTAAGTCTTTCGCATTTCATTTCCTAATCAAACTAACATGCTTTAACAGAAGTGGATTCTAACTATGCATAACCGTTTTAGATAAATGTTAATATTTTATAGTTATTTTTATAGAAGCGGAAACTCGGTTAGGCGGGACTCGGATAATCTGAACTCTACTGAATATGTCATTTTAAAAATGATCTTTAGAGAATATTTTTGTTGATGTTCAGAGGGACCCCCCCCCCCCCCTTGGATCCGCCACTGTAGATTATGTAGTTCAGTATTACATATTTTATGATTACATATTTTAAATTTTAAAATAAGTCGTCCATTATAAAATTAGTAAAATTCTCTTTGTAAATATACTTTGTGGAAGAGGGGGGGGGGGGGGGGGGGATCGCCAAAATCCATGTTTGCCTCGGGTGCAAAAAAAGGCTAGTTTCAGCCCTGGCAATCGCTTACAACTGAAGATGCAACACATGTATCGAAAAATGCTATTAGATCCAAAATCATTTCAATGGTCATGCCTGCCAATTGTATGCTTCTACCTATAAAAATGAATCCGTGAATAAGCCGCCATCCCCCCCCCCCCCCCCCCACACACAAAAGAAAATCTGAAATAAAATATTCATTTTATTTTCTTTTATTTATTGTTATTTTGGGATAAATGCTCGCTATTGTTATGGCTAATACTTAAAAGAGATAGCATATAATTTTTTTAGAGGATCAGATATTTCCATCTAACATTCTTCTGTTTTAATACATTATGCATAGTATTTACTTCATTATGTGTATAATTATAACGAAATCTCCGTATGCACTTAATAGGCGGTTTTTTAACAAAAGGAAATCAGATTGATGATTTCTTTATTTGGTTTTACTTGATACAAGAAAAGAAATAAAAATCAGCAGTAACCCCTGCCCCACTTCCCCATCCTTCTCTAAACGAACGACCTCAGACCTCAAAGACAGTTTCATTTTAAAAAAGCTTCTAGGGATTCAAATCCATATGCTGAGATCTGCAAAAAATAAGTAGTGTTCACATCTGGAGTAATTAACAACTATTGATCCACCAGGTGGTAATCATTTATTAGCCATCTAGGATCCCTGTTCCGAGAAACGAAAGAGAGGTACGAGACCAGTTCTGACCATAATTTCCTCCCCTCCCCCACCCTCTGTTAACCAAAGAATTGCTTGACAATTTCTCCCCACTGCCCATCCCTTTACTTCCTCTTCCATATTCATTCATCAAACGCGTCACATCAGCTCACATCGAGGCTAACGAGAAAGACAGGCTACCGCGGTGGGTCCGATTGTTCTTTTTTTACAGACCGCTGGAGTCACGTGATGCTCGAATGCACCAATGAATGTGTGCAAAAAGAGCATCACGTGACTACAGCGGTCTGTAAAAAAAGAAGAATCGGACCTACCGCGGTAGCCTGTCTTTCTCGTTAGCCTCGAGCTCACATCTATCACTTTATCGTGTTCATTGCAAGAAAAACACACAAGTCTAACAAAAATCCTTATTTTCCCCCTAGATTTTAAGAAAACATTGCCAGTCTTCCAAAAATTCCCTAGAAATCAGAAGGAATTCCCTAAATCGGCTTCAATTTCCCTAGATCTAGGGAATTCCCCCTAGATCTGAGAACGCTGCAGAGAGCACTCGCTCGTCATAATGCTGTTACCGATTTAACATTTTAAGTCATCGCCCTCAGGAAACAACTTAATATCTTGACTAACCAAACAGAACAAGCTATTACAAACAGACTTACTTTTATTTTATTTAATATTCTCTCGTATATTTGTCCGGTATGAAAATTTTAATATTCTGAAAGTTTTGATAAAATGATTTGCATGTTAATGAATATGTAATCCTTTATATTGCCAATTTTGAATTACGTTTGCGGCGTTCACATGCATCATTTGCTGGCACGGTTGTAAAGTAATTAATTACTTTCAATATAGTGTAACTATACACAGACAGAGATGTTCTGGAGAAAATACTGTGGTATAGACCGTATAGCTTCTGGATAACTCCATATACCCGAAGTGGACAGTGTTTCCGTCTCAGAAAGAAAATAAAAACAATGAAATCATCCATTGACCTTTTTGATTACGGGAAAGGACAGGATTCACAGTTTGGCTTTTTTTTTTTTTTTTTTTTATCCGGAAATTTCGAAGGAACAATTTTTATTTGTGTAATCTCGAAAGGTCTGTCCTTATACAAAGCAAAGAAAATTCGTAGGATTTTCTGAATAAAAAAAGTGGCGAAGCTGGCAACTATTTTTATGTTCAATCGTGTCATAATTCACAATTTATTTTTTCTTTGTGATAGTTTCCTCTTGAAATTTCCCAGGTTTGCATGGCTTAAATTATTTTTCAAAAAGTGGTACGAATCTCTCTATTCTTAAAAAAATAAATAAATAAAAAGAGAGCGAGAGAGAAAGAACGAAAACTCTGATGCTACTGTCGCTGCCGCGCATTACATGTAAAATATTACCCGTCCCGTAAATGTCAGACAATCAAAATAAATACCAATTTCTATATTTTGAATTTTAATTCATAAGTCGATATTTGAAAATGGAAAACGATCTAAACTTTTGCTAACTCTAATTTTGGTATTTTACATTATTTTGTTTTTATACTAACTTATCACAGTCCCGTGTAATAGTTCTTTATCTTCATTTGTTAAACTTATTTCAAAAAGTCTTTGACCACGTCTTTATTCAAACTAAACAAATAAAGCAATAAAGTTTTAATTTTAAAGTAATAATAATAAAAAGTTTTGTAAACTTCTAAAAAGATTCTTCTGGAACATTTCCGAAATAAATAAATCTGGATGCTTTTAACACTTTACTCATCATTTATTAATCCGTACTTAATACATGGGAATTGTTTTGGGTAAACAACTCGCAGCCAACGTTAAAGGCCGTCTCGTTAGCCGCGGGTAGGTTGCAACAACTGAACGAACGCCAATCGCCGATGAATAGGATAACAATCTGCGTTCATCCCTTTCGTTCACATCCAATACCTCATCTCATCACTATAATAATGGATACGGTCGGAGTAAACCAACCGCAATTATGACCGTACATGTTTATCACCATAAAGTCGCTTAAAAACACATTTACTTCATATAAGCAGCTTTTCCACAAAAAAGTGGTATGAGAAGAATAAAGCAAAACAAATTCTTTTGTTTTAATCTAAAGAAAGGGCATAGCTGGATAAGCATTTCAAACATGACTTTGAATCAAATTTCCTGATTTTTTCCCCAGGTATGGCTACATGCCTGACAATATAGTTTCCCTATTATCACCTTATAAATATTGATGTTTTATGAGAAAAAATGTATTTTCGATTTTTTAAAAATCTGATTTTCTCAAAAACTGCTGTACGGAGTTTCATTCTATTAACTGGGGATATGTAGATACCAAAGATGCATATCTGATAATTTTTGTAGAATTTTCTGTTTATAAAAATTGTATGAAATGGCGAAACAAAAAATTTCAAAAATAAAAAACATATCTTATCGTTATACGAAAATTACCATTTTCTTGTAAAAAATTCCTCATCTGTGAACCCTAAATTATATATAAATGCCGAAAGTGTGCGTTGGGTATAAAATATACGTATTTACAAAAATATGTGTAAAAATACATAAAATTCGTTTAAATGCATTATTTGGGGCGGAGCTACTCAAATTCTACATCCCGAGAATTTTTGGAATAAAGTCATGTGTCAACTGCTGTATTTTAGATTTCAGTAAATATATAGGCCAGCTTTTTCAACACTGCCCTACTGATTCGATATCGAAAACTAGTGTTTTGTATCGGAGGTAAAAGAGAAAAATATTTTTGCTTGGAAAACAACAAAATTCTCCGATATCGAAATGTAACGACAGTTATTATAATCACTTTTATTTAAACATTTTATTAGACTTCTAACGAAGACTAATAAAAGTAACTAGTTTCGCCATATTTAAACGCAAGTCACGGCAATAAAATAAGAACGTTATATAACTAGAGTTTGAACTAATTGCACTCATTTATTTCTGAGGTGTTGCCAGGTTTGGGTAGTAATAGACAATTTTTTATTCAAGATATATACTACTCGCAATTTTTGCTATATTTAATAGCAGATTTCTGTGGCTATTCAATTCGAAGATAAATATTAGGGAAAATCGGTACATAATATCGTACCAGTAACTTTCTTGTACAGTAATTTGTTGCACAGTTAGTAGGGGTGTTTACTTTTTTCTTTCACGACTGCCCATTTCTCTTTTAGTTCTTGTAGAAGTTACGAGTGAAGGATTGGAAAAAGTGCTACGAATTCTTTGAAATAGAATACAAAAATAGTAGGCTGTCTGACAACCCTGTGCACTGAGTATCAATAATTTTTTTAATTAATTTCTAAAACATATTTCTATAATTATTACCGTGTAATACCCACATGTGTATTAACATTTTAAAAATAAAAAATCCTAATAAATTATTTTCAAGTAATTTTAATTAGTTACTTTTCGATATTCTATATGTTTTTTAGCTGGCAAGTCATGGTTATGTAAAATATTTTTTGAAGAATGAAGTGCATGCGAATGTAAAAAGTTTCGTCACCCCGGTCTTTGTTACTGCAATTTACAAAACAGGGATCGTATGTTTGTACTGTAGTGCTGCCATCTACATCACTACAGGTATAACAAAAATAGAATCTTTTTTGCTATTTTTTTGGTAAGTTTTATTGCTGCCATCTGTGAAAGAAAATTTAAATATGCAATGAAGCTTTAGCAATTCCCATGAAGGGATATTTGATTTATCCTTTGCAGAAAAATTAAATCCAACTTAATTTAAATATTTAATTAATATTTGCGTAAAAATCTTGTTTCAAGAAAAAGAATTTAAAGGCTTTTAATTTGTTTTTTTTCCTTGTAGGTCATTTTAGTGTGGATCAAACTTCAAACAAAAATACTGTTACATAATTTGACATGCAGATAAACTTGGTCAACAGAGAGAACTAAGTTTCCATTAAAAAAAATTAATTGAAATTTTTTTTCCTGACATTGTGAAGTTTAAATATCCTATATTTCATACCATTGCAAACAGGTAATAAATAATGCTAGGTGAATTAATTTAACTTTAAATTATTGCTAAAGGAATTTCGATATGTGTATAAAAAGAAACAGAAAATAAACCAGCAATAACAAAGTTTTACTCTTCATAAATTGCATACAAAATGCGCCTCATAGCCTAATTATAAAATTTCATGAATTCCCATGCAGAAATATTTCATTTATCATTTCTTAAAAATTTAATCGAGACAAATTAAATGCAACTTAAAAATTTCACGTAGTCCTTCCGGCATAATCAGTAGAGTGGGTTGCTTTTTTCAGTTTTAACACTTATCAATGTAGCTGAAAAGTGTTTATGAGTTCGGTTTCTCTGTCTGCTATCTGTCGTAAATATATTAAAAGGACATTAAAAATCTTCAAATTTTCTACAAAAATTTTATTGCATTAAAAGTTTCTCTGTTTTTTTCTGCTTAAAATGATGTCTATATCATGTTTCTATTTTAATTAGAACAGAAATTATTAATTTTTCGTTTTGGTTTGTTTTCAAAATCTAGCTATCAAGCAATGGTTGTCATGGAAACGACTTCTTGTGAAAATGCTTTTTTCTTCATGATGGGTTTTTTCACCATTTCTCAAATTTAAATTGTTATAAGTCAAGAACCATTAAAGAAAAATGGTTCAAACTTGGAACATGTCTTTTTCAATTGTTTTACTTTAAGTTTGATTCAGCAAATTTGAAAAAAATATTTACTTTTTAAAATATGATTTTTTTTAAAGTTGCATCATTTAAAATTTTTTTACTTTAAATATTTTTAATTTTTAATTAAATTCTTATTTTTTAAAATGCTGTATCAAAATTAAAACTTATATATTTCTGTTTATTTAAATGAAAAGAAATTGAAATTAAAAAAATAATATTTAGAGTTATAACGATTTTAAATTACCCCACTTTTTTAATAAATGTTAAATTAAAAAAAATATTATGAGAAGTTTTGTCATATGATTTTGTTTACAAATAATATGGTTAACCATCATAAAAAAATTCAAAATTTTATCTCAATAAATAAAAATTATTTTAAAACGTGTTGTCCCTTAACCGTTTGAGTGCGGAACTAATTTTGTGGATATGTCAAAAATGCGAATGTATTTGAGTATATTTATAAAAAATATATATATTTGTAAGCCGACGATATACACAGAAATCGTAAGCTTCGCTAGTGCAACTTTGCTACTGTTTAAATGCACACCAAACTGAGACAACAAATAGGAATGTTATTACCTTCTCCGCAATGTTAGCATAAAACAAGAGGAGCACGATGGGTGTTTTGCCGTTCCTCAAAAGGGGGAAAACTAACGAAGAACTAACGAATAGGGCGGGTCAAAATTGGGAGGGAAGCAGTAGTCCAGGGACGCCTTTCGGGGTATGAAGCTTGGGGAAGTAAAATTTGGGAGGGTCGCAGTCTCCCCATTTGAAGGAGGTGGAAAATAGTGGGTTCCTCTCTACCCCGAACTTGACCAGGGGAAATGGAAAGCCATTTCCTGGAAAAGATTGGCCCCAAAGTGTCCCCTGACTTTTTTTTTTTTTTTTTTCGGAAGAGCCATGCAACTAAATGCAAATAATAATAATAACAATTATAAAAATTAATTCTTTGTTAGGCTATTTGTAGAAGACTGCAAAATACAATAAAAAAACATAAACCACAGGTTTTAATGCAAACAGCTATTAATGATATATTTAAAAATATAAAAACCAATAAATTAATGTTGTAAAAAGTTCTTTCTTCATACGTTTAAATTCATAATTTATTAAGCGGTAACAATATTTAAGCAGTAACAATCTAAATTTGCCCAAACTATGAAATAAATTTGCATGGAATTTTTATTGTACTTCTTATCTTTATTTAAAATTGATATTAAAAGTCAAATTGGGGTGGGGGTGGGGGGGGGAGGGGAGCGAATATTTTTTGGCATTTCTCGCTTGCATTTTAATGTGTTTTATTTTTATTTATTTATTTATTTATTTATTTTTTGTCTTAGAATAGCTGAGATTGATCTTTTGTGTTGAAATACTTTTTACTTTCGGAACCGGTACTGAAAGTGAAAGTAACTTTATAAAAATATCAACAACCAAAATGAAAAAAGTAAACACTAACCCAGTTAGAATTCAACCGCAGCTATTTTAAGCAAATAAAAGGAATAAAAATCATTTAAAACTATTAATATGCAAGCAAGAAATTTTAAAAAGAACTTTCCAGTAAGCTTAACATTAGCATTCCAGTTTTTTCATAGGAAAGTTGTCTATATATTTATTGTTCGCATTTTAATTGTTATTATATTATTTTATTTTTTATTTATTTTTATTTATTTATTTATAAAGTCGATAACTTTTATTGTACATTTGCACTTTTTGGATTTTAGTAACTTGTTTTGCATTAATATTAATATATATATAATTAATATTAATATATATATATATATTGCGAATATTTTCATTTTTGGTACTGGTTAGAACCGGCTCAGAAAGGGAAATTACCTTCAAATAAAAAATTATAATCAAAAATAGTACAAACGCACAATAAAGTTATCGACCCCAGGTACCCTATGAAAAAAAAAAAAGTCATTAAAAAAAAAAAATTTAAATGCCAGCGAGAAATCTGTCAATAAGGCTTCTATAGGATTAGCATTAGCTTCAGCGTATCTTTGCTTGACTAGTGTAGGCTCCATTCACTAGAAACTGGATCGCAAATGTTATAAATCTAGGAGAAATATTTACAAATTTCTCGCTTGCATTTTAATAATTTTGAATTATTCTTTTTTTCTCTTTTGTGTGTGTGTGTGTGTGTTTGTATTTTTATTACAGTTTTTTTTTTTTTTAATACGAGGATAGATTCACTTTCGGTACTGGTTCCAAAAGTGAAAGTATCCACATATATAAAACTGTAACAAACCCGAAAAGTATAAACGGACAACATTAGATATCGACCTCAGGTACCAAATGAAAAAGAAAATATTTAAAAGTATTAAAATACAAGCGAAGTAATTTCAAGAACGCTCCCATAGGTTTAACATTAGCTTGCGAGTGTCTTAGCGAGACTATAGTGTACTCTCTTAATTTATATCACAGTGACATTAAACGCCTCAATTGTAATACCCTTGCATGCCTGTAATTCCCTTTCGTATTTCTCGTATGCAATATTTAACTTTGAGGTATAAAAGACTAATTAATGCATTTATCATCTAATCGATACAAATTTTCTTAAGTTTGTGACTGTTTTCTTCCAAATTTGTAAACAACAAGTCTAAAGTTTGTAAAATTTGTTTAATATGACTTTTGCCCACAGTTTACTTAATTTTGAAACTATACTTTACACAGTAATAATTCTGATTTTCTTAAAAAAATATATTAATGATTATTTTTTATACGCGTGGATTTTCTTGTGTAACGTTATTAGGCTTAAATATGCACAAACACATGCTACTAAAAAAAGGATTTACATACATATATAGTTAATGTTTAATTATTTTTTTTTAACCAATCTCTTTAATTTATTAGCTTACTTTTTCATTTTCGAGAAAAAAGCTGAATTAGTGGTAAAATGAAAAAAATAAGCTTGAAATCCTCTGAACTCTAAAATTAAAAATTCTATTTCAAACTTACTACTACTAATAATAAATATAAAAATAGAAATCTTTAATTAATCCCTTCGCGAAAAGCGTATTTTACAGAGTTGTTATCACCGGATTATTTTTAAAACAGAAATGTTTGCCTAGATGTGTCGGGACACCCCCGCCCCCCTCCTGATTAAATAAAGAAAATTTTTCAATAAAAACTTTCGTCAGCAAGGGGTTAAATCTGAACATTATTATCACAATAGCAATTATAAAAATTAATTCTGAAAAAAATGCACAGTTTTTGTTATGTTCGAATCAGAGCCGTAGCAAGGATGGATCGAGTGATGCCCCCGCACCAGGCGCCGTCAATTAAGGCAGGCACGGACAGGTTTCATCGGTGCCAACAGTCATTACTGATGCACCGCGTGATTCTGAGTTAAATTCATGCATAACATATTGAACATTCAGTTTAGTGCAGTTAATTCTAAAGATTATTGTAGAATTGATTTTAGGCTCAATTTCGTCAATTTTAGTTAAAAAAAAAAAAAAAAAAAGAAAAAGAAAAAGAAAGAAAAAGTCTATGAGAGTGCAAGTTCAGAGCACCGTACGAAGCATCAGAAAGATTAATCAGTAAATCAATACTGATAGCGGCAATGAAGAATGTCCGCGCCTACCCACTGACGGCGCCTGGTGCAAAGCACCTGCGGCTTTGAGTTAAACATAACAACAACAACAAAAAAAAAACTATTCATTTTTCAAAAAAAAAAAAAAAAAAAAAAAAAAATCACAGTTAATTTTCATAATAATTTTGATAATATTTTTAGATTTAATTAATGATTTCTATATATGATAGGCGTGCCAGTAATGGACACCTTTAAGGAATTCCTTTAATTTTTTTAATTAATAGTTATAATTATTACTTTCGAGTTTTTACAATATTATATTAATCTATCAACAATATTTAACCATTCTCACTGTCTCATTTCCCAATAAGAATCCACATTTAATTGTACATAACGGAAATATATATCAAAACACGTAAAATGACAGTAATGGACACCCTTTGTTCCAGTAATGGACACCCCATAAAAAGTAATAAAAATATAATTGTTTTTGTGACTGCATTTAGAACCATAATTTAATGAAAGCATTTTAATGAAATAAAATAGTTATTTTTAAATAAATTCAACAATTAGGATATCAGTAATTAATAAAATATTTGTGATACCCATTCAATTTTTGTGTATTAGTGTATAATTTCGTCTCACTATTTTTAAAAATTAAACTTCCAGGGACTACTTGATATATTATTTGTAATAATTAATAGTAGTACAAATATGGAAGAAATTATGCTATGAGTTTTATTTTAAATACTAAATAAAATAAAACTGTAGAACTGATGTTTGAGTTCACTGATCTGCAGATTTACCAGTTTCATGATTACTGTAACTTTCATCAATATTACTTTTTTTTTTCTTTCTATCTTTTGCCTGAGATGAATAAGCAAACCTTTAAGACAAAAAACTAGATCTTTAACAACTTCTGTAGTTTAATTGTTTTTATTTAAATGGTTAGGGATCAAGCTCTATGAACTCCCTCTTTGACTGTGCTCTTGAACAATATTTTCTGCTTTTTGACCGGTTTGATTGCCAAATTATAAAATACGAGTATGCAAGGCAGAGATATATATATTAAAAAAAATAAAATAAAATAAAATAAAATAAAATATTAAAATTTTATTAACCACATAAAATAACTTAAAAACAGCTATTTGTAAAAGTTTCGGTATTATTACATTTTGGTAAGTGTAATTTAAAAATTAAATTTGATTATTTAGGTTTTCAGTTAAGTTAAAATATTTTATACACTATAAACATTGCTGAAATTGCATTTTTAGCAATGCCTATACATGGAGTGTCCATTACTGGAAAATGACTAATTAAGCATCCCAGTAATCCACCCCCCCCCCTAAAACCTTAAAAATAAATGAAATTTTATAAATGGCTATTAATATATAAAATTCAAAGTTTTCTATTACTACCAAAACAAAAAGCTGCAAAATTTCCAAGAAAATAAAGAATATACGAGTTTATTAAATGAAAACTCTTAGTATATTCATTGAGATTTTCACTGAAAAACAGTGGAACTTCGAAATATTATTTTCTGCCTCCGGATTGGTTTGATTAAGAGTGTGAACATTAATAAAATATTATAAAATATGCGAGGGGGAGTTATGAAAAAAAATAATGAAAGCTAAATTTTTATTGGTTATATTTTTATAGAGTTGTCCATTACTAGAACATCTTTCCTATATATTAATTGCTATTATTAATTATACTAAGCTTGAAATGGAATTTTTAATTTTAATAATCACATGATTTCTGCCTTAATTTTCTCCTTTTATCACTAATTGAGTTTTTCTTTTTTAACTGAAAGAAAGTTAATAAATTAAAAAAATGGTAAATCAGTAAAGAAAGAAAATCTACCAGTAACTATATAAATCTGTAAAAAATTCACTGTGAAAACTGTAAAAAATAACCACTAATAATACCTGTAAATTCAGTTTGAAAATTGTTTTAAAAATGGACATTTCGGAAATTTTTTCAAAGAATTTTGTGGAAAATCATATGTTTTAAGGTAAAAAAAAAAATAAAATTGTAGTATCCTTTAAAAGACTTCCTGAACAGATCATTGTTTACCCATCATATTTTCCATGTTAACCCATTGGGGTCGAGCGTCCGGTATACGTGCCACTAAATCCTTTATGCCCCGACGATACTTTAAAGTACAATTAAAATAACTTGGTATAAAATTAATTTAATACATCGATTAGTACTAATACAGTTTAGAATGAGTTATAGACACTTTATTTTGTTCCAAAAGCATGATTGGTTGCACAAAATAAAAATATGTTTGAAAGGGTGGTTTCTTTTTCATCTTCATCTGTTCAGCTTTCTTGACGTTTGAACACTGTGGGTGAAAAGTTTCAATTTGGAAATATTTCTATTGCAAGAGCATTATATTTGTTCCTATATATCCTAATATATTATAAAGTACTAAAAAAATATATATTAATTAAAAGAATTGAGTGGAGTTATAAATATTGCAAAAAATAATTATAATTTCAGATTTAATTAATTAATTTTAATTGGTAAAATCCTGTTTAAAATTTATTAAATGATTGTGTAAATATTCTAATGTAGTTTTTTAAAAAATCACGGAACATGCTTTAGAAGTTTAAATTTTGTATGAATTCATAATTTAGGACACAAAGGGTTAAGGCGCTCAGAATCCTTCATTATTCTCACAGTTTTATTGTAAAGTTTACCTTAATTCAGAGCATTTTCGCGATTCAACTACAGAAAATTTTCCGTTTTGAAAAACAGGTGGTAAAAAATAAAAAATTAAGCAAAGTGATCTCGTCACGAAGGGGTTAATGTTTTCATGTGGTCAGTGCGAACATGATAAAAATATAAAGAAGAGTGTCAAAATGCAGTTATTAAAAATTAAATATATTTTTTATGAATGAAATTTCAATTTTTCCAAGTGGAAAATATCCCTTCGAAAATAATCGCTTTCTTTTCCTAAAACTGTAAAATGTAATCCACATTTCATATTTAAATTGAAAACATATTTTTTGTATGCCCTTGATAATGATTTTTAAGTTATAAAATGTCTAAATATTACAAGAAACACATTATAAGCTATTAAAATGTTTAAAAATATAACTGAAAAGAACATTAATTTGTAATTGTTTTTCCCTTTTAAAAATATTATAAATAAATATTTAATGAAAAGTTATTTTCTTTTTTGGAAAATAAAAAGTTGGTATTCGGCCTTAAATTTTATCCGGGATCAAATATCCTCATTATCCTCTATTCAGAAGTTTTACTATATTTGAATATTAAAGAATATAGATTTGTTCATTTTTCTATATAAAAGTTAAAATTGATATTAGACATGTAATTGTAGATTACTTTTTATAATTGCATTAAACAAGTTGGAAATTGCTGGTCAAACGTGGCAAATGAGGTGCGTTCGTACTATAACTAGTTTTATAATTATTTTTTGCACCCCATATTGTACTGAATGTATAATTTTTTGCACTTCATAAAGTGCATAGTCTGATACACCATTAAAATGCACTTCCAATAATTTTTTCCCATTCCCGTAATGTAACGGAACACTTTTGACTGTCCCTGTAATTAAACTATACATCCGATTTTCCTAAAATTTGAAATAGCTCAACAAAATTTTGCAACAACTATATCTTTAAAATTTCAGACCATTCGGAAGGCTGTAATATCATTAAAATGCACTTGCAATAATTTTTCCCATTGGCCGTAATGTAAAGAAAAACTTTTGACTGTCCCTGTAATTAAACTATACATCCGATTTTCCTAAAATTTGAAATGGCTCGACAAAATTTTGCAACAATTATATCTTTAAAATTTCAGATCATTCGGACGGCTCTAATATCATTAAAATGCACTTGCAATAATTTTTCCCATTGGCCGTAATGTAAAGAAAAACTTTTGACTGTCCCTGTAATTAAACTATACATCCGATTTTCCTAAAATTTGAAATGGCTCGACAAAATTTTGCAACAATCATATATTTGAAATTTCAGACCATTCGGTTGGGTAGTTTTTGCTCTGTTACATGCGGACAGACGGACGGACAGACGGGCGGACTGAACGACGACTATAGGTGCTACGTATTTATATAATTACGAACGCACCTAAAAATGAATTCATTTCCGTTCATTTCGGGTGCGGATGCGTGTCGACGCCGGGTATAAACCCTTGCAGGGATTTATTAAACGATCCGAAAGTGACCGCTATTCAGAGGTTTTACTATATTTGAATATTAAACAAGAAAGAAAAAAATATGCGTTAAGCATAGATTATGAAACACTTTCCAACACATTAAGAATAATGTAACAAAACTGCACTGTTTAAAATATTACATCTAAATCAACCATAAGGAAACGCATAACAGATTTCAAAACCCCATCCACAATCGGAAAATGATCCGAATTTTTTCAGCAGCCCTTGTATATGATATAGAGATTTGCATTCCAAAATTTAGTTCACTTAAGAAATGCATCTACTTCAGTTGAAAATTCCCTTTCAGCAATTTACTCTAATAAGGTAAATGGTACGTGAATACTTTTGTGCAGCCCTGTATAGGATGTATAGAAATTATATATAACGTGCAGCATACAAAATATTAATTAAATTGAAAAGCGCATACCGAATTTTAAAACGTACACTCCAGCCATTATTACTCAAAGACAGTATTGTAAACAATTTCTTTTGTATGTCCCTGTAAATGAATAAAAAATACCATGAATGCCCTGTTCAAACGGGATCGTAGTGAAATTCAGTGATTTATATCAGTTTCAATCCATTTGAAATAGCGTCATGTCATTAAAATATCCTGCAAACGATTCCCCCCCCCCCCCCTATACCATAATGTAATGGAATATTTTTGAGCAGGCCCCGATCGCGACTAATTGGGACCCTGGTCAAAGATAAAATAGGGGGGCCCATTCGAATCGTTGCAACATTATTCAAATAGAACTGATGGTCAGTCGTATGTGTAATGCATGAATAATATTTTTGTACCTTGGATTTTAAATAGTACTTTAAGATGAATTTAATAACTCCAACTTATGTAAAAGTTGGAATTGGAAAAAAAAGTAAATATTTTATAATTTAATATATGGATTTGGGGGCCCCTGGGCAAAGTCCCGATTTGCCCATGCGATAATAAGGGCCTGCTTTTGAGCGCCCCTGTAAATGAACTATTAGTAAGTTTTTTTCATTTTGCAATAAAGGTATGGAATCTCAAGGAGTGCTATCAAAATCAAACGAGAGCTAACAAGTTCTTATAAACAAAAATGACCACCATTTTAATTTTATTTTTAATTAAGTGTTTTATTTTTTTCATAAGTTATATCAACTAAGAAATTCCTGATTATAAAATCTTATCACATACCATCTTTAAATACAGATTTGGGTTAATTTCGTTATACGAACTTGTTATTTAATATTGTCCTATGCTGTTTGACAACATCTTTCTTTCAAGGACAAACAGCTCGTAGTTTAAACTTTGCTTTGTCCCTCAGTGACAAACAGGAACACCATCCACCGAAACCCCGTCAAACTGTTTCCTCCTTTCCCCTTACTGGTGGGCGTGCTTAAGACTGGCGCGGGGAGAGCCCTAGATGTCTTGCCCTTAGTTTCGTAAGCTATTTTTCCCCCACTTGAGGAATTGATGCTCGCCCAGTTGTGCATATCAACTTCATTATGTTTGAAATATCGTAAAATTAATAAAATGCATCGCAAACGATTTCCCCTATACACCTGTAAGGTACTTGGTAATGATGTCACGGGTTTACAGCGACACACAGGAAAACTCCGTGACATCATTACCAAGTACCTTACAGGTGTATAGGGGAAATCGTTTGCGATGCATTTTATTAATTTTACGATATTTCAAGCATAATGAAGTTGATATGCACAACTCACTACAACTTTCTTTCTCAAGAGTATAGAATAAGTTTTATTTATAGCTCGTTTACTGGGACGAATAAAGTAATTTGTTTACATTATGATCAGTATGTCTATTTTAATGATGATAATGCTATTTCAAACATAATGAAATTAAAAAAGGTTTACTGAGATGCACTACAACATGTTTTGTATAGAGTATGGAACGCGTAGCATTTGTCGCTTTTTTTACAGATATACACAAAAGAATTAGAACTAACTATTACTAATAATTGCTGGAAGTGCAGTTTCCGCTATGGTATGAATTTTTTATCTTTTTTAATCTTTTTTTGTATTACGTGGTGTGTATAAATTCTATACATCATATAGAGATCTGCATCAAATAATTTGCACACATTACCGATATGCACAGATATTGCTAAGGATGGATTTTTAGTGCGTCATATCTTTTTATAATTGCTTGTAATAATTATTATTCTCATTGTTTTTATTTACTTATAGAAAACTCATTTCATGGTATGAATAAATCAATTTTCTCATAATATTCTGTTGATGTTTTAAGTTGTTTCATCATTTATGCACGATGTATCATTTCCATTTTAACGTATCACAGTACTGGGAAAAATGCCTTTACTTACTCGGCCGGAAACGAATATATAAAAATGTGACTGGTACCAATGGATTAGTAATAACGTCTACTAATTAATTTTATAGTTATATACTGCTTAGGGGGTTGTCTACGCATAAAAATTTTTAAACAAACTTTTAAATTTTCAATGGTAGCAACTAGTTTTAACATCCTGTTTGGATTTTTCTGCAAATTTAAAGTTAAGATTCTAAATAGGAGGCCATTCGATCAAGTAGTTTAGAAATTATGCCGATTTATAATTTGGAACTCTTAATATTATATTGAAACACGGGTAGTTTTTAAATTTTATCTCAAAGTCTACTGAGAATGAACTGTAATTTGTAAATTCCATATTTAAAGCTCCTAGAAAGCTATTTCTTTATAAAAAAATACACGTTACAATTCCTATATTTAAAAAAATAATAAGAAACAAATAAGCATAAAACTGAAATTAAATTGCCTAGAAAAATATTAACTCTAAGCTATAACTTTTTAACAGAAATCGTTTTCCTAGAAACTTCGTGAATTCTAAATTACAGCTCATTCTGCCACGTTTTTGAATTATATTTAAAGAAATACAAAAAAATGTACTTATCAGGCATAGATTATTAAGCATTATTCAGCGCTAAAATAATATTATTTGGAAATTTTATATTCTCTCACAAAGAAATGAGACGAGATATCTAAATAAGCAATTTTCACAATATGTACCGCAAACGATTTTTCCTATAGACGTAACAGAATTCCTTTGTGCACCCCTGTAAACAAACTAGAAACGTTGCACACTTAATAATGGCGAACACTCTTTAGTTAAAATAATTAACATATAAAAATTGCGTGTCATTCCGAGTTTATGTATGCGAATTAGAGAACGTACAGACAAACTGATTTCATAAACACTTTTGAACGACATTTGAAAGTGTTAAGAACTGTGCTTCGGAAGCTTTTTTGCCACGATTAAAAATGAATTTTAAATTACGACTTCCAAAATTTAAACCTGCATAATTCCTGAATTTCTTGACTGACTGACTTCCCGTTTGATATCACATGGTAAAATTTACCGAAGAATCTAAAAATGGTGGCAAAATAAGGTGTTAGTACTGAAAATTTTAAAGTTTGTTGAAATATCTATACGTAGACGATCACTTAAGGAAACTGTCATTCACTGAAAATAATTGTCTATAAATTTTTATAAATGAAGAAAAGCCTAAAAATATTTTAATTAAATATATATTTTTCTCTCATAAAATGAATTTTAAAGAAGATGCAGAAGATTCATAGAATTAACTGTATCATAAGTTACATAAGCCAAAATTTTAACAACGTTTTAATGCTCAAATACATACAAACATGACACAAAAAATCGCATACAGCTGTTTCGAGGATTCCTTGATCAACTGCCCCACCAGTGGCCGAGAAGTTCTGCCCTCAAAACTGGTCGACGGGAGGTGTGGGTTCAAACCGAGTCGCGCCCGTCGGCCTAATCGTTCGGAGTTTTCTGTGATTTGCTTCGAACCTTGGATTTCCTTGAGTAAATACGGGTTAGGTTCCCTTAGAAAGACCGTCACGGAGGGTACCCCCCCCTTTCGGGCCCGTGCAGATAATTGACCGTCATAACACCAATAACACCTTGATCCCCTTCTTCAGTGTGAAAAAAAATTCAAAATGTGTTCCAAGAACCCCTCAGTTATAGCGCCGAGTACTGGCTAATGAATTGATTGAAAAAGGCGGAAGCAAGAGTTTATATATCAAAAAGAAATGACGTAATTGACCGAAAAACATGGAAAACAAGGAGTCACTACGCAGGATCCCTCCAGACTAGCGAGATAAAAGGGGTGATGGTCATATTATTCACTAAGGAAGAAGTGTGTTTATGAATATAATATGCTTCGTAAAAGTCTAGATACAAAATTGAATTACATTTTTGAATAATTTTAGCAATTTTTCATAAGTTGATTGTTTGTGGCAGTATTCTTAAATTTATGGATTCTAAACTACCCTAAAGAAATATTTCATAACTCTGCGTTAAACGCCAATCAGACGTTTGTTTGTGACACTATTCTTAAATCTTTTGGTTATTAACTCCCCTTAAACAATATTTCTTAACTTTGCGTAAAACGCCAGTAAGTTGATTGTTTGTGGCACTATTCTTAAATTTATTGTAGAGTTAACTCTAACATAACTCTGCGTAAAACGTCAATCAGTTGTTTTTCTGTGACACTCTTCTTAAATCTTTTGGTTATTTACTTCCCTAAAGCAATATTTCATAACTCTGAGTAAAACGCCAATAAGTTGTTTGTTTGTGACACTATTCTTAAACCTTTTGGTTATCAACTTCTTTAAAACAATATTTGTTAACTCTGCGTGAAACGCGAATAAGTTGATTGTTTATGACACTATTCTTAATTTTTTTGGATATTAATTACCATAAGGCAATATTTCATAACTCTGCGTAAAACGCCATTAAGTTGAAATGTTTTGGGTGAAAGTTATTCTAGGAAATAACCTAAAATCATTATAAAATATAGTTCAAACTATAATTATTGAACGTTCGTGTTCACCTTGATTAACAAATAAAATGTGATATTAAAATTCTGATAAAATTTACTTAAAAGGTGCTAAAATATACATGAAAAGGCCTTTATAGCATAAAAACCGTCAAAGATGTTAAAAAAATCCAAGCGCTTTCAACTGCACTATAACAGCCGTCATCAGGGAGGAAAAAATCAGCGGAGTGAAAGTTCTTTGCATAAGTAGCAGTAGGCGAGTCTATTTCTAATGAAGGGAGGGGGGGGGGGGAATATGATTATGCTTTGAAATTTCTAGAAATATTTAGTATTCCATACCAGATCTTAGATATGTTGTAGGAGAGTACATCATTGCAAGTATTCTTTCTTTGAGTTAAACTTTCCAAGGATTCTCTGATTATTGATGTGTAGTAATTTGAAGTATGGGCTACGACTCTTGCTTTACTGAAATCTGTGTCAGTATCTTGTTTTTGATTGAACCTGGATAGAGCTGTAAGAGAGCTTGCTATACTTTGCCTGTAATATGTTCTTTTTGTCCGTCTTTAAATTTTCTAGTGGTCATTCCTATGTATTTGAGTTCTTTCTGATTTACTTTGTCTGTAAAAGGTATCACATATATGCCTGAAGTTTCATCGTTAGGGATTGGGTCTATTTTTCGGTGTGAAAGATCTTTTAACTTGGCAGAAAGTTTTGCGATTACATTGATATTATATTTCTTTAATGCATAACTAATTCTTTCAAATAACTAAGGTACACAATTGAAACTGTGATACTTGCGATTATTTTTTTTTAATGTCACTTCTAGTTAACTCTCTATGCTGAATATCAAAATTAATTTATTGATACATTGGGGGGGGGGGGGGGGGGGCTTTTCTATTGAAATCTTCTTAATAGTGAGTAATTCTTCTTTTAAGTATTATCTCGTACAAAATTCTATGGCTCTATTTATATAAAACTTATAAGCTGTAGATTTGTTTTTAAATGGGACATTACTATTGTAATTGTACTATTTGAATTACATGGTTTCCTGTAAATTCTGGTATCAATTTTGTATGTTGTATTATTTCTTATTAATCCTACGTCTAAAAATATTAGGGATCTTCTTTCTTCGACTTCCAATGTAAACTGTATATTTGAATCTAGGTTATTAGCTCTATTTAAAAACTCATTCAAAGCGGGGATGCCATGGCTCCAAATTAAAACTATATCGTCAACATAACACAGCCATAGTTGAGGTTTTGAATCTGATTTAGATATAATATCTTTCACTGTAAAAAAAACGGACTAAAAAACGGAAATACTACTGGCAATGCAATCTAGACACCAGTACTATTTCCGTTTTTTACGGGAATTTTTACCCATAAATTACAGAAAATTTTCCGTTTTTAATCAGAAAAACGGAAAAATTTCTGTAATTTATGGGTAAAAATTCCCGTAAAAAAAAACGGAAATAGTACTGGCGTCTAGATTGCCAGTAGTATTTCCGTTTTTTAGTCCGTTTTTTTTTTTTTTTTTACAGAAAAGTGTTAAAAACAACTTATAGGATAAATAATAACTTAATGTTGTTGTTTGGGGAATGAATTATTGTTAGGTTCACCAACGATTCATTAATACTTGAGGACGTAAGTTTCAAAACTCGCCTTATCCAGAAAATCAAATTTCGGGAAATCGCGAAAAACCTCTGACTGCGTCCATTGGTTTTGATTGTAAACCAATATTTTACAGTACCAGAAATACACGATAAAACTAGTTTTTTTTTAGATTGTAGTATTTTTTCGATGCAGTTTCACCAATGGAATAGATTGATAGAGAAAAAATGATTTTTTAAATTTTGGATAAAGCGACTGACGTCCGCACTTATAATATTTATCATTTTTTTTTACTTAAAAAGAAATTTCGAGACAATCGTTGTGAATTCTGAAAAAATAATTATGAGCAAATCCACTTAACTTTATACTTTTAACATTATGTGGTGAAAAATATGTAAGGCACAATTACTTCGATATTTTTTGTTGCGAAGAAAAAGATGAAAAGATCTATGCGAAGTTTTTAATCGATCAAAGCAGGAAATCTCAAGCATTAGCGGAAATTAGGGAGGAGAAAAAATTCAGCTTCTGCTACAATTTTCAAAGTAGCCAGTTTTAAGAAGAAAAGCATAACATTATTTAGTAGACATTAATACAATTGGTACCTGTAAATACTATTTTATACGATCATTTGCGGAAGACACATTAGGAGGTTTTCCTTTTATGTAGATTTTGTAAGAAATATTACCTATTATATTCTCCTCTAGGCTGGAATTTCTGAAATTTTTTTGCAGATCTACGCCGATCATGACCGACCACTAGAACCCAAAACCGCCCCCAGTTCAAAACTTTATCTATCTATATATATATATATATACAGTATTGGGATTCAAATAATTTAACAACCGGTTCGCTGCCCAATGATTTTTGATGTACAAAAATTAAAGAAAAATTAAGCATCACACATAGATTATGAAACACTTTCGAATATTATAAGAATATTGTTAAAAAAAAAAAAAAAAAAAAAAAAAAAAAAAACTTTGCTCGTTTGGTACAGTGAAAACAATCCTGAAATATGTTACCCTATAAAAAGGTGTTAATAAATATTCGGCAATCATGAAACCTTGATCATATTTTCTATCATAAAATGCATCAAAATAATATAATACAAAAATGGTAGAAATGTAAGCTTAAGAATTAACCCATGTTCATGTCCTAAAATTGCATGTAATATATTTAGAAAAATATTATCCATGCTATAGCAAGTGAGACAAATTTTTGCATGCCCGAAACTTCTCGAGTTATGACATTTAGAAATTTCAGGAATTTTTACCATTGCTTAGTACAAAAAAACGCGCCAGACAACGCTGGAAATTCGTAAAATACAAAGTATCATGATTCGGCAAGTTTAGATCATACAATGTCTTTTCCTTTGTTAGAGCTGGAAAAATATTTTTCTAAATATAACTTATAGGACTCGAGGATCTTATCAAAATTTTAAATTTGTTACATTTACGAAAATAACTACTTCCTTTAAATTACTTCTAAGATATGAAGAATAATATTAAAAAAATGTGCATTTTGAAGTATATCACTAAATCTGACGATTTAAGTATTAGCTATAGATTAGCGATGACAGTGAACATTCCATGCCAAAGCAAAGTACCGTTTATTCGGATAATAGCGTTGCCCGGCCCCGTGATGAATGACCTTTAAATTAACCTGAAATTTGTATGATTTTATATCTTTAATTCCATTTTATCTGAATTTATATTTTTAAATGAAAAAATATTGAATTAAAAGTATATGCTATTTGATATTTTACTTTCTGCGCGATTTGATTTGTGGAGTCTATGCGCACTGAAAGCGAGCGAAACTGCGACGAAACACTCAGGTTTTTACTGATTTCGTTGAAATTTCACACATTTTATTTCGTAAAAAATATTTCTACCCGTCCAAATGTTTCAAAATTATTGTAGATGATGTAAATCTGATCTGTTCAGAACCTCAATGGCATCTCAGTTTGAGATGCTCTTAAAAGATTGTGTTAAAATACGGTCGTTTAATTACTTATAGCGTAGAAAAATATCGTCTCTGTGAGGCGCGAAATGATCTGCATTTGCCGGTGTATTTGTAAGGGTTAAAATTCCTATTTTTTAAAACCGATTGCACCATCGATAAGAAGGTGGCTTCAGATTTACAAACATGTTTGTTGGTTTGTCAGTACTTCTAAAATTTCGCCCTGAAGGAGCGAAACCCCGACGAAATAATCAGGTTTTTACTGATTTCGTCGAAATTTTCTCACATTTTATTCTGTAAGAAATATTTCTACCCATTCGAACACTTCAAAGTTTTTGTAGGTGATGTAAATCTGGTCTACTGAGATGCTCTAAAAAGATTGTGTTAAAATACGGACGTTTAGTTATTTTTAGCGTAGAAAAAATATAGTCTTCCTGAGGCGCGAAATGACCTGCGTTTACCGGTGTATTTGAAATTGTTAAAATTCATATATTTTTTAACCAATTGCACCATCGATTAGAAGAGGGTTTCAGCTTTAGAATCATATTTTTGGTTTGTTAGTACCTTCAAAATAGCGTCCTGGAGGGACGTTGCAATAAAGGCAAAAAAGTTTTTCGGAAAAACGACCCTTTTTGAAAATTGTTTTTCAAGGGGTTAGCTGCAATATTTTTTTTTTAATGATAGCGGGATTTGAGACGTAAGAGTGCAATCTTTCAGAATACGCCTTTCGTTTTTAACTTTACTAAGCAGTTTGGCCGATGTAAGTTAATAAATAGTGACAAAAAAAAACCCCGAAATTTTTTCTTTTCGTTCTTCATTTTCTACTGATGCGTAAATAAGGCTTCTGTGCGTACGCCAGAGTTTTTTCTTTCTCACAAGGACCGAGTTGAGTTTTTCATGAAACTGAGTTGAGACGTTTAATTAATAACTCAATTAATTATTAGAATTTTAAAATTCTGTGTCTCAGGTGCATCAGGAGACATTTTGAGCTAGCTTCACAAAACTTTTCAGCCTCGTACTTGCAATAGATTTTGCTAGCCATCGCACGCACCACAGACAGAGCAAAACTTTCTTTTATAAGTATAGATAAGTAGATGTTGTAAGTGAATATATTATAACATTATGATACCCTATATTATAACATCGTGATAACCTTGTGATACACTATGTGATAAGTAGTTATATTATAACCTTGCCTAACTAGGGTTAACCTTCGGCCGTCAATTTGGCTACCAAAAATTCTTCAAATTTTCGTTTTTTTAAGGTGAATTTTCTCTAACTGGATTGATGAAGAAAAAATGTATTATTTTTGCAAAGGAAATATTTTTTAATCAAATGAAATTAATCAGGACTTATCATAGAGTTATGTCTAGAAAACAATGTTGTGCAGATAAACATTTAAAGAAAGCAAATTAATGTAAATGCGATTTTCGCATTTGAAGTATTTTAACAACCGGTTCGCCGAACTTAACACAAATTAACAACCGGTTCTACCGAACCGGTGCGAACCGTCTGAATCCCACCACTGTATATATATATATATCACTTTTTTATGGACACGATAACTTCCACAATTCTGCACAAATCTGTTCCAAACTTATACGTAAAATCAAGGGGCAGAAAATCTCGATCAAGTTCGTTAATGAGCAAAATCGGACTACGGGGGTGAAAATAGGGAGGCGTTTTTTGAAAACAGAAAAAAACCCCAAAACTTGTTAATTATAATGCATATCAAAGTTTAAAATTATTATTACTTCTAGGAAAAAGACCAACAATTTATGTATCACAGATTTTTGCAAAATTAAAAATGGGCTCAAAGGGCGGAAAAAATAGGGTTTTCGGGAGAAAAAAAGTCATAACTGCGTCAATTATCAAGCTATCAAATTTACTTAAACTTATTATAAATCTTCTTAATGCTATATACAACATTTATATTGATCAGTTTTTTATAGGACCAACTCGTACCGCAAAAAAGAGGAGAGGGGTGAAGAAGAAACAAATTCATAACTTCGTCAATTCACAAGATATCACAAAGGGTTGAAATGTGATATCTTGTGAATTGATATCACATTAATTTAAGTAGTGTGCCAAATCTACTTAAATTTATTATACGTTTTACAGATATTATCTACAACTTTTAAATTGACAAGTGTTTGGCAAGACAAACTCTTACAGCAAAAAAAAAAAGAAAAAAAAAAAAAAAAAAAAAAGAATTAAACAAAAATAGGGGTTGATGAAAGATTTATCGTATTAACATGATTCTGATAAAACCACGTCTTACAGAAAATTAAATTAAAAACTCGTCAAAAGTGGCGAAAATATCTCTAATCTTGATTTAGTTTTTGTTGGTAAAATTAGTACTTAACTTCGAAATCTACTCCGCTTGCAGGCCGAACCGGTAGGAATTTTTTTTCCGGGGCTCATACATCAGATTTAATACGAATTCAACGAATTTGATTTACTCGTTCGAAGTTCTCTATTTTAGTAAGGACGACAATTTGAGGGTAATTTATAGATATCGACTGAAAATTCGGTTTCATTTTCGGCGCAAAATCTGAGTTTCGGCGAAAATTCAGCCAATATTTCGGCCGTACTGAAACTATCTACATTCCAAAATTCTCGTTTCTTCCTTCGGGACACGTTTGTCTTTTATAATATAAACTAAACGATCTGAAATCCTGATTTTGTAAATAATTTTGTAATTTTGTAATTTTTTAAATAATGATATTTTTTTTTTGTCTTCTTGAGATAAATTTTGTGAAGAAGAGCCGTTTTATTCCCTTTCAAGAAGCACTCAAGTAGATTTTCCTTGAGCTTTACTCGAAGTCAAACAGTTACTCTTTAAAAGAGTACATTTTCCTGTCTTATGACTCAGAGTTGCGCAAATTTGTAATTGCAATTATCTGCAATGTAATTACAATTTAATTGTATGTAATTAATTGTAGTTAAAATTACATGCCTTAAAAATTCTTGCAGCACTGTAGCCGGAACCGCCCTCATCCCATTATTTGACAAAATTTCTGCTTTTGAATGTGCGCAACTATAATAAATTACATGCAATATCAATTACATGCAATTAACTCGTAATTTTATTGCGGATGATTGGGTTTACAAATTTACCCAACTCTGTGGCTGTTAAAACGCAACACTTTGTGGCCGTTATCATAAGTTATAACATCCTCAATTAAAGCATCGTCCTTATCAAAGACTTGTTTAAACCTTTCAAGGGCGGTGGTTCATTTTTGGAACACTCAATTTTTATTCTTAAATGCCACATTAGCACCAGAATATTGGAATGTAATTTTTCCTTTTATTAAGCAAGTGAACAAAAGAATTTTGGTATTTCGAAATAAATTTGTTTGAAAATTCTGGTACCATTCACTGATTTCTACATTTTACGAATAGAAGTACCTTGCCCCTGAAAGGGTTAAATCTTTTCCATATTTCGGATTTTCCAATCTTTGACCTTAAGAAATATTCTTCTTCTATTTTTACCCGACTGCCAAGAAGGGTTTTGTGTTTCACGCCTATCTGGGTATATAGATTTTTTTATACCCTCGAAACATCCCAACGGCCGGATGGATTTTAACGGATGAGGTCTCTATCGATTCGTCTTAACCATCCGATGATTATAGGTTAAGTTTTGTTTTTATAAATTCAAAATGGCGGCCGTAAAATACAAAATGGCGGTAGACACGAAAAAAAATTACGCACCCTATTGAATGGCATATCATTGGATAGGTCTTTCAAAATGAAGACGATATTTCAATGACTATTTTACAGTCAGAAGCTCCATTTAAATACTACACAACCTGGAATTTGTGTATGTAGGATCTCTAGCTTTACTGCAACTCTAGCCATCATAGACATCTATCGGCCTCATGAAAACCGTAGGAACTAACAATTAAACACAACTTAAAACTCATCAATACAAGTAAATAAAAAAAAAATAGGTAAGTAATATAAAAAATAGTTTCACATTGATGAGAAATAATTAGTTCGTTCTCGGGTTTTTTGATTTTTTAAATTTAATTTTTACTTGTTCTCTTTATAACATCCTTAGACATCGTCGATCGACTTACCCGCTCCTAAAAGCTTGACTTCAAATAAGTAAAAACTCTTCACACCAGTTCATATAACTCAAAGCCATATAAAAGAATCTATCCATGTGCGAGGCAACGTTTAACTGGAGGTACCTACAAGTCACTTAGAACTCCCCAGCGAAATAAACATTAAGTTGCTTATAGTTTATTTACATTCAATAAGCTAAAACAATTTCATCCCCAGTCATTGCCAAGAATATATAAAACACAGAAAGTAATTTTAAATTTAAATTATAAGACACCAGTTATAAGCGAGTTTCTGTTTTCGACAATTCTGTAGTTGTTTATTTATAGCTCGGGACATATCTCATACATTCGCAAACTGATAGGATATATCTATTGAATGGAGTACTTATATTTAGGACATTCAAAAGAAGGGAAATGTGTAATTATGAGTTACTTATGATTGTAAAGAAGATGTTGAGGGAGAAATGTATTATCTGCTCATGTGTATTTCACTGATTTCCTGAGCTCATATGACATATTCAATATGAATATGAACATGCAGGTTTAAACTGGATAAATTTATTTTTTAAATTTTCATCAAATTGAGAAGTTTTGCCAAATTGAATGTAACATATATATATATATATAACCATTAGTTAAACATTACCGACCATCATCAAAAACTGCAATATTGTGAATTATTGACTACACGCCATAAACCAACAATATAGAACTGTATGTGTAAAATAAAGTACCGTATACCTAATTAAAAGAATTAACATGGAAGAAAAAAAGAAGAATATGGATTCCGAAAAAATTGAAAAACTTATATATTGAATTACGTTTTCAAGAGTACAGAATTCAATGATATAAGCAAATCGGTTGTTTTCTGTGGGAAAATAGCTATAAGCTGAAAAATTTTTTCCCCTGTACTCAAACAACCAATATAATCAAAATAATAGTTTCAAGATGAATACAGAACATTATCAAATGGCATGATGGAAAAAAACTACAACCCATTAAATATTTAATTTATAGCAATAGAAATCTTACAAAACATACCATATTAATTCCCAGTAGTTTTTCAAAATATATTCCCGCACATGGAATCCAAAAAGCATGATAAGATTAAGGTGAATAAAACAGTTAAGTTAACACAGAAATTAAAAGCTATGGAGTCAGTTAATTCATGTTGAAATATTGTGATAAATATAATTAATATAATATAATTAAAAAATAATTACATTATTCATAATGCCTAATAACAATTTTAAATTGTATAATAACAATTTTACAACATTGCCAATATTCAGCGTTAATTACCACCTAGTGTAAAAAATTAAAATTACGACTTTAATACAGGCTATTCAAAAATACAAAATTTATGGTGCTGCCATCTATTATTTTATTTTAAAAACTATTATGATTATACAAATGTCACAATAAGAAGAATCTAATACATGCTAATGAATTAAAATGTATCAACTGCATTCCTACACACATCCTAATATAAACAATACCATACTGTATTTCATTATTCAGAATTTTTTTAAAATAAATTATATGTTAATACAATATATTCTATTACCATACCATTAAATCTACACTGAGAAATTAAAAAAAAACTTTTTTAACTTGATAATATATAGAATATAGGCTATATGCTATAAAATAAAATAAATTATATATAATAAAAATATATAGTCTTAATATTTAGCTTTACATATAAAAAATGAACAGGAAAGAAAAAAAAATAAAAAAAATAAATAAATAAATAAATAAATAAATAAATAAATAAATAAATAAATAAATTGTAAAATAAATAAATAAAAATGGATGTTTATATAAGATTGTCAGATACTAAAATTCCAAATAGCCTAAATATCACATATATAGTGTGTGAATTATCCTTATATTAGTCATAAAAAAGCTAAAAAAATATGATTGTGCCAATCAAACATATAAACCGATAATTAATCATGGAATACAATGTTGAAAATAAAACAATATTAAATAGTATAGAGGAATAATAATAATAAAAACTATTTACCCAATTTTAATACATACAGTATAACATTAGTTAATCAAATAAACCAATATGCATAATAATCACTAAAAAGTTGGTATACTATTATTAATTAATATGACATTGTCCTGAGTAGACTAAATTAAAAATAAGTTAATATTGAATTTGATTAAATAAGTTAAATTTAATATGAAATTAAAAAAAAATAAATAAATAAAAGAGGAAATGTCACCAATTACATATAAAACATCAAATCAACATCCATATAAAATACGTATTAGAAATGTAGTTATAATACAAAAGCCCCATTATTATTATTATTTATATATATATATATAAATTAACCATTGCGTATTATCCAGACAACACCACCCTCCTCCGTACTCTAACATCTACCCACTCAGCCATCCTATAGTAATTGTTTATTTTTATTTTACAATTTTTAATTTTTTATAAATATTTTTTTTATTTTATAATTTTTTTGTAATTTTGTTTACGCATGTGTTAATTTTTTTTTTTTTTTTATAGATCATTTAAGTACTAATTGTATATTAATGAATATATGAATTTTTTTGGAAAACTATGATTTAATGCATCATAAATTAGTTTTTTAATATTATTGTTAATTAGATGAGAAGAACATAAACATTTTATTCTATATAAATTATTAAGTAGTATATTTCGATATACAGAATGATGAAGACAAGATTTAAAATTTGTAAATGTATTAACTTTGAATTTAAATTCTTTACGTTTATCATATATATATATGCGTGTGTTTTACTGGAAAAGATATGGCATCTGTAACCTTATGTATAATATGAAACTAATCTTCCCGCACCTCTACACACACACACACACACACACACACACACACATTTGCTTGAAGTGTTTTAAGGTTTGAGCGGGTGGGGGTGGGGGTAAGTCTTGATTGCAATTGCAAAAAATGAATATATTTCTATTCATTATTTTTTTCTATAATTATATGGTATTTATATAATTAAACAGTATTATTTTTTTTTTTGATGCGGTCCTTATTAAGATACAGCGGAAAAAAATATTTGAAATACTATTACTATTATACAGCAGAATTAAATTTAAGTAAATTGTATGAACAAAGATACGGTAAACATAAACTAAATTATACTAAAATAAAACAAGAAACACTAACATATTAACAATAAACATATGAATGTCTTGCTCCTGTTCTCACAATACAGCCTGTTGAAAAATGACTGACTAGGTTCTTTTAAAACGCGTTCTGTTTTTTTTTTTTTTTTTTTTTTTTTTTTTTTTTTTTTTAATGATGCTTTAAAGATGGCCAGTGCTTTGTCTTGAGTTTGTAAATCTTTTTTTTATAATTAAAGTTTTAATTTTGTCTTATATATTAGTAGATACTTTTTAATTATTAAAAACGACAGATTAAGTGGAACTCCTGAAGCATTAATGTAATGTTACTAATTTACTTAATTAATTCTTTACTGATATTTAAACCATTTGTTTTATTTCTTAAAAAAAGGAAAGAAAAGAATAAATGATACCATAAACCAATGCATTTAATTTAAACATCAAAGCATTGTTTTAATTTACCACACGAGAAATAAAAAACGCTATTGGCGAGATTTTTACCTGGCTAACAGAAAAGTATCAATAATTCTTTGCGATCATGTCAACTTTTATTCGAAAAAAAATTTTTGATTGGAAAGGGCTGCGCATATCAAAGGTGTAATTGTTTATGACAATCTTATGACATGAACTATTATAACATGGACGAAATTATGGCGATGGAAACATATTTGGTGATTAATCACCTGCGCCAAGTACCAAAAGGCCGCCTGGAATTAATAATAATAAATCAATGCTAATTAATAATTTATATTAATAAATTAATAATAATGGCCTCAGTCTTTTGACTGTCATCAACAGTTCCGTGCTGACCGCTTCGATTTTTGTATGCCAGGCGGCCATTTTGGAACTTTAGGTTATCCAGGCACTGATGATAAATCTCTAAAATAATAGCCTAAGTCATGTGACTGTCAGCAACAGTTCCGGGCTGACCGCTTCAATTTTTGTATGGCAGGCTGCCATTTTGGTACTTTAATGTTATCCAGACACAGGTAATAAATCGCCAAATATTGTTCCGTCGCCATCATTTCATCTATGTAATAATAGTCCAAGTCTTTTAATTATCATAAATAATTACGGGTTGACCCTTTTGTTTTCATTTGCAAAATTTCCAGCTTTTTAAAAAACCAAAATTATTTTTCGAACTACGTAAAAGTTGCCATGATTGCAAAGAATTCTTTGTACAATGGTATGTTACATGTATGTTAGCCGTGCGCAAATCTCGCCAATAGCACTTTTTAACTCGCCAGATGACATTTTTTATTTTTCGCGTGCTAAATTAAAATAATGCTTTGATGTTCAAATTAAATGGCATGGTTTATGGTGTTATTTATTATTTTTCTTTTCTTTTTTTTAAAAAAAGAAATAAATGAAAGCCACGAATTTTAAATCTTTCAGTTTTAAATGAAAGTTTTGTATTTTTTCACCTCACCCGATGCAGGATTCTATCCTAGACTGATCATGCAATTTCTGTTTAATCATAGTATCTGAAATCTGACACTTTATAGTCAATTAACGAAAAGCATTGCCCCATCGAATCACTATACAAGTAAAATTTATTGAATTACTAAGTAAATGGCGCTGCAACCATACATAAACCATATAAACCATTCGAAAATTTCTTTGGTTTTGTATTCGCTGGCGCCATCTGCGCTTTGTAAATTCTGCTGATTTCAGTACAATATAACCTTAAAACGAAAAAAAAAAAAAAAAACAGTGTGTGTGGATTTAATCCATTTCCATAATAAAGATTATGAAATTCTTCAATTATTACTTGGCTGTAATTATGCTGCTCGGTATTTTTATTCGAAAATAACAAAAAAAAATGAAATATTTCTTTCACTCATACTTCTATTTTAAAAGTTTTGACTCATCTAATAGTAATGGATTATAGTTCAATATACCGTAGCTTCAAAGCAACAGTAGGACATCTAGTAATAATAAAAAATGAGATGTCTGACTTACTGCTATGAATAACTGTGTTTGCATCTAGTGGAACAACTTCTGAAACACAAAATTATGTTTAATACTATATCTCAGATGTGTTTTATAAAAATTCCCTACTGCTGCAGTAGATGTAGACACAGTTTTTCATAGCAGTAAGTCAGACATGTATTACTAGATGTCAGATTATTACTAGATGTCCTCACTGTAATACTGTAAACTGAAATGTCTGAAATTCAGACATTTAAGTGTCTGAAACGCAGTGTTCAATTTTCAGACGTTTTAAAATGTCTTAAAATTTTCAGACACTTCTTGTGTCTGAATTTCAGACTCTTAAGTGTCTGAAACAAGAGTGTTCACTTTTAAGACGTTTTAAAATGTCTTAAATTTTTCAGACACTTCTTACGTCTGAATTTCAGACATTTCAAATGTCTTAATTGCGGACATCTTTGAACCCCCGCACCCCCCCTTTTTTGGCCAATATGAAGCCATCTTTGACCACTTTTCTTTCTAAGCATATACGCAGCCATGTTTGACCACATTGAATCATTTTTTATAAATGGGAATACTTTCTTACCATAAAGCAGAGCTGATTGCAGCGTGGGAGAAATGGGGTGCTTCTCTGCCCCCTGATTTTAGGGTACCCCAAATTGGCTATGAAATTTTCATAAAGATGATATTTTAAATCAGTTTTGACCGTATGAGGATTGTAATCAGTATTTTGTAGCTTTAGAATAGGATAATATATGTATATATATATATTCACCTAATTATGTATTTATGTGATATATATGCCCAACGGCATCAAAAATGTTTATTACTTTTAGTGAACTTCAGATTAATTCTAGTCCAAAGACCTAGTATTCATTCGCCCCCTTCCCCCACTGCCTTCGTATACTGTTACAAAAAAAAATTAAGCCTATTCGATGCCGTTAAATACATATGTGAATAAATATATAATTTTCTTTAACCTAATCATGTTCTAAAAGTACAAAATATTTTTAAAATAAGTATAAGATCAAAACAAATTTAAAATATCAGCTTTATGGAAATTTCATACAGAATTTAGGGGCCCGTAAAGCTAAAGGCCCATAGAAACAGCCCAGTTTGCCCATGCTGCAATCAGCTCGGCTTTATGGTAACAAATTATTCCCATTTATAAAAAAGGATTCACTCCTTCAGAAAGAATTCCATCCCTGCTTTGTAGTGCAATTTTTTCCCATTTAAATAACATATTCCCAGTGCAATTCCCAGTTTAAGCATTTTTTTCAATTTGATTTCCGTGTTAAATAAAATCTAATACTAGATTCCCCAAAATTTGCAATATATGAGAACCCAATAAAAAAAAAAAAAAAAAAAAAAAAAAATTGAGTATGAAACTCTTCATTTAAAGAGTAAATTCGATTTTTTTTTTTAAAGAGGGGTTTATTTACCATAAGAAAAGTTGAGAATTTATTTATAAAATATTCAGAATTTCACGATAGCTTCATTCTAATGCTTCTATGATTTGTTTTCATGTTCACACACACACACACACACATATATATAATAACATACAGGAAAAGTCACTTCTAGTTTCAAAACCTATTTTGCCTAAATATACATTTTTGTTGGCCTTGTTTGTATAAATGAACTTTGAGGAAAACCGCAATTTTTTGTGCGGAATGTAGTTATTCATGGAAATATACAAAACTCTAGCTTTTTTCTAATTTCCATTTTAAACTTGTAATAACCTTTTAACTTAAAGCTGTTCTCAGCTGCTCTGCTCAACAAGCACAAAACTTTTTGACACATTTACAAATTCATTTTTTAACGGAAAGGTATAAAATTGGAAAGCCTGAGCACTGAATCGAACTGTGTTTTCCATTTTTTGATCCATAAATTACCTATTGAGTTATAAGCGATTTTGATCACATGAAAAGCACGTTTTTCGCCCTTTCTTGAGTGGTTATTCTTCTTTCACGCTGAAATTCTGTTCAAAACGCCCACTTGGACACTATTTTCTGAAAGACCTGTTGCGTTTGCAAAAAAAAAAAAAAAAAAAAAAAAAACACGGAAAAAACAGTTCGATAACATAGTTTCTGAACAACAACACCTGCTAGTTTCATGCATTTCCCAACAAAAATAAATTAAAACTTACGTCATAAAGTTGTCCTTTTGGATTTTAGAACAGCCTTAAAATAAAATAAGCTTAGTTTTCAATTTCTCATGTTTTGCTAATCCAAAATTTAAAATTTTGAACAAAAAAATCAAAGTAAATAATGAATTTTTTTTTGAGGAAATGGAACTATAGCTGTAAATAATTTATATTCTATACAATGTGCTATTAAAAAATGAAAATTTCGAAAACTGATTTTATATATAATAATCACAAAATTACAGTATTTTTTTTCTTTCAACTGTATAGTTTAGAGAATATACGGATGTGCCATGTAATTAAAAATTTCTTTGAAACCAAATAATATCATGCAGAATATATATATATATATATATATATATATATATATATAAGTTGACACAAAAAAGTTTTGACAAATCGGATTTCAAAACACAAAGCAATTTTGCCAAAAACAGATTTTTGGCTAAAAATATTTTCCTCGAAAATTATACATCTCTAATTATAAAATATAAAAAATAAATTGACAATGGATGTTTGTTAATTTTCCAATTTTTATCCAATATTAAACTTTGAGTGAATTGCATATCTTTCATAGCGAACAAACAGTTAATTTAAAAGTAAGTTTAAAATAAAATGTGGTTATAACTGCGATAGAAAAAGTTACAAGGAATTCAACATGTTCATCAAAATGCTAAATTAACCTTTTAAAAAATAACCATATTTTTTTCTTTCTTTGAGTTCTTTTAAATCCAAACAAAGTATTTCTTCTTTAACAAAAGTTTCGACAATTTTACGTTTTTGCTTTTATTTTTATAGACATTCTAAATTAACCAATTTTTTACATAATATTACTGATATTTTTACATAATAAAATTAGCCTACACTCACACAAAAAATATAATATATAATTCTGGAGCTGCAGTTCCAGAATTACATGTATGTAAGAATATATATTTCTAGAATTAGCTGTTTTATTTCTAAAACAAATTCAAACCTAACTTATATTTCATGCAACATTTTATGTGGTACTATAAACAAAATATCAAAAACACTTACTGATATCGATATGACTTGATTTACTGGCATAGTGAATGAGAGACAAAAACTTGCATCTTTCTCGAAGAAAACCCCTTCCTATATCCTGCTAGCTCTGTTAAAATAATGAAATTTTCCATTCTTAAAACAGAACCCGCGGGACTAGTTTGTAGGTCTGGGGTTAGTTTTCTTGTTTACCAAGTAAAACGAGATGAATAACTATATTGTTGACGAAAAGCAATGGAAAGTAATACTGTCTCTGTTGGGAACTATTTGTAGAGTCATCCGGATGTAATTTCTGTCGTTATATCGATATCTGAAGCACATGAGATCCCTCCTGCCATCCAGAATGCAAGAAATTTCTAAATATAACACTTTTACTAATAACGCAGCCACAGTAATAACATAATGACAAAATTTTTCACAGTAAAAAATCCGGACCGGTCAAAGATGCGAACTGTTGAAGAACGTTTAAATTTGAATACGACAACGGACTCCGGTCTCACAACGCAGATTCGCTTCACAAAGAAAAAAAAAGCTGCCAGTCAGCATTTCCATTGGAAACAGATGGCTATATCATTACGTCAGTCTACGGGTTACAGTATGATAAGTTGTTAAAACTTTTTTTATGAGCGGGAAGTGGAACGTTGTATAAGAAGAAATCAGAAGCATTTTATTTTCTTTATTTGGCGTTTTTCGTAATGTTTACACTTATAAATTATATGAATATAATTATTACAGTTTTTATTCTTTCAGTCAGAGGGTGAAAAACATATTATAAATAAAAAAAATCGTCGTAACGCTAGTTAAAAAAATAATAAATTTATTCTTCGAAATGATTACATAATTGAACACTAAGAGAAAAAAGAACTAAGAAATTTTCGTAAAAGGAGCACCGCCCCCCCCCCCCTCCCTTCCTAAACCACTAATAGAAATCAATTTTTAATTATTTCCTTTTGACGTTCATATATTTAAAATTTATCTTAAATTGGAAGATAAGGGGTGTTCAGAAGGGCAAAACCCTCCACTAGAGAGAAAGAAATGTTCTGCCTTTTGAAAAATATTGTTAGAAATTTATTTTTATTTATTTATTTAATACTTCTTACTTATTAATTTTTTTATATTTCTTTTATATAAAAATTATCTTGTACAAAGTGTTCTGACAAAAGATTCTTGGTTTAGCTTATTTCATGTTTATATTTTGCGTTTTAGTTAGGCGAACTAGGCAGGGGACTCCAGACACATCTGTCCAACCTTTCCCCTTTCTACATTTTTTTCTAAGACCAATCATATCTCTTTGTATTTAGGGAACGGCTTATGAGTGGGCCTATGAGCATACCTATGAGTGGAAATAGTTTTTGAGAAACTTTATATCTTGGGGAAAGTTTCTTTAGCTTATACTTTTGCACTGAAAATAATTTAGTTCGAAAGTTAGTAAACGGGCATTTACAATTTTGGCAGACGTCCCCATAGTCAAATTAAGTTGCTTATTTTATACACTAATACCAAATTTAGTGGATGGCAAAGCATGCCAGATATATTGCGATACAATTGCATATGAGGACACCAGAAGCGAAAGGCTGTAAGTGACAAAATCGAAAAAACTGAGATCAGTATACAGGCTATCTGGAAATAAGGCTATTTGTTTTATGATTGCTTTCTGAAGAAAAATGTAGGGAAGGGAAACGTTGGACAGATGTGCCTGAAGTCCCCTGTCTTGTTTGCTAAACTAAAACGCAAAATATAAGAGATTTTCTAATTATGTGTTGCATTCTGGAGGTCAACTACTTAAGTTCTATAAACTACTTAACCTCTTTAATCTGTACTTAAAATTTAAAAAATATATTGTACTTCACTTTCCTTCCACTGTTATTGAAATGAGAATTGAAAGAGCGCTATGAAATTAGCAACAGTTTCATATTTTAAGTCAGTCACTTATTATTGATGTTAATCGTTAAATTCAATTTATTCCAAATCTAAATTTTGTCACTTGTATCCCTTGGCCGCAGAGGTCCTCATATACAATCGTCGTTTCATCATACATATGATACAATTGTATTACATTCAGACATATAAGTGTCTGAATTTCTACATGTCTTAATTTCAGACACATGATCATTATTCAGACATTTTTTCTCAGTTCATTTATACCATGATCACAGTAAGACACTTAAGGGTCTTAAATTCAGACTCTTATGATGTCTGAAATGTCATATTCAGACACTTAAGTGTCTGAATTTAAGACGCCTCTATTTGCAGTGTTCGTATGATTGATTTGTATCGGCACGGTAAAAATCTATGTTATATAGCGAATTATTTACATTGTTCGCAATCAAGCGTTAGTAAAATACTAACACAATATCCAAAAAATGGAAAATTTCAAAATAATCACCGAAATGGCGGCCGAAAACCAAAAACATCTGCTAGAGATGACATGAAACAGAAACGTAAAATTAAGAAAAACCGTTTTAAAAGTGTACGATTCTTGCCCCTAAAATGGAAAGAAGAATAAGTTGAAGTTTCTGCATCGACAATATTAAGGCGTTTCCATAAATTTAAGTTTGAATCTCGTGTACGGAAAACAAAACCTCTCATGACTGCAAAACAAAAGCGTATAAGATTGAATTGGTGTAAATCAAGACATTTATGGAGCGAAGAAGATTCGAAAAATGTATTATTTAGTGATGAAAGTATGTTTCGTGCTTCATATGGTAATCAAGGTATTAGAGTTTGGAGAATGAAGCAAGAAGCATTTGATAACGAATGCCTTAAACTTTCCGTAAAAGTTGCTGCTAGTGTCATGGTTTGGGGTTGCATGAGTGCAGAAGGACCTGGAAAGTTATGCATCGTCTACGAAAAGGTTAACTCTCAGATATATCAAGAAATTTTGGAATATTACATGATTCCATCATCAGAAGATTTATTTGAAGAGGATTTCATCTTTCAACAAGATTTAGCGTCACCACATACCTCGGTGTCAACTAAGAATTGGTTCCGCCAACGCAACATTAAGCTACTTCCTTGGCCAGCAAACTCACTAGACCTTAATTCCATCGAAAACTTATGGTGTATAATGAAGAAAAAACTCCAAGAAAATCCTCCTTTGTGTAAAACTGAGTTAGTGGTCCGTATAAAGTCTATTTGAGCTAATATTGATAGAAATGTTTGTAAACACCTTGTATATAGTATGCAAGATCGATTGTATGCTGTTATGAAAGCTAAAGGGGATGCTACAAAATATTAACTACCATTTACTTCATATTCATAAGGTAATATTGTTGCGTAAAATAAAATCTGCTAATATTTTGAACTAATCTAAATTTTATTCTAATATTTTGATGTGTTTCAGAAAGCTTTATACCGAATGTATTGTACTGTGTTTTATATTTTGTAAGTGTTAAAATCTTATCTAAACATTCTAGATTTTATTTATAAGAAATTTATTTGCATTTACTTAGTATTAAAAATAAATAAATGAAAAATAATTTTTTCTTATTACTTTTTCTCAACTATTCTAATATTCTGAATATGAGCTGTACAGATTTATTATTCTATCTTATATCATAACACTTTTAAGGGGGTCCGGGACAAAAAAAATCTTAAAATTTCCTTACAATTTTTTATGACATTAAAAATTTCTCTGTTTTAGGTAGCTGTCATTACAAAAAGCTATGTATTGCAGCCGTTCGGAGGGAAACGATTCCGAAAAATTTTGGTATATTTTCACCGATCATGACTCCCAGACACCGAAACCACCCTCCGTTCAAATGTGATATATGTATATATATATATATATATATATATATATATATATATATATATATATATATATATATATATATATATGATCTTTGTCATACTGTAACTGTCGTATTTATTAACCGATTTGGATATAATTTGGTGTGTACATAGTACATAACAATGTCTCGACTGAGTTCGTTGGCCAGCTTTATCCGCCATCTTGTTTCAAAGATTCCATCTTGTTCATTTGAGCTTGATACAAAGATTCCGGAGCATTTTTTGTTTTATCTATATCTTAAAAAATGGCTGAGTTATAGCACTTTGAATTTCTAGCATGGCTAACATTTTGAAACGATCTGATTTTTGTCACGCGATAATGCGCGTATTTATGAACCGATTTCGATGTGACAAGGCATGTACATATTACATAGAAATTTCTCGACCAAGTTCGTTTGCCAGCTTCATCCGCCATCTTATTTCAAAATGGCGGTCGTTTAAATTTTTTTTTTTAATTTTTAAATTTAAAATGAGGTACAAAAAGAATAAAAATTGAAAAAGATTTTTTCCTTATGTGTTTGAACTGAATACAAAGATTTCGAAGCATTTTTTGTTTCGTCTATATCTTAAAAAATGGTTGGGTTCACTGTGAATTTCTAGCATGGCTGACATTTAGAAACAATCTGATTTTTGTCATGCGATAACACGTGTATTTATGAACCCATTTGGATGTGACAAGGCATGCGCATAGTACATAGCAGTGTCTCGACCGAGTTCGTTCGCCAGCTTCATACGCCATCTTGTTTCAAAATGGCAGCCATTTAAAAAAAAATTATTATCATTTAAAAGTAGGTACAAAAAAATCAGAAGTTGAAAAGATTTTTTTCTTATGTGTTTGAGATTGATAGAAAGATTCCGGAGCATTTTTTGTTTCGTCTATATCTTAAAAAATGGTTGAGTTATAGCACTTTGAAATTCTAGTGTGGCTGACATTGTGAAACGATCTGATTGTCAAGCAATAACACGCGCATTTATGAACGGATTTGGATGTGACAAAGCATGTGCATAGTACATAGCAATCTCTTGGCCGACTTCGTTTTCCAACTTTATCCGCCATCTTATTTCAACATGGCGGCCATTTAAAAATAAAAAAATATTTATATTTAAAATGAGGTACAAAAAAATTAGAAATTGAAAAAGATTTCTTATGTGTTTGAGCTTGATGCAAAGATTCCGGAGCATTTTTTGTTATGTCTTTATCTTAAAAAATGGCTGAGATATAGCCGTTTGAATTTCTAATGTGGGTGACATTTTGAAAAATCTGATCTTTTGGCTGCAACAGAACTCGCATATATCAACCGATTTAGATGTGAGTGAACATTTGCACAGGAATCACTAAGGTCTCGACAAGTTCATTGGTTAGCTTTGTTGCACCCATTATGTTATTTTAAAATGGCGGGCACTTCAAGATATCGCCGAATTTGGCGACAAAATATAAATCACTTTAAATAAAACCAGCTTTGATAACATTGACTAATTTCGTGAAATTCTCATTCATGCTCAGTATTGACAAAAATAAGTATTTAATCTTCTATAATCGGGTTCCACTTAATTGAGCTTCGTGTGTTTGAATAATATAAGCTGGCTTTTAAAAAACAAGGAATATGAAAGCTACCTCTTCCTCCCGGCATTGGCCGGAAGGACTTTTTTTCTGCTTAAAAGGAAATTTAAATCATGTTTCTATCTTAATTAGAACAAAAAATTTTCAATTTTAAGTTTTGGTTTGTTTTCAAAATCTAGATTTCAAGCAATGGCTGTCATGAAAACGACTTTTTGCGAAAATGCGTTTTTCTTCATGATGGGTTTTTTTCACCATTTCTCGTTTCTAAATTGTTATAAGTCAAGAACCGTTAAAGATAAATGATTCAAATTTGCAACATATCTTTTTCAATTGTTTTACTTTAATTTTGATACAGCAAACTTTAAAAAAAAATATTTACTTTTGAAAATATGATTTTTTTTTTTAAGTTACGTCATTTTTCCCCCAATTTATACTTTAAATATTTTTAAATTTTATTTAAATTAATATTTTTTAAATGCTGAAATTAAATTAAAATTTATATATTTCTGTTTATTTAAAGGCAAAAAAATTGAAATTCTACTAATAATATTTCCAGTTATAACGATTTTAATCTACCCCACATTTTTAATAAAATTTAAACTTAAATTTTTAAAAAAAAAATTTGAGAAGTTTTATCATGTGATTTTATTACAAATTATATGGTTAACCATCACAAAATATTTCGAAATTTCAACTCAATAAATAAAATTTTTTTGAAAATGTGCTCGGACCCCCTTAAAAATATATCTGTTTCCCATGAAGTGAGTGGCTGTTTTTATATTTTGATAAAAGGAATGCTGAAAGAGAATGACATTGGAAGTTTCTATCACTCTCAGATTTTGAAAAAAAAAATGCTAATTTTAATACATATCTGCAAAGTTTCTATCATAGTATAAAAAGGAAGTCGCTACTAGTGGGAAAAGGGTACTTTTTAACACTTTCAAACACAGTTGAAAGTTTTGGCTTTGAATTGTCTGCCACCTGACTGCTCTCTAACACTCATACATATAGTTAGACCTGTGTTATTGAAGTGTATTATACCCTATTGAAAAGGTATGTTTAGCATTTATAGTTCATTTACAGGGACACATAGAACAATTTCGTTACATTATGGTTGATGAAGCAAATATTTTTTGGTGCATTTCATGCTACTACGGTACTTCAAACAGAATGCAATTTTTATGTATCACTGAAGTAGGCAACGTGCTGTGTATGGAATATATAATAAGTGACACTTACGGTTTGTTTACAGGGATGCACAAAAGAATGCTATTGCAGTTTGATTCATTATTTGGAGGGTATTTCAGTGATGTTCCACTATATAAAACATAATGTAATGCATTACTAGGATATAATACAACATGTTTTCTGTACGCTACGTAATGCATAGCATTTATCATTCAATTCAAAGCACAGAAAATAATTCAGTTTCAGGGCTGACTATAAGCAAAAATTGCTGGAAGTGTTTTTTTAACTTTTTTCATTTTGTTTCTTTTTTAAAATTTTGTATAACTTTTTTTTACTTTTTGAATTTTGTTTTAACGTTTTTTTTTTTTTTTTTACTTTAAAATTTTTAATTTTCTTTTGTTTCCTTTTTTTTAATTTTGTATAACATTTTTTTTCTTTTACTTATAAATTGCGTTATTTTATTTTTAGATTTTGTTAAACGTTTTTTTTTTACTTGTAAGTTTTGTAATTTTTTTAACTTATCAATTTTATACATTTACTAGAAGGTAGCCCGTCAGAATGACGTGTTTTCATTTTTAAAAATGTGATATAGCATTGCATTATAAAAAGAATTATGAAGTAATAAATTGTAAATTTTCCGACAGGCGGGCGTTCAGCTCTAAAGTTTTTAGAACCACAGAACTGGCTAATAACCTTATTTCAATTTCTCATAAATAATAATAATAAAAAAATGTAAGACTTTAATTCCTAATAAAGTCGTTAGCTAATAGTAAAAAAGAACGCACGTTATAAGATTGAAAATTCAAATCTAAACACTAAACTTTCACTCGTCATGGCACTTGAAAGTATAAGTTTTTTTTTTTTAAATTAAAGTTAAATGACTGATATTAACGAAAGGTTATTGGGATCCGGATGAGTTCATTCCGGAAGTGTTATACACTTAGCGCTATTATAAACGACACACACATACATTCATTTACATACATATATTAACATACTAACACTTAAACATTCCTACCTATAAAGATAAATTATATAAACACATACAGACGTTTATTTAGATACATTATTATTAGATGCATTATATTGATTTGAACATACATATAGATAGGTGTAGACATATATGTATACTGACCCTTAAACAATTATAACTGTACACATAAACTTATAAACACATTCATATGCATAGATACACAAACAGGCATACAGCGGCGGTCAAAAGTTTCCGATCAGCATATAATTTTTGGTTAATTTGTAAGGGTACCCATATGAAAAGGAGTCTTAAAGTGATACTTATGCAATTTATTGACATAATAGTTAGGAACATATTTATGGAATAAAAAATAAATATCAATAAATTTAATTGACAAATTTAAGTGGAAAATAAAACACATGTTCTCAAAAGTTTCCGACCATCTTGGCAAGTTTGGAAGAAAATGGTGATATAACAGATAATGTCAGTGATCAAGAACATTTACAATCAGTATTTTATCTACGTACATTTTAGAATAAGTACTGCAGCGCAGCGACGTGGCATCGATTCAAAGAACAGTTGAAAATCGTCTATGGTAAGTTTTTTTCCTTGGTTTTTGCAATTTTGGGAAAAAATCTGCTGAATTAGAATATTTATAATTCCGCACACGTTTTCAGGTTCGTTCTAAAGATTTTCTATTGTTTTCTGGGCGTGTGATTGGGCTTTCATTTCAAAAGCGGAATTTTTTCCTGCTAAAAGCCACTGCTGGACGAGCTTGCTTGTATGTTTTGGTTCGTTATCATGCTGAAACAAATAGTTGCGATCATAATTTTTCCTCCAATAAGGTAGCAAATGATCTTGCAAAATATATTTATACATTGCACCATTCATCTTTCAGCGAATTTCAACTAACGGACCGACACATTTTCCAGAAAATGCTCTCCACAGCATAACGTGTCCTCCGCCATGCTTTATTGTAGGAATAACGTATTCCGAATCTTATCTTCGGTTTTTAGGTCTTCGGACGTAGCCATCATTCCCAAAAAAATTGAGCTTCGATTCATCGGAAAATAGTAGGGGAGACCGGGGCTAGTTGGCTACAGGGGTAAGTAGGCGTAGACCTCATAAATCGCCTGTTTGTGGATAGATTGCGCAGCCAGTCAGAGAGTACCTTTCTTCTAGCTTTTTACAATCCTCATTGTAGTTATGCTGCGTTACCTACGTGCAGTGGACATTTTATACGATTTTCCTGTTCTTTGCACTCATAAGTAATTTTTTGTTGCTTCATTCATTTTCTAATTTCTAATACTTACCTTAATAATTGCGATTTAACTTGTGCAGTTTTTCTTAGTGTATGATTCACTGTACCTACCCCATATGTGATTTACTTGGATTATTTATGTTTAGAAGGTTACGTCTCCTTTTTGTGAAGAAATTTATTATGGGGCTAGTCGGCGCATTGAACACGGGGTAAGTTGGCTCGGCGTCTGGTGTGTGTTGGTAGGTTGAAATACAACAAACACAGGGAAAAGTGGTTGTAATGCAAGATTCGGGCACATGGTGCATGCTCAAACGGAGACACTCGATTTTTTATCTGTGACAACTGTAACTCTGATGATGATATCGAGTAAGATAGAAGTTACTCAGTGTTAATGTTTTATTCATTATTTTTATATCTGTATAATTTAGAATTTACATTGTACGGCGATAACGCCTTTGTTTAAACTTACTGGTAATAATAAAATTGATTTCTCTTAACTGCGTGCCTTATTTGAGTTTCGTTTAAATTTTTATAAAGCGTGTGCCAACTTACCCCGTAGGTATAAGCAACTTGCCCCGTGACGGGTTAGGTTGGCACGCAATTTTCCTTTTATTTAGGCTTCCACTAAACATAAACTACAAGAGCTACAAACTCAAAACTCCGGGTATTTATAGCCAAATACCTGTTCTTTAAAAGTGCAGTTAAAGTTTGTTAAATAACTTAAACAAAAAATTTATAAAAATCAATAACTAAAAACTGCACCTACTAGCCCTGGTCTCCTCTACTTTTTTCTAGTTTACGTTTGAACAGCCTTTGTGTTCCTTGGCAAACGCAAGTCGGGACCTCTGATTTTTTTCTACTTATGAAAGGTTTTTTAACACCGATTCTTCCATAAAATCTTATGTCACGTAAGCGTCTGGAAACGGTACACCGACTTATTTCAACAATATTTTAACACCGTAAATCGAGGGAAATTGCAGTGGCATTTTTATGCGGGTCATCAACTGCTTTTCTCCTGATAAATCTCTTCACACGAATAGTCGTGTTCCGGGGTCTCCCGGACCGTCGCAAGTCCTGAAGGCCATAGCCATCTTTATATATTTTTAAAATATCGTTCACGATAAATTTTCCGATCGATAACTTTGCCGCAATCTCGCGAGAGAATTGGACGTTTAGCGACAAAAAAAAAAAAAAAAAAAAAAAAAAAACGCTCGTTTTTGAACAATAATTGTTGAACTTTTAATTTTTGAATTTCAAATACGTTATTCACGTTTAGTAATTAACAAACGCCGGCAAAACAAAAACTTTATCGATAGCAAAAACTATCGAATGACGAATGGCCGGAAACTTCTGCACACGCAGATTTTGAATTCCTCTCCTTTGCATCAAGTATCTTCAGTATCCAATCAGGCCCGTAGGCAGGTGGGGGCCAGGTCGGGCGTTGCCCGACCTGGAAAAATATTTGCCCGACCTAGCACAATTGACACATTGAATTTCCAAACTTTTCTTTGCCTCAGCAAAAAAAAGAACTTTTTTTAGAATAGACCGTAACTTAACTAACAGACATCCATCCGTAAAACTTCTCAATTCAAACAAAACAATTTAAACAAAAAATTCATTTGTGAAGACTTATTTTTTCTTTCATTCCAAGAGCTGTAGGACATTTTTCGTTTTGTTGCTTTGTAGAAATTTATCTTACCGCCTCCACAAAGTGTCAAACTACACACTTTAGAGAATAATCATGTTTAGAGATTATCCTCTTAACTCCTGTGCTCAAACTGATTAACTGATGTCTGCGAAAATTGTTTTCTTTGCACAACTGTCGAGCATGAAATTTATTGTAATCAGGTGCGGGAAACCAAAGGTTTGGATTTTCAGTTGCAGTTGGCTACCTATTTTATGGCTTGACAGGATAGGTTGCACAAAATATGCAACTATCATACGTTACAATCATGTGGTTTTTTGATTGTTAACTACACTATTTTACTTTTGGGGTTTTTCAACAAAAGTGGAAAATGTTCTTTAAAAGCTTTCTTGACACTGTTGTCAATTATAAAAGTTTGTATAATCAGTGTCACACAGAATCGCAACATCTTGAAAGTGCTTTTCAGAGTAAAGGGGCTTTATAATTTCATTGTGAATGTCATCTATGACTATTTGAATTTAATATTTTATTATTTGAATATTTTATGTTAAATAATATAAATGTAATTTAGAAATGAGAATATTACAGAAATTAATTTTATTCTTTTTATAAGTACAAAGAGCATTTGTTTCTTCTGGTATTTCCCCGCCCCTACGTTATTTATTTTACTTTTTACTTGTTTTGTTACTTTCTTACTACAAATATCCAAATCAGTCTCATAGTTTCTGTATGGAAAAGGGGAAATAAATGTAAGATTGTGAAATGTAAATATAAATTGAAAAATTAACAAAAATACTAATCGAGCATTAATATTTTAAAATTATGAAATACTCATTTTTATTTAGTATTTCCTTGATTTATAGCTACAATTTACAAAAAATAATCACTTAAGGCTGTTTGTAAAAAATATTTTTATTCGCTCGGCTTTGCGAAACTTTATGATGTGTTGCGGACTTATTTTTAAATGTAAAAGCATGACATTCACAGACAAAATTATTCAAGTAATTTAGAATCAAATATCATTTTTCGTTTTTTGACAAGTGCGTCGAATCTTGAGCTTTAAGCGATTGTGTCTCAGATTAAAGGTTTGCACGGGGCGGAATTTCCAGTCCCGGCCCGAACAAAAACTATCTTGGCCCAGCCCAGGGAAAAAAATTAAAAGTTTAGCCCGAGCCCTGCCCGAACAAAAATCAGTGAAAACAGGCCCGGCCCGTGGAAATTATCAATTACATCCGGCCCGACTCAATTTCTACAAAAAATTCAGTTTTATCTTAACATATATAGTTAAGATTCTTTTAAAGAATACTGCATACGTATTAATGCGATAATTTTACAGTATATTTTTAAATATATGATGTGTTCGCAAGACAGAAAATACGCAATAGCGACATTAATGATTACTCAGTGTCTTAGGTATTATAATCATATGAAAGTCGTGTAAATAAATTTGATTAAAGTATCTCTCCAGAGTGAAAGTTTTTTAGACTTTAAAAGAAAAAGGAAGTTACATAATGTTCTGTTTGGAATAGAATATTTTCTTCTATTTATGCAACACTTTTGATTTAAAAGTTTAAATTTGTTTTTAATGCTTTGTAAGCTATGAAAAGAAAATAACAAACATACGTACAATTATATTTCATTTTATCCCATAAATAACTGTTAAAATGTGTCTAAATTTTAAAAGTTTGGCGCCATCATATTGACCGAAAAGATTTTCCTCCTTTTTCCTATTTCCCACTTTCATGCCTGCATTTGGATATCAAGCCCCCCCACCCCCTCCCTCCCAAAAATGCAATTTTATTCTTTAGATTGATATTGATACCTGAATTTTGCAGGCAGGTACATTTTGAATAGTAATCCTGTTTTAAGTGTTACTTTATTGAAAACTTTAAGAGAAGATAATCTAAAGACCCCCCCCCCCCCACACACACACACACTCCTTGATTAAAAAAAAAAAACTTTTTGGTGATATGACTTCGAATAGTCAAAGGTACTTTAAATTTTGTATGCAGGTAAATCCTTAATAGTATACATGCTAAAAAAATTTTAAGGGTGATAAACAAAAGTGTCACTTTTTTTGTCAGGGGAGGGGAGGGGGAAAACATTCTTTGGACCCCACTCATTAAAATTGCAATTGGAGTATTTGAGCATCACTATTAACGTTATATGTTCATTCAAAATTTCTAGTGTCTATGACTGTTTTAATTCTGAAACAAAGGCATATATATTTTTTTAGAATTTTTCAAATTTAAGTATGATTCTATTCAGAATGTGCCTGCCTACAAAATGCAAGTATTTATGACAATTAGAAGACAAGACACATTATCAAAAATGTTATTTTTCCGTGAGGGGGGGGGGGAGGGAGGGAGGCGAAATCTTTGGAATCCACAAGTTGAAAATTCTGAATTCGGAATATATAATAATCATCATCAATATTTAGGTTCTATCTGTGTTCAAAATTTCTAGTAAATTGTTTTCGATATAACATTTATGCTTCTCGAAACTAGCAACACTTCGCCAAACTAGCAATACTTCGCCAAATCTAGCTTCGATTGGACTTAGTTGAATCCAGTCACTACGATCTCCATAGGAAGCGGAGCTACACCGAGACGCTAGTCTGCGTTCTTCCCTTACACTAGATTAATATTAACACAATTATTCTAATTGGTAAACAAATCATATTAGATGTCCCGGGTTCGAATCCTGGTCCGGACATTTTTCGCCCAGTTGGAAATTTACATCTAATATGATTTGTTTACCAATTAGAATAATTGTGTTAATATTAATCTAGTGTAATTTCGTATCCAGTGATTTCTGGAGTTCCATTACCTGAGATTTATTCTGTTGAGCTGAACCAGGTTTCAGACCAGATGCTGTAATCATCAAGGTTAGCTGGGTGAAGATGTTCGACCGGAATCGTCCGAGATAGCTCAGATGGCAGAGCACTGGCGGCTTCAGCCAGGATGTCCCGGGTTCGAATCCTGGTCCGGACATTTTTCGCCCAGTTGGAAATTTACATCTAATATGTTCTTCCCTTAGTCTTATGTAGCTTTCCCTTTTCGTTCGCATTTGTTATTCGATTTTGGAAATTGTTAAAATTATAAACAGCGAAGAATGTTGAATCTTATAATTTGAACAAAATAAAATAAATCATCGAATTTGCAAAAAAAATGAAATGTTTTCAAAAGGGAATAATTTTTTAAAAAAAGTAGAATTATAGTAATGGCTGTTATTTATCTTAAAATCTTTTGTTAGATAAATCTGAAAAAAATATTTTTATAGCTTCATATTTTATTATTATTATATTTTAATATATTTTTGCAACAGGCTTAAAAAATAAGTAGTTTCGCCAACTCTGCAGTATTTTTATAGATAATAAGATAATATATTTATTCGAAAATACTCATCATTACCTACTTTTTTTCTTTTATGTGTGTGAGGGGGGGGGGGGGGGCGGTTAACTTTATGTAAAATTTTACAGTTAAAGGATTTTTGTAACTTTTGTACTTAAAAAAAATATTTTAAAATATCTTACTGACATTTTATTAAATGGTTTTAAGAAGAAAAATGACTTAATAAAGGAAAAAATTAATTATTGTAATAAGATTTGAAAAGTTAATTTAAAAATTAGTAAGAAGATTTTAAAACCACACTTCGTTTTAATTTCTTACAACATTCTCTTTCATATTTTTAATTCTATGTGTGCGTTATAACTGTAAGGACCAGATTTCCGAATAATTAATTATTTAACCTTTTATGCCCCGACGCTACTTTAACGTACCATTAAAACATGGGTGCAGGTTTTCCGTCCACAGACGGAATTCCGTCTTTTGAAAATTCCGGAGGACGGAAAAAATCCCAGAGGACAAAAAAAAAAAAAAAAAAAAAAAAAAAACGTTTTTAGATTTGCAGGATTTTTGCAAAATGTTTAAGAATAGGACTTAAAATATCTCCACTTCCTTCAAAAGATCTAAAAGTAGATATGAGTGGGATATTTTTCAACTGTGTTTTCGTTTAGTAATCAAAGATTTTTAAAAAAGAAAGAAAAAGACATTAACAGGACACATCTGCAGATATTTGAGGTTAAAAAAAATGTCATTTATAAGAAGATATTTTTAAAATTACAAACATATTTTGTATAAGTGTGCCCACCAGGGCCGAAACTAGCCTTTTTTGCACCCGGGGCAAACATGAATTTTGGCGCCCCCCCCCCTTTCTTTCTCAAAGTATATTTACAAAGAGAATTTTACTAATTTTCTAATGGCCAACTTATTTTAAAATTTAAAATGTGTAATCATAAAATATGTAATACTGAACTACGTAAATTGAATGTGACGTTTGCTGCAGTTATAGTTCGTTCACATAAAAGAATTCGCATGTATTACCGGCTATTTACATATTACCGGCTATTTACAGTGTTTGCTTATACAGTAGAGTTCCGATTATCCGAGTCCCGCTTAACCGAGTTTCCGCTTTAACCGAGTTATTTTCTTCTGATGGGCAAAAAAAATTGTGGCCATTTTTTTTTTCCATTCTGACCAGAAAATCAGAGTTCAAACTTTTTACGACTGTTCTTTCATCTTCACCTAACACTTCATTTATAATGGCTGTTTCATAATAATGAAAACCATCAGTCCGTCAGAAGAAAATGATCGATTCCAAAGGTATAACTTTCACTTGGCGCCCCTTGGCTCTGGCGCCCGGGGTACATGCCCCCTCTGCCCCCCCTAGTTTCGGCCCTGGTGCCCATGCACATTCTTGAGTATTTCGCAATTTTATTTGTCATAGCATGTCAACTTCATAGTTTTTAGCTGTAGCCTGTATGAATTATACTTTTCAAATACTGTTTACATGAATGTGAATGTTTTACATGCATATGCACTTTTTTTAATTCGGGTTCAACTTCATCATAATTGAATTTTACTGCATATAATATTTAGCACCAGTTTTGTATAAGTGTTGCGTCGGCACGTGCGTATGTGCTCATTCAGTGAGGGAAGTTTTCAAAATGTTTCCAGTCTTGGCCAAATTTCAACCTTGCACCCATGCATTAAAATAACTTGATATAGAATATGCATTGATTAGTAGTAGTAGTACATTTTAGAATGAGTTATAGGTACTTTACGTTATCTCATTTCAAAAGCATTATTGGTTGAACAAAATAAAACTGTTTTTAAAAGGGTGATTTTTTTTTTCCATTTGTATCTCTTCAGCATTCTTGACGCTGAAAGTTTGAGGGAGAAAAGTTTCAGTTCGGAATTATTCCTATATTTCTATTGTAAGAGCATTATATTTGTACATTTCCTAATTCTATAAAATACTAAAAAAAAAAAAAAAGATTTAGAAAAAAAAAGATTTGAATGAAGTTATAAATATTGCACAAAATTCCTATAAATACAAATTTAATTAGTTGACTTTAAATGGCAAAATCCTTCTAAAATTTATTAAATGTGTGTGTAAATCTTCTGATGTAGTTTTAAAAATTCACAAAAAATGTTTTAGAAGATGTAATTTTCATGAATTCATAATTTGGGACATAAAGGGTTAAAAAATAAATTAAATGTCATGACATGTTGTAAAAATAATGTACAAAATGACTATTTGCTTAATATTTTTATTTAAAAAATTACTAAGCAAATACTCATCAACAGTCAATTTATGTTAAGGAAAATCCTGTATGTATATATATCAATGCAAAAACCCTTGACGGGTTAAAAGTTTCTGACGCAGCAATTTATCTTATGCTCTAAGAATTTTAAATATGGAACTTAAAAATACTGATATCAAATTTTGAGTGACGTTATGCTATTTCTTAAAAAATATATTTGTATTTATTTCATCATTTTATTTTTGTTTTATTTATAATCGCATGTGCAAAAGTTATGTTCAACATGAAAAGCTGCATAAAATTTTATTCGCTGTTGCTTTATCATTTACATCTCTCATAAATTCAAAATATGAGTTTTAAAAGATAAGATATACAATTTAAGTGACGCCTTGATGTGACTTTAAAAGGTTTGTTTTAAAATTCAATTTAAATTATTTTTGACTTGGTTAAAATATTTTTTTACATCTATACAATACTTTTAATTTTCCAATTCACTGTTAAATATATCACTTTCATTGAATCTATACTATGCATTGAAATGTATTTATTTCAATAAATTGATTTATCTTTTGTGTCACGCTATTCAAAATTGTGAGTAAGATTTATGTAAATGGTTTCTTTGCGTCATTGTGTCCAAACTACATGAAATGTATGAAAAAGGATAGTTTGACGCAAATAAACCATTTACATAAATCTTACTCACAATTTTGAATAGCGTGACACAAAAGATAAATCAATTTATTGAAATAAATACATTTCAATGCATAGTATAGATTCAATGAAAGTGATATATTTAACAGTGAATTGGAAAATTAAAAGTATTGTATAGATGTAAAAAAATATTTTAACCAAGTCAAAAATAATTTAAATTGAATTTTAAAACAAACCTTTTAAAGTCACATCAAGGCGTCACTTAAATTTTATATCATATCTTTTAAAACTCATATTTTGAATTTATGAGAGATGTAAATGATAAAGCAACAGCGAATAAAATTTTATGCAGCTTTTCATGTTGAACATAACTTTTGCACATGCGATTATAAATAAAACAAAAATAAAATGATGAAATAAATACAAATATATTTTTTAAGAAATAGCATAACGTCACTCAAAATTTGATATCAGTATTTTTAAGTTCCATATTTAAAATTCTTAGAGCATAAGATAAATTGCTGCGTCAGAAACTTTTAACCCGTCAAGGGTTTTTGCATTGATATCATTACTTTTTTGAGGTTAGTGATAAAATTATTAAAAAAAAGATACTTATGGAATTTAATGCAGATTTAATTTTTACTATTTTATTACAATTTTCCTTATAGCAGTTTGTATATAAAAACAAGTGGGTAAGTATAATCGCAGATCGCACAGAGGGTTTCATTTGATATTCCTTTAAAAACACTTTACCCTTAAATTAATAAATCCAAAATGTTAATTTATAATTATTAAATCCTTACATAGATGGTGCACCAATAGTTCCAATTTTCATGGGGTAGGGAACGCATTCTTTTAAACAAACCACCTTCCAATTGAAGTCACCAAAAACCAAGTTGAATAAGCCAGACCCCGTTGTGTTGTTTCACAAACAGCAGTCTCATGTCCCCTCCTTCCCCCCTTTTTCAAAATTTTTCAGACCAGTACCTAAGAATGGAACCGAAATAATTTTTTCTCTTCAGAAATTACGATAAAAAAATAGTATGCAGTACTCATAAATTTACTTTAATGCTATATAGGGTGATTATTAAGTTACTTATAACGTTTGGAATCTGTTGCATTGATGTCCGAAAGGTGGTTTCTGAGTTATGGAAGCTGGACCCATAAGGCGCCATAGAGGGGCGAAGCAAACTAGTGTCTATCATAATTATATCTGCCATGTGGACTAATTGCGATATTTAATCAAAATAGTCCCCCCCCCCTCCTCATCCCCGGAAATATAACAAATACAAAATGTGTCTTTATAAACCTATCGTCAAATAGGTTTTTATTTCTTTTTCCCTAAAAAAAAAAAAAAAAAAAAACATGATTTTTATATCTGTAACGTAAATAGCGGACGAAGCCCGTAGTTCCTATCATAATATATATTTTTAATAATTTTATATAGTCTATAATAAAAATCAGACTTAAAATAGTCTAGTTCCATGAGTACTTGTCGTGTCAGTTACATGCTACGATTTTTGGATACCAGTATTTTAGGACGGGAAAATGTGACTTATTTTATCGGAGATATCTCATTAATTGAATAAGGTGAAGCAAACTTTTTGAAAAAAAGGTGGCCAACAAGCATGGCAGTTATCAGCTATGTGACTTTGTGCTAAAGTCCATTAATTTGATCTGCTTTAAAAAGATTACGGAAGATTGAATTATAGTAGAACCTGGATTAACCGAGCTTCGATTAATCGAGGTTTCTGTTAACCGAGCCGATAACAAAGTCTGATTTTTTTTTTCCTTTTGAATGAGCCTTAAAAATAACCACACTCTTTAGCTCACTGTCCGTGCTATACAGGCCCTTCTGCCCCCAAAAGCACTCAACTCCAAAGAAACACTGGACCGTGAGAAGTCAATAGCGAACAATGCTTTGTTTCCAGTGGCTGTGTGAACTTTCGTAAATTTTTCAATTTGCATTTTAAAATTTACTACTGGTAGTTGATTTTCTTTTTAAATTTGTTAAGCTGTGAAACAGAACTTTACATATATTTATTTTTATTATTTAAAAAACGTTCTATATATTTTTTTAAAAGAGATGTTAAATTCGCAAGCACGGCGAGTTTTTACACACAGTTTCTATTAACCGAGATTTCCGATTCCGATTTACTAACAGTCCCAATTAGCTCGGATAATCGAGGCTGCTCTGTATAATTAAAAAATCAATGGCGATCTTACTGTAAACGGGTTTCCCTTTTATTGAGGGATTTCAAGACCGAATCAGCTGATGTTAGTTGCTGTTTCCGTGCTTGATTAAATAAGATTAGTTAAACATTTGAAAATTACCAAATATAAAAGGAACTAAGTCAACAGAGTGTTTGCTTTATGGTATTTTTTAACAACGCTATAAGAAAATTATTTTAAATAAGAGATTTTAAATGTAACGTTTTAAATCTGACATAATTTTCACCAAACTTTCCTTTCTCTTTGTAACATTCAACTGAAAATATTTTTATTATTAGAAAGATAATATTATTATTTGCGCTACCTTAAAATTGGCAACTATAGTTAAAAATATCATCTCGAAATTTGAAATAAATCTCTCATATAAATATATTTTTTAATTTAAACTGTTTTGCAATATTATTATTTGGCCACTTTGGCCAATATGACGTAATTTCCTCCATTTACGACTTTTAACACATATCAATGAATTTATTATTTAAAAATTTTCTTTTTCTTTTAATATTCACGTGTAAATATAATTTTTATGACGTAATTTTCAATGTTTTCCTGCTTTTAATGCGTAATCATTTAATTCTAATTTGAAAATAATTGATTATTTTATAATTTTCTTTCATTTTAAGTAAGCATGTGTAAAAACAATTTTTATGACGTAATGTTTAATATTTTCCTGCTTTTAACACGCTATCATTTAATTCTAATTTAAAAGGATTTTTTTCTGTTTATAATAGTCACGTGTGAATAAATTTTTAATTTAAAGGATATATTATTCTTTGCGCTGTTTTAACAATTGGCAACAATTTAAAATAACCTTTTCTAAAATATGTAAAAAATATCTCTGGAAATTCTGAAAATTTTAATTTAAAATTGAAATAAACCGTCAAAAAATTAGGCAAGTTAAAATTAATAAATGCACTCTGCAAACTTCGAGTTTCTATTGAATGATTAAATTGAATGAAAATGTTTAAATTCCCATGTATATATTTTTTTCCCTATGAGACTTTTTTAATGAGACAATTTTATCCAGATTTAACATTAAATATCTCTTTAAATAATTCTTCGATTTAAAAACTGTCTACTTCAACGTTTTTATCAAACATTTCTCTATAATACTACCCATTTTAATATTTTTGTATGCAGTAATTTTCTTAATATTTGCGAAATAGACCTCTAGTCACAAGAGATTCTTTCAAAGCGGTGAAAAGCGTTAGTTTTTTCTTTTTTTTCCGAATAAGAGACAAAATGTAGTACGCAATGGAGAATTTGCACGTTTTCTAACTTTATCACGAAACAATAGTACATGAAAAAATAAGAAGGATACCCTGCATATGTTTTTTATTTTGAGCTTTTATTACTGATTTATGATTGTTTTAATATCGCACTATTTACCGTATCCCGAAAACTCTCCATAATACTAATACATCTGACGTCACAGTTCATGACAACAAACGACTGTTATTCTTTACGTGTGTCGCTTTTCAACTTGTTCATTTTAAATATTGCTGTTTCTAAAATTATTATGACTGAGAGCACAAAGTCATATTATAAATACAGTGAAACCTCTCTGTGCGACCACCTACATTAAGCGATCACCTCCATTAAGCGACCACCTCCCTGAACGATCAGTTTTTCATTGAACGAAATTTATTCCCATAGGCTCAATACTAATTTTACTTCCGTTCAGAGACCATCCCAGCTGACCTCTCTCCATGAGCGACCAATTTCTTTGAAGAAAAGGAAACAAATTCCGTCTTTTCCTGTCACTTGAAGAAGGTTTTATTAGAAAAATAATTCCGAGGGGCTTTAAACTTCTAAATAAGTTTAGATTTTTTTTTTATTATTATTCCGGTAACTTTTAAGTGCTTAAACCCCTTTATGCCTTTTTAGACAATGAAGTTAACTCTGATGACGAATTAAGAATGACGATCAATAAACTCCCCTACCCTATTCAGTTAGGAAACTCTCAAAGAAATAGATAAATTAATGAAAATATCTTTATTTGTTCCCGTCCAAAAAAAAAAAAAAAAAAAAAATTGTATTTATTTACTGAATTTTGAAAGGACTTGGAAATAAATGTTATGAAAGATAAAACCGTAAAACCAAAGCAATCGTCAATATATTCATTTTTAAACACTGCAGTAATTAACTTATATAATTAACTTTTATTTTGATACTTAAATTTTTATATTTTTTCCTAATGTGAAAAATAAATTCTAGTAACATTATTTCTACTTTTTTTCAACAATTAAAATCTAGATTTAAACATGACCTCCATTATGAGGCCACCTCTTGAAACGATCAATTTTTATTAGAATGAAACATGGTCGCTTTAAGGAGGTTTTACTGTACTGTATTGTACCACTCTGCACTAATGCAACCAGTAACTTCTAGCGAAAAGTTGTTTTTCAGTGTGCCAAAAGACCCTGCCATTAGAAAATCATGGACTAAAGCTATGAAGAGAGATGACAAGAAAAATCCTAATTTATCTAATGCATCATCTCTTTGATCTTGTGAAGATCATTTTTCAGTAACTTTATGTTTGATTTTGTTTAAATATTACTATTTTAGAACATTAATTGATTGGATAAATAGTTACTCAAGAAAAAAAAAAAAGGCATTCATATTTATGATGTACTCATTCGTATTTAAAAACAAACAAAACACTCTGTAGTAGATTTCATACGTATATTGTATCTGTAAAGATTAATAAGCAATAACCCTGTTTTATTGATGATTAAATAGGTAAAACGTAGAAACGTCTAAGATATGACACACACAAATATGTTAGTTTTTATTTAGGAAGTAAATAAAAATTTTATTGCGTAAGTGTACATTTTTATTAAGTTAGGGACTAGGTTTAAAAAATAAAGGATTTATTTCGAAACAATATTTTGTCATGTCTTAATAGATATTATAAAACGTAAAAATATTGAAACTACTCAAAAAAATTTTAATATTAAATTTTTACTTTTCAACATAAAAATACTTTAGGTCCCGCTGCCTATGACACCGTGTAGCAGGCGTGCTTCGACAGTACTGCATAATCTTAAAAAAAAAAAAAAAATCATCTGGAAAAAAAACCGCGAACCACATCCCCGCTGTCTGCGACATCGTATAGCACCACGTGCTGCGCACGCACTGCAAATTCTTGTAAAAAACCTAAAAATTTACAAAAGTGCCCCAGGGGACGAAGTGTGGGGGGGAGGGGCACCGGATGTGCATAATATGAATAAGTTTTCATACACCTTTCTAACGATATGTCACATGAGGCGCGTACTCAAAATTTAGAAAATAGCTCCTCCCCGGATGACCCTTCCCTCCCTCTGCATTTCCCACTCTTTCAAATATCTAATGTTAAAAAATAATATTTATTTGAGTGTTAAATGAAAAATCGCATTTAAAACGCAATAAATAGTTGATCTGAAGGAAAAAAAGAGAAAACGCCCCCCCCCCCCCCCCCACACACACACCACCACCACCAAAAATCAACTCATCTTAAATTTATAAAATCTTTATTATGCGTTAAAACAACGTCAAAGTTTAAAAGCGATCAGTTCTTTATTTTTCCTAATTTTAACAATATCCCGTCAATTTTCTCTATGTGAAAAGACTTTTAATGAGTTTAAAAATCGATTTTTTCATAAACTTAGCGTTCATTTTTTTTCAAATAGACATTTTATAAATCAACGTACAAAATAACATCCAGATGCGAAAGAACCAAATTTGTAAAATCAGTAGTTTAAAAATTTCGAACCTTTATTTCCAAAGCTTAGTAACTCTTTTCTTTCCGTTCCGCTTGCCTGTCGTGAACTGTGACGTCATAGTAAGTCATGCCCCGATTTGAAGCGACGTGATTTTAGCTTACTTTTAGGACTAATTATTTAATAGTATAGATATTTTTTTCGCGTTTTCGAGAACATTTTTGAAAACTGAGGATGTGGAACTATCAGAAAAATATATAAATGATCAAATCCCCCATGTGTGCAAATTCCTCATTGCGTCAAAAGATGGCGACACCAAAATTCTGGTATGCTTATTATGTAAAACTTCATTGTTATTTATAAATAAAATATTTCAACTAAATTATTTATTATAAAATAATTATTACATCACAATAGTTTTTATGCAAGGAAAATAATAATTATAATAATAATAATATTATGGATGTCAGTGATTATATATTGATTGACCGTCATAATAATAAAAAATGATATTATAAAAAGAAGAGCTGAAATGAATTATTTTTTTTAGGATTCTGATCGTGTGATTTATATTCAAATAATAATTATTAATGTATATTTTTTGTAAAGTGATTGAAATTAAATATATTTATAAAATTTATGGTAATATTTTTATTGTTGAAAAATTGCCAAGAAATAATCATCATCAAATTGGCGTCATTATAATTGTAATTTTATTTAACTTCATAGCAATTAAAAAATTACAAAGGAACTGAGAATAATGGTCAACTAACAGACTTAAAAAAAAAAAACTTCACACGCACTAGAGAGTATCGAACTGCCTCTGTTAAGATCAGTAGACGACGGCCCTCAACCACTCAGCCGTGGGAAGACAAAATTTTTCTCCCCAAAAGTGGTTAAAAAGAAAGCATGTGTATGAATACAGTGTCATGCATTTTCGGTGAAATTTCCATAGAATGGCGAAGAAATATAGTCCGATTTTTCATGCGCATTATAAGACGAACAAGAGTCTTGCTGGAAACAAGTAAATTATTATTTGGTTCATCTGAAACATATTTATTTGATTTTTAAAAAATCGCCCGTGTCATTTTCGAGAGAAAAAAAATCGAATTATTTAACGAACGAGAGTTTTCCCAGAAAAAAGAAAAGTGTTATTCACCTCGCCTTAATCACATTTATATTATGTATCAATTTAAAAATAATCGTTAGAACCGTTTTCGAGATTTTCAAATTAGGAACTTCCTCGGTATCGATATTATACCAACGTTTTCACTTTAAAAATGACTATTTAGATCTCAAAATATACTGCACGTAGAAATGTAAAAATTTCAGTATACGATTAGACTGCAGATATAAGACTGTTCTAGAAAATTCAGAACAATAAGACGTATATCTGCTGAGTTATTAAAAGGCGGCTTTTCGCATTTTCTTTGATGTCGAGTTAGCTGTATATATGAGTTCCGCCATCTACGAAATCTATGATACGATACGATACGATTTTAACGATACGATACGATACGATTCTAGGCTTAAGGCTGCGTCACTCGAAATACTACCGTCTTCCATGATATATATATATATATATATATATATATATATATATATAAGGGAAATTTCATTTAATGTCAAAAAGATGCAGTAAATTAAACGGGAAAATTGATATTTTCGTCCTTTATGTAAGTTAAAAAATTTAAACCGAACTCCCCCCACCCCTCCTCCTTCCTACTTAATCCACTAAAAGCAATCGTTAAAAAATATATTATCTCATATCTCCATCAGAAAATCATTTAATAAAAAATTAAAAAAAAAAGCATTGTAAAATACTCAAATCGAATCCCCCAAACTGGAAATGTTGACATAAGCGTGCAAAAAAAGAAAAAAAAAGTAGGATACGATGAGGTTGGTGCTAATCTTAACAAAATATTAAACATTTACGACAATTGGCCTTATTTTAAAAAAGAATAGGTAAACACACAGAAAGGTAAATCATTAATATATAAAACTTAATAAAAAATGAATACTGCAAAAATGAATTTTTTGAGGTGAAAAATAAAAAGAAAATCAGTATTTTGTGGACACAGATTTTTGAATATAGTTATATATAATATTAAGTGCCGAATAACTATATTATATATAAATATAATGCAGAATTGACAAATCTAATTATTTTTACTTTAAATATGTTAATATATATATAATAAAACATTATAATATTAAAATATGAAGCTATAATTACAAAAATAATTTTTGCAGATTTATATAAAAAAGATTTTTAAATAAATTACAGCCATTCTTCTTTTTTATTTATTTCCTTTTAAAATTATGTTATTTATTTTTGAAAAAAATAATTTTTTTTTCTGAGAATTAAATTATAAAATTCAACATTCGGCATTTTTAGGGTTCCGTACTTAAAAAGTAAAAACTGAACCATTATAAGATCACTTCTGTGTCTGTCTGTGGCAGCCATTTTACTCGTAAACTATGGAACGTGGAAAGTTCAAATTCGGGGAAGTAATAAGGAGCATTGACCCACATATTTCCCGATTAATAAACATTCATAAATATATTTAGTAAAAATGTAGAGGTGCTAATTATGGTACTTGAAAAAAAATCTTTTCTTTGTATATCGTGTGGGGTATCGTGTGAAAGCTTTCGTAACGCTGAACTCAAAAATACATTTTTTTAAATTTTAGGTATTACATTTTAAAAGTTATTGTCGAAAATGTAGCGCACAAATATGTTCCCCCCCCCCCTCCCATCTAATTCCGAATCTACTGAAACTAAAATTATGAAAAAATTAGAGGCAGTAGACGTTAATTTAAACCTTGCCGGAAAATTATAGCGATTATCCTAGGTCACATAGCTTTTGAGAAATTCGCATTTTTCTGTTACACACAAATTTCGATTTACGGGCATTCAGAAAAATTGTTGAGCATCTATGGATATACCTATCGTAGCAGAAGTATAAAAGCATTGTTGATAATGAATTTCGAAAAAAATCATCGGTAATTAGCCGAGATATTAACCCTTAAAGATACGGCCAGTTTGGACATACACATTGACAGGGGCGGCGTACTCTATGCCTAGTTGACAACTTTTAATAATATATATGTGTAATGTAATGTGCAGTAACAGTATAAAAGCAATAAATGTCAAATTGTTAGAAACATAGTAATTTCAGGGGTCTCAGGACTCTAAAAATTAAAAGAGACCATTTTTAACATTTAATGTCTTAAAATGTATATGATTTTAAAATACAATTTTAATTGGGATGAAAGATAAAGAATGTTCTTTCCTTTCATGTATTTAAAAAATTGCAAGATGCAGAATTAGTATTTATCAGCAAGATGCAGAATTAGTATATATATAGCTCGAAAATGTTAGACATTTGTCGAACAGAAAATTGGCATAACAGTTTGCAGAATTACAAAATAAATATTGCAACTAGAATGAAAATTTTAGTGCTTACTTATACTTGTAATAATTACACTGAACTTAAATAAATTTGTATTTAAAGCATTTTTATATTTTTAATGCAATGTTGCATTTAGCTAATACAAAATTTTGAAAATTTCAACAGTATAATCACCTAAAAAAATATTTTTTTGAACAGTAAAAAGGAAATTTTAGGTTGAATTTATACAGACTAACATGAAATATATGTTTTAAAAAATTCATGAAAAAATATTCAGAATTTGAGGTATCCTGTGCGTTATGCAAAAAACGACATTTGGAGAAAAATGACTTCAAAGTTTCGGAAACGCCACTCCAGCTATCGAGCGGATATAAGTCTAAAAGTCATAATTTCTGTTATAATGGAATTCGGTTTATAATGGTTCAAGGAAACAATTATATCAAAATGTTCAGAAAAGATAGGAGTTTAACATCTAAAAAAAAATTAAATTTCTAAAATTTTGATGTTTTAAGAGTCCTGCGACACTTAACCCTTTCCGGCGCGGACTAATTCTGTTTATAAACTTATGAAATAATGGACTGACACCAGAATTTATAAATGAATTTATTAGAAAATACGAACTTGCTTATTTTCATGTACATGATAAAAGGAAAATTTTAATTAAATATTTTTGGTGCCATTTGTCTATTTCGAAATCAAAATTAGGTGTCCTTTTTTTTAAGGACACCGCCCCGAAAGGTTTAATTAGAATGAATCACTTAAATACTGTGGGACTCGCGACTAGTTTGCATTGAGTGTATCTCTCAATACTTTAAAATTTAATTAAAAACCTATCTGGAAAAACGTGGCACTGACCAAGGCGGCATTGCAATTTGCGACCTCCTTTCGAAGCCCTCTTAGCACAATGCCAAAGTTAAACTTTGAACAAAGATTTTGTCTTAGCTACACTGTAGAAATAAAGGTTATTACTAGGCTGAATTTAGTTTTTATGAAATGCCAAATGAAGTTTAAATGTGCACTGTTTTTAATGTCAGTATCGAATTAAGTTCATCATAAACAGATTAGGATAATATTAAAAAATGAGTTATACAGAATAGCTATATTTGATATTATTTAGGTTCCATATCTCTTTGAACTCTCATGATATATCCATTTACGCTTTTCTAATATATACTGTTATACCCAATCCTACGTTGTATAGTTTTTTACAAAGTCTTAGTATTCTTTTAGAAACGGATTTTTTAATAATAAAATTGCAACTTCATATATTTATTCTACGAAACCCTCTGTACGCGAGTAATACTCGCACTTGACCGTTTATTTATTTATAATTTTAATGCTCCCATTATCGGATAATAAATGCAAGCGAAAAGGGAACGTTACACAAGGTTGAGGGAAGAACGCAGACTGTTTTCTCCCTTTCTTCCCTGTTGAAACAGAAGTCGAAATTTTTGTAAGTGCTACTCACAGACTTCTAATATAAGTAGACTCCCAATCCCATTGTTCTCTCGGGAAGATTTTGTCTCTAACATGTTTTGCTTTCATCGCCAAAAGGGTGCCGTATTTTGGCGGTAATCCCTTTATTGGCAACTTTCGGATTTCATCCTCTCAATAAAATAAATGTAAACATAGAAGCGAAACTACAAGCTGTCGCGAAAGTTAACTACCGAGTTAACTACTATAGGATTTTAGTTGTGTCAAATCTGCACACTTGCAAGAATAAATTTAACGCTTATAGAAATTTATATTAAATTTGTGCGTAATATAATATTTTTTATTTGATTTAATATTTGTAATTTTTAATTTCTATAGTGAGCAAGACGAATTTGTTTTCTTTAAATAAGGCCATGATACTAGAGTTTTCCGAGTTCCGATTTATTTTGTATCACTCCCCCACCGCACCCCCCAAAAACAGAAAGAAAGAAAGTGATTCTTCTGGTTGCATTTTTTTATTTTTCATGTTATAAAATGGCGTGTATGCATGGCACACTCCTCGTCTAATAAACGTTACTTAAATTTTTTTTATTTTTTATTAGTAATACAAGATATTAAACAAGATAACCCAAAATATTTCAAGATTTCAGTTTGGAAAACTTCAATTTGACATAATTATTTGATGATATAGTTACTTTTTGGTTAGCCGGGCGCCAGTGTTGTATTTACATACATATATATATACACACACATATATATATATTTATATGTGTGTGTGTACATATATATATGTACGGTCGTGGAAAAAAAAAGGAAACACCCCCTACTAACTCTTCAACAAATTATCGTAGACGGGCGTTACTGGTACCGAACGATTTGAAATAAAGTCTACTTTTAAATGACGTATATAAAATTTGCTTAGGGGGTCATCTACATATTAAAACGAACCCAAACCTCATTTTTTTCAATGGCAATACCCAATTTTAACGAGATATTTCAAATCTTCGGTTCAAAATATGCCTAGGCACCAAATTTCAAGTCATTTGAATGATAAGTTTTTGAATTATAAACATTCAAAATTTAGTGCTTCTAATGTTAAATTACATTTTCATATTTTTATTTATACCTTCTGAAATTATGCTCCTAATGTGCTAATTTTTTTGTTTAGAAATAAAACTAATGTGCCCAAACATAAATACGCTGAATTTGCAATTTTTATAATTTTATGATATGAATTATGAATTATGAAATTAATATTCGAAAAATTTATGAATTGCAACCTACAATTTTTTTGATGGATTTAGATTTATTAAGTCCTGCTTTATGATAATCCCAAATTTCACATTTTTCTTCCAAGTAGTTTTCAAATTATGCTTAAAAAACGGCAAAATGATGGTTTAAGGGGCCGTCTATGATTGAAGTGAGTAGATATTTTGAAATTTCATATGCTGCCTTGTTATCGAACAGACTTCATTGACTGCTTAAGGTGCCTTGATCAAGAAGGCGGCTCTCTCGGTTAGCAATCCAGAACCCAACTTCAATTTGGATACAGCCCTTAAAATACGCTCGTTTTAAAATAATTTCTCGGAAACTTATGGTACGAATTGCATAAAAATTTGTTTTTAGGCTATTTGAAGGGTGTAGAGTTCATTTATGCTGCCAGAATTGGGTATTGCCATTGAAAAAAATGAAGTTATGGTTCGTTTTAATATGTAGATAGCCCCCTAAGCAAATTTTATATACATCATTTAAAAGTAGACATTATTTAAAATCGTTCGGTACCAGTAACTTTCTTCTGCGATAATTTGTTGCGGAGTTAGTAGGGGGTGGTTTTTTTTTTTTCCACGACTGTACATATATGTATATATGAATGTAAATATAACACTGGTGCCCGGCTAGTGAAAAGTACCATGAAATATTACAATATTAATGTCAGATATTTTGTCAATGCATCTAATTTTACATTAAAATGACATGAAATTGAACAGTATTTCTCTCTCTTTTTTTTTTTTTTTTTTTTTTTTTTGCAGAGGCAAAGAATTTTTCAGAAAATATATAGTTTGAGAAAATATATTATAGTTGGCAATTTTCGAGAAGTTAGTACGGAAATGCAGATATTATAAATACTTATCAGTTCCTTTGATTTAATAAGTTCTTTAATCAAACTATGTCACTAACAGATAGCTGATCTCACTTTTGTGCTTTGCTGATCCTAAAATTTCTTGGCAATATTTAAATATCAGTAAAATTTTACTAGCTTCTATATGATTACTAAAAATTAAACTTGAAACCATATACTATCTTTATTTAAAAATATATTCAATTCATTTAATGTATCCATGTAAAAAAAAAAAGAGGTCTGCAACATATACATCTTATTCAGATGAGAAGATAGATTCCCATTCCCATTAATTTCCCAGAGATTCCCATTGGCTGCAATGGAAATTTCATTTAACATGGGATTCGCATAGAAACTAACGCCGCCTAGAGTGGGGGGCTGTAGAACATCTGGCATGGTTGCCATAGGACTGCAATAGTTGGCAGTTTATCGCTTTTTTGGCGACGTTTGAAGAAGAGAGAGAGAAAAAAAAAGGTGGGGGAATGTTTGTAAACATTACCATTTACCGCGGCTGACGACTTTATCGGAAGTCGGCAACCGCTTTTTGACTCTTCGAATTAATGTTTTAAAAAACTAAATTCTTTCATTGATGTGTTATGTCGTAACTTGTAAAATTACCATATTAATCATTTATGAATTTTAATTGTTATATATTAACTTATTTCAACGGTGTCTTTACTTAAATTTTGTTGTTTTGTTTACAAAGTAACGATCTTTGTTTTGGGTAAATTAATGTCAGTTAAAAGTAAATAATTAAGTGTTATAATGTATTATTGTTAAAGTATTGGCACAGAATTTTATGAAACTATCGGGATGAATTCACACTGTCCACAAAGCTCATTTTAAATTAAATATTTTGGTATGTTTGTTTGGCTGTGAAGGCAGATTGGTTGGTGGAAGCCATATTTTTATTGATTGGCAATTGATGAGTTGAAGATTGCGCAACTACTCTTCATGAATGTTTAGTCTCTGGAATGTGTATTCTAATTAATTTGTTTATCAATCATCAAATGTGTATTTTGTGATAATATTAATTTTTCAATATTTTGGAATTGATGTTTAAAATATCAACCATGGAGCTACTGGAAACGAGGTTATTTTACTTTGGAACTACTGGTATTTATTTTAATATTTTTGAAGGTTCAAAGTTATTCAAATTAATGGTTTATATTTTTACTTTTCTGTTCTATCAATCTTAATTTTCACATTCTTTCATTTTTTTAACTGTAACTGCAACACCATGAATGACACAGCGTTGGGTACGTTTTCCCGCCTGATGTGACGTCAGAGGAAGGCAACCAGCGTCATCATGTGATCAAATGGTGCGCAGGGATATTCAACAAGTTTGAATTTTATTACAGCAAGTCTTCATAATAAGACTTTTTCTCAAGAATTTCCATGGCTTTTGTAGCTGGCTTATCACATTTTTGATGCAAGTAGTTAATTATATGGAATAATTTTATTGTTCAAGTGTCATTATATATTGCACTAATTACCCTGACCGCATATGTGGCAAAAAAAGGAGTAAAAGGTGTTTGGCGGGAAGCAAGTGATTTTTTCGGCAGTTGGAGAGGCTAGAGGATCTGAGGAGGTGCTTTAAGTAGAAGGTGCCTTGAGGTTGTAGAAGATGGCGTGGGGTCCCGGCTAAGTCTTCTTTTCTTTCTATTTATTCTGCTAACTTTATTGCATGTTTTAATTACGCGAGTTTTATTTTATTTTAATTGACCAATCTAATCGTGGAATGTAATTCTTCCACATATTTTTATCATTACTGCCAGTAGTTCCATAATTACGGATGGGATTTAATTAAGTTAAATAGCAATAAAATGATTAAAATTGATAATTCATCATGTTAATTTAATAATTATCTAGAAAATGTGTCCTTCTATATAAGTAAAATAATTATTGTAGGATGAACTTGAAACTATTCTTGTTTGAATGAAATAATTACTGCAAAGAGCGAATTTCATATGTAATTTAATTGTCATCTAATAAATCTCTGTTTCCCTAATTTTTAGTCATCATTTAACTGCAGTGTGCCTTCTTGTTAACTAGTAAGTTTTCAGATATATCAAGTGAGTTTATTCACATTCGGGTGGAGTCTTTTAGGAATAACTTGGCAGAAATAATTTTATTCTTGAAGTTAGTTAAGGTTGTTTTTGGAGTTGAGATAGGGTTTAAGTAATGTGTTTTTGGAATTTGTTGTTATTAATTTTTGCAAGGAGTTTAGAGAATTCAATAAGTTTGGAGTTTTCATTGTTTCTTGAATTTAATTGTTTCTGCTGAGTACTTGGAATTATTTGAAGTGTATTTGTCCTTTTAAGAAGTCATGTGTAGCACATGATTTGGGTATAATTTTATTAGTCTTTAAGGAGTTATGCGAAGTGCATGGCTCGGGAAGATTTAAATGTAATTAATTAATAGTGATCTCTAGACTAGGATCTAGTTATAGCGGGTTTCTCAATTTTAGAGTTGAATGTTCACAACGCCATTCAACATTAACATTTGTTAATTATTAAATTTAATTGTTTTGATTATTCAATAAGGGAAGTTTTAATTTAAGATTATTAAGAGGGTAGTAATTATATTTTTAATGGGATTGTGTTTTAATGGGATAAGTTAATTGTTTAAGTTATGGTTTCAGGAAGTTAATGAATTTTGTTTCATGTCAGTAAAAGAGTAAATATTTAATTTTTTTTATTTTTGTGTTGTCTTTTATCACAACATTACTCCTTCTTACAATTTTTATTTTCTCAATTTGAATTGTGGGATTGATTTTGTTGTGGTAAGACACAACAGATGATTTTCTTAAAATTATTAACGATTATTTTAAATTTAAAAATAGAAACCTTTTTTTCATTCTTAAAACTGTTCACTTAATACGAATAATCAATAAATTGGTATACAATTTATAATCTAATGATAAAAAAATAAGTAATTTTCGAACTTTTTAAATTGTAATGTACAATATTTTCTTTTACCCTTGAGAGAGGCTGAGGAAAAATATCCTTGTGTAATTTATTTCATTAATATATATATTCTATTCTTTAAAATGTTCATTTCTAACTATTATTAAAATTCTACAGTTTCATAGGATTTTTTTTTCTTTTTCTTTTTTTAATTCTCAATAAATATTTATGGAGAGTTGTCTCACTCTTTTAAATGTTAATTGTTAATTAAGAAACATTTTTTCTTAAATTTTAAAAAAAAAGGTACAAATTTTGTAAGAGGGAAAAATCAAAAGATTTTTTGATTTTAAATTAATATTGCAGATCAATTCTAGTTTTAATCAATGTTGTATTTTTTACTGTCCCTATTACCTTATTTTGAAATTTCTCATCTTGATTTTCAGTCTGAAAAACAAAATAAACTTTTTTATCCTTCAGTGGTGGAATAAGAATTATGGCTGTCACTTTATTTTTAACACATAAATCTCCAAATAGTAATCTTTACCCTATTTCATCACAGAAATTCTACAATTAAATAAGGCAATTATTATTTTGCCAGTATGAAATATCTCTCTTTCTTTTTTTAAACTTTTTTGACCACAAAATTTTAATTTCATAAAAAAATGTTTATTTATGTGAATTATCAATAAATTTATATGCTATTAGAAAGAAAATATTAAAATTATTTAATTTTTTCAAATAAAGTCTTCAATTTGAAATGGAAGATTTTTTTTTCGTCTTTTACTCTTGGGGGGGGGGGGGGATCATCCATTGTATAACTTCATTATATATTTTCAATTCTTTAATATGCTTAATTTTAAAACCATTATTAAAATCAGTTTTTTAAATTCATAAATCTTTGTGCAAACGTCCAAATATTCTTTTTTTTTTCTGCTTGTGTTTTTTAAAAAAACATTCTTGTATAATTTCGTTCATTATCATACCATTTCAATTCTTGAAAAAATTCGCTTCTATAACCATTATTAAAATTATAAAGCTACATATATATATATATTATAAATCTTTATGATAACCATTATTAAAATTATAATATATCTATGTATTTATAAATCTTTATGAAGACTTTAGAATATTTATATTTTTTACTTATATTTCTCAAAATTTGATGATAATTTACTATCCACAGTAATTTGTTTAAAAGTTTGTCTCACTTTTTAAACAACTAATTTAAAAAACAGTTTTTCTTAATAACAAAAAGATATTTTATGAAGAAAACAAATTAATAGTGTATTATAATTTTTTGCTGCAGATAAATCTTTTTATCTCATTTAGGAATATCACATCTTTATTTTCTGTCTGAAAAACAAAATCCTGTTTTTTATCCCTCAAGGAAAAGAATCCGTCAACTTTATGTTAACACAATATCTGAATAATAATCAACTTCATCACAAAAATTCTGAAATTAAATAAGGCAATCATTATTCTGCCGTTAAAAATATTTCTCATTCTTCTTATCTACTCTTTTACACCACAAAATTTTCATTTCATAAAAGATGTTTCTTGTGAATTATCAACATTTGTATGAAATTTAAAAAAATCTAATAAACAAAAAAGATAAGTAATTTTCAAAATCACAAAATTGCAAATAAAGGGTTTTTTTTTTCCTCTTGGGAGAGAGAAAAAAAAAACATGCATTATATAATTTCTTTATGTATTTTCAATTTCTTTTAAATATTCACTTCTCTAACCATTATTAAATGTATAGTTTTTTCCGTTGATGTTGCCTTTCATTAATATATCTTTATGGAGACTTGCCAATATTCATATTTATGTTTCTTAAAATTTCCTAAAAATCATGCATGTATAATTTCAGATCTTTCAAATTTTTACTCTTAAGTATAATCAATATTAAAAATGCAAAGTTACATAAGTTTACTTTATTATTATGTTATTAAATATTTATGCAGACTTTCAAATTACTCATATTTCTTAAAATTTATTGGTACTTAACTATCTAGAGTAATTTATTTAAAAGTTTGTCTCTCTTTTTATACAGCTTATTTAAAAGAAAAAAAATCATAAATGACAAAAAGGCAACTAATCATTTTATAAAAAATATTACAAATTATTGTTGCAAATATCAATCCTTTTACATTATTTAGAAATTTTTCATCCTGATTTTCTTTCTGAAAAACAAAATCATATTTTTTATCTCTCAGTAGTGAATAAGTATTATGGATGCCTAGTTTTCAGTTAAAGCCATTTACAAATAAAATAGTAATCATGGCTTTATTTAATCGAAAATATTATTATTTGTAAATAATGGTAACAAAAAGAACTTAAAAATTGGCAGCTATGCTTAACTACAGAGAAATAAAAAACAATCATACAAACAATTACAGAGATATACAAGCAAATAAACACTATTTTACGTTTTGCTGCTCAATTTATTGTATAAAAGAACATCTAATTTACATTACAAAAAATTAAATCTTTTCCAAAAATAAAATCCTCAACAAAGAAGCTTAAATTATAAGATTGGTGGAAATCTTTAAATCCAGCTCCCATCTGCGTTAAACACATCCTGAAAATCTGAACATCGAGATCTTTTTGATATTTCATAAAACCTGTCACATAAAAAATAATATTTAGAATGCATGTGATAAATAAATAAGAAATTTTGCGATTTATTTGTACTTTTGACTGCAAAGAAAAAACAAACAAAACAAAACAAAAAAACCCAAAGAATTTATATTTTAAATCAAGCGATTGGCGCAGTTTTTTTTCTTTCTTGGAAACTATTTTGAGAAAGATAAATGTTATTTTTGTAAAATTAATTGTTTTTGTGAAAAAAAAAATCCTATAATCAATAAAGAAATCCAGTTATTCAAATTCAAATTAAACATTTATTATTAATAATATTAAACTGGTGAACTTGCTTTGTTTAAAAATTAATAAAGAGTATGATTTTATGAAATAGAATTTTGTGAAAGGGTTTATTTTATTAAAAGAAATTTCGTGAAGGAGCCTGCTTTATTAAAAAAAAAAATTGGGAAGAGACCTGTTTTATTAAATGGATTTTTGTAAAGGGGGTCCTAAATAAACCCCAAATTTTGCCTCTATCAAATGCTGAAAAATTTCAAAACTTATAAAATACAGGTAGAAATTTACCACTGTAATAATTCCCGTTCTGTTCCAAGGCTGTAAATATCTTGACATACCCCCCCCCCCCCCCCACACACACACACACAGTCAACCGGAGTGACTTTGTCTCCCTCTTTGCCTTTTTTTTTGTCTTTAAAGATCCAAAAATTATTGAAATTTTCATTTCAATAATTTTTTAATCTGTTTTTTAGTTTCAATATATCATTTGTAAATTTTAAAATTACATTTAGTATTTTTAAGGAATAGTTTAAAAAATACAGTATTTTAAAAATGGGACATAAGCCACCCCTGACTTGGGATGCCTTTGTCTCATAAATAAAAAAATAAAAAGCCGTAAAAACTTGGAAGATAATACAAACCCACTATTGTGATAGAATAATAAAACACACCATTTCGAGATGAAAGAAAAAAAAAACACATTGTATGAAAATAAAATTTTATTCAAAAATGAGTTATGCAATACATGTAAAAACAATTAACCAAGTAAGATTAATATTTTTTAATATAAATTAAAAATTTAGATAATTTCAATTATTTCAGGTACTAAAAAATCGTTTATTTTAGAAGTTTTTTTTCTTTTTTAGTGGTGGTGGGGAGGATAATTTTTTTAGGACTTTATAGCTTATTCTTTAAAGTAATAATAATAATTGAATATTTTTCATAAGCTTTTTTTGACTAAATATATGTTGTACAACAACATCAACAATTTCTGGAGCATTTCATCAATATATCTATATATTTAAAACGTTAAGAAGCGTTTTCTTTCGACAGTTCAGGAGACCAAACTACTGTATCAAATTACATCATTCTTTTTTAAAATGAAAGATTTTTGTTCACAGATTTGTTATCATACATTCGTTTGTACAAAAATTTTATTAACTGTAATTTTCAATTAAAATTTTACTTCTGTGCATGCGTAGTACATAACTGTGCCTTTAAGCGACATGTTGCATACGCGCATAGATATTAGACCTTCAAAATTTGAACGCCAAACAACTTTATGGTACCATAGATGCATTGCAGTACTTTTCTGTTTTACTGACACCATTTTTGCCAAACGTAGTACTAATAATTTGCACCAAATGAAACATATGAAAAAAAAATTGAAGCTGTTGTGAAAGTGATCATTTAAAAAATTCTAGGCTTTCACAAACTCTTTTTTTAAATCAATACACAAGTAGGTTTAAAATAAAATGAATAGATAAATATTATATCATAAAAGTAAACTCAATTTAAACTGCATGTGTGAAATTGTAATTGTCTCTAAACATTGCGGTAAACATTTCAATACTTTTTAAATAAAGATGCCACATTGTCACAAACTTTACGAGATAGTGTGGGAAATGAGTTATAAGTGCTATGCTATCTTTCATTATTTAAAATTGTGTTATATACGCATATATATATATATATATATATATATATATAATGATGCTTGAAGCAAAAATAAAGTAAATTTTTAGATTTATTTAATATTGACCGAGTACATTGTAAAAATTCCATTAAATACCGAGTATTGAGTACATCTGTAATTCAGATTCACAAAAAGTATAAATAAAAGCACCATAAAGTAACTATTAGAAAAATTTAAATAAACTATTTATGAGATAAAATTTAATTTTTCCGAAGGGGAAATAAACCCCATTGTGAAAAATAAAAAATAAAAACATTTGAGCATTCCTCTCTGTGATAAGGTATGTGATGGTGGTGCTGTGTGTGTGTGTGGGCGGGGGGGGGGGGGGGAGGGATTACTGTACTTTTCTATTAAACAAACTTCATTGTCATAAAGCAAAGTATTTTTTTGTGTGTGGATTTTTCACCGCCCCCCCCCCCCATCCCCAAAATTTTTTTAGAGCTACAAAGTTCAGTTCTAATTCTTATTGCTACTTACACACTGCTTTGTTAAGTTACTCACAAAAGTTCAGTTACATACTTTAGCAACAATCTCAGAGATAACCTACAGCACATCATTTAAGTAAAATTCATATAATCCAACAATAATTAAAAAATAAAAACAATGGCAAGTCATTTTCAAATATTTTTAGTTATTATAATTTAATAAATCATACAAATCATTTTAAAGGACTTTTATATATAATTTAAAAATAGAAAGATGGAAAAAAGTACAATTAATAATAAAAATAAATTAAATTAATAAAAATAGCGGAATGATAAGCAAAAGTACAATATTTAAAAAATGAAGTTTCAACTTTGCATTCCAAGTTAAAATAAACAACCTCAATGGTTCAAGTTTCACATATAACCTGGATGAATGTTAAAACTATACCTCTTTTATAACAAATTTTGTTGCTATGCACTAAATGTGCCAAACACTGCTATATATTTCAAAGTTTATTTGTATTGACGTTATTAAAGAAAAAAAAGCATATTTAGAGATCCTTAATCATTCGTAAATGAAATGATAGTTACATTAAATAAAAGTTTCATTTTTCTGCTAGTCAACTTTTGTCGTTTGCTACAAAAATTTGATTAATTTTTAAAAACCTGTACTTAAAATAAATGGTCCAGTGCGAGTATTGCTCGCGCTCGGAGGGTTCCGTACAATAAATATATGAATTATTAACTGCATTATTAAAAATATTGTTCCTAAAAGAATAATAAGATTTCATAAAAAATATACAATATAGGGTTGGGTGTAGACTATAGTTGTATATACTAGAAAATTGGTTGTGCTTATATAACGTTATCACTTTAGGGGGGAGGGGGTTCTGGCACTTGTTTTTGTAAGATATCTCTGAGGGAGGGGGATTTGTTTTTGATATCGTTACCATTTTTGATCCAACAAAACTTTTCTTTTTGCAGAAACTTTTTCTTTACATCCAAATAATCTATTACCTTTATTATTATTTTTTATATGTTTTTATAAAAATGCACAGCTATTATTAAAGGCATTAAATGTTTATAAAATCATTTCATTCTAAAATTTGTTATACGCCAACGTTTGGTATGACTGTTCTTCTGCCATATGCGCATATAATTCGTTGTTACAGAAATCAGGAGTATAACATGTAGGAAATTATACTTGCGTTTACCAGTAAAGAAAGTCAAAGAATATTGTCCACTGTTATATTGACAGGCTGCCCCAGGCGACTATTTTTCTATTTTGTTCGCACCTCTGTTTTAAAAAAAAACAACAGAAACAAATTTTTTATTGTGTATTTCACTTGGAAATGTTCTCGAACAGTATGTCAGTAATTTTTGTTTTGAGAAAGTGGTGTGAGGTAGAATTAAAACATTAGCCACCTGTGGCAGCCTTGTATTGATAAGTTCTGCTTTTACCTCCCCGGCAAGAAGACAATATTAATTTTGAATACATTATGTAAAAATTATGCTACTATTAAGTACTTTTAAATAGTAACTAACTTTTTTAGATGTTATTTGATATAAATTTATTTCATATATTGATATTTTATTGACTTTTTGAATCCCTAAAGTATCCAACTAATGAATGTATAATCGTATATGTATTTCACTGTAAGCATTTAAAAAAGAAAGAAAAATAATCTAAAAATAAAATAATTTTTAGACTTTGATAACGATATCAGCAACTAATAAATGTATAATCATGTGTATATCTCTGTAAGTGTATAAAAAGAAAGAAAAAAGTCTAAAAATAATATAATTTTTATATATAGAGAGATATTATAGAGAGAATAAATCACTCTAGATAGTTAAGTACAAGTAAATTTTAAGAAATATAAATAGTTATTTTAAAGCCTCCATAAATATTTAATAACATAATATTAAAGTAAACTTATATAACTTTGCATTTATAATAATGGTTGTACTTAATTGTACAAGCATGATTTTTAAGAAACATATATATGAATATTGCCAAGTCTTCAACAATTGCCAAAGTTATAATAATAAAGGCAACATCAACGAAAAAAACTATGCTTTTAATAATGGTTAGAGAAGTGAATATTTAAAATATATATATATATATAACGAAATTATATAATGCATTTTTTTTTTCTCTCCCAAGAGTAAAAGAAAAGCTTTTTCATTAAAATTTTTCGACTTTGAAAATTACTTTTTTTATTTTTTTTTGTTTATTAGATTATTTTTTTTATTTGCATACAAATTTGTTGATAATTCACAAGAAAAATCTTTTATGAAATAAAATTTTGTGGTGCAAAAGGGTAGATAAGAAGAATGAGAAATATTTTAAAGGCAGAATAAAGATTGCCTTATTTAATTCCAAAATTTTTGTGATGAAGATTATTATTCAGAGATTTTGTTAACATTTTGATCGTTAAGATTTTGTAAAGTTGACGGACATGATTCTATTCCTTGAGGGATAAAAAACAGGATTTTGTTTTTCAGACAGAAACAAAAAAGATGTGATATTCCTAAATGAGTTAAAGGGATTTATCTGCAGCAATAACTTGTAATATTAACATGTTTTCTTCTGAAAATATCTTTTTGTTATTTAAGAAAAACTATTTTTTAAATTAGTTGTTTAAAAAGTGAAACTTTGTAATAAATTACTGTGAATAGTAAACTATCAGCAATTTTTGAGAAATATAAGTAAAACATATAAATATTCTAAAGTCTTTATAAAGATTTATAATATATATATATATATATATATATATAATAAAGATGAAATCACAAATATATGAACAAATGGTAAAATTCTAATAGATGGACAATATATACAAAATATACATATACATATATATAGCTTTATAATTTTAATAATGGTTATAGAATTGAATTTTTTCAAGAATTGAAATGGTGTGATAATGAAAGAAATTATGCAAGGATGATTTTTTGTCAAATTTTAAGAAACACAAGAAATATGATTATTGGGAAGTCTGCACAAAGATTTATGAATAAAAAAAAAACTAATTTTAATAATGGTTATACAATTGAGCATATTAAAGAGACAAAGGATACCCCCCCCCCCCCTGTTACGTGCCAGAATCTTTGAAACAAAAAAACTCTTATAATATCCCAGACTCTTAATGACTTTTATTTTAATTCATTTTCTGTTACTTTCTTTTCAGGGTTCTCACAAGTACGTGTTTGTGCCCAACCCAGAATATCTGCGGTTGATTTTGGACTTTGCCAAATGTATCTGTATCGTTTTTTCGCGCATTTTTCTCTGTCTGTCATGTTTCTTACGGAAGGGAAGAAGTGTTTTTTTCCCTCTCCCTCCATTCTCTGTTATTAATTACATTTAACCTAGGAATTTCATTAAATCTTTTAAAGGAAAGGAAATCTGCTTTTGTGGCTCAAGCGTGCACACTATCTATTCGAAAAGAAAATTATTATGCAACACACAGTCAACATTCTATTTATAAAACTTTAGGTATTTTCTTGTGACATATGCAGACGTTTTCAATGAAGAAGTTGAACCAAGGATCGGGGTGGACCCTGCGACATTTTGAGGTAAGCCAAATTCCTTATCTCTTTTTTTTCTAACTTTGGAAAAAATGATATATTAGAATATACAATATTCAAGAGGTCTTTCCTTAATAATAGATTATGTGACGTGATTTGTCGCATTGCTACAGAGGAAAATTGGAAAATTATTGCTACTTTATTGTTTACGAATAGTATCTGAAAATTTTTGAAATATAGAATTTGATATCATATGAAGCTTTAGAAAAAATGTTTTATAATAAGTATTTTTTGCTATGCCTAAAAAAGCATAAGCAACTCAACGATACTATTGAAACATTATTATTTAAAACCTATTTACTCATATAATTTGAATATTGACATAATATTTATATATATATAAGATCGTAATCTATATATGAAAAATGAGTATCTTAAAGGATACTGTGATAGAAAAACTGAACGCAAGCAATTATAATGTTTGGAAGTTCAGATTAGAAATGCATTTACAGAAGGAGGACCTCTATAGTGCTATCAGTCAGGATCCGCCCGATCCAATGACAGATGATTTTAGAAACAAAAATAGGAAAGCGCGTACCATTATAAATTTGTTAATCGATGACGATCAGATTATTAATGTGAAGAATTTAGAAAGCGCGCGAGAGTGTTGGCTTGCTTTAAAGGAAGTTCATGAACATTCTAATCTAAGTAGTAAACTATTTCTTCTAAGAAAACTTTATTTCACAAAATTAAACGAAGGTGGTAATATGGTTGATCACCTTACCAAAATTTATGAAACGCACGATAAGCTAGCCGCTATCGGCGAAAACGTAAGTGATCAACACCTTGCTGCTTTAATGCTCTGCTCTCTCCCTTCCAGTTAGGACGGTCTGATTACCGCTTTGGAGGCGAGGGATGAGCGTGACCTTAGTGCTAGATTTATTCGCACAAAATTGATAGACGAATACTCAAAAAAGAGTTGAAAATAACCGCGAAAGTGAGAACAGTCACTCCGCATTAAAGGAGGTGAAATTCCATAAAAAACAAACAAAATAAATTCTGCCGGTACTGCAAAAAGAACTGTCACAATATTGATGATTGTTGGACCTTGAAAAATAAAAATAAAAATAATCCTAAGCAGTTTCAACACCCTAATCGTTTTCCCAACCAGTCACAAAAATCGGGTATATGCTCTCAAGACAGCGCATATGCGAATACTAACAAAAATAGGAATTTTGAAAAAGAAACATCTAATGATAGAAATGTTACATTTTTTGTTGGGGATAATGTAAAAGATCTCTGGGTGGTTGATTCAGGGTCTTCAACTCATATTTGTAATAACAAAAACAAGTTTAATGATTTTCATAACAGTGCTTCTAGCGTAACAATCGCAAACGGTCAAGAGCTTTGCTCTGAGTGTTACGGGACTATAAAATTAAATACATTAATGTCGGATAATGCACACAGAACGATAACACTAAAGAATGTATTGTATGTACCCGAAATTGAAAAAAAATTAATTTCTATAAAAAGGGCTACTGAAAATGGTTGTAAAGCCATATTTGAAAAACAATCTTGCAAGATAACTCACGAAGGTGTTACGTACCTCGAGGGCTATGTAAACAATAATTTATATGAATGTAAAATAGAACAAAATATGTCTCACAATGTAAATATTATAAATGATTGCGAAAATAAAAATTGTCTACACAAGTGGCATAGGAGATTAGGCCACAGAAACGTTAATCATATTAAGGAATTAGTAAATAATGATATGGCGTTAGGAATTAAAATTGACAAATGTAAACACGGTGATACATGCGAAACATGCATAATTTCTAAACTCACTAGTGATCCATACCCCAAAGCCGCTAGTTTTCGAGCTACAAAGCCCACAGAATTAGTGCACTCCGATTTATGTGGGCCTATGCAAACAGCGACGGTTGGCGGAAAATAATATTTTTTTGACTTTTGTAGATGATTTTAGCCGGTTTACCATAACGTACTTACTGAGAACCAAAGATGAAGTTTTCCCTAAATTTAAAGACTATGTTGCAATGACCGCGAATAAATTTGGCAGGAAGGTGCGTGCTATCCATACCGACAACGGAGGGGAATACACAGGGAAGGAAATTGAAAATTATCTAAAAAATGAGGGAATTAACCATCAACTTACTGTTCCGTATTCCGCGCCTCAAAATGGGGTTGCGGAGCGTAAGAACCGTACCTTGATGGAGATGGCTCGCTGCCTACTTAAAGACAGTGGTTTACCTAACTCATTCTGAGGCGAAGCCGTCTGCACCGCAACTTACATACAAAATCGCCTCCCGACTTCATCCAACGACTGCACTCCCTACGAAAAATTGACTGGTCGCAAACCAGATCTTTCAAATATTAAAACCTTCGGTTGTCGCGCCTTTGCTTATGTGGAAAAGACTCATAGAAGAAAATTGGATAATACAGCCATAGAGGGGATATTCGTAGGTTACGACAATAGGAGTAAGGGCTACAGAGTTTGTACGGACGGTAAGAAAATCGTAATAAGTAGAACCGTAAAATTTCTGGAGACTAAAAGTGAAAACATAACTGAGGATAGCATATCAAATAAAACCAATGAAATACCGAATTCTGAAAATCCGGTTTCGAAATTACAATTAATCGAGGATAATATTGACAGCGCCGAAGATACAACGCAAAATCAAAATGCAAATTCGGATACAACGCAGAACGTCCCGCGTAGATCAAACAGACCGAACAGGGGAGTTCCTCCCGCATAGGTTTGCGTTCTTAACAAATAACGTTAAAGTAGAAGATCCGAAAAGTTGGGACGATATAAAAAATATGCAAAACCCGATTGAAAAGAAAAGTGGATCGAAGCGACTTTAGAAGAAATGAATTCTCTTCGCGAAAATGATACATATAAATTAGTCGAAGTCCCACCAGAAACGAAAGTGATCGGTTGCAAGTGGGCGTTTAAATCTAAATACAATAGCTAGGGTTTGCTGGAAAAGTTTAAGGCTAGGCTGGTCGCAAAGGGTTTTTCCCAAAAATATGGGGTAGATTATGATGAGACCTTTGCACCAGTCGCGTCTCATGCGACAATTGGAAGTTTTTTTAGCAATGGCATTATATAAGGATCTGAACTTAAGACATGTAGATATTAAGACCGCTTTCCTTCACGGGGAATTGCAAGAAAATGTGTATATGCATCAGTCTGAAGGCTATGCAGTTCCGGGAGAGGAGCATAAGGTATGCAGACTCAAAAAGGCCATTTATGATTTGAAGCAGGCCGCCAGAGCGTGGAACCTGACATTACATAAATCATTATCTAAATTAGGTTTTCACCAAAGTAGGATCGATAAATGTTTATATAAACAAACAACCAATAACACAGCGACTTACGTAATCGTTTATGTAGATGATCTCCTCATAGCCGGGGAAGATGAGAACATTAATAAACTTGTATACGAATTAAACAAAGAATACCCTGTAACTGACTTAGGTGAAGCAAAATATTATCTAGGGATAAATATAAATAGGCCTGACAAAAATACCATGACGCTTGATCAAATTAATAAAATTAATGATTTGATAATCAAATTCGGCTTAGAAAACTCGAAACCAACTAATATACCAATGGAACCAGGGTACGTTAAATTAGCGGATAATGAAAATCTCCTTCCGAATAATACGAATTACACAAGATTAATTTTAACACAATTATTCTAATTGGTAAACAAATCATATTTGATGTGAATTTCCAACTGGGCGAAAAATGTCCGGACCAGGATTCGAACCCGGGACCTCCTGGCTGAAGCCGCCAGTGCTCTGCCATCTGAGCTATCCCGGACGATTCTGGTCGAGCTTTTTCACCCAGCTAACCTTGAAGATTACAGCATCTGGTCTGAAACCTGGTTCAGCTCAACAGAATAAATCTCAGGTAAAGGAACTCCAGAAATCGCTGGAAACGAAATCACACAAGATTAATTTTAACACAATTATTCTAATTGGTAAACAAATCATATTAGATGTGAATTTCCAACTGGGCGAAAAATGTCCGGACCAGGATTCGAACCCGGGACCTCCTGGCTGAAGCCGCCAGTGCTCTGCCATCTGAGCTATCCCGGACGATTCTGGTCGAACTTTTTCACCCAGCTAACCTTGAAGATTACAGCATCTGGTCTGATCAAATCATACTGATTTGAAATATGATTTGTTTACCAATTAGAATAATTGTGTTAAAATTAATCTTGTGTGATTTCGTTTCCAGCGATTTCTGGAGTTCCTTTACCTGAGATTTATTCTGTTGAGCTGAACCAGGTTTCAGACCAGATGCTGTAATCTTCAAGGTTAGCTGGGTGAAAAAGCTCGACTAGAATCGTCCGGGATAGCTCAGATGGCAGAGCACTGGCGGCTTCAGCCAGGAGGTCCCGGGTTCGAATCCTGGTCCGGACATTTTTCGCCCAGTTGGAAATTCACATCTAATATGATTTGTTTACCAATTAGAATAATTGTGTTAAAATTAATCTTGTGTGATTTCGTTTCCAGCGATTTCTGGAGTTCCTTTACCTGAGATTTATTCTGTTGAGCTGAACCAGGTTTCAGACCAGATGCTGTAATCTTCAAGGTTAGCTGGGTGAAAAAGCTCGACTAGAATCGTCCGGGATAGCTCAGATGGCAGAGCACTGGCGGCTTCAGCCAGGAGGTCCCGGGTTCGAATCCTGGTCCGGACATTTTTCGCCCAGTTGGAAATTCACATCTAATATGATTTGTTTACCAATTAGAATAATTGTGTTAAAATTAATCTTGTGTGATTTCGTTTCCAGCGATTTCTGGAGTTCCTTTACCTGAGATTTATTCTGTTGAGCTGAACCAGGTTTCAGACCAGATGCTGTAATCTTCAAGGTTAGCTGGGTGAAAAAGTTCGACCAGAATCGTCCGGGATAGCTCAGATGGCAGAGCACTGGCGGCTTCAGCCAGGAGGTCCCGGGTTCGAATCCTGGTCCGGACATTTTTCGCCCAGTTGGAAATTCACATCTAATATGATTTGTTTACCAATTAGAATAATTGTGTTAAAATTAATCTTGTGTGATTTCGTTTCCAGCGATTTCTGGAGTTCCTTTACCTGAGATTTATTCTGTTGAGCTGAACCAGGTTTCAGACCAGATGCTGTAATCTTCAAGGTTAGCTGGGTGAAAAAGCTCGACTAGAATCGTCCGGGATAGCTCAGATGGCAGAGCACTGGCGGCTTCAGCCAGGAGGTCCCGGGTTCGAATCCTGGTCCGGACATTTTTCGCCCAGTTGGAAATTCACATCTAATATGATTTGTTTACCAATTAGAATAATTGTGTTAAAATTAATCTTGTGTGATTTCGTTTCCAGCGATTTCTGGAGTTCCTTTACCTGAGATTTATTCTGTTGAGCTGAACCAGGTTTCAGACCAGATGCTGTAATCTTCAAGGTTAGCTGGGTGAAAAAGTTCGACCAGAATCGTCCGGGATAGCTCAGATGGCAGAGCACTGGCGGCTTCAGCCAGGAGGTCCCGGGTTCGAATCCTGGTCCGGACATTTTTCGCCCAGTTGGAAATTTTCATCTAATACGAATTACAGACAAGCCGTAGGAGCTCTACTATACATCGCGACTGTATTTAGGCCAGATATTAGTGCCGCTGTAAATATTTTAAGTCGCAGAAACGAGCGTCCAAGGGCTAAGGATTGGGAAGCTGTTAAGCGAACAATCAGATATCTTAAAACTACAATTGACTTAAAATTAACATACACTAATTTAGAGAAACCTGTCCTGAGGGCATATTCTGATTCAGACTGGGCAAATAATCCTACTGACAGAAAGTCAGTGTCAGGAATCCTACTTATGATTGGAAATAACTCACTTCTGTGGACATAAAAAAAGCAGGCTTGCATTGCCATTGCTCGGCTATCCTATGCAAAAGAAAATCATTTAAAAATGTCGAAATGCAAACGAGAATTAGAAAAATCACTCCCCATAGGATTAGCTCGTGAGTGTCTTCGCTGGCAGGGAAAGGAGCCTTAAAGAAAACTTTCTTATAATTGCCGAAACTTTTGCAAAATCTAGGGGAAAAGAGAATTTTTGTTCGTGTTCTGCGTTTTTCTGGCAAAGAGCGAGAGAGAGTTAAATGTGACGTGATTGATGAATGAACATAAAAGATGGGTGTAACATAGCTGCCAACTTGTACGGATTTTTACTACCACTAAAATTTAAAATAAATTTCAGCCTTATTTAATTATAAACATACACGGCTATTCGGCGATTGAATTAGGCAATTTTTTCTATTAAGTTTTAGTGGTAGCAAAAATCCGTACAAGTTGGCAGCTATGGTGTAAGAAGGCAAGGGAAATGTCTTGTGGCAATCTTTTGACTAAGAGGGGAGGGAAACCACACACTTATTTATAATTTTCTTGCAAAAAAATAAAAAAAAATCATTACATTCAAAGAACAGTCACATTTTTTTTTCAAATATCTTCATTTGCGTCTATAATATATACGTCCAAATTGCTCTATCGGTATCTTCATAAATATTTACAAATATATGTGTAAAAATGGATAAATAGAAAAAAGGCAAATTTTGGGGCGGAGCTATATGAAACATCAAAATTGAACAAGGATGAAAGTCCGCCCTGAATATTGCTTTTCTTTGACTGTATTCTACAAAGGTATTTGTTTCAAGGTAATTTTTTTACGACGTTATACAATTTCAAATCATCTATATTTATGGAATGTTATTCAGGTGTGTAGACAATATAATACTATAATAGGATCAGACACATTATTATCTTTAGGCAGACACATTATTATATTTCGACAAGTTTTTTTTTTTTTTTTTTTTTTTCTTAATCAGTTTTCGATACAGCTCAATTCAAGGAGTAATGGTGAAAATTTCCGAAAGAAGAAACGAGATTTGGGGGGCCCAATCCATTTCAAGCGGCCCAGAAAATATTTCATTGGTTGTTTGACCATTTTTAAAAAATCTGATATTGCCCTTGCCATATCTCAGCTTGTAGTCAAATCTACATCTTGAAATTTTTTGTAGGTATCACTACCATAAAATACTATCAGAAACCAGAATTTCAGATTCTTATATTGTGCCCCACCAGAGATATCAAAGCCTTAAAAGTGTAATTTTTGAAATTTATAAAAATATTTGAATGTTATTAAAGAAAAGAAATTAAGTCCCTAATCTGGAACTTGTCGTGTGAGTACAAGTACTTCCGGCCTAGTTGTAAAAAAAAAAAAAAAAAAAAAATTATGTCATGTTGAAAGTGTTCCTTGCTAGAAAAACTTCCTCTGGTAAACGGACAGATTTTGGAAAAAATCTTAAACTTTATGCTGAAATTTCCCCAATAAGGATTTATTTTAAAAAACTGCTATTTTACTAAACTTTTAGCCCATTTTATTCTGAGCAGATTGCTTTAAAGACCACGTGAATTGGAGAAATAAACGATGAGATATTTACAATTCCGTAAACCCTTCAATGTGAGAAAATTGCTGTACACGGTGAAACAAAGATGGCCGCCATGCACAAACAAAAAATAATAAAAGTAAAATAATAGTCATTTTTAACTTCTATCATATTAGGATTATAGTACAAAAAAAAAAAAAAAATCAATTTTTTTTAAATGGTCAATGAACCAGGGCAAGACCACTTGAAATGGTTTGACCCTTGGAACACAGATACTTTAGGTCGAAGCGAATTTTCGACAGAATTTTCCTCGAAACTCTGTTTTCGGGCCGAAAACGAAAACGAAACCAAACTTTCGTTCGACCTCTAGTTTACATGATCTTTGAAAAAAAAAAAAAAAAAATCTATATCCATCTGCACTTTTCAAATTGCTTGATAATTAAATATATATTTATAAGTACTATCTTATTTATTAAATATTATATTTTTTAAATTCATAAAACTGTTTTGCTATTTTTTTTTTCTCAAATGAATTTCCAGATTTAGAAAATTAAAAAAAAAAAAAAAATCATTACATTCAAAGAGAAATTACCACTTTTTTTCTTCAAATGTTCTACATGTGCGTACATAATATACATGTCGAGATTGTTCTATCGGTAGCTTCATAAATATTTACAAATACATTTTGTAAAAACGGATAAAAAGTAAAGAGGCAAATTTTGGGGCGGAGTTATATGAAACATCACGGCAGCCATGAAAGTTCAGATACATTCGGTATTGCCTACAAGAACAATGGGGGCAACACGCAATGATTAGTATGCCCTTACCTACTGGAAATTTTGCTTTCGCCTGAAGAAATCGTCAGTCGAAGCGTATGCTATAGGAGACTTATGGAGAGTCTTTTCTTCCCTGTAGTACAGTTAGAATATGGTTTGAGATGTTTAAGGACGAGAAAGCCAATCATCTTCAAAGGAAGATGGACCCGGAGTTCCTCTAACTGGGCTTACAGATGTCAGCATTAATACCGCCACTATTATTGTCAGAGAAGATTGTTAGATATGGGAACTGATAAAAATATTGAGGTAGTATAAACATTTAATGTAACCAACTAAACATCTAAATACGTTTTCATTACTGTGCATATTTAGTTTCGGAAATGTAAAATTTATATATATCTTCTGTATGGCACAAACTAAACTTGCGACTTGAGTGCTCACTTTTTGGGGTCCCAACTGGTACATAAATAAATTTACTATCCGTACTGGAGCATGAGGTAAGCAATTTTTTTTTTTTTTTTGAACTCGGAATGCTTATTTTTATAGATGAGGGTTAGGACTAGGTTAAAATTCAATTTATCTTTCGGAGTTCATTAATATTTTAATGATAATTAGATAAAGGTCCTTATGTGGCTCACTAATTATACATTTACCGTACTTTATTTTTATTTTAAAGGTATATTTTGCTCATACTCCGCGTGAGCGTAAGAAAAACTTTCCATAAATTAGGCAGTGTTTCACAATTTTCCCATAAACACGTAGAAAAGGTTGGTTGCTAAATTTTAATTATTATAAAAAACAAAAGAAGAAAACAGCTTTATTGACAGATGACAGATGTGATTTATATTCCTCATTGATAATTAAAATTATTAATCACTTTATATTTTTTATAAGTAAAACTTGCGAAAAGTAATCGTTAATATTCAAACCACCTACCATAATTTCTGTATAGTACATTTGTTTTATTTAGTGACAGGCATTCCGCGATTAAACAAGAGAGCAAAAATAATATACAGTAATTCTGGCAGGCTGGTAAATATTTTGAATAAAAAAAGTGCTAAATAGGTAACACTATTGGGAATGAAAGATGTATTTTTACCTAAACCCTTACAACAATACAAGAAACTGTGATTTTACATAATTTAGAAAAAATAAAAAATGCTTTGAAATCTTAATTCATTGCTCGAAGTTTCTAGATCTACTAGGGAAAAGTGATAAAAATAAATATTTGGCTGTGCCCATTAGAGGTATGCATCACCGAAATAGATTTTCGTCTCTCTGATCTCGATTTCCCACGTTAACCTATGGGAAAATTTAATTAGTTCATGACTCAATACCTAATATAATTATCAGAAAAAAGTCTTCACCATAGAAAATTAGACGTAAATGACCGACTTAATGCGCTTATAAAATTTGTTTGTTTAAGTTTTAAGTACTTTTTATAAAACCGGGGATCTAAGAAATTTCTATTTCTGGAAAATTTTCACATTTTATAGTCTTTAAAAAAATACTAATTTAAATAGTTAATTTTTAAAAACGCACCCCGTCGGCAATTTATGTCTTTTATCGGATGCTGGAAACAACTATTCGATAACTATACTAAGCAACGCAATCACCTATTTAATTTCGTATAGTTTAACATGGGATATCGCGTTCGGAGATGAAAAGTGAAGCCTTCCCCTAAACATGATGGAAAAGTGACCTTTAAAAAACAGGATCAAAATAATACTTTCACATCACTAAATATTAAAAGTATACAGTTATAAATTGTTATAGGTGAAATTGTAAGGTGCACAAATATAGTTCTTTGAAGATATTCTTGTAAACTGTACCACTCCTCCGGCAGGAAAATGGAACAGTTAAAATAATACAGTACAGGGTGTGGTGTCCCACTACGAAGGCTGTCTCGTCGGTCTCCCCGCTTGCTCTTTCCGAGTTTCGTTTTGAATTTCGAATGACTAAATTTTGGCGAATTTTTAACACAGCAACCTTGGAGGGAGACATTGCTGTTTGCGTTAAAACCACGTGCTTTTGCTCTAGTCTTCATATCGTTGCGGTAGCTTATCTAAAATTTTATCAGTTATTATATATTAAATCGGATCAGAAAGTATTTCGTATAAGAAAATGGATAAATCTATTTCATATACTGTATGTAATCGGACCAGATAAATCACTTTTTATATATATATAAAAAAAAAATCACGATTTTTATCAACCCTGGGAATTATTAGGATAAAATTTTCAGGTGCACTTATTTAGATGATTAAAAAATGGAACTCCTTTTTTAATAAAAAAAAGTTTTATACACTTTAAATTATAGTCTCTTGCTAATAGAAACAAAATGTGATAATTCTCTTTCATGTACTATATGTAATCGGACCAAAAAAAATCTTTTTTTTTATTTTATAAAAGAAATATTATAATTTTTATCAACCCTGGGAATTATTAGGATAAAATTTACAGGTGCACTTATTTAGATGATTAAAGAATGAAATTTCTTTTTTAATATAAAAAGTGTTATACACTTTAAATTATCGTCGCTTGCTAATAGAAAAAAAAAATGTTAAAGACACGAAATACGGCAATTTGGTTTAAAGAAAACAGTTTTTATATAAAGATAACTTTAGATTATTGATAAATAGGGATTAAAAAAGTCATGATTTAAAAAATAAAATAAAAAGTAAATAATTTTTATTAAATATTTGGAAAAATGGTTATTGTTCTCGTCAGGATGGGAAATCAAAAGCATATCTGAGGGTTTTTATTGGTTTAATCCGCATTTTATTCGTTTTCTGATTGGTCTATATAGTAATCTGTATTTCCCTTAACTTTCAACAGAGATGGATACCTTCTGTTGCCACTATGCCAAAAAAGTAATAAAAACTACAAAAAAAAAAAAAGAAATTAATAACTCAGAAACAAATTGAGATACAGCTTTCAAACAAATTGCATTTAAAAGTACATTTTTTTTCTCTATACGACGGTGTAAAAAGTAATAGTGTGGGATGTTTAGAAGTTTAAGAATGAAATTTCATTTGAAATGTGTCGCCAGATTTCTTAGAAATCTGACGATGGAAAAACCTTTTCCCGAACAGCCAATAAAATACTTGGATAATACATAAGTTTCAGGTGGATAATACGTACGAGTCGCAGGCGATTTTTGTCGCTTGGAATTTTTACGTGTAATAACACTATTAATGTTTAATTCATGGCGTACGTAATGTATGATCAACTCCGTGCGATTTTTTGTGTCTTAAATTTTAGTTTTCGAAAAAAACATTTTCCAAACGGTCGTTATAATTTGATAAATTGCTTTTTTTTTTTTTTTTTTTTTTTAATTAAAATCAGATTTTAAAAATTTAAATCGAATTTTTATGATTTTTTCCCCTCAGCGTTAAAATACTGAATAGATACCAAGAGTTTTAGGTTTCCAAACAATTAAACCTTTAATTGCTAACATATTCTATGTTTTTACACTTTAAATAATAAAATTTAATTATTAGTTAGTAATTGCAGAAATTATAAAAACTGCAAACTAGCAGTTTCATTAGTTAATAGCATACAATAATGTTAAACGCAATAATAACTATAATAAATACAATGTAACAACAATGTAATACAATGTATTAAGCACAATATAACAATTTAAAACTATATTAAATACTAGTGATATTTACATTTATTAGAATTATCAGTAACTGAATTTAATATTAAAATGTTAACACTACTTAAAATTAATAATTATTAGACAGTTACTAATTAGGAACATAATATACATTTTATGCTTTAATTACTAAAATGATAGTTACAAATTTAGTATTCATTCTAGAAGGAAAAAGGGGCAAGATGCTAGTTCCAAGAAAATGGCACAATTTTATGAGGAAACATATTAATAATGTGTTTAGTAACGATAAGAAAAAAAACATATAATTTTTTAATATGATAAATAAAGTGTCATTAAATTGTAATCATTTTAAAAATTACAAGTTGAAAAGTACAATTAAATAACAATAGTTTTTAATAACATCCTGTTTTTTCTCAAGAAATAAAAATCTATCATTTTTGTAAGGACTTGGTCACACAGATTTAGAAATACTGCGGTATAAGGAAGTTTTTACAAAAAATCTCTGGCTACAACTATAGATGAATTTCACTATTTTTTTTTTTAAACGCAGGGAGCATTTCAGGTGCGTCTTTATAAAATGGCCTAGAAGAAACAGTAAATGCAGAATTAAATAAAAACTGCAAATAAATAATTTCATTAGTTAGTAGCACAAGTAGCAAAACTAAAAAATATAACTGGCAGCTCGTTTTCCATTTGTACTACTGTTAATCGCTTAAATCTTAACTTACACCTTGTGCGTGCATGCTAACCAAAAAAATTGTTACACCCATTCATACACACATATAGGGTAAATATAAGACTAGCCAGTTCTATCTGAAATCCTCAAAATATTAAATAACAGCACTATAGTTTCTTTATTTGGTGTTCCAAATTATTTGGTGCAGTTCCAAATTTAGAAAAAAAAAATAAAACTTTATTCAACCTGTACTAGAGAAACTCTTGCTGTGCTTAGCATTTTTATACCAATTAGTTCTTTTTCTCTTATACGTTACTTTACAATAGTTGTTGAGCAAATATCATTCTTTCATTCTTCTTTAACTCCAATATTTGCTATAATTTTATTATTGCAAAAATAGAATGGGAAAATAAGATCCTGGCTGTTTATTCTTTTACTTTGCAGGAATTTATTATACTTGCTATGCTTTTTTATATAAAAGAATGAATAATTTGATTACTTAAAGGAAATTATGACATTACAAATTATATTCGATTTAAATATCATTTTTAAATGAAATGCTTTTTATTCCTTTACAAACTTACTGTACTTAATTTTTTACAAGACTCAGGATTTATTATTTATATCCCATTATATATATATATATATATATATTTCTTTTTTTTTTATTCATAAGGCAGAGTACCTGTAGAAACTTTTCAAATTACATTAGGTAATCTTAGATTTTGATACTTTTATGTCAGTTTAAACATTTAGAAAATCTGTGATTTTAATCAACGATTAAAAAAAATAATCAGTTGATTAAAATCACGATTTAATCGCTGATTTAAATCAACTAATTCAAATCGTTGACACTCTATTGAGAAATCTAAAATTTTTATGCATGTAGGGATGATTTTTTTTTTTTAATTTAATTTTTTTTTTTTTGCTTTATTGTAATATTCTCCCTTTTTACAACACAAAACTTTTAGATATTGATATGCTAAGAAATTTTTTCCCTTGTATAATGATGACAATTTATCTGATAAGAATATCTAAAAATTTTATGGATATAGGGAATAAAAAAATATTTCATGAATGTGTCAAAGCACTCAGCATATTGCAGAAGACTTGAAAGAATATTACAAGAAAAAATATTATAAAAGTTTTAATAGACAAGTATATATATTTTTTAAGTGTTCTACACTTCTTGTTAAATTTCCGATGGATAATTTCAGCTGATTTTAATATATCATTTATCTTTTACAATATAAATATATAAGTTACCAAGTGAAAAAAAACATTGAATTGTTAAAACTTTTTCTAATGAATTTTTATACTTCCCTACATATATAAATATATATATATTGGTTAAATTTAATTCAAATCTTCATTTTTCCACACTAATCATTTTAATTTCATTCTCTTTTCCAAAGTAAACACGATTCTTTTTTAACGGATTCTTTCCAAATGCTACTCAGAATGTGGGAATAGTTGGCATTTCAAAAAGTATTTGGCGATTCTTTTTGCGCTACACTGACAATCCTGGTTACCATTTCAGGAAGGGGTGAGCATGCGCAGTAAATCTCCGTAGGGAGGCTTTGCAGTTTCGATCCGCCAGTGTCCATATTAAACAACCCTACTTTAAAGTCGTCCAAATATGAAACTATTGGTCAGAAAGTTGTGAAATTTTGTGTCGGACATAATGAAAGAATGAGAATTTGTTTCAGCGAAAAAAAAATTTATTTCAAAATTTCGCCACCACAGGGTATTTTTAAAAATAAATTGCTCATTTAGCCACCGCCCACTGAATACTAGGCCTGAGCCCTGTGAAAAAAATGGCGGTTGTCGTAGGCGGATTTTTTTTCAGAGTTTGTACTGTCCGTTCAATTCGAACACCAATATTTAAAAAAGTTTTTACGCTTTATTTTTTTTTCAGGGTGCGGTCTTTATATCTGTCTTATTTAAACTGAGAAATATAAAGCGTAAAAACTTTTAAAAGTATGTAATTCATTAAAAATGCCCCCTGATGGCGAAATTTTGAACTACTTTTTTTTCGCCCAAACAAATTCCCATTACTTCATTATGTCCGTCACAAAATTTCACAATTTTCTGACGAATAGTTTCGTCTGTAGACAACTTTAAAGTAGGGGCGTTTAACTATGGACATCCTGTATATCACTCAAGTCACAAATGCTTTTGGGAAAAATGTGAATGTTTTCTTTGCTGGGCATCTATGTCCAGTCGCACCTAACTTATTTTTCTGTATTTTGTGACGGCTTAAGGCAGCACCTACTTCAACTCTTTAACACTAGAAACGCCGGCTACCTTACATAAGTTTTATAAAAAATATTTCACACCAGAATTTTTATTTAAAACTACTTAACTTATTTAATAAACCCATTTTTATGCTGCACAAGACTATGCCAGTAACTCATGCCGGTAGGTGAAATGTTTAAGCCTACTGACTCTGCTATGGAGACGCAGCAAGATCGACCTGACCACAGACAATTAAAAGCTCCCAGACGAAACTCTGGGAGCTGTAGATTGCAGCGCCGTCTATTGAGGGTCGGTAAAACACACTCCGTCCTGGGACGATTTGGCGAGTGCGAGGCGTCATCAAGGCAGGAAATCTGGCTATTCGCAACGGAAGACATAAACGTGTTTTCATGCCATCAAATCCCTACAAATGTAAGTTTTTTCAATTATTTATTGTATTATTTCACTTTTAATTAGAATGTTTATAGATTTTTTTTGTACTAGCAATTGTTGTATTTTTTTTTTCAGTTCGTATTTTGAAAAGAAGCTCATGTTTTTAAAGTCAAGTTACGTGTCAAAAGTTTATCTTTTGTTCCCTTCAAATGTAAGTTTTTCAATTATTTATTGTGTTATTTCGCTTTTAATTTGAGTGTTTATAGATTTTTTTGTGCTAGTAATTGTTGTATTTTTGTTCCGTTCATGTTTTTAAATTATACAAATCAGTGTTAAATTCAGACTCTTTTCTCCGAGAGGGATTTTTGTAGCTCCGGGGAGAGACATTATAGAGTTCCGGGGGTGAAATTGCACTTTTTGACCATTGAAAACACAATCTCAAATCTTTCGGGGGGGGGGGGGAGAATGTCCCCCCGGCCAACCCCCTAAATTCAACACTGATACAAATTATTAGCAAACGACAAAGTTGACTTGCAAAAAATTGAATTTTTTATTTAATGTAACACTCTTATTTTATTTATGAATGATTTAAGATCTCTAAGTATGCTTTTTTTTTTTTTTTTGTCCTTAATAACTTCAATATACTAAACAAAGTTTGCAGTGTAAAGCAATTTTAGGTACTTTTAGTACATAACAACGATATTTCTCATTAAAGTGAAGTGTATTGACATTCATCCAGGTTATAAGTGAAATCTGATTTTGAATGTTATTTCTATACACTGTTTCCATTTTTTAAAAATATGGGTTTTTTAAATTAATCAAATTATTAGCAAACGACAAAAATGACTAGCAGATAAATGAAATTTTTATTTAAAATGTAACTCATTTACGAATGATTAAGGATCTCCAAATATGCTTTTTTTTTAAAGCAAAGTTTGTAATATAGAGCAACGTTTGGCACATTTAGTGCATAGCAAAAAAAATTTGTTGTAAAAGGAGTATAAGTGAAGTTTTAACATTTATCCAGGTTATATGTGAAATTTTATTTTGAATGTTATGTCTGTACACTGTTTCCATGTTTTATGTACAGGTTTTTTAATTAAATCAAATTATTAGCAAACGACAAAAATTGACTAGCAGAAAAATGAAATTTCTATTTAATGTAACTCTCATCTCATTTACGAATGATTAAGGATCTCCAAATATGCTTTTTTTTAAAGCAAAGTTTGTAATATAGAGCAACGTTTGGCACATTTAGTGCATAGCAACAAAATTTGTTGTAAAAGGAGTATAAGTGAAGTTTTAACATTTATCCAGGTTATATGTGAAATTTTATTTTGAATGTTATGTCTGTACACTGTTTCCATGTTTTAAGTACAGGTTTTTTAAATAAATCAAATTATTAGCAAACGACAAAAATTGATTAGCAGAAAAATGAAATTTCTATTTAATGTAACTCATTTCATTTACGAATGATTAAGGATCTCCAAATATGTTTTTTTTTTAAGCAAAGTTTGTAATATAGAGCAGCGTTTGGCACATTTAGTGCATAGCAACAAAATTTGTTGTAAAAGAAGTATAAGTGTATCCAGGTTATAAGTGAAATTTGATTTTGAATATTATGTCTATACACTGTTTCCATTTTTTAAGTACACATTTTTTAATGTATGTGTGCATATCATGCATTTCCAAACAAAAATGAATTAAAACTTATGTCATAAAGTTGTTCTTTTGGATTTGAGAACAGCCTTAAATATTTCATTTTTCTACAAGTCAACTTTTGTCGTTTGCTAATAATTTGATTAATTTAAAAAACCTGCACTTAAAAAAATGGAAACACTGTACAGACATAATATTCAAAATAAAATTTTACCTATAACCTGGATGAATCTTGAAACTTCACTTATACTTCTTAAATAAAACTTAACTTCTTTTACAACAGATTTTGTTGCTATACACTAAATGTGCCAAACATTGCTCTATATAACAAACTTTGTTTATATTGAAATTATTAAAAAAAAAAAAAAAAAGCATATTTAGATATCCTTAAACATTCGTAAAAGAAATGAGAGTTATATTAAATAAAATTTTCTGTTTTGTACTAGTCAATTTTTGTTGTATGCTAATCATTTGATTAATTTAAATATTTAAAAAACCTGTACTTAAAAGACATAATATTCAAAATAAAACTTCACTTATACTTCTTTTACAATAAATTTTGTTGCTATGCACTAAATGTGCCAAACATTGCTCTATATTAGACTTTGTTTATATTGATGTTATTAAAGAAAAAAAAAACCATATTTAGAGATCCTTAATCATTCCTAAATGAAATGAGTGTTACATTAAATAAAATTATCTTTCTTCTGCTAGTCAACTTTTGTCCTTTGCTAATAATTTGATTAATTTAAAAAACCTGTACTTAAAAATGGAAACAGTGTATCGAAATAATATCCAAAATAAAATTTCACATATAACCTGGGTGAATCTGAAAACTTCACTAATACTTCTTTTACAACAAATTTTGTTGCGATGCGCTAAATGTGCCAAACATTGCTCTTTAATACAAGCTTTATTTATTAAAGGGGAAAAAAGTATATTTAGATATCCTTTAATCATTTGTAAATGAAATGGGAGTTGCAATACTTTTTTCGATGCAGGTTTTCATTTTTGGGGTCCATTTTGTGAAGAGTAGAAGTTATTTTTGAGAATTTTATTATATTTTTGTGAAAAATAACATTTTGTAATGAAAGTTGAAATCAGGTTACTCAAATTCGAACTAAGAATTTATGAACAAAAACATTCTTTAAATCTCTTTGCTAAAGTTTTTGTTTTTCGTGACCTGGTTTTATTTACAAATTACACATTTTAAAACAGTTTTTATGAAAAAGAATGTTACGTAGGGGGCCTATTTTATTAAAAGGAATTTTGTGAAGGGCCTGTTTTATTAAGTTCCTTTTTGTGAAGAGACCCATTTTATTAAATTTATTTTTATGAGGAGGTCTATTTTATTAAATAGATTTTTGTGAAAGTGTCCTAAATAGGCCCCAAATTTTCCCTGGATCGACCCCTGCAAATTAAATTTCAAACTGAAGTTAGTTTAAAAAATATATATATTGTTTAACAATTATTTATTTGTGATTATTATTTTAAAATATGACTCAATATGCAAGTTTATGTGCATGTACAAACACACACTCATAGGGCTGTGTTACTCTAAGTTGGCTTCATATATGAATCAGCGATTCTTTTTAACACAATTACTAGGTACTTTGCCAAAATACTGCTTGGTACACCCCTATTGCTTAAATCCCTTGGAGGGCGGTGTGATATATTTTATCCTGCTTAATTTTAATGAAGCTTTGTAGTTTGTACCAAACTTTTTGAATGAAATTAGATTATTAATGAATTAAATAATTAAATTAGATGATTAAAAAAAAGGGTGCAAATTTTCATTGTACTTTTTTTTTTTTTTTTTTTTTTTTTTTAACTATATAATGTTTAAATAACGTTACTAAATCTTTGAATTTACAAAGATGGTCTTCAAAAGATGGCAAATCAGGGGTCGATGCAGGTTTTTACTCTTCGGGTCCATTTTGTGAACTTTATTATATTTTTGTGAAAAATAACATTTTGTAACGAAAGTTGAAATCCAGTTACTCAAATTCGAACCAAGAATTTATGAACAAAAACCATTCTTTAAATCCCATTTTTGTGAAGGGATTTTTTTTAAGTTCATTTTTGTGAAGGAGCCCATTTTATTAAATTTATTTTTGTGAAGAGGCCTATTTTATTAAATAGATTTTTGTGAAAGGGGCTTAAATAAGCCCCAAATTTTCCCTGGATCGACCCCTGCAAATTAAATTTCAAACTGAAGTTAGTTTTTAAAAAAATATATTATTTAACAATTATTTATTTTCGATTATTGTTTAAAAATATGACTCAAGATGCAAGTTTATGTGTGTGTACAAACACAGAGTCGCACACACTCACAGTCGCACAAACACAGATAACACACAGGCTGTGTTATTCTAAGCTGGCTTCATATGTGAATCAGAGATTCTTTTTTTACACACAATTACTTGGTACACCACTATTGCTTAAGAGGCTACTTCAGTCAGGCGAAAAGACCCATTCGCTAATGTTAATCCTATGGAAGGAATTTATAAAGATATCTTGGTTGTATTTCAATATTTTTAAATGATTTCTTTTGCGTTGGATAGCTGAGATTGATCTGTATGCAGGCTGTTTTTCACTTTTTCGATTTTCATTACAGATTTTTTTCATGAGGATGTTTTCACTTTCGAAACCGGTTCGGAAAATGAAAATGTCCCCATAAAAAATATCTGTAAACAAAATCGAAAAAGTAAAAACAACCTCTTTGTACAGGCCGATCTCAGCTATCCAATGCAAAAGAAATAATTTTAAAATATTGAAAAGCAACCGAGATATCTTTATAAATTTCTTCCATAGGATTAGCATTAGCGAATGGGTCTTTTCGCTTGACTGAAGTAGCCTCTTAACCCCTTGGAGGGCGATATGATATATTTTATCCCGCTTAATTTTAATGAAGGTTTGTACCAAACTATTTTAAGCTCAGGATGTTCGATGAACGGTATGGTACAAAGGCTTGGAAGAAGAAAAAACAGCAGAAAAAAACAAACTATATACCAAGTGAATTCATACAGCTCATAGTATGTTTGCATTTCAGTCCATGCATTTCACCATCAATAGAGCGGAAATTTTCAAATTTTGGATTTATCCACTTCAAATTACGAAACAAACTTGGAGTACAAAAGGTGTCAAATGTATTTTTAGCTCACAGGCTATCGAAGCCTGAGAGCTAATGTGCCCGCCCGTTCTGTATGTATGTATGTATGTATGTATGTACGTAACGCGATAACTCTTGATAGAAACATCCAATTTGCTTCAAAAATTTTTTCTAAGTTCATTGTGATAAAGTGCTTCCCTGATTAGTTTTGGAAGTTCATTGGTTAAGGATAAGGGGAGGAAAACGGGGTTAGTCCAACCCCTTAATTCAGATAAATGGGTTTTTCATGCAGAATCATTCGATTTGCTCCGAATTTGATATACCGGTTTATTATGTTAAGGAACTTCCCCGATTAGTTTTGGGGGTTTATTGGTTAAGGATAAAAGGGGGTTAGCCCAACCCCTTAATTTAGATAAATGGGTTTTTCATGCAGAATGATTCAATTTGCTCCGAATTTGGTATACCGGTTTATTATGTTAAGGAACTTCCCTGATTAGTGTTGGGGGTTCATTGGTTAAGAATAAAGGGGGGAAAGCCCCACCACCACTAAAAAAGAAAAAAACTTCTAAAATAAACAATTTTTTAGTACCTGAAATAATTGAAATCATTTAAATTTTTAATTTATATTTAAAAATAAAAATCTTACTTGGTTAATTGTTTTTACATGTCTTGCATAACTCATTTTTGAATAAAATTTCCTTTTCATACAAAGTGGTTTTTTTTTCATCTCGAAATGGTGTTTTATTATTCTATCACAATAGTGGGTTTGTATTATCTTCCAAGTTTTTACGGCTTTTTATTTTTTTATTTATGAGACAAATGCATCCCAAGTCAGGGGTGGCTTTATGTCCCATTTTTAAAATACTGTATTTTTTTAAACTATTCCTTTAAAATATTAAATGTAATTTTAAAATTTACAAATGATAGGGAAGACGGGGTACAATGAAACATTACTTGTAAAATCAATCAAATTTGTCATAGAGAGTTGCAGTTTATATACTGGTATACAACTATATGTTTCAATTACTGATGTGATTTGGATACATTCACACTTCTACAACAGTAGCAATAGAAGATTATTGCTTTTACACCATTGAAAGTAACTTTCTTTACTAAAAGTAATTTTGTTTGTTTTTCCTTGTTGTTATATGTAATAATTATTTTTTTTATGCATTGTTATCTTTGGGTTGTTGTCTTCATACCTCCAAAACCAAACTAAAAAAAAAATAAATATTAGAAGTTTGAAAATAAATTTTTACTTAGTAACCTCAGTGCGGGGTACAATGAAACACTTGCAGACGGGGTACAATGAAACATGTTTTATTATAGTAATAAAAGTAGTAAATATAATATATTAGAAGTAAGAGTAGGAAAACAGAAAAAAAAAAGTTTTGTTCTAACCAGGTCAGTAAAAAATGCTCTTGTTAAGCAATTAAAAAATAGAAAGAGAAAAAAAAGCTAAGAAGGGATTGTTTTGAAAACAAACTCTGCCTGCTACAGACTCTGATGATGATCCAGATTTTTTTTTCCAGGCCCAGCTGGTCATCGAGGTACTAAGAATGAGATATCCACACACAGCTTGTATAGCGCAAGCAGTATCCATATAAATGGAAATATAAGGAAATATATACTGTTGGAGGAAACATACATTTAAATGAAGTCAAATGTGAAGTACTTGATATAAAAAGACTCCAACCCAGTCTTAATATATATATTTTTTTTTTTTTTTTAGAAACTTACATAAAAAAAAAACCTCATTGTGTTGAAACTACCATCCAATATTCCTTCAGGAGCAACTGAAATATAAGCAGAAATGCTAATTTTTGAAACTGACTTGAGCCAATTTAATATAAAATGAAAGGTATTTCTTAAACTAATAGAATTTTCTTATTTTTCATCTTAGACTATAATATTTTTATCAAGTTCCTTATTAATCAAGTTTTGTTTTTGTATTTATCTCATTTTTAATAAAATAAACTATACTGGGTGAAAATTGCTTCCATCATTTGGAGTGTTTCATTGTACCCCGGCATACGGGGTACAATGAAACACTGTAAGACTTTTTGTTATTTTTCAAGCATAAAGATATTGTTTAGAACCTAATAAAAATTTATTTAGATGGGGAAAATACAAGATTAAAAATATGCATTCATTATATTTTTGTGCATGCAAAATTTTAGATAGAAAAAAAATAATTAGTAAATTTTGTTTCATTGTACCCCGTCTTCCCTATACTGAAACTAATAAACAGATTTAAAAAATTATTGAAAATTTCAATAATTTTTGGATCTTTTAAAGACAAAAAGAGGCAAAAAGGGAGACAGTCACTTTGGTTGACTGTGCGTGTGTGTGTGTGGGGGTGGGGGGTGGAGGGGGGGGGGTGGTGCATGTCATTTTTTTTTTTTTTTTTTTTCAGTCAAAAGTGCAAATAAATCGCAAAATTTCTTATTTATTTATCACATGCATTCTAAATATTATTTTTTATGTTACAGGTTTTATGAAATATCAAAAAGATCTAGATGTTCAGAGTTTCAGGATGTTGTTAACACAGATGGAAGCTGGATTTAAAGATTTCCACCAATCTTATAATTTAAGCTTCTTTGTTGAGGATTTTATTTTTGGAAAAGATTTAATTTTTTGTAATGTAAATTAGATATGCTTTTATACAATAAATTGAGCAGCAAAACGTAAAATAGTGTTTATTTGCTTGTATATCTCTGTAATTGTTTGTATGATTGTTTTTTATTTCTCTGTAGTTAAGCATAGCTGCCAATTTTTAAGTTCTTTTTGTTACCATTATTTACAAATAATAATCTTTTCGATTAAATAAAGCCAAGATTACTATTTTATTTGTAAATGGTTTTAACAGAAAACTAGGCATCCATAATACTTATTCACTACTGAGAGATAAAAAATATGATTTTGTTTTTCAGAAAGAAAATCAGGATGAAAAATTTCTAAATAAGGTAACAGGATTGATATTTGCAACAATAATTTGTAATTTTTTTTCATAAAATGATTAGTTGCCTTTTTGTCATTTATGATTTTTTTTTTTTTTTTTAAATAATCTGTATAAAAAGTGAGACAAACTTTTAAATGAATTACTTTAGATAGTTAAGTACCTATAAATTTTAAGAAATATGAGTAATTTGAAAGTCTGCATAAATATTTAATAACATAATAATAAAGTAAACTTATGTAACTTTGCATTTTTAATAGTGGTTATACTTAAGAGTAAAAATTTGAAAGATCTGAAAATATATATACATGATTTTTAGGAAATTTTAAGAAACATAAATATGAATATTGGCAAGTCTCCAGAAAGATATATTAATAAAAGGCAACATCAACGGGGGGAAAAAAAAAACTATACTTTTAATAATGGTTAGAGAAGTGAATATTTAAAAGAAATTGAAAATATATAACGAAATTGTATAATGCATGCTTTTTTTTTTCTCTCCCAAGAGTGTAAAAAAAAAAAACCCTTCTATTTGCAATTTTGTGATTTTGAAAATTACTTATCTTTTTTGTTTATTAGATTTTTTTTTAATTTCATACAAATGTTGATAATTCACAAGAAACATCTTTTGTGAAATGAAAATTTTGTGGTGTAATAGAGTAGATAAGAAGAATGAGAAATATTTTTAAAGGCAGAATAATGATTGCCATTTAATTTCAGAATTTTTGTGATGAAGTTGATTATTATTCAGATATTGTGTTAACATAAAGTTGACGGATTCTTTTCCTTGAGGGATAAAAAATAGGGTTTTGTTTTTCAGACAGAAAATAAAGATGTGATATTCCTAAATGAGATAGAGCCCCACCAGTGGCCGAGAGGTTCTGCTCGCGAAGCTGGTAGACGGGAAGTGATGGGTTCGATCCCAATCGCGCCCGTCGGCCTAATCGTTCGGAGTTTTCGTGGTTTTCTTCGAGCCGTGGATCTTCCATGCGTTAATACGGATTAGGTTCCCTTAGAAAGACCCCCACGGAGGGCATTCCCCCCGGGCCTATATCCCTCGTGTAGATAATTGGCCGTCAAAAATCAACCCAACCCAACCCTAAATGAGATAAAGGGATTTATCTGCAGCAATAATTTATAATACATTATTAACTTGTTTTCTTCATAAAATATCTTTTATTTAAGAAAACCTGTTTTTTAAATAGTTGTTTAAAAAGTGAGACAAACTTTTAAACAAATTTCTGTGGATAGTAAACTATCATCAAATTTTGAGAAATATAAGTAAAAAATATAAATATTCTAAAGTCTTCATAAAGATTTATAAATACAAATATATATTATAATTTTAATAATGGTTATTATAAAGATTTATAATATATATATATGTAGCTTTATAATTTTAATAATGGTTATAGAAGCGAATTTTTTTAAAAATTGAAATGGTATGATAATGAACGAAATTATACAACATTTTTTTTTTTTTTTTTTTTTTTTTTTTTGCCAAAATTTAAGAAACACGAGCAAAAAAAAAAAAAATGAATATTTGGAAGTCTGCACAAAGATTTATGAATTTAAAAAACTAATTTTAATAATGGTTTTAAAATTAAACATATTAAAGAATTGAAAATATATAATGAAGTTATACAATGGATGACCCTCCTCCCCCCTTCCCCAAGAGTAAAAGACGAAAAAAAAATCTTCCATTTCAAATTGAAGATTTTAATTGAAAAAATTATATAATTTTAATATTTTCTTTCTAATAGCATATATATTTGTTGATAATTCACATTAAATAAACATTTTTTATGAAATTAAAATTTTGTGGTGAAAAAAGGTACATAAAAGGAATGAGAGACATTTCATAACGGCAAAATAATAATTGCCTTATTTAATTGTAGAGTTTCTGTGATGAAATAGGGTAAAGATTACTATTTGGAGATTTATGCGTTAAAAATAAACTGACAGCCACAATTCTTATTCCACCACTAAAGGATAAAAAAGTTTATTTTGTTTTTCAGAATGAAAATCAAGATGAGAAATTTCAAAATAAGGTAATAGGGACAATAAAAAATACAACATTAATTAAAACTAGAATTGATCTGCAATGTTAATTTAAAATAAAAAAAATCTTTTGATTTCTCCTCTTACAAAATTTGTACCTTTTTGTTTTTTAAATTTAAGAAAAAATGTTTCTTAATTAACAATTAACTTTTAAAAGAGTGAGACAACTCTCCATAAATATTTATTGAGAATTAAAAAAAGAAAAAGAAAAAAAAAAATCCTATGAAACTGTAGAATTTTAATAATAGTTAGAAATGAACATTTTAAAGAATAGAATATATATATTAATGAAATAAATTACACAAGGATATTTTTCCTCACCCTCTCTCAAGGGTAAAAGAAAATATCTTACATTACAATTCAAAAAGTTTGAAAATTACTTATTTTTTTATTCATTAGATTAGAAATTGTATACCAATTTATTGATTATTCGTATTAAGTGAACAGTTTTATGAATGAAAAAAAGGTATCTATTTTTAAATTTAAAATAATCGTTAATAATTTTAAGAAAATCATCAATGAAAAAATTTAATTTTTTAAAACATTGATTCGAAGAGTCAAAAAGCGGTTGCCGACTTCCGATAAAGTCTTCAACCGCGGTAAATGCCAATGTTTACAAACATTCCCCCACCTTTTTTTTCTCTCTCTTCTTCAAAAGTCGCCAAAAAAGCGATAAATTGCCAACTATTGCAGTCCTATGGCAACCATGCCAGATGTTCTACCGTCCCCGTCTAGACGGCGCCAGTTCCTTTGTGAATCCCATGTTAAATGAAATTTCCATTGCAGCCAATGGGAGTTTCTCATCTGAATAAGATAATAATCTGTGGACCTGACTCTGCTCTGTCAACATCCTCTGCATTCTCAGGAATCTCTGCTTGGAGTGGAGACGGTGAGCATATGCCTTTTTATTTTGTCGATCAGAACCCCCCTACTTTAAATGATAATCATTTGATTAGATATTGTAAGAGAACAAATCGTAAATTTGCTGATCTTAGTAAGGATGAACTTAAAATGTTCACTAGTCATGGTAAATGGCGCCACAAGAAGGATTATCAACTGCTGTACAAACCGCTAACTAAAACGGAAGTTATTCCGAACAGTCGTCTAGATTTTCTAATTGAGGATACATATGCAATTCTCAAGGATCTCCCTGAGGAGGTGATGCAATTTTATAATCACAAGCATAACCTAACACCCAAAGTTCTTGATATTGATACGGTAAAATTCGTTTACGACCTTATGTCACAAAAAGCTAAAAATTATCCTAACAATCCTGCAAATTTCAACATAGAGATGTTAGATTTCTCTTTCATCACTCCTTCCCCGAAGGAAAGCCAAGAAATTCCCTCAAAAAATAATGAAAATAAACCCAATTTTAGACTTCCAATACCAACTCTTAGAGAGACGCCGCAACAAACGAAAGACTTGTCTTTCAAGATGCATCCAAAGAGGGAGCCACTAGAACACCGAATCCAATTGTTATTGAAATGCCAGATAATCTTACGGAAACGATTAAGAAAATCGCGGATAATTGCGATAGTAATTTCTACGTAAAAACTAACCAAAACTGGATGAAGCTATTCGCTGATTCCTTAGATATTAAGAAAAAGTTAATAAATTACATGCAAACTATAAATTCTACGTTACTACTGATGTAATTTCCCCGCTCAAAGTCGTAATCAGAGGACTTCCTGTTAATATCGAACCTAAAAACATTGAAAATACCCTCATTGCCGAGGGGCTTGAGATTCTTAAGACGGTCCAAATGGTTAACCGTAAAGACAAACGCATTTTGCCACTTTTTCTTTTGCACCTCCCTAAGACGGAAAGCTCTCATAAAATCTTCAAGCTTAAAGCTCTTTTTCATTTTCGCGTATCAATTGAAGCATACAGGGCACCAAAGAAGGCGACTCAATGCGTCAGATGCGACCAAAATCATGACTCCGCATCGTGCCCTGCGAAGATTACTGTTGAAAATCAACCGGAAAATGCCCCCAAACCTAAATGTACTAATTGTTCCGAGGAACACCCAGCCTCTTTCAGAGGCTGCAAAAGTTATCCGCTCAAAAATGGGAAAAAATCGTACGCAAATGCGCTACAAATTGAAAATAAACCGGAAACTTCAAAAACTCCTAAAATCCAAAATTGTAGTTCAAACTCAAACCCCACCGACCAGGTGGCGCCTGTATACCATGACTTCGAGATGGGAAATGACATTCCCAAGTTCTTTGTAATCTTAGAAAAAATTAAAAAAGAATTAAAAATTGATTCTTTTGATGACCTAACTGTCTATCTTGAAAAAATTTATGAACAAATCACAGCTGAAGCTGATGATACTAGGAAAGCACTTAAATTTATGGACGGAATGTCCAGATTTTCTAAAAGAGCTAGCCCATTCGCGGTTAAGCTGTGTCCATTTTTTTGGTTCGGAGATGGTTTCACAGGGAGAAGCTTTGTGTGTTTATAAATGGTTAAAGATTTAGTTTTCAAAACGTTTTGCAATGTATCTGCGAAAACTGCTTTCCCCCTCCAGTATTTCCTAGCAAACAATAACCTACTGAAAGCCTTTGTGTGTACTTCCAAAGGATAGGCCTTCCCACATTCATGATTGATTACCACCCCTACCCCTGAACTAATCCCTTTTCAAAGAACGAATTCTGCTAAAGAGGTAAGTTTCTGTTAGCAGTGAAATAAGCAAAGGAAATATTTTTCTGAGACGATTTTTAAAAGTTTTTTTTTTCGGGGGGGGGAGAGGGGCGAATATCCCGCATACTCCTACCCCCTTAGCGAGGGTCCTGGATGTATGGAATATACTTTCTCCTGCATTTTACTGGAGTAAAATTATGAAAATTGAATTAATAAATTAAAATTAAAATTCAATTGAATTATAATTGATATAAAATTCAATTAGAAAATGCCTGTTTTAAAATCTCATTTTTCTCCCTCATATCAAGAAAATATATACATATAATTCCAAACCGATCGGGGTGGGGAGATTAGAACACACTACACACACACATTTTGTTGCGTTTATGCATATAGTGCTAGGAGCACGACCCCGGGAGGGATACATATTTAAGTTTCTGTGCAATGATGTACAGGTATTTCTGTGGGAAAAAAAGCCGCATGATTATTTGTAGGCTATACTTAAGTTTTTAAATTATAACTCAATATACACTGGTGTCCAAATTTAAGGACCAGTCACAAAATGCTAATTTTTAAGTAAGCGAATACTCAAAAAGAAATAATATAATTTAAATAATTACTATTTCTACAGCACAACTAGTCCATATAGCATCTCATTCATGTCACACATGATCACAAATGTCACAGTCACTACGGTGAAACAAAAAATACGAAATTCCACAAGTCTCATTATGAGTTTCAAATGATCCCTATATGTGACTTCACTGAGACGTCAATGTGACTGCTGCTTTGTGACGAGTCACCAGGTGACTTTACAATGTAGTTACATTGTGACTCTGATGTGACTGTCATTTTTAGACTCAATTTCAAAGTCATCATGAACGTGGCATTATGATAAGTCACCAAATAATATCACATTATAGTCACATGGGGACTTTTCACAAAAGAACAGAATGGTGACTTCACAGTAGTCTCTGTCACCTGAAAGTCATCATGTGACTTTAATGTGACATTATTTGGATACTTATCACAACGTAGCTTTCACGATTACCGTAATTTAGGGAAGAAACGCCGCACCTGCCGTAAACGCCGCACCCGCGATTATGAGGCTAAAAAGCAAAAAAATTATCGTAAACGCCGCATTCGCGATGAGCTTAATAAGCGGAAAAATCGTAAATTTCAGACCGATCCTTTATACATAATGAAGCTAATATTCATTTAATAAAATCAACTTCCATTAATAATTAATTACAATTTAAAAATTTTTTACAAAAGTTTAAATTTTACACATACCTTGTTAATCTCAAAGACAAAAGTTGGAACATATTTTTAACTCAGGAGACTTCTTTTCTTTGGATTCTCATTCAGTTTGTTTTCTCTGATAGGAACCCTGTTTTGATCTGAGGAGACATCAGTTGAATTTTTTTATCCATCCAGAGCGCGGGACGCGGACCTTTCTCCTCATGGCGCTCCACGTTTTTTAAAGTGGTTGGCGTCCACTTGGCACGCTTTTTATCAGTGGGTCGCATCCACTTAAAATTCAGACTCACTCAAAGCCTTCAAAATCACTGTTTTCACTGTCCGAATTAAAAAAGTGAAGAAATTCTTCATTTAATTCAGTATCTTCATCACTCAGAACATCGTGATGTTCTTCAACGGAAATTTTTGAGATTATTTCCGCCTTGGAAAAACCCGATTTAATTGTGTCAGGCGATACTTCACTCCAGGCTTGTGACACCCACCGAGCTACTTCTTCATATGAGGCTCTCTTAATGTTCCCATTTTTTGTATATGAGTGATTTTCACTCGCCATCCATGTCTCCCAATGCTTCCGGACATGGCTTTTAAAGCTGCTACATCCAGTGGCTGGAGGACTTTTGTTAGGCCGCCTGGAATAACTGCCAAAGAAGCAGAAGCTCTTTTCGCCTCTATTTTGACCGAGTCCAACAAATGTGCCCGCATGGAGTCCATAATTAAGATGCCTTTTGGTTGGAAAAAAGCCCTTTTACGCTTGCGCCAGATTTCATTAATCCAGTCAAGCATTATCTTCTCGCACATCCAGCCCTTCTCGTTACATTTTATTACGACATCATTTGGGAAATTTTCTTTGGGTAACGTTTTCCGCTTGAAAATTATCATCGGCTTTAATTTATCCCCATTGGCAGCGCAGGAAAGCACGCAGGTAAGTGATGTATTTTCGTGGCCAGTAGTCATGATTGAAATTGATTTTTCGCCAGTTTTATCAATTGTTCGGTTAGGCGGGCAATCAAACGTCAGAGGTACCTCATCCATATTTATGATTTGAGGCTCTTTGACTCCTGTTTCATTAATCAAGTCTTTTACAAATTGTAAAATGTATTCTTTTTTTTTTCTTTCCAGTCATCTGGAAGATTCTGTCCAATTGTTGTTTTACTACGTACAGACAATTTTTTACGTGACATGAATCGATGGCACCAATTTGAATTTCCATTGAAATTCAAAATTCCCATGTTTGTTGAAATTTTTTTGGCTTGTATACGGATTTTTACCGTTGATAGGGGATGTCCTTTTTCTCGTTCGTCTAAAATCCACTTCTCTAACACATCTTCTAGCTCAGGCCAGTGTGCGATTCCACTCCTTCTCGCCCGTTTTGCTTTCGGCATACTTTCTAATGACGCTTTCTCTGACCGCCATCGACGAATGCATCTTTCGTCCACTCCAAAATCACGTGCTGCTGCTCGATTCCCTGTATTCTCGGCTCTTTCAACAACTTGAAGCTTAAAAGCAGCCGTGTAGCTCATGTGACGTTTGGGAGCCATATCGTAAGGAAAACTAAATTAGCAAGGATCAAAAACAAATAAAAGCAGTCACACTTTTCTACGCTATGCGAAGCACGTTGCAAAAAAGCAGGAAAAAATGTGAAAACGGTCACGACCGCGTTTGAAAAACACGTTTGACCGGAACTGGATCAACCCACTTTCAAAAGGGGTGATTAGAGAGCGTATAGCACCATCTCTTGCCATAATTCGGAAATATTGTACGATTTTTTTCTTTTGACGATAGTGAAAATGAAAATAAAAAATCGTAAACGCCGCTTTCAAACTTTTTTAACTTTTAAACACATAAACGCCGCGGCGTTTCTTCCATAAATTACGGTACTTTGAAATTGTGTCTGCAGATGACAGTCACATGAGAATCACAATGTAACTACATTGTAAAGTCACATCGTGACTCGTCACAAAGCAGCAGTCACAGTGACGTCTCAGTGGAGTGACATATAGTGATTATTTGAGACTCATAATGAGATGTATGGAATTTCATATTTTTCTGCTTCACCGTAGTGACTGTGACACTTGTGACCATGTGTGACATGAATGAAATGTTATATGGACTAGCTGTGCTGTAGAAATAGTAATTATTCGAATTATATTATTTCCATTTAGGTATTCGCGTATTTGTAATTGGTCCTTAATTTTGGACACCAGTGTATTCTTACACGTTTGTATAAATATAAATTATGAATCTAGAAAGAAGTCGCCATTAAAAGCAATTTCTATAATTCAGCATTTTCGCCATATATATTATTAAATTTTGATTTGTTAAAAATTGATGAATTTGTTAAATCATGGATCAAATGTTATAATTTGCCATTTTGACGAATATAGATAAAAATGCCGAAGGTCAAAAAGTCAATGGTAAAAAGGCAGCAGAAAAAATAGTAGTAATATTTATAAACGAGTGCAATCGGAATTATTTAAAAGATAAATATTTTAAGATCGAAAGAACTCTTTAAAACACCATTTCGTTAGTCTTGCTGCTGTTTTCAAAGTAGTTCTCTGCGCCTGATGAAGAAAGACTAGTTCGTTCGAAGAACTTTGCGCTTCTATTAAAATATTTATGATGTTTTAAAAAATTGTTTTTATCTTATCATTAGACACCAACGTATTTAATTATTTAATAAATACATTACTCCACAGTTTTAAGTAAAGCATGTGCTAAGCACATTGAAAGTAACATGTACATATCATTATACTAAGAGCATACAAACAAATAGGTATTGTGTATTGAAGATGTATTCGCTCATTGGACATGTCCGCTATTTGTTAGGGAGTCCCTGAAAGTTATGAGTGGGGTTGGTTGGTTGGTTGTATTTATGACGGCCAATTATCTGCACGAGGGATATAGGCCCAGGGAGGAGTGCCCTTCGTGGGGGCCTAAGGGAACCTAACCCGCATTAACGCTTGGAAATCCAAGGTTCGAAGAAAACCACGAAAACTCCGAACGATTAGGCCGACGAGCGCGATTGGGCTCGAACCCAGCACCTACCGTCTACCAGCTTCGAGAGCAGAACCTCTCAGCCACTGGTGGGGCTATGATTGGGGAAGGTGAGGGGGGCTTCAGTTTTCAAAAGAAAATACAAACTGTAGATTCTTCCAACTCGCTACATCTATCGCTAATGTATAAGGACAGCAACTTACATGTATTTATAGAAACTTTGACCAATAGTTGCTTGAGGGGAATGAGAAGATGTGATACATGAAATTAACAAAAGCAAAATTTTACATACAGATCTTTTGAAGAAGCTGAAAAAAAATCAAATTTGAAATGTTCGCATTATTTACAAAGTACGGGTTGAGGGAGGGGGGGGGGGGGCAGAGTTAAGGCGGTTAACAGAAAATGTGCATCAGTTTTTTTTTAAGATTTGGTACAAGAAAACATAATTTAAGCAACACGCAGTCAGTGCTCGAAATATTCCGGAGCAAACCGGAATGATATTCTGATTCGTGGAATTATGACAAATATTGTTCCGGTTCGTGATTGATATTTCCGCTCCAACGTTCATCCGAAAAAAAATGGATAGAATGTTCGGCGATACACTTAACATCACTGTGATAAACACCGCACACCACCCATACCACGGCCATGAAGCTATTGTGATAGTTCCTCACCAAATGAACGGCTCACGACACAAATGAGTATTAAATTTTAGTGACCAAATAAATGTGATAGACCACACATCTAAGCTTTTTAAATGTCATCTTTAACGAAGATGGAAGCAGATAAAATTTAGGCCGTACTGGAGACAGTATCGTAGCAATTTAAAAATCATATGGGGGAGGGGGGGTGCTCAAATAGTTTTTAACTCAGTATGCTCAAAATAACTAAGAAACTGAGAAAACCAATTAATGATAAAGCACCTTATTAATAAGTAATTATATAGATTAATTAATTATTTAATTTCATTCATAATTAAAAATGTGTATGCGAAATATTTCAAAGTAAACATTATGGAATAAATTAAATTTTACAATTTTGTGAAATATGACAGTAGAGTTCCAAAGAAATATTTCTATAAAAAAGAAACAAAATGCACTTGCAAATTTTGCCATCATAACACAAAGTAGTGCGCTTCGCTGACATTGTGTTCAAAATAGATTCGGCATCTACTTGTATTTCTCCGCAATTGTTTTTTCCGCGATTCTTTGTGAAAATTCGTGTTTTTCGCGATCCTTTGACGAAATTTGCGTTTTTTCAATCATCTGACGAAATTCGCGCTTTTTAGAGATCCTTTGACGAAGTATGCGTGTTTTCGCAATTCTTTAACGACATTAGAGATTTTTTTTCGTTATTATTTGACGAAATTGGGGATTTTTTTCTGCGAACGATTGACAAAATTAATTTTTTTTCTTCGACCACTTGTCGAAATTTGCGATATATTTTATGTCTAAATTTTCGGAACCGAAAGCCTTAAATTGTCGGAAAATTCGGAACAGAACTCCTGACTTTATTTCAAATGGGGGAGGGGGGGGGGGGCTTGAGCCCCCTGAGCCCGCCCCTTTCCTACGCCACTGCCGGAGACAATATGTAGTTTATTGCGTTATCTGTAACTTTTTTTCTTTATTATTTAGAATCTTGAATGCATTTTAAAAATTACCTTTGCATGGTTAGAATTGAAATTGTCTATGCTTTCAAAAAAAGAAAAAAAAAAAATTAGAAAACAGGAATTTTGCTTTTTCAGGATATAGTGTTGGACCCGATGAAAAAAATAATATATTTATATAAATAAAGATACAATAGAGTCCCGCTTACCGAGTTAATATGGCCTAAGCTAACCTCGGATAAGCAAAAAACTCGGATTAACCGGATTTACACAAATCGTCAGCCACTAAAGAGATGAAATGTAAAATTTCACTTAATTCATTAATTAGTTCTAGTTTTTTTCAATCGAACTTATACCTTTGAAATAGATAATTTTCGTCTGATGGACAGATGGCTTCCATTGTTATGAAATAACTATTATAAATGAAGTGTTAGGTGAAGATGAAAGAGCAGTCGTAAAAACTCTGATTTTCTGGCCAGAATGGAGAAAAAATGGTAAAAAAAAATTATGGACATTTTTTTTCCTATTCTGATCAGAAAATCAGAGTTCTAACTTTTTATGGCGGCACTTTCATCTTTACCTAACGCTTCATTTATAATAGCTGTTTTATAATAACGGAAACCATCAGTCCATCAGAACAAAATAACTCGGTTAAAGCGAAAACCCGGTTAAGCGGAACTCTACTGTAGTACAAAACATATTTCAGTTGTAAGACTTAAAACACACGCTTTTATTTTATGTAAAAGGACGTCATTCGCATCCTCTGAAGAATTCTTCATTTACCATGTTAACAACATCTATAGAAAAGTATTCATATGACGTCACTAACGCTAAATAATACCCCCCCCCTCCCCACCCCCCAAAAAAACAGAAACTCGACCCAAAAAAAAAAAAAAAAAATCGGCTATCTAATGATTCACATGGCTTCATTTGTTTGTAATATAGATAATTAAATTAAATTTAGTTTATAATAGCTCCATGTTTTATCAGAAATCATTCATTTTTTTTTTCAAATTACACGTATTTTAATCATTTTTTTCAGTTTTTATGAGAAAATGGCAACAAAAAGATATAATTGCTATTTTTCCACTATTATTCCTTGATTTTCGACAGAAATGGAATACTTGAGTTGACAAAATTAAACAAATGGTGGAAAAAACCTCAAAAAAAATTAATAATTTAAAAATAAATGGGGATGCAGTTTTCAAACAAATTGCAATAAAAAGTACATTTTTTTCGAATACGACGGTATAAAAAGTGAAAATGTGCGATGCTTAGAAATTTAAAAAATGCAGTAGTGTATTTAACAGTACAATGATACATCTGCTTTGTTTTACGGCTAGCTTATACAACGCAACATTATTTTTTGGAGACGACATAAAATAAACTGAGAGGAAGAAATAGCATTCCGGGGCTAAATTAAAGGGTAATTTGTAAATATAAAAGCATAACACTTGCAGGCATGACCATTTAAATAATTTAAAATCAAGTAGATTTTTGTTTTTTCTCTTTTTCAAGATATGAATTACATTTTAAGTTATAAGTGGTCGTTTTCCTATTATGACTTTTGTTGGGCTGTCGAGTACAAAAAATCGATTCTAATCGCCAATTTTGACAGCATTTTCTAAAAATTATTTATCGAAAAATAGAAAAAAATGTTCAACTTAATTCTTTCTGAATAAGAGCACCTGCCAATTTCATGTGTTTACGAAAAGACATGAATTCAGGAATATGTCAAAAAATAGTCACTTTAGATTCCAACATGATTGAAAAGATTGAGAAGTGTGATTTCTGTCTGGGCAAATGGGCCATTTGCGCAAACAACCATAATTTAAGGTCCCAAACTTAGAAGCAGTTACAGTTTTAATAGGTATACTTTTTTCTTTTTTACTTTATTCAAAAGTATACTTAAGAACCATATCTTAAAAAAAAATCATATCTCCATTATTAAATTTGTTTTAATCATACCGTTGTGTGTTGGGGGGGGGGGGGGGGGGTGTGCAAATTAATAGTTAATTTTTCGTGGTTAAACTATTGATTTTTCCAGCATTTGAACATTAAAAAAAAGGGTTTTGATTAATCACTGTTAGAAGTTCTGTGGTTATCCTCCCCCCCCCCCCCCCCCGCCAAGTCTGCATTGATAATGTAGACTTTTATCCCAGGTTTTCCGGCAAAACAAAATTTTGGTGGAGGTACTACTTCAGCTGTTTTGCCAATCTTACACCAGTTTCTTACATCCTCTATATCAGGGATGGCGAACCTATGGCACGCGTGCCAAACTTGGCATGCGATACAATATTTTCGGCACAGCGGTGAAATCCTAAAACGAAATAGAATTAAGTTAAACAAAATACGCAAACTTTTACGATCTGGGCTTTTCTTTCTTTTTATTATATTAGAAAGCAACTAATTGAATTTATAAATTATTTCAGTGTCGGCTCAATAAGTTATCAAATTTAGAGAAGGTTTGTAGCATATCAAAATAAAAATATCACGCATTAGAAGCAAAATTCCTAGTCATGAAACTAAAGCGACTTGGTATAAAATATATAATCTTCACAATTGTTCGCTCTATTTATTCCTGAGGGTCATTATTTTAGGAAATGATACGAAAATCTTAAATACTAGAAACCCAAACCACTTGTTAGATAACCCGAATTCAGCTAGCATCCTATTAAAAGTGAGTAGGTTGAACACCGTATTAATATTTGGCATAACCGACATCGCATTCAGCCTTTTATTACTTTAAGATATATGTTAGTCTAGATATTAGATGTATATTGCTCCATATTTTTAAATCCCAATGAATAAAAATCTAGAAATTTTTATCTACTAAATTACTTTTTGGTGCTTGGCACGTCATAATCATGTAAAATCTTTTTTGAAAGAAAATGGGCACGGGGATGTAAAAAGGTTCGCCGACCCTGCTCTATATCATCCTCACCCTCAGAATCCGATGAAGGGGATAAAAATGCTTCATCTGAAGAGTCAATCAAACTTTCTTCTTCTGAATCAGAATGCATTTTATAGCGATATCACGATATTATTATTATTATTATTTCTTTAGTTAAGAGAAAAAAGATTTTTTTCAACGTTATAGCTGGAAACAATTTTGTGCATTCATAAACCGTGTAAAAACTGAACTATTGTGAAAGTAATACTGACTCGTTTTTTTCTCAATACAGTGCAATAGCTAATCTGAAAAAAGGCATTCTTAGAAGATCTCTTCCCTGTTTACCTCCCTTATTTATTTTGTCACGGATGGGGCCTCCTGAGAAGTTTATTGCTTTGCGGTATAGTACCTTTCAAAACACGGGAGTTGGGAGGCATGTAAGACACCCGCACTGTCAGTTCTATGGAACAAAGTGTCACTATGTTTTAAACACTACCCCCACTTTTGTTTTTTGAGGGTGGTTTTTTAGTCAGATGCAGGTTATTTTATGAAAGAATTTCGGCTTTCCTACTAAAAGAGCTACCCTAGATTGGTATTTTAGTATTGTTTGGTATATAGTATCATTTGACTATTTGATCGTTGCAATTTCAATCTGTGTTAATACCATGATTTTAAAATTTTCTTCCACAGGTGAATTATAGTAATAACACCATTTTAATCATTTTATATGTGAATTTCTCTAAAAAAACATGTACCGTAAAGTACCGAAAGTAAGCCCCCTTTAGCAGACAAGATATTTTAATGATTATAGGAGGGGCTTATAATTGGAACTGTAGAAATTGAAAGAATGGGGGAAAAGGCAGGCCAGGGGGGGGGGTGCGGTATATTTGGAATATTTTTTTTTATTACCCTTTATATGATCTATTAGAATGTGCACCACGCCGAGTAATATGTACAGCTATAGTAGTATTTAATGCTGTAAATATCAATTTCAATATGTTTGAAATAGTGTAACATCATTAATTACACTAAACATTTTTTATCGATACACCATAATGCAAAGGGATTCTTTTATATCCTCTGTAAAAGAACTATAAATGCTATACACTTTATTTCCAATACTGAACATAGAATGGCAAACCACAGTGACATATATTTTATTACATTAAATTTTAAAAAGTAAAATACATTTTCTAGATTATAAGAAGTTATGAATTAAACCGTAATTAAATATTAACAATTATAACAATATACAATACTATAACAACATATGAGGACATCAGAAGCCAAGGGATACAAGTGACAAAATTTCGATTTGGAGTAAATTGAGTTCAAAGATAATTGACGTTAAAGTTGGACATCAATAATAATTGACTGAATTGAAATTGGAAACTGCTGCTTGTTTAACTGTGGTCTTTGAACTCTTATTTCAATAAATGTGAAAAAAAGTAGAGTACAATTTTTTTTTTTTTTTTTTTTTTTTTTTTTTACATTTATATTCAATGTTGATCATTATTCGGCAAAAGTGGCTGATCTCTAAAATGCAACACATAATTAGAAAATCACTTATATTTCTTTACCTGGAAAGAAAAAAGCATATTTTCAGGCCGTCTGTGCACTTGGTTCAATTTTTTCAATTTTGTCATTTATACCCCTTGGCTTCTGGGGTCCTCATATAATAATAATAAATGGTAAGTTCTATTATATAAAAAAATAAATCTATTATTAAAGCAATACAAACATAAACAAAATAATCACGGGAGCTCAAAAAAAAAAAAAATATATATATATATACAAATTATTCAAATAATACTATAATAATAATAATAAATGGTAAATTATATAACAAGACGGTAAGCGTGATCTGCGACCACACAAAGTGTTTCGTTTAATATAACTTTCGAAACAACTTATTCTTTAATTAAATATAAATAAAAAAATATGAATACATTTTCCATTATTTTAATCGGGGTTGTTTTTTAGTTAATAACGTGCATTAAGAATTTGTCAAAATTATGATTTTTCGTGTGATCCCAGGTGTTCAGCTATAAGTATCCAAAATTTCAAGTCTCCAACTTATACGATTTCTGAGAACGAGCTCTGTGACGGATGTACACACAGATAGATAGTATAATTAGATGAATATGGAATCTACTTTAATTTCATAATTTTTTATAGTGATTGTGAACACCCATTTAAATATCGCACGACCCACCGCTGGCAGTGTTAGTGATTACAATATTAATGCTAATCCTTTTACTAGTAGCAATACTAAGCAAATGGTAAGTATTAGGAATCAAACAAAATCAGAATGGAAAATAAAAAGTAATAAAAAAAATCAATCTTATCTTATATAATTTAATTAACATCTAATGATAAAAGATACCAAAACGTACAAAACTTGCATAAAAAATCAATAATAATTTATATATATACTTATAAGTACATTATATAACATTCTATATGAAAATAAAATTAAAAATTATGACAAGACATTGCATCTCAATAAATAAATAATACGCGTGGAAAAAAAAGTTATAAATGAAAAAAAAAAAAAAAAAAAAAAAAAAAAAAAAAAAAAAAGGATCCTGTAATCTATGCAAGTTTTTTACGTTTATTGGCCTCCTTTTTCTTATCAATTACAAATCTAGAAAGAAATTTTACTTTATAAAATAACATTAATGATACATATTTTTTTTAAATGTATTCCCACAAATCTTTTCGATGACTGTCACAGTTTAGCCAGTCATGATTAACTTTACATAATTTCTGGGTTATATTATAAGATATATTTTTACTATAACAATAACTATCAAATAACACATTAAAATTTCTCCCAAAATCACAAACTGTTTTTAAGCAAGAATCACTAGGGGCACAAAGACCTTGTTTAACACCCTCAAATTCTTTAAAATACAAAAACATTTGCTCCCGTGATAATTCCTTATCTTTGACCAGATTTGATCTGCAAGTGTCACACTGAAATTTTTTCAATGCAGTCTTGGCAATGTAACCAGCAACACAAGCACCAGAATTTGCCTCATGCACATCATCATTAAAAATATCAGTATCAACCTGTAAAACATCATCGACATCAGATTCGGAATCATTGCTAGTAATAATCTCATCCTCCACATTAACATCCAATAATTTCGAATTCTGTGTCTCAGAAGATTCAATTAGAAGCTCAAGTGGTATCAAGGTCACATCGTCATCTGCTTCACAATTGGTGGTGTTGCATACATTCATCAAATGCTCGGCCATAAGAAATCTAAGATTAGCTTTAAAATTTATAGGCGTAGGATGATCATTATTGCCACCCTTACGCCTAACAACTGAAAAAAAATTCTCTAATGCATCTTGGTTGAATCTGCTCATCAGAATGTACGGGATGTCGATCAGCAGTTCAGGAATCATTTGCCTGAAAGCAGATAATGTGATCAACCAGCCCCACAAGCAAGGGAAATTTATATCTTTTTTCCTTTTTCTTTTTGGAGTTAGAAATTTAATTGATTTTATAAAATCAATGAAGTTTTCCCAAGACTCCATATGAGGTGACGTATTTGTAACTGCTGAGAGCAATGGCCTGTCATCCTGGATCATCCGGCTATTGACACTCTCAAACAAGTCATTCATCGTTGCACAGAAATCTGCTGTGTTGCTTGCAGCAGAAGGAAGCACGTTGAATGCACTTAAATAACATAGAATGGAGGCAACAGATTGACTCAAGACCTGAGCAGCTAATTTCACATTCATTTTATTCATGGGACCCACATCAACATGCTCTTTAGCAAGCTTAGGAGCAAAGCGGTACGTCAAATCTTTGTCAAACTTCCAAGCTTCCACAACATGCTGCCACTGTGCAACTTTGCTTAATCCCTTTCGTTCAAACTTTACATTATACTTTAGAAAGTTGTTCCGAACACTCTTCAATAAATGAGGAGTATCAAAAAGAGTATAAATTTTGCGGTCTTCTACAAAGAAAAAGGGCTCTTCTGGAGATATACCCAGTTCCTTTTCGTATAACTTTATATTGTTTGCAGCTTGGTCACAAACAACAGCTGTAGGTTCAAGACCGCATTCTACTAGTTTTGATACACCCTCATGTAGAAGGTGTTTCAGAATCTCTGATGAAGCAGATTCACAAGAAAAAAAATAACCAAACACCTGTTTCCACTTCTTGCATAACCCACGCACCATGAAAACAAGTGCATGAGTTGCAAGTCTAGGTTTCTCAACCTTAAAGGCGGATCCAAAATTTTCAAATCCTATAACCTGGTCATGTTTCACATCAAACGACAAGGATTCTTTAACTTTCATTTCATCAAAAGAAACAATGCATTTCCTGTCGAGTGATTTTAATTTACTGGCTAGAAACTTGAAAGATTTTAAGATTGTCTCAGAAAATCCAACACTCAATTTCATGCCAGACAAGCAGTTCAAAATTGTCGATTTAGCAGGTAAAACAAAAATACGCCTAAGAAAGAAATAAGATTTAGGGCTCTGCATGTAGAGTTTTAAAGCAAAGTTTTTATCTTCTACACTCCACCGTCGTCCAAATTTCGATACACGTGCATTATGCAACTGAGATGCAATAAACTTGTGAACAGCTGGTGAAACTAAACCTTTTATCGAATTCAAAATTTGCCTTATGGGCATAGGATTAGTAGGCATTTTTTGGTATTTCCTATTAACATAAGACAGTTTGGCATTCAAACTTTTTATCTGCAATGTCTTAGGTGTGAAGATCCTTCTTCCTTTTTTTTTTTCTTTTGAAATAGCAGATGTTCCATGAGTTTTAGATACACCTAGACAAAAAGAATGAAAATATATTATTACAATATAAAGGACTACTGGCACCACAGCTGGCAGACACGCTCCATTACTACTATCATTTAAAAATATTGAAATGCAAATGAGAAATTTTAAAAGACGCAGTCATGGATTCAACATTAGCTTAGAAATGATTTTGCTTGATTAAAGTAAATTCTTAATTATTAACTTACAGCTACAGATTTCTCCAACTGCACATTAAATACTTCTGAGGTTATTATCATATCATATTTGTGATGTTTAATTGCTGAATGAGCTATTTAGTCTTGAAAATGATATTGACAAATTCTTTGATACTAATTTAATTTTATGGATTTAGAAAAGTATACAATATCAATTTATAGAAAATAATTATATAGAAAGAGATGCTAGAGATAAAAAAAATTTCAAAACATTTTTTTTCAAAAAAAAGTGCCCCATATTAAACAATTAAATCATCAAAATCAATGGGTATGTACATTAATATTGGATTCAACTGAGATTTAAATATTATAAAAGTATGTACTTTTTAAAAGTAGGCTGTTACTTCAACAATAGTTATAAATTGTAAGTGGGCAATTAAAAAAAAAAAAAGAAAAAAACAGACATACTTAGCTGAGAGCTGACATATTAAATGTATATACTATAACTAGCAAATAATAAGTTACTTTAAAGGAGATAAACAGAAAAAAAAAATTTCTTACCAGAATTATTTTCAATATCTGATGCCGTGGAAGAGTTAAATGTTCCAGAGACACCTATAGAAAATAAAATAAATAAATGAAATTTTTCTTAAATATGGAAGGTTACTCAAATCACGGTGATCATATTTGAGTTGTTTAATTGCTAAATGAGTCATTGAAGCTTTAAAAATTTATTAACCACACATTATCCAAAGATCTTTTACTTACCAGAAACATTTTCACCGCCTGACATCAAGGTAGAATTTAGAATTCAAGATGCACCTATAAAAAAAAAAAAATCATTGTATGATGTTTATTCACATTTTATTGACTATTTTTGAGATATTTATTTTCAAAATGAATCATTTAACCTTTAAGCAAGTGTCAACTAGACATTATTAACTTATCAGCCTATACCAAAAGAAGAGGTTCCTGCTGAGAGGACTTTCTGAACTGGGCCGAAACTAGCCTTTTTTGCGCCCGGGCAAACATGAATTTTGGCGCCCCCCCCCCCTTTCTTCCTCAAAGTATATTTACAAAGAGAATTTTACTAATTTTCTAATGGCCGACTTATTTTAAAATTTAAAATATGTAATCCTAAAATATGTAATACTGAACTACGTAAATTGAATGTGACGTTTGTTGCAATTATAGTTCGTTCACATAAAAGAATTCGTATGTATTACTGGCTATTTCAGAGTTTGCTTATACAGTAGAGTTCCGATTATCCGAGTCTCGCTTAACCGAGTTATTTTCTTCTGATGGACTTCATTATTATGAAACAGCCATTATAAATGAAGTGTTAGGCGAAGATGAAAGAGCAGTCGTAAAAAGTTTGAACTCTGATTTTCTAGTCAGGATGGGGGGGGGGAAATATGGCTTTTTTTTCCCCCAGTCTGGCCAGAAAATCAGAGTTCAAACTTTTTACGACTGCTCTTTCATCTTCACCTAACACTTCATTTATAATGGCTGTTTCATAATAATGAAATCCATCAGTCCATCAGAAGAAAAAGATCGATTCCAAAGGTATAATCTTTCACTTGGCGCCCCTTGGCTCTGGCTCTCGGGGCACATGCCCCCTCTGCCCCCCTTTAGTTTCGGCCCTGTTTCTGAAGGAAAATACCAAGATTTCCATATTATGCAATGAATGTTAAAAACCATTGGATTCCATTGATATTTAATTATAAGGTACGCTTAATATAGCTAGTATTTTAGATATCATATCTGTTTCCATGCCCGAATTATCGCATGGGCAAATTTGCCCAGGGCCCCCCAAATCCACATATTGATTTATAAAAAAATTAAACTTTTCTACCCCGATTCCAACTCTGAAAATTTTCAAATACAAAATAGAAATTTCATCTTTAAAAGATTATACAAAACTTTCTGAGAAAACAAATTTCATCTTTAAAAGATTCTAGAAAACTTTCTAAAAAACAAATTTTATTTTGAACTCACAGGATAATATTTAATTGACAACAAATATTTAAAAACATTTCTGATGCCTAGTTACGTCAAGTGAGGATCTACACAATTGTGTGGGTGCAGGGTGGATTTAAGTCACACAAAAAGAGGAAATTGTTTTTTCTTTTTCCTTAGAATAATCTACACAATTGTGTAGGTCATGTCTTCAAAGGATAAGTTGAAGTTACTAAATTCATCTTGAAATAATGTAACAAGTTGCTAAAATTATATAAGAGTTTTGTTCTGTACTAAGAAAAAAAGATAATTTTATTAAATAAGGTACTTAAATTAGAATTGACGAAACTACGTAAGAATTTGTTTCTATTTAAAACCAAAGGTGCGAAAATATTGTTTATGCATTACACATGTGACTGACCATCAGTTCTATTTGAATAATGTTGCAGCGATTCGAATGAGGCCACGTCATTTATCTTTGCCCAGGGCCCCAATTAGTCATGATTGCTAAAATGTCGGACCTAACAATTTTAAATTGTTTATTTAACATTTCATTAATCTCGATTATATGCAATTCAGCCAAAATTTAAATAATTTACAAATAAATGTTTGGAAATTTATGTTAAGAGCCTATATGTTTTGCCATTAATACATTATTTGTAAAACTTGTCAGTTAGTTTTTTGGCTTACCTGTGACATTTGTAGCAAGAGTCCTTTTAGGTGTACTCGAGAATTCGGCTGCTGAAGGGGGAAAAATAGAAATATTTATTTTTAAAACCATTTTTCCTAGTTATAAAAATTATGCAAATTATTTGAATACTTAGCAATTAAAATACTAAACAAAATTTTAAACTCACTGTCAATGTCCATCATGCACTCTTCAGCTGATACATCCAATTTTCTCTTCAACTTTGATTTTAACAGTGCTGTGTTGATCAATTCTAAAACAAAGGATTTTATCTATTAAGACATACATTCTATTATACATCTACACAATTACAATTTTTTTTATATTATGCCATACATCATGTGCTTGTGTATACATGCAATTAATTTTAATCTCACTTATTTATGGAAGTTTAACAAAAAGAAGTGAACTGCAATCTTAAAGCAGTAATTTTTTATGAATTAAAAATTATTTTTAGCTCAAAGTATTAAGGATATATTCTTTTACAGGGCTAAAAGAGACAAATCTCAAAAGGATTTATGCAAATATTACTAGTTACTAATAACTCTTCAAAAAGAAAAAAAAAAACAACAACAAAATAAAACAACAACATATATTTATATTGTGCAACAGGCAATATCTAAAGCATATATATTTTTTTTAGTATAAGTATAAAAAAAACAGATAAATGGGTAGCAATATTTACTTGGAACTGCAGCTTTAGTCAAACGTGTTTTCTTGGCTGAGACATAATCACCTTCTTGAAAATGGTTCTGGCATATACGATAGTTAAAATAGCGCTGATTTACAGATGCTGTGCTTATCCATTTCTTGATTGATTGTTGATCAGTTGAAGATTTTTTTTTATATATATATATAAAGTTACTTTCACTTTTACAAATTTGAAAAGAACGCTCCCATAGGTTTAACATTAGCTTGCGATTTTCTTTCTATTTAATATATACATATATACATTTTTGTATGAAATGACAAACAAATTCATTTTCTTCATTTGGCGCCCCCCTTCGCTTTTAATTCTGGCACCCAGAGCGCATTGTATCTATAGTTTTTATATTCCATTATAACGTAGTCTTTTTAAAGAAATTTAGTATTTGATAAAAGTTCTCGACAAAAAAGAGCCAAATAAACTTCTCGGATCGTAATTTCTGTAAAAACATTGTGGCAGAGTTTAAATGAAACGGAACAAAAGGCTAAAATATATGTTTAGAAAAGAGAGAAACATTACAGACATAGTTTTAGGTAGCTTTCTTTACAAAATGCTACCTATTGCAGCCGTTCGGAGGAAAGCGATTTCAAAAAATTTTGGTATATTTTCATCGATCATGACCCCCAGACCCCGAAACCACCCTCCGTTCAAAATTGATATATATATATATATATATCTGACCTATGTCACACTGTAACTCCCGTAATTATAAACCGATTTCGATGTAATTCGGTGTGTACATAGTACATACCAATGTCTCGACCGAGTTCGTTGGCCAGCTTCATCCGCCGTTTTGTTTCAAAATGGCGGCCATTTAAAATTTTAAAAAAAAATTAAAACTTGAAATGTGGTACCAAAAAATTAAAAATGGAAAAATATTTTTTTCTTATGTATTTGACCTTTATACAAAGATTCCGGAGCAGTTTTTGTTTCGTCTATATCTTAAAAAATGGCTGAGTTATAGCATTTTGAATTTCTAGCGTGGCTGACATTTTGAAACGTCCTGAATTTTGTCACGCGATAAAAGGCGTATTTATGAACCGATTTGGATGTAATTCAGTGTGTACATAGTACATACCAATCTCTCGACCGAGTTCGTTGGCCAGCTTCATCCGCCATTTTGTTTCAAAATGGCGGCCATTTAAAATTTTTTTAAAATTTTAAAATTTGAAATGTGGTACCAAAAAATTGAAAATGGAAAAATATTTTTTTCTTATGTATTTGACCTTTATACAAAGATTTCGGAGCAGTTTTTGTTTCGTCTATATCTTAAAAAATGGCTGAGTTATAGCATTTTGAATTTCTAGCGTGGCTGACATTTTGAAACGTCCTGAATTTTGTCACGCGATGAAAGGCGTATTTATGAACCGATTTGGATGTAACTTCGTTTTTACATAGTACATACCAATGTCTCGACCGGGTTCGTTGGTCAGCTTCACCCGCCATCTTGTTTAAAAATGGCGGCCATTTAAATTTTTAAGAAAAATTTAAATTTGAAATGTGGTACCAAAAATTGAAAATTGAAAAAATATTTTCTTCTTATGTGTTTGACCTTGATAAAAAGATTCGGGAGCAGTTTTTGTTTCGTCTATATCTTAAGAAATGGCTGAGTTATAGCATTTTGAATTTCTAGCGTGGCTGACATTTTGAAACGTCCTGATTTTTCTCACGTAATAACAGGCGTATTTATGAACCGACTTGGATGTACCTTGGTGTGTACATAGTACATACAAATATCTCGACCGAGTTCGTTGGCCAGCTTCATCCGCCATCTTGTTTCAAAATGGCGGCCATTTAAAAAAATTAAAAAATAAAAAAATTTAAATGAGATACCAAAAAATTGGAAAATGAAAAAGATTTTTTTTTGTATGTGTTTGACCTTAATACAAAGATTCCGGAACAGTTTTTCTTTCGTCTATATCTAAAAAAAAAAATGGCTGAGTAATAGCATTTTGAATTTCTCTTGTGGCTGACATTTTAAAACGACCTGATTTTTGTCACGCGATAACAGGCGTATTTATGAACCTATTTGGATGTAACTTGGTCTGTACATAGTACATACCAATGTCTCGACCGAGTTCGTTGGCCAGCTCCATTCGCCATCTTGTTTCAAAAGGGCTGCCATTTAAAAAAAATTAAATTTAAAATTCAAAATGAGGTATTAAAAAATTGGAAAATGAAAAAGATTTTTTTTATGTGTTTGGCCTTGATACAAAGATTCCGGAGCAGTTTTTGTTTCTGAAAATTTGTTCTTTTGTTGATATCTTAAAAAATGGTTGATTTATAGCACTTTGAATTTCTAGCATGGCTAACATTTTGAAACGATCTTGTATTTGTCACGCGATAACACACGTATTCGCCTATTTCGATGTAAGAAGGCATGTGGATAGTATACATCAACACCTCGACCAAGTTCGCTGGCCAGATTCATCAGCCATCTTGTTTCAAAATGGCGGCCACTAAATTAAAAAATATATATATATTTAAAGTGAGGTGCAAAAAAATTAGAAATTGAAAAAGGTTTCTTTCTTAAGTATTTGATCTTGATATAAGGATTCAGGAGCATTTTTTGTTTGTCTTTACCTTAAAAAATGGCTCAGATATAGCAGTTTCAATTTCTAAAGTGGGTGACATTTTGAAAAATCTGATTTTTTGCCTGCGACAGCACTCGTATATATCAACCGATTCCGATATGAGTGAGCATGTGCACAGCAATTACTAAGGTCTCGACCAAGTTCACTGGTTAGCCTCATCTACCATGTTGTCTTAAAATGGCAGGCACTTTAAGAAATCGCCGAATTTGGCAGCCAAATATAAGTGACTTTAAATAAAAGCAGCTTGGATAAAGCTGACTAATTTCGCGAAATTCTCATTCATAATGATTTAGTATTGATAAAAATTAGTATTGAATCTCCTACATTCGGTTTCCACTTAATTGAGCTTCGTGTGTTTGAATAATATAAGTTGGCTTTTTAAAAATAAGGAATATGAAAGCTACCTCTTCCTCCCGGCATTGGCCGGAAGGACTTTTTTAACTTCAAGAACTTTTTAAAATTCTATACTTCCAGCAGGCTGCAAAATGGATGACCCTATGTATACCCTGCAAATTAACCGAATGCGTTAATCCAAAGAGGAAAGCTCCCTTTTCCTTCACTTGACAGTCCGGCACACCCTTCTTGCCCTTTGAGGGGGAATAGCGTGCGGTGTGGGTTTCCACGGATACGAAGAACGCGGGAAACAGTGGGACGTTTTGTTTGTTTGTTTGGAACAACGAGGAGGAAAGGAAGGGTGACAGTTGACAGAATGAGTTACGGACATTATTGGGGGGGGGGGGATCAGAGATACTATACTCCTCCATATTCTTTGGCCCGGTAGCTCACGGCTGCTCTCAGCCTGTAACGTTTGTTTTCCCACCAAGCTTATTGAGGTCTCAACTTTTTATCTGTTGGCTGAAGTCGGATCATTTCTTCCCCGACCCTCAGTGAAACAGTGCAAACAGCTAAGCGGTAGAAGCCGCATAAAGGGGCGAAAGATAACATGGGGTTCACTTGGCGCGCTTTTGCGTGATCGCCAGTAGCGATAATTATCAAAATGTGGAGTAACGCTGTGCTCACCGCTGTCCTCTGTCCATGCGAAAGCAGTGCGCTCCCCTCCCCCTCTTTTCGTGGATGGAACTTCTCTCCGAGGGAGAAACCCCTTGAAAGTCAAAGATCGTAGAATACGTTAGATGAATCTGATAGTTGTTATGTTAGATTTCGAGTGAAAGTGGGACTTTCGATACGTAAAATTTATTATTTTACAGAGTGCTGTATCACTGAAGATTTTTCCATTGTACGTATTCATCGGCTATCTATTAGCAATACAGAAAATATATCATAACAACAGAACATGAACAGATCATATTAAAAAATCTGTCCCAATCGCTGTTAAGTCACAAGTCAAACTGACCAAGAAATGTCGTTTTGAATTCTCGCGGGGCGTTGGCGCGAATGTGTTATCTTAGGTTTACTACAAGAAAGTTTGGCGAATTGGTAGATGCAATGAAGAATGCCTATGATTGGATCTCCCCTTTGAGTGTGTTTCCTAGCAGAGCTGTTTGCACTGTTTCGGTTAGTTACGGTTTCCAAAGCCTTCCCTTCTTTTCCTCTACGTTCTTTGGTCAAACTGACCTGACCCCTAATGGCGGTTCTAGTGTTAAACAGATTTCTATATTTAAAATAATAATAATAATTAATAAATAAAAACATTTTTTTTCGAAATAGGAAGAAAATGAAAAAAAAAAGTTTAACTTAATTCTCTTTAAAGAAGATCAAGTAGTGCTGAAATTCGTAAGTTAAATAACCGTTAAAAATTTTTCAACGCACAAGAAAAGCGCACAGTTCCACCGGAGATAGAGATTGTAGGTTGTCTAAGAATGACGTCCCAAAACCGCACAAAAGCTTTGTGTCCAGTAGGTGTTGATTAAGGGAACAAAATACTGTTAAATATTCAATATACATATATGAAAGACAAATATTTTATACGCATTTAGGGAAAAAGTGCTCAATTACGCCAGTTATGATAAAAAATGTAGGAGGAGTTTTCTGTAACCAATCGTAATATGCTTACTGGAACGCGCAATTGTGGATCGAAGAACGCAAATACTCAGCTAAAACATTTATATTTTAACCACTTAACTGTTTTAGGGGGCAACCATGCTAGACGTTCTACTGCCCCCCTCTACACGGCGCTAGTTCCTATGCGAATCCCATGTTAAATGAAATTCCCATTGCAGCCAATGGGAGTTTCTCATCTGAATAAGATAGTAATCTGTTACCACAAGGAGGGATATGGGCCCTAGGGGAAGTGCCCTCCGTCGGGGGGTCTTTCTAAGGGGACCTAACACGTATTTACGCAAGGTTTCCCAAGGTTCGAAGAAAACCACAGAATCTAAGGAACGGTTAGGCCGACGAGCGCGATTGGGTTCGAATCCAGCACCTCACATCTACCAGCTTCGAGAGCAGAACATCTCAGCCACTTGTGGGGCCCGTATACGCCTGGAGTCCGTCATCTTGTTTCTTTGTTGCCGATTTTAAACCTCTTCATTGGGATTTATTTATTTATTTTTGTTGCTATTTTTTTAAATGTTTAATCTCAGATTTTTTTTTTTTGGCTGTAATTTCGGAATATATATTTTTAGAAATGAATATTTGCTTTACTCTACTGTTTTAAAATTTATGTATTTACTTATTAATTTTTAAGTGTTATGTATTTATTTATTAGTACGTTTGCTAATTACGAATTTTCCCTCCACCTCCCCTATTTTTTTTTTCATATAATGTTTGGAGTGCTGATTTTCTGCTTAAAACCTTTTTTTTTTGTTGTTGTTTATCTTTATTCTCTAAATTTTCAAAAAGTCCTTCCGGCCAGTGCCGGGAGGAAGAGGTAGCTTTCAAATTCCTTATTTTAAAAAAGCCAACTTATATTATTCAAACACACGAAGCTCAATTATTGGAAACCGAATATTGGAGATTCATTACTAATTTTTATCAATAGTAAATCATTATGAATGAGAATTTCGCGAAATTAGTCAGCTTTATCGAAGCTGCTTTTATTTAAAGTAACTTATATTTGGCTGAGATGTTGATGTATACTATCTACATGCCTTCTTACATGGAAATAGGCGAATATGTGTGTTATCGCTTGACAAATACAAGATCGTTTCAAAATGTCAGCCATACCAGAAATTCAAAGTACTATAATTCAACCATTTTTTAAGATATAAACAAAAGAACAAATTTTCAGAAACAAAATCTGCTCCGGAATCTTTGTATCAAGGACAAACACATAAAAAAATCTTTTTCATTTTCCAATTTTTTAATACCTCATTTTAAATTTTAAATTTAATTTTTTTTAAATGGAACACTTTTGAAACAAGATAGCGAATGAAGCTGGCCAACGAACTCGGTCGAGACATTGGTATGTACTATGTACAGACCAAGTAACATCCAAATCGGTTCATAAATACGCTTGCTATCGCGTGACAAAAATCAGGTCGTTTTAAAATGTCAGCCACAATAGAAATTCAAAATGCTATAACTCAGCCATTTTTTTAGATATAGACGAAACAAAAACTGTTCCGGAATCTTTGCATTAAGGTCTAACACATACAAAAAAAAAATCTTTTTCATTTTCCAATTTTTTGGTATCTCATTTTAAATTTAAAATTTTTAAAAATTTTTTAAATGGCCGCCATTTTGAAACAAGATTTCGGATGAAGCTGGCCAACGAACTAGGTCGAGATATTGGTATGTACTATGCACACACCACGGTACATCCAAATCGGTTCATAAATACGCCTGTTATCACGTGACAAATATCAGGACGTTTCAAAATGTCAGCCACGCTAGAAATTCAAAATGCTATAACTCAGCCATTTTTTAAGATATAGACGAAACAAAAACTGCTCCCGAATCTTTGTATCAAGGTCAAATACATAAGAAAATAATATTTTTTCAATTTTAAATTTTTTAGTACCACATTTCAAATTTAAATTTTTCTTAAAAATTTAAATGGCTGCCATTTTTAAACAAGATGGCGGATGAAGCTGGCCAACGAACTCGGTCGAGACACTGGTATGCACTATGTACAAACGAAGTTACATCCAAATCGGTTCATAAATACGCCTTTTATCGCGTAACAAAATTCAGGACGTTTCAAAATGTCAGCCACGCTAGAAATTCAAAATGCTATAACTCAGCCATTTTTTAAGATATAGGACGAAACAAAAACTGCTCCGGAATCTTTGTATAAAGGTCAAATACATAAGAAAAAAATATTTTTCCATTTTCAATTCTTTGGTACCAAATTTCAAATTTTAAATTTTAAAGAAAATTTTAAATGGCCGCCATTTTGAAACAAAATGGCGGATGAAGCTGGCCAACGAACTCGGTCGAGACATTGGTATGTACTATGTACATTCCGAATTACATCCAAATCGGTTCATAAATTCGAGAGTTACAGTATGACAAATGTCAGATATATATATACATATATCAACTTTTGAACGGAGGGTGGTTTCGGGGTCTGGGGGTCATGATCGATGAAAATATACCAAAATTTTTTGAATTCGCTTTCCTCCGAACGGCTGCAATAGGTAGCTTTTTGTAATGAAAGCTACCTAAAATTAAGTATACAGTGGTTATAAATAACCAACAAAGAAACAAAATGGCGGACTCCGGACGAATACGGGCTGAAGAAAACAAACATGGGTAAATCAGGCTAGAGATCTGCACGGGCCGACCCGTGGCCCGAAGTCTGAGACCGTCCCAGTACGGGCCTGGGCCATACTTTTTTCTGAAGGCTCGGAACTAACTTATTTTTCTATACAGAACCGGGACTGGTTTCATTCCTAGTCTTCAAGGCCCAAAATTTTCAGTTCTAGTTTTGACCAGCCTATATGAAAATCATTGTCTCAGCAGGGCCTGGTGCATTCAAAGGTCAATTAAATTAGGCCTGGCCCAAAAATTTTTGCAAAAAATGCATACATTTTTAAATCGCCATTATTCTACACTTAAACATTAAAACTTATTTTTTTAAAGAATAGTAGATTTCTACGCATATTAAAATATAGCTAAATTAAAATATAGTAAAACGTGTAAAAAGGAACCTGCCTATGACGGAACCCTGTTTTAAACGGAAAAACGTCTTGATCCATGCAAAATTAATAAATACGTAAGAAAAGAATATATAATACATTTACGCTTGCTAAGAAGCGAACTTGTCTATAACACATTTTTTTCTTTTCTATGCAATTCCGTCTTAGAAGATTTTACTGTATAGCATTTTTCAGATTTTTAACAATTCAATACATGGAATATGGATTAAAAATATTAATGATAACTGAAACATTTACATACAAGGAATAGAAATCCATTAAAAAATATAAATATCGCAGCCCAGTGGCGCCAAATTATATGGGCCCATGGGGCCCGAGCCTACCCAATAATTTACTCTTAGCTCACCCGATTTGCATTATTCTATTTTCTTACTTTGTTTATTTTTCAATCGCTGAAAAAAAATTATTCCATTGAAAATCATTTTGCTTGAAAACACAGTAAGGATACCAGTAACGCGCTCACATGATGTTAACCCAACCCATTTAATGTAACCAAAATAATCCAGTTAACCCTTTATCTACTGACGATACTTATAAGTACCATTAAAATAACTTGTTATAAAATTTATTTAATACATTGATTAGTTGTAATACAGTTTAGAATGAGTTATAGACAGAGGCGTATTTAAGCAGAATTCATTAGGGGGGCGTATATGACGATTTTGCCGACTAACTTAAAGAAAATATATATATCTTTAAAAGTGCGTTTCTGTGTCTGTATATATGTATCTACCCGAAGTCCTATAATGAACTGACTGATTTTAAAATTCAATAACTTGCAAATGGTGAGAGCTATAAATTTAAATTTTTGCAGAAGTGTTATGTAAGATGTCAGGAATTTTTTTACTGCGATTCTCGATTTTAATTTAAAGTAGTGTTGGTACATGGCGCTGCTTGCAATAGGCGCTAAATCGGGTGCCCGATTTTTGGCCTCACTCTTTTCTCAATATTGATGCGAAATTAGGAGATTAAATATATGCAGTGGGCCCTAAGAACAAAATTGCATCGGCGACTGAGATCCATTCCATATATTTAATCTCCTTCTTTCGCATCAATACTGATAGAGAAGAGAAACAAAAAAAAGGCCCCGATTCAGCACCTATTGCTAGCAGTACCATGTATCGCTGCTGGCTGCTATTTTAAACTAAAATCGAGAATAGCTGTAAAGAAAACTCCTGACATCTTACATAACCCTCCTGCAAGATTTTTTTTAAAGAGTTGCCACCATTTGCAAGTTATTGAATTTTAAAATCAGTCAATCCATTTTAGGACACCCGATATGTTATATATAAAATTCAACACTATTAACCCATCGATATCAAATTTTTCACTTTAGAACGTCGAATACTTTACACTTTAGAATATTGAGGAGAATATAAGGTAAAATTAAAGATTGATACACCACCCCTTCACTTACGTTGCATTGTTGTAAATGTTCCAGTAAAGTATTTTGATATTTTTTGCTGAATGTGCAGGAAATCTGCAATTCGGATTAATTAAACAAGTTGAAGTTTTTACTAAGATGCTACTTGGAACTTATACTGAATCAGCTTATTTATATTTATATTAAAAAGGATTAAATAAAAGCTTATTTTAATTACATCTTTGTTCATTCATTGCATAACATGGATTTTAACCCACTTTCTTAGACGAGCCCATCTATTCACGACAGCACCCAAATCTAGGTATTTCAGAATATCCTTCTCAAATATAAGCATCATGAGTGTATTTAAATGTGGATAAATCTTTGTTGTTCTTAGATATTTTTTCCACAATTTTTAATTTGCAATGTTCTTTCATTCGCTGTGACTGGAGAAGTTAGAGTCAAGCGATTGACATGGTTCGCAAGTGGCAGAATGTATCTCAAAAGTTCTGTTTTCATGTAAATATCTCCATTCTTTCAGCCTCTGCGCAGAAGTCTAAGAAAACTTTCAGTTCTGTGGGTAATGCTTCCATATCAGGAATTTTCAATGTTTCACAAAAGCGCAAAACCAGATTTAGTGTTTATTTCTTTCTTGTAATGTGAGGATACAGTATTTTATCCAGTGGTGAGATTATGCTGATGCAAGAATTAAGACTTTCAGCTATCACCACTGTAAGAGTATCCAGTACCTTCTGAAACTCCATGCGTTAGAATATTAGAAGTTCGGAAGAAAAGAGATTGTTTCAATTACCGTCTAACTTCTTTGGTGCCAATCTTCGTCGATACTGCATACCAAATTCATTTGACTTCTAGACGAGCGTCTATTTTAAAAGTCCACGACTTCAATTTTTCAGTAACTTATTTGCACTTGTACTGAACGTTCTTGAGAAACATCATAGTAAAGCAATGAAGTCGAGCGATAACATTTTCTTCTTAAACCTCGTGGCTTGATCATTGTTTTGCTAACAGAAGTAGAGAAATCATCTTTTTCAAAATTTGTAGGATACATTCATATGAGATCCAAACCGCTTTCAATGATTCCGTTCGAGCAGTTTATCTCGTTTTAGAAAGAATCCGCGGCAGAAAAGCATTTTCTATTTCTTTGAGCTTATCTACTAATGGCTTCTTTCGTTTAGTACTTGCTGAGAAAAACACAAACATCTTCCAGCACGTCGAACACATCACCTATAACATTGCTGGCATTGCAGATAGGCGAAACGAAAATGCTGAGTCAGTGACATGGCAAAGAATATAGGTCACAATTCGACCCACGATTTCTGAAAACATCTCCTAAGTGCCGCTGAATCCTCCAGACATGCTGCTTGTAAAATCGTATAACTGGAAAACTACCTGTTCTATTTCGAGCTCATTCTTTGTAAGAATGTGCGATATCTAAGCATGCAAGGTCGATATTGGTTTTGACGACTTCTTTTAAAACTTCCAAATTCGATCGGAGTTTTCCAACTTTGTCGACATATTTCAACCAAACAGCTGATCGATCATGGTGCGAAGCATTTGATGTCGTATACACCATAATTACATAAAATTATGTTTCTTGAATATCCCTGACTATCGTTGTCTGCACTGCTATAGCAAAAAATTCAATCATCTCATTTTGGGATGAAGCGGAAAGGTAAGTTATATGGTATGGGCTGAAACGTGTGTCTACGAACATTTCTTCAGTTGTGGGTTATGTCTAGAAATTAATTTCACAGTTTTTCAAAAGTTTCTATTTTCGTCTTTGTCACTTCCACAAACCAGACCTTGTCTACTCAGCATTCGCGTAATGTCTATTAAGATTGCTAGAATTTCTGTGCTGAATGCAAGATGTTGTTGTTGCTCTTCCAGAATAATCTGTCTGCGCTTGCTACCTCCGAGTAAGCGATTATGCGTCATCATGAACTGACAAAATAGGAAACAGCAAATTTGGTGGAAGTCAGAAGATAAATATTGTGCGAACTTTCTGTTCTTTTCCTTTCCTTAAGCTCTTCATTTTGTGTCCTTTGTTTACACAACTCTCAACTGAAGCATTTTGTATTTTTTCTCTCTCAGGTCCTTAATGAAACACACACACAAAAAATTAGCATTTAGTTCTGTTCTATATTCCAAAAACGGATGCTTTTTTCCCAGATAGCATTTTTAATTTGCAGAAAATTTGCAGCAGTCTTGCTTTGAAAACCTGCAAAGTTGCAGCAAGCTCAGCATGCAAGACTGAAAGTTTAACAAGACTGCAGCAAGATAACCCAAACACCGAAGTCACCACACTTTGAACTTGCAGCTAACTTGTCGTGAAAATTAAATTCATGTTGTATCAAATTTATTGCAAATTAACGGCAATCAAGTAATCAAAAATACTGCAAACTTACTGCAATCTATTAACGCCCCACTATCAGCTTACAACTGTTACACTATAAGTTTAACCCCTTCGGAGGGGTCCATAGACCTGATCAGGTCAAGGTTCTTCTACATAAGGTTGTTCCATTTGAAGGATAGCCAATCAGAGTAGGGCAGGACTGAAACGTCACGTGGCGGACAAAATCGGAGAGAGACCGGCCGTGACAATGTAAATAGATGAGTAAAAGAACGGAATATGAAGTAAATAATTAAAAAAAAAACAGATCCTCGAAAGTAAACTGAACGAAATCACTTTCCTTAAAATAATTTGTTCAAACACTGATTGGAGTTAGTTAAATATAACATACATAATGGTTAAATAATATCGCGATACACTTTTTTCATTCAAATACTTCAGTACATTCGCGAAAAAAATTAAATTTTTAATGCGTAAAAGTACAAATGAAAACTTTTAAACTATTGTAAAATAAAATGAATGGATGAATTATATGAATATGATGACACAGCAGTAATAATAAAAAGACTAGAATTATCAAACAGAATAAATTAAACAAAACTCACATCAAAACTTTTAACAATAATCCATTGTCCGATTACTAGATATAAGTTTTCAAAAAATTTCGAATGTCACTATGCTTATTCAGGATCAAAATCAATATGATTCAAATATCTGTAACAATATACAGGGTGATTCATAAAAGATGGGCAGAACTTTAAGGGGTTATAGTACACTTAAAGACAAATAATATTAAATAGGAGACTAAGGGTCCCAGACGTATTCCCAAGGAGATAGGGGGCATTAAAGTTTAGGGTCCGAAATTTCAAATGATTATAAAACATGGAAAAATTGGTCGATTCGTTTGCGGTTTTTGCAAAAAAATTTTTTATGCCAGTATTTTCTTGAAATAAAATTTTAAAGTTCAATTTCAAAAAATGCCGATAGGGGGCGCTTTAGATTTTGGAGTAACAAACAACTATTTTTTAACGTTATTTTTTGTATTTCTTTAAATGATTTCGAAAGCTTAGACTTAAACTTAAATTTTGATCTAAAAATCTGAGTCCTAACGAGTAGTTAAGTAGCATAAACTGAAATTTGAAATTTGAAACCCTTCTCCCCCCAGAACAAAAATCAGTTATTCCCGATCTTTGTGTCGTAGATTAGGCTCTAACTACTGCCGCGTTTTGCTATGTCAGTATTTTCTTGAAAATAAATTTTAAAGAAAATTTTCAAAAAATTACGATAGAGGGCGCTTTAGACTTTGGAGTAACGAACAACTATTTTATACCGTTATTTTTTGTGTCTCATTAAATGCTTTCTAAAGCTTAGACTTAAACTTAAATTTTCAGCTCAAAATCTGAATCGCTGAGCGTGGTTCAGTAGCGAGGGGAGGGGGTTCAAATTTCAACTTCTGAACATAGTTCAGTTTGCACTACTTAACCATGCCCAACAATTCTGTGCTGTGATACGAGGCAAAAATACAACTTTCGTCAAGGACTGCATAGTCGGAATTCACTCATAAAGGCACTGGCACAGTTGGAAACGTCGCTCATGCAAACGTTAAAGCTCCATTCCTGACGCTAGTCACCGGGTGAAGAAGGAAACAGAAAGTATGCAAATGTCAAATGGGGAAGAAGAAGAATACGTATGCAAAATTTCGACACGATTCAGGCATAAAAACCACTGAACGGTGAGTCAAGTGTAAGTCGCTGTAGTAATGAATCGGAAGATGGTGCCCTTCACGAATAAGGAAAAGGCTGAGATGTATTTAATTTACGGAGCGGCAGATGGAAATGGTGCAGAGGCACAACGAATGTAAGGAGAGCGATTTCCCAACAGGCGGTTGCCTAACCGCAAAACTTTCGAGCGCTTGCACAGGCAGTTGTGTGAGACGGGATCATTTCTCGCTTCCCGGTCGAATGCAGGTCGTGCAAAAAAGGACGAATCAGTAGTTGTTGCAGAAGCCATTCTGTTTGTAGTAGCGGCGCAGCCAAGTACAAGTACACGAACAGTGGCTAGGCAGGTGGATACCTCACAGTCCATGACTTGGAGGGTACTGAAGGATGAACATTTGCTCTCGTTTCATGTGCAACGAGCCCAGAAACTGTCTCCAGGGGATTATCCAAATCGTATTGAATTCGCCCGCTGGTTTCTGCAGCAGAACGCGCTAAATCCACATTTTGGACGAACTGTGCTTTTCACCGATGAATGTACCTTCACACGTGAAGGTACATTTAACACACACAATGCATATGTATGGGCGGATGTCAATCCACATGCTACGTATCCACATGCTCATCAGAGACGCTTTTCCATCAATGTTTGGGCAGGAATCCTCGGAGACCACCTAATCGGACCGTACCTTCTTCCTGAACGCCTCAACGGTAAAACATACCTCACATTTCTGCAACATGTGCTGCCAGACCTGTTAAACGTTGTTCCTCCACGCATCCGGCGGGTCATGTGGTTCCAGCACGATGGAGCGCCAGCCCATTACGTACGAGACGTCCGCAACTATCTGGACATCACATTTCCGAACAGATGGATTGGTCGAGGTGGTCCTGTTGCTTGGCCTGCTCTCTCGCCAGATCTTTCACCCCTCGATTTCTTTTTTTTGGGGGACGATTGAAGGCTCTTATGTATGAGACACCCATTGAATCCCCCGAGGAACTGGTCGCCAGACTTTCCGCCGCTGTAGGGGAAGTGCTCGAAAAGCCTGATGTTTTCGCGAATGTTCGCCGTTCCATTCTTCGCCGTTGTTCTGCGTGCATAACCTCTGGTGGTCACAATTTTGAACATTTATTGTAATTACATGTTAATAAATATGCTTTGGTAACATAATCCTAATTTGTGTCTTTTTACCTCGTATCACAGCACACAATGTGTGGACATGGTAAACTGAACTGTGCTCAGGAGTAGAAATTTCAAACCCCTCTCCCCAGAAACTTAACCACGTCTAACGATTCAGATTTTGGGCTGAAAATTTAAGTCTAAGCTTTAGAAAGCATTTAATGAGACACAAAAAATAACGGTATAAAATAGTTGTTCGTTACTCCAAAGTCTAAAGCGCCCTCTATCGGAAATTTTTGAAAATTTTCTTTAAAATTTATTTTCAAGAAAATACTGACATAAAGAATAATTTTAGCAAAACGCGGCAGTAGTTAGAGCCTAATCTACGACACAAAGATCCGGAATAACTGATTTTTGTTCTGGGGGGTGAAGGGTTTCAAATTTCAAATTTCAGTTTACGCTACTTAACTACTCGTTAGGACTCAGATTTTTAGATCAAAATTTAAGTTTAAGTCTAAGCTTTCGAAATCATTTAAAGAAATACAAAAAATAACGTTAAAAAATAGTTGTTTGTTACTCCAAAGTCTAAAGCGCCCCCTATCGGCATTTTTTGAAATTGAACTTTAAAATTTTATTTCAAGAAAATACTGGCATAAAGAAAATTTTTTGCAAAAACCGCAAACGAATCGACCAATTTTTCCATGTTTTATAATCATTTGAAATTTCGGACCCTAAACTTTAATGCCTCCTATCTCCTTGGGAATACGTCTGGGACCCTTAGTCTAGTGATGGGCGATTCTCGAGAATTCGACAATCGAGAAAAATCGTCATCGTAAAAAATCACAATCGATACAGCCATCGATTAATTCATAAAATCTACAATCGAGATGTTTTACAATCGATTATAACGAGAAAAGCTAAAAACAGTTATTGGAAAACTTAGCTATTATTCTGGCCGACAATTTCATAGTAGTGATAGGGCTTAGTGATGGGCGATTCTCGAAAATTTACCAATCGAAAAAAATCGTTATCGTAAAATACACAATCGATACAGTCATCGATTACTTTCGAGAATCTACAAAGGAGATGTTCTAGAATCGATTATTGAAATCATTGTTTTTACATATATATAAGGCAGATTTTATTAAATATAGGGTAACTGAAAACAGATGGAATAAAAAAACAACAAACCAAAGGGAAACTATAAAGGAGCCATAAGACTGGAAAAGTCTTGTAAGGGTGCCCCCTGGTTGAGAAAAGCTGAAAAAACGCGAGTAGCTATGAAGCGGTAAGGGGAGTTTAAGTATCAAAAATTAGAATTTTTCGGCAATTAGTACCAAAATGGCCAAAGAAATAAGAATCAAAAGCACCCCCTAGTGGCAAAAATATGAACTAAAGGATGATAAAAGGGATCAAAATTTTTTATTGATTTTTCTACGTCATTTGAGATTGGATCTTTAATTTCCCCATTTTTATAAAGTCTTCGACTGGAATACATTAAACGAACTCCCGCGGGGAACAAAGGAGGAGGGAGGGGCAAGGAAAGTGCATAATATGAATAAGTGGTCACAGGACTTTCCAACGATATGGCACATGAGGGGTGTCGGCTAAATTTAGTAAAGTGCCCCCGCTCGGGGGCAAAGTAAGGGGAGGGGCGCGGGCGATATATAAAATGAAATAGTAGTCACAGAGCTTTCCAATGATATATCACATGAGGGGTGTCAGCAAAAGATAGAAAAGAGTCCCAACTCCCAGGATTCCAATTATCGTGCGCCCCCCCCCCCCGAAATATACCCTGCCCATCCTTCTCTTTGAAATTTTCATATATTAAAAATTATTTATCGGAGGGCTCCGTAAAAAAATCCGATCTAAAATGTTTAAAAACGCTACGATTTCAAAAAAGTTCGAAAAGCGCCTCTCTCGGGGCGCCAAACTAAGGAAGGAAGAAGAAAGGTTCATAATATGAAAGAGTAACTTTGCGATGATAACCGAAAACTTTCCGATGATAGATCAAATGACTGGTCCAAAAAAAGTTTGAAATCTATCCCTTCCACGTGGGTTCCCTCTTTTATCCTAGAATATACCCGGAAATCATGCAGCCCTACTTTTAAAATTTTATATTTAATAAATAATATTTATCGGAGAGCTCCATTAAAAAACCTCATTTAATGATATTTATTGTAGAAATCTCTACAATTAAAAAAAAAGTCACCCCGCACCGCTCCCCCCCCCCCCCCCCCGAACCCCTTCCGGAATTCAACTCTGGGAGGAGAAAGGTTCATAATATGAAAGAGTGGTGAAAGGACTTTCCGATGATATGTCAAGGAGAGGTTTGGTAAAAGTTTGAAAATTACCCGCCCCCCCCCCCCTCCATTTGTGCACTCTCGCGCACCCCAGAATTCACTCACCTTTCTCTTTGAACTTTTTATATTTAATAAATAGTATTTATCTGAGTCTCCAGGTATGGGGCAGCTTGGCAGAGCTAAAATAAGAGAAACATTGAAAATTCGTGGCAAAATGACACTAAACTTAACAGTAAAGTTTGAAACTAGGACTATACATAACTGAATACATAAACCACTATGCTTCATAACCCACGTCGGTTAATAGCAATAAAATGATAAGTGCCAGTTAAACTGATGGCATTGAGCTCACAGGTTATTAAAACTAACTGTATATTATACTCTTATTTCAAAGAATAATGTCCCTCAAAAAATAAATGAAGGGAAATATCCCCCGTTTGCCCCTTTTATACTTAACCAATGAACCTCCAAATCTAATCAGGGAAACTCCTGAACTATAATAAATCAGTATATCAAATTTGAAGCAAATCAGATAATTCTGCATGAAAAAAAGGAACATATCGCTAAATTAAGGGTGGTCTAACCCCTTTAACCCTTTTATACTTAACTAATGAATCTCCAAATCTAATCAGGAAAGCTCCTTATCAGAACAAACATAGAAAAAACAATTAAAGTAAATTGAATAATTCTCCATGAAAATCCATTTATCTAAATTAAGGGGACTTTCCCCCTTTTCGCCCTTGTATACTTAACCAATGAACCTCCAAATCTAATGAAGGAAGCGCCATATCAGAATAAAATGGTATATTAAATTTGAAGCAAATCCAATAATTCTGCATGAAAAACCTTTTTATCTAAATTAAGGGGGTGACAAGCCCCCTCCCCTTTATACTTAACCCATAAACCTCCAAATCTAATCAAGGCAGATTCATAACATAATAAACCGGTATCTCAAATTTGGAGCAAATCGAATAATTCTGCATGAAAAACCCATTTATCTAAATTAAGGAGGGGTTCTACCCCCTTTCCCCCCTTTATACTTAACTAATGAACCTCCAAGTTTAATCAGGGAAGCTCCTTAACATAATAAACCGGTATACCAAATTTGGAACAAATCGAGTAATTCTGCATGAAAAACCCATTTATCTAAATTAAGTGGGGGACCAGCCCCCCTTCTCCCCCTTTATCCTTAACCAATGAACTTCCAAGTTTAATCAGAGAAGCTCCTTAACATAATAAACCGGTATACCAAATTATGAGCAAATCAAATAATTCTGCATGAAAAGCCCATTTATCAAAATTAAGGGGGGGGGGTCTAGCCCCCTTCTCCCCCTTTATACTTAACCCGTAAACCTCCAAATCTAATCAAGGCAACTTCTTAAAATAATGGACCGGTATACTAAATTTGGAGCAAATCGAATAATTCTGCATGAAAAACCCATTTATATAAATTAAGGAGGGGGTCTATCCCCCTTTCCCCCCTTCAAACTTAACTAATGAACCTCCAAGTTTAATCAGGGAAGCTCCTTAACATAATAAACCGGTATACGAAATTTGGAGCAAATCGAAGAATTCTGCATGAAAAACCTATTTATCTAAATTAAGGAGGGGGGGGGGGACCAGCCCCCCTTCTCTCCCTTTATCCTTAACCAAAGAACCGTCAAAACTAAACAGCGGAACGCCTTATCAGAATGAACAAAAAAAAAATTGAAGCAAATCGTACATTTTAATCAAGAGTTATCGTGTTACGTACATACATACGTACGTACGTACAGTACATGCATACACACAGAACCGACGGGTACATTAGCTCTCAGGCTTAGATAGCCTGTGAGCTAAAAAGAGATTGGATAAGCAGATGGACTCCTTTGAGAAATTATGACTTAAACCAGAAATGCGGTAAGTTTGACTCTGAAAGCTTCATTTCCATCTCGCATTTCCGCAAATCTCATCTCGATGATTTTTCCAGCATTTCGACGCTTCCAGATGGCAAGCTGCTCGATGGTTTGTTCTCTCGCGGTTTTAAACCTTTCGGGATGGGAAGTCTCTCGAGAGTTTCCTCTCGCCCTTTTCAACCTTTCCCGATGGGAAGCCTCTCGCTTGTTACTCTCGTCCTTTTCGAAATCTCCCAAGGAAAAGCCTTTCGAGGATTTCTCTCGCGCTTTTCAACATTTCGCTATGAGAAGCTTTTCGAGGATTTCTCTCGTCCTCGGCAGAGAAGAAAAGTAAGAAAATTTATCGAGAGTACCAAGGGACGAGATAGAGAAAAAGGCATGACAATGAGCTGTGAAATGAAGGTTTAATTTTCAAAGTTTCTCTTATTTTAGCCCTACCAAGATGTCACATACCTGGAACCTTCCGATAAAAATTATTTATTAAATATAAAATTTTTAAAGAGGAAGGTGGGTCGGGTGATTTCGAGGGAGGAGGACGTGAGAGTGGACTCATGGGGTGCAATTTTAAAAATTTTACCGAACCCTTCCTGTGGCATATAATCGAAAAGCCCTTTGACTATGCATACTATGAACCTTTCTTCGCTCAAAGGGGGATGGGGAAGGGGCGAACAAATTTTTAAAACCGTAGCCGATTTCTATAATAAATTTAAATATCACTTTAAATATGGGTTTTTTATGCAGTCTTCCGGTAAATATTATTTATTGGACATAAAAATTATAAAGTGGCGGCTGTGTGAATTCCGGGGTGAAAGAGTGGGCCCACGGGGGGAGAGAGGGGGAGCAATTTTCAAACTTTTTTTGGACCAGTCATGTGATATGTCATCGGTAAGCTCTCGGATGACTCTTTCATATTATGAGACTTTCTTCCTCCCCTCCCCAATTTGGCCCCCACTGCGAGGGTAGTTTTTTCCGCTTTTATCATTTTAGATCGGATTTTTTTATGGAGCCCTCCGCTAAATATTATTTATAATATATGAAATTTCAGGACACTTTTCCAAATTTAGCCAAGACCCCTCATGTGACATATCGTTAGAAAGGTTTGTGACTACTTATTAGTGCTATGCACTTCCGGTGGCCGCCCCCCTCCACTTTGGCCCCCCGGAGGACACTTTTCCAAATTTAGTAAGTACCCCTCTTATGAGATATCGTTGAAAAGGTCTGTGACTACTTATTGATGTTATGCACTTCCGGTGACAGCCCCCCCCCACTCTTTGCCCCCCCTGGGGGACACTTTTTCAAATTTAGTCAAGACCCCTCGTGTGAGATATCGTTGGAAAGGTCTGTGACTACTTATTGATGTTATGTACCTACGGTGTCCCCACCACCACTTTGTCCCCCCAGGGGGGCACTTTTCCAAATTTAGCCAACACCCCTCATGTGAGATATCGTTGAAAAGGTATGTGACTACTTATTGATGTTATGCACTTCCGGTGACAGTCCCCCCCCACTCTTTGCCCCCCCTGGGGGACACTTTTTCAAATTTAGTCAAGACCCCTCGTGTGAGATATCGTTGGAAAGGTCTGTAACTACTTATTGATGTTATGTACCTACGGTGTCCCCACCACCACTTTCCCCCCCCCGGGGGGCACTTTTCCAAATTTAGCCAACACCCCTCATGTGAGATATCGTTGGAAAGGTCTGTGACTATTTATTGATGTTATGCACCTCCGGTGACAGTCTCCCCCAATTTGCCCCTCCCGGGGGACACTTTTTCAAATTTAGCCAAGACCCCTTATGTGAGATATCGTTGGAAAGGTCTGTGACTACTTATTGATGTTATGCTCCTCCAGTGTCCATCCCCCCATTTTGAACCCCCGGGGGACACTTTTCCAAATTTAGCCAAGATCCCACATGTGAGATATCGTTGGAAAGGTCTGTGACTACTTATTGATGTAATGCTCCTCCGGAGACCGCCCCCCCACTTTTCCCCCACGGGGGTGTTTTTCTAAATTTAGCCGAGACCCCTCATGTGACATATTGTTGGAAAGGCTTATGACCACTTACTCATGTTATCCACCTCTCGCACCCCTCCCCCCCCCTTTCCCCCCACGGGGAGGGCATTTTTATAAATTCAGATCCAGACTTCTCATGTGACATATGGTTGGAAAGGCCTAAAGACCTGTGACGACTTAATCATATTATGCAGCTGCTGTGCCCCTCCGCTCGCTTTGACCCCTCCCCCAAGAGATCTAGTCCGACGTTCATTCGTTTCGATATTATATTTCTTACAAGATTTTGTAGTGCGTGCACACCACACCCGCCTGCTATCATATATCAGTGCCGTATATAGCGGGTAACCTGTTCGTGATTTCATATTACAAGATTACGTATAAATTAGGGGCCCCGATTAAAGGAGGGGCCCGCTAGCGGTCGAAGTCACCTAGTCTTTATTAACATCGACTCATTCCAGTTCACCCGCAGACGATTCTTGATAAATGTATGACGTATATAATACATAATATATGATTTATAAAAAAAATTTGCAAACTGTAGTCATCGAGAAAAAATTTATACAATCGAAAAATATCGAGATGTCCATACAATCGAGAAAATCGAGAAAAACATCTCGTTATCGCCCATCACTACCTTAGTGTCCTATTTAATATTATTTGTCTTTAAGTGTACTATAACCCCTTAAAGTTCTGCCCATCTTTTATGAATCACCCTGTATATACACAGGGCTTAGTTTCTAGCAAAAAAAAAAAAAAAGTACCGGAACTCTAATATTCTGCAGTAATAACAACAAAGTTTATAATCCCCCTTCCCCCCCCCACACACATACGCATATTTATATTTCATACACTATTTCAAATTTTAAAGCAATTTCGTATTCCTCAAAAAGAAATTTATATTTTTGACATATCTTCAGAGGTGCCAAGCTCGCACTAATCTTCCGTAATGCGGGGATTAATTTAACCCAGTTTAACGAAGTTTCGAACCAGAAAAATTATTTGATGAATCTTTATTTATTTAATTCCAGTTTCCTACGTGGAACGTATTTAATTTCATCTCTGAAAAAAAATTCCGGTACGAAATGTATTAAACCAGGGTTAAATTAACCCACATATTACGGAGGATTAGTCGCAACTTGGCACCTATGTATCTTTAGGCATTAATATCTAATAAATACTAATAAATGAACAGAGCAAAAACATTAAAATCAGGAGTGGGAAATTTTTAGAAAATCGTACTCGTCAGGGACTTCTTTGTATTGGTGCGGAGCATTTATAAACTCTGGTCTGTTCTGACTAATATTTAAATATTCACTAAAAATAAAGAAGTACTGGAGCTGCGCCCCTGTGATATTCGGAGCAAATTAAGCACCGTGCAGAGCTAGACAGTTAATCAGAGAGAATATTTTAAAAACACGAACAAAAAGCAGCGAGTAAAAACGGCAGAAACAGTTTCGACTAATTCTGACATTCCTCATCGCCATTCTGAAACCATAAAAAAAAAAAAAAAAAAAAAAAAAAAAAAAAACCCTACACAGGACACACTATGTCACATACGTAAGCGCTTTGGTAGGAAAGAACGCAAAAGATTAGAGATGGGAAAGAAATAAATAAAAATTTAGGCTTTGATTTTTTAGAAACACCATTTCCGCTAAATTCCGGAGTGAGCGCCGGTGAATTCAGACCAATATTTAAATTTCCACTAAAAACAAAGAAGTAGCGGAGCTGAGAATCAAACAGAATATATTAACGATAATATCCAACGCAAATTAAGCACTGCTTATAGGCTAATACTTCAACCCTACATTAATTTTCATCTTAAATTTCTGCTTCATTTTATTAATCAGAGTAACACGAATATAATATTTAATAAAATAAATATCATCGTTATTCTGTTTGCGAATCGCCGAGTTAGCTAGATACGAAGTGCATGTCGCTGCATCAGCGGCCGATGTACAACAAAACTACGAAAAGTCGAGAAAATCGCACAAAAATCGTTATCACAGCGCTCCAGGGTTACATATCCATTTTCAACTGGGATCTGGCGTCAATAGTAAAAAATATGCGTATGAAGTTTGGTTCAAATCTATGCCTAACTTTGTATGCTTTCCGGTGAATCAATAATGAAAATGGAACAAAAATCGCTATTACAGCGCTCCCTCCCGGCGGAATATCCCCAAATTTAACCTTGACATGCTGGTCATAGTCAAACATACATATTTTCGTATACTTTTCGATGATATAATGAGACATACATATATACGGACAGACAGATATTTTGTAAAAACATGTTTTTCGGGATCTCTGACATTTAAAACGTGTAAATCCGTCGAAAACTGGAAGTCGAACAAAAATTCGACTACAATACGTTCTTCTGTTATAGATAAAAGAAAGTGAAAAAAGATAATGCTAAAGCAAATATTTTAATAGAGGAATTTTTTTTAAAGGTAAAAAAAATCCCTATAACAAAAGAAAAATTTTAAATTTTTTATCCAATTTTTGACGTTTTCTTTTTTTAAATTTTTGCGACGATTTTTCCATATGAGTAAAAGGGAATCCGGCTTTATTTTTTTAGCCCGCTATTGTATTAAATCTTGTCATTTTTTTCAATATAGTTTATTCGGAGTTTGTACAGAGATTTTCGCATTTTTCTCGAATTTTTTATGCGATTTTTAGAATTTTGAGATTTGTAAAAGGAACTCGGTTACCAACTTTTAGCGAAATATAATAAATTTTCTCCTCTGCGAGTTTCGAACTTTTTTCCCCCACTTCATGGCGATTTGTCTGCATTTGTGAAAGAAGTCTGGTTTTAATCTTTTATTTTAATATAGTAAATACTGTCCTTTTTTTTTTCTTTCATTAAAGTTTATTCTGAATTTCTCGCGATTCTTTTATGCAGTTCTTAGAGATTTTCGCGTTCTGCAGGAATTTTTTGACGCTCGTAAAAGGAATTCGGTTTTGAAATTGTAGCTTAGTATAGTAAATTTTGTCCTTTGCGATTTTAGTGTTTTTCTTTGCGATTTTCCAGAATAATAATCGCCAGTTAACAAAATGCCCGGAATTTGAAGAATTCGGAATTTCGACTTCCGGATTTGAGACTCTGTACTGTATTGTTAAATCTGTATACGTGTTCTTCGAGAGTTATTAGAACATGTTGATAAAGTGCATTCACTAGGTTTTTTTTTTAAAAAAAGGCTGTTGAAATAATATAAAAATTAAAATCATTCACAGAAAAAAAATCCAACGCAGAACAGCATACAGAATACTATTGAAACGAGCGAAGCGAGGCGAATCTGTCCGCCACGTCACGTAATGCGCGAGCAGTTAAGGAATCTTTACAGTTGGCGCAACGCACGAATGGTACCCCCCTGGACAGGGGCGTAAACCACCCTGGTCGCGTAGGGGGGTGTAGACTCACAAATTTCCGACTCCAAGAAGAAAAATTTCCGAGTACAAAATGCCGACTAATTAATATATATATATGTATACACACTCATGTCCAAAAGTTTAGCATATATGATAAAAACGAAGAAAGGATATCGTAAATATCTTACGAAATTATTAAACTTTATAGATGAAAGATGAAAGTCTCAAGATAATTATGACTGAGCGTATTGAGAGAGTCAAATAGGTTTTAAAGCGCTGATGTTGATTCATTTTTAATTATTAATGTATGTCTCTAAAAATTAGTGGTGAAGTACTATGATTAATATGTGTAGAAAATTGCGGTTTGGAACTCCAAACTGCTTTGTTTGATAGTGATATATCTTGTTTCTAAATGTACAAAATTTGATGAAACTGGATGATTGAAGAGCTGGGAATTCGATGCCCGTTTTTTTTTTTTTTTTACCAATAAAGGGCTTAATGCATTTTATTTTTTCTGTGTATCGCATATTTATTCACATAGACTCCACTCCGGATAAAAATTCAAATTCTGAATTAAGCATAAGGAATCCTGTTACCCGTGTACGATGTACGTCTACAACATTAAAAAAAAGTCAAAATTTAAAAGATTGAAAATTTTCGAATGAACAAAACTTATATCCATTTCTTAGTACTTTAATAAAAGTTAATCAAATTTTGTACGTTTAGTAATAAGATATATCGCTATGTAACAAAGCAGTTTTTGATTCCAATCCGCATTTTCCTATACATATTAATCATGGACTTTCTTCCCTAATTTTTAGATAAATTTATTAATAATTCGAAAAGAATCGACATCAGCGCTTTAAAATTGTTTGACTATCTCAATACGATACGCGAAGTCATAATTATCTTGTGAATTTCACCTATAAAATTTAATAATTTCGTAAGATATTTAACACTCCCTTTCTACGTTTTTGTCATATACGCTAAAATTTTGGACATGAGTGTATATACATATGGGTCTTGCTTCTGGAGAAACTTACTTTACAAATATACCAATAACAGGTTAATATTAATCACAAATGAAAACTTGTTTATAAGTAATTTCAACATATCCTTTTAAACATTGTGATCATCAGGAAAAGCTTGGATTACGTACGAATAAATTTAATTTAAGATTATCACCTAAATATATTAATAAAATAATAATAATGACTATAATACAATATTATTTGAATAATTGTTGTATAATTGCAATTTGAATTATTAAATTTTGTTTGCGCTTTTGTAACAAAATTCACACTTTTATAGCACGATTAACACGATTAGCACATTTTTCAAGAACAGTGGACAGACCTATATTGTCAGTTAATTCTTTGTGGTAACTGAAAAGCATCAATGATTCAAATCTGTCATCAGCCATAGTTGATCTAATAGCAGTCTTTATAAATTTTAGCCTGCTAAAAGCTCTTTCATTAGATGCAACTGCCACCGGAACTGTCAACAGAATTTGGTAACATTGATGAACTAAGGGAAAGACACTTTTGTTCTTGGAAGCTAATTCCGCAGCTTCTGAAAATTGAAATCTGTTTGCTTGGGGAATATTTTAAAGACAAAAATGCGCCAAAAATACGGGATTTCTTAATTCTTTCTAACGACATACTTTTAAGCAGGGTAAAAATTTGTTGTCACCCCTGTTTTTTCCAACTAAACAAAATTCAGTAATAATAATAATATTTAAAAAAATCGAATACATTTGAGAAAGGAAAAAGAAAACGAAAGTATTATTTCTGATAGAAGTTAACTCGTATTCGTATAGATTGTAAAATATCCAGATTATTTCGAGATAAAAATTCAAAGTATTTGAGTGTTTCAGTTTCATCCGGTATCATATAAATTTCTTGAAACACATTTTTAAATCAATCTAAAATTACGTAAAAAAGTAAAAAAAAAAAAAAATTAACATCTTTTTTAATAAAATAAAAAGAAAACACAAAATTAGTAGAAAAAATAAAACCATAATTATTTTCGATTAAAGGTAAAATTCGTGTAGAGTGGAAAATACCCAGATTTTGATAGGGCAAAGTACTAAATATTTGCAATTCAGTTTTGAATTTTCATCGGATATCACCTAAATTCCGTGATACACGTTTCTAACTAAATTTAAAGTTAGATTAAAAAAAAAAAAAAAAAAAAAAAATAGAAGTTTCTTCACTTCAATCAGTATGTCTTAAAATTTCCAGACTAAACTAAAAACTTTCCGATTTTAAATAAATACAGCTGGATCTCGATATCTCGAAGTCAAAGGAAACAGGAAAAAGTTCGGAATATCAAAGTTTTCGATCAAAATATCAAGGTTACAAATAATATTAACATTTCTGGAATATGTATATAAATATTTTGTTTCTTCATATCGAGGTTTTCGAGTTCACAATATTTGAGAAGTCAAAGTTTTTCTGAATAGTTTTAATCACAAAAATAAAATCCGTAATATTTCCGACTAAGTATAAATTTATACAGGTTTTCTTCGTTCTAAATTGTTTTTTCTAATTTTCTAATTAAAAACTACAAGGGAAAAATATCCGACTAAGAATAAAATTTTATAGGTTTTCTTCGCTCTAACTTGTTTTTCTTATTTACTAATTAAAAACTACAAAAACAGTTCTCCAATTCATAAGTTTTTATACGTTAATGCCATTTTCTTTCGACTAAACTTACTTTTTTCCGATCGAACGAGAATTTTCCGACTGATTTTTCCTTTTTCCAATTTATAGGTTTTTATAGGTTAATACCATTTTTTCCGACTAAACGTACTTTTCCGATAAAACGGGAAATTTTCCGACTGATTTTTTCATAGGGGGGTGCAACACCCCCCCGTACCCCCCCAGGATTTACGCCCCTGCCCCTGGATCAGGTCTGTTGATGCGAACAAGCCGTCAGAAGGTGCATACATCGTTTTCATCACCATAAACAAGTTCAGGTAATAATCGTAATCAATATGAGCCTTTTTTGGTATTCGATAAGTATAGCGTTTAGAAAAAGCGGTGCCAACCGAATAAAATTTCTGCAATTTGTGCGTATGTGCTAATTGTCTATTCTCTCAATAGAGGGGTTTTTTGCTTTCGTCACTTTCGTAGATTAAAGACAGTCTTGCCACCAGTTTCATAACAGACTACTCATGCAAGTGTGGGATGGTATACTTTGCGGGAAATTTGCTGCGCATTTCTCAATTCAAATTTGTTACGGCAAGATAATGTCAGAAAAAAAACAAACTTGCTGCTAATGTTCATGCTATCTGGGTTTGTACCAAGCGCTGTTGAAATGTCACTGACTATGTTGCGGGATGGAACCATTTATCACATATACGCTGAGTTTTAGCTGTTACGGACCTAAACTGATCAAATATGTCTCTGATTGTCTGACTTCACTTTAGACCTTTTTCCTGGGTCATGTTCAATGATGGAATCGTTCCCACTTTCCGTAATGTTAGCCTCTCCACGGTTCTTCTCGATTTCTTTCATGATCTTACTATAAATATTTGACACAGACAAACAATTTTATTTTTCCCTGTCAATATTTATGGTCTCCTTAAGGAAACACTTAATTCATCAGATGGGGTAAATTTTTCAATAATCGGCTTGCAATCATTTAAACAACCAACTAAATGATTCAATTGTCGAGCACATTTCAGTATACCACGAGTAATATGAATGCCTTCACTGGAGTCGTCATCATCTTCAGTGCTGTCAATCATCTAGATGTTCAGAACCCTACTAATCTTCTGCGGACTCTCAGAAAGATCCCTTTAACCCCTTCGGGACGGGAGCCTTTTACGAAATTTTTAATCATTTGTCACCGCTTTTTGAAAACAGAAATTTGTGTCTTCTTGAATCGAGAAAATGCGCTGATTGAATAAGGCAAATTTTACAGTAAAATTTTACTGGTGAGGAAAAACAAGAATTCTGAGCGCTTCATGCGGCACGTATACGTGTCGCTCGTCCCCAAGGGGTTAAATACTGAGAAACTAGTCTCTCGTGTTCTTTCTCAATTTACTTTCAGCAGTCACGCAAAGTCGAAGAAAGGAGAGGCAATCTTCGGATTTTTTAAAGAAATTAAGACAAATGCTAAGTATTGGTGTTTTTTAGCGTATGTTTTAAGAAAAAAACGTAGAAAATTGGAAAAAAATCGATTTTGCTTCAGAGTTGTATCAATCGATACTGACTACCTAGAATTTGCCGACTGTGATTAAAGTTGCCGACATTGGGGGGGGGGGCCCTCTACGCCCCCCAAGTAGCTTCGCTCCTGGTTATAGATACATTACTTTATCTTGTTCCAAAATCATTATTTGTTACACAAAACAAAAATATTTTTATAAGGGTCATTTCTTTTGCTTTGCATCTTTTCAGCTTTCTTCGCGTTGGGGGCAGGGGGAGAGATTTTTCAATTCAGAAATATTTCTATATTTCTATTGTAAGAACATAATATTTGTACATTTCCTAATTCAACAAAATACTAAGAAAAATATTTAAAATAAAATATTTGAGTGGAGTTATAAATATTGCACAAAATCCCTATAAATTCAAATTTAATTAATCCTTCTAAATCCTTCAATCTTTCTAAAATCCTTCTAAAATTTATTAAATGATTATGGAAATCTTCTAATGTAGTATGAACAATTAACAAAAAATGCTTTCCAAGATCAAATTTCATGAATTCATAATTCAGTAGATAAAGGGTTAAAATATTACTGGATCTATATCATAGAGATGGAAATGAATGGTTACACTATATTAGATGTACTTCGCAAAGAAATTCTCTGTGAATACATTCGGACTCATTCTTTTTATGTGTTATAGTCTAACTTTATAGTCTAAATTAGCAAATAAATGCATAAAAAAGTTCAAATGATAAGCTTTTTCAAATGGAGATTGGCTATTTTCTGACCCATTTGCGAAATCAATTTTCATCCTGAATAGTATATTCAAAAGCGAAGAAATCAAATTAGATTTTTCTATTTTTCTATTTTTTTTTTTTTTTTTTAATAAGATTAAACGATTTTTCAGAACACGCTGTCAAAGACTTTTAAAATGATTTTTGATATGCGCCATTTTTTAGTCCTTTGAGTTTTAGTTTGCAGTCATACTCAAAATATAATAGTAAATATTACAGTCGACAAAATGAAGATCTCATATGAGAATATAATTTGAAAAAAATCACAACTTTATATTCTATTTTAAAAAGTTCTAACTTCATTGTAGTAACTTTCCCATCCATCTCCTTATCTCCAAAGAAAAGAAAATGCCCATATCATTTTACCCTAAAATGGTTGAGCCCACCAAATATTTTTCAAAAGTTGGCGCCACTGTCGCAGCCTGCGGCACGTCTATAAAAATGAAGATTATAAGCATGAGAAAAAAAGTTAAGATAGATATTTTTGGTCAGAACTCCTCGTGCGAGACAAATTTTTAACTAAATCGACAGAAAAATCAATGTTTTTTAGAAATTCACTCGGGGCGGGCGGAGATTTTAACTTTTTTCCAGGCTCGGGCCGAACTTTAAATTTTTGTATCGGGCAGAGCCGAATTTTCTTTTCTATGAGTCTGCCGGGCCCGGGCCTGGAAATTTCGGCCCTTGCAGACCTCTAACCCAGGCAATCATCCTTTATCTATGGATTTTCGAGCCACGGTGCTGTGAACATGGGCGTAATCTGGCGGGTTCAAGGGGGGGGGGGTGCATATGCCCCCGCAGTTTTCTAGGAGCAGAGGCAAGACTTACCTTTGGCCCCTTCAGTTTTTTGTATTGTTTAATAGCTAAGGCTCAGTTTTGTATTTTAATTTTATCTTCATTTTTATTTAACAATTAACTGCGAACTAGAATAAATTCTGAGTAATTCAAAATAACCCAGAATTAACGTCTTTACGTTCATAGCAGTAATTTCTGTCTTAAGTCAAGTTCAAGAAAGTTATTTTCCCTGCCTTTTATTTTCAGAAAAGCGGAGGCTATTTTTCTCTTTCACATTATTAGAGCTGTTTATCTGTACGTGTGAAATATATCGCTTGACTTTGACCATTATAATTTTCATTAGGATAAAGTAATTTTGGAATCATATGAATACGACTCCCTACCACTACAGGCTATATTGCCTCCTATTTCATGGTACGAGTCAAACATTACTAATTCACGATACCCATAAAACAATAAACGTGTTTCACTTGAGAATTTATCGAAAACAGAAATGTAAAGTACACGTTCCGCTTATAGAACAATTCTTTGTTTAATGAAAAGGTGCGTTTGTATGCTTTTTTCAAAAATCCCCGATGATAGTCGTAAATCATTCCCGGGGCCTTTCTTTTCCAAACGTTATGTGATCATCAACAAAAGAAAGGGGAATCTCAACAACAGACATAGTCAGGTATAAACATGTCAACGGCATCCACTTCCGACATCTAACCTCTAGACTCCCGACAGAAGTCGGCCCCACCAGTGGCCTCCAGCTTTGAGAGGTTCTGCTACCAGCTTTACAAAAGGTTACCAGCTTTGAGAGGTTCTGCTCTCGAAGCTGGTAGATGGGAGGTGCTGGGTTTGATCCCAATTGCGCCCGTCGGCCTAATCGTTTGGAGTTTTCGTGGTTTTTTTCGAGCCATGGATTTCCATGCGTAAATACGGGTTAGGTTCCCTTAGAAAGACCCTCACGGAGGGCACTCCCCCCTCGGGCCTATATACCTAGTGTAGATAATCGGCCGTCAAAAATCAACCAACCAACCAACCAACCCGGTAGAAGTCATAAAACATGAAAGGGGGCACCTTACCATATCAAACGTTTCGACGAAAAGAAGCGCACTCTGTTCGATGCTTTAATTTTTTATATATTGAGCAAGAAAATTGCAATCAGGCAATCATAGAGTAGTTAGTTTCAAGGGAATAGAAAAATCTGCCATCTTATTCAGTTTTTCAATATTCGCTTGTGTTTGTGAAATTTCAAAATTCGTAAACGTCAAAACATTTTTGTAAATATATTTCCCATTTTAACTTAAGTACAATTGAAAAATATGGGAAAAGGGAAATATGCTTTACAGAAATTTAGACAGAAGCACCAGAAACTTTTTTCTTTATTCTTTCAGCAAAATACTATAAATTCTTTAAAAAATGTATTTAATATTTACAAAGTAAGAACAACATCAAATAAAACTGAGGATTTGTTTTTTCTTTTTTGGGGTAGTCTTTAAGGGGAGTCCACTTTAAGAAGGTGTAAAATTAAAATCATTTCTATAAAATAACGAGCACGAAAAATCACGCGTACGGCATAGATTATGAAACACTTTCCAACACATTCAGAATACTATATCAAAACTTCTCAGTTTACCATGGTGAAAGATGATGTCGAAATGAACAATATGGAAAACCCATAACGCATTTGAAAATTTGATTTCTGCTATTACCATGAATAGTCTGAAAAATATACAATCTTTTTGTGCAGCCCTGTATATGATCTATTGATATATAGGCATAATATAGAATATGCTAAACGTTCAAAAGTTCATTTAAAGCCAAAAGTTCATTTAAAAGCATAGCACAGTTGAAAATTTACATTCAGCAATTTCCGCCAATAAACGGATATTGTTGAAAACTTTTGTGCAGCGATCTATATGACCTACAGAATTTGTACACACCAAGTAACATTTAAGAAATAATTAAATTTACAAACGCATATCACAACTGAAAAAGCACTTCCAACAATTATTTTTCATAGGCTTCAATAGCTCAATTATTGTTCATTTTCTTCTGTAAGCCAAATTATTTTTAAGGGGTGCCTCTAAAAATGAACGATAAATTTTATGCTCACCATGCGCTATAGTAAGAACCTTGTAGTAAACTTCAGTGATAAATATCAATTTCAATATCTTTAAAATAGTGTAATATTATTAAAATACATTGCAAACTATTTTCCCCCATATACCTTAATGTAACGAAATTCTTTTCAGTGCCCCTGTAAATGAACCATAAATGCTACACGCTTCTTTTTCCATACCGAACATGACATAGTTATGCCCAATAACATATATACATTTCATGAAAATCGGACTCTATGCGAGTTAGAGTACGGGTAGACGGACAGGCAAACCGATTTCATAAACACTTTTTAACTATATTGGAAATCAGTGTTTGATTTAAATTTTTGTATTGATAAATTATCTGGATTCATCTTAAAACCATATGAGTGGTATTTAAATCGGTTCAAATTCTCAATTAACGGTTATTAGTTTTTACATAGGTCTAAAACCTCATCACTCATTCAAGTGTTTGATACGAATTATTTTTCCTTCAAACTCTTTTAAAATTCTCAAGTTATGTTAACATGAAAATAGGTAAATAAATAGGTATCCCTATGAAAAATAATGAATAATTATAAAATTTTTCATTGTCAGATGCAATATTAAGGGGAAATATCAGGAAGGCTCGCCTAATTTGAGGAAAATATCTATAAGTTTAAGTAGCAGTTGTCAGTTGATATACATCGAATACGTATGTACTTTTAGGAGAGAAGATTTTTTTCAGGCTCAAATTAGTCCAGGCAATAGAGACCGTATAGGGGATCTACCTAGCAAAATTCATCGTAGTTCTGGAAAAAGGCTTACTATATGTTTTTTGGGTCGCTGAATCTGAATTTTTAACTTCCCACCAAAATTTCCCCGGCAATCCCCCAAATTTTGGTAAAATGCCCCCCCCCCACCCCCCAAAAAGGTTTTTATTAAAAAAATCAAATTTTTCATTGTTTTAGAAAAAAAGTATTTAGAAATTCAGAAAGTAGACAAAATTTGCAACAAATTAGATATATGACATTATGCCTTAGGATGAAGGGGAAGGGGGATCTGCCTCGGAACGTGCACGCGGTGCTGCGTGAACTAAGTTGCGCAATTCCATTTAACCACTCACACGTTTACATTCTCCTTCCCATCTCCCCTCCGAACTTTCCCTATAAGGTACTTTAAGTTTTTTGGGTCGCTGAATCCGAATTTTTAACTTCCCCTCAAAATTATCCCCCCCCCCGAAAACCACCCTCAAATAGTTGTTTTTAACTTAAATTTCTTACTTTCGGAAATCGGCTTACTTTATGTTTTTTGGGTCGATGATTCCGAATTTGTAACTTCCCACCAAAATTTCCCCCGTCAACCCCCCCACCCCCAAATTTTGGTAAAAAGCCTCCCAAAAAAGGTTTTTATTAAAAAAATGAATTTTTTTATTGTGTTAGGGGAAAAGTATCTAGAAATTCAAAAAGCAGAGAAAATTTGCAACAAATTAGATATATGACATTATGACCTAAGATGACGGGGAAGGGGGATCTGCCTCGGAACATGCGCGCGGGGCTGCGTGAACTGAGTTGCGCAATTCCACATAACCACTCACACGTTTACATTCGTCCTCCCATCTCCCCTCCGAACTTTCTCTATAAGGTTTACTTTAAGTTTTTTGGGTAGCTGAATCCGAATTTTTAACTTCCCCCAAAAATCCCCCCCCCCCCCAAATAGTTGTTTTTAACTTAAATTTCTTATTGTTTTAGGAGAAAAGCATTACGAAATTCAGAAACTAGACAAAATTTGCAACAAATAGGATACATGACATTATGACGTAGGATGAACGGAGACGGGGAGGGCTGCCTCTGAACATGCACTGCGGCGCTACGTGCACTAAGTTATGAAGTCCAGGCAATAGGGGATTTTACCTAGAAAAATTAGTACTTGTTCTGGATTTCGACTCACTTTATGTTTTTTGGGTCGCTGAATCCGAATTTGTAACTTCCCACCAAAATTTCACCCGGCAACCCCCCCCCCCCCAAAAAAAAAAAAAACTATTGATTTTTTGAAAAAATTTGGTTTTTGAGAAATGCGCGCGGGGAATGTTCCGAAGCAGCCCCCCTCTTTCCCCGTTTATCCTACTTCATAATGTCATCCATCCTGTTTGTTGCAAATTTTATCTAGTTTCTGAATTTCGTAATGCTTTTCCCTTAAAACAATAAGAAAGTTAAGTAAAAAACAACTATTTTGGGGTGTTTTCGGGGGGGGGAAACTTTGGGGGGAAGTTAAAAATTCGGATTCAGCGACCCAAAAAACTTAAAGTAAACCTTATAAGGAAAGTTCGGAGGGGAGATGGGAGGGCGAATGTAAACGTGTGAGTGGTTAAGTGGAATTGCGCAACTTAGTCCACGCAGCACCGCGCGGATGTTCCGAGGCAGATTCCCCCTTCCCCTTCATCCTAAGTCATAATGTCATATATCTAATTTGTTTCAAATTTTGTCTACTTTCTGAATTTCTAGATACTTTTCCCCCAAAACAATAAAAAAATGGAATTTTTTTAATAAAAACCTTTTTTGGGGGCTTTTCACCAAAATTTGGGGAGGTTGCCGGGGGAAATTTTGGTGGGAAGTTACAAATTCGGATTCAGTGACCCAAAAAACATCTAGAAAGCCGATTTCCAGTACTACCATTAATTTTGCTAGGTAAAATGCCCTATTGCCTGGACTAAATCCAAATTAACTTCTTTGGGTAGCATTTTAGGTAGATTTCGTATGAAATACTACCTGTTGGGATCGTTCCTATGTTGGAATTTCTGAAAAATTTTTGCAGATCTACACCGATCATGACCCCTAGAACCCAAAACCACCCTCAGTAAAAAACTTTATATACATATCTATCTATCTATCTATATATATATTATATATTTTTTTTCACCAAAGTTTTAACGACAAGACTTGAATCAGCTCTGGACTCAGCTCAACCTAGAGAACAAGCAGGATTCCGAAGTGGATTCAGCACAATGGATCATATCCAAACGGTAAGGGAACTCATAGAAAAACATAAGGAATATAATTTACCTCTTTGCCTTGCCTTTATTGATTATGAAAAAGCATTTGATTCGGTCTACACATCAGCAGTAGTAGAATCTCTGGAGGACATTGGTATAGACAAACCTTACATCAATATTATAAAGAAGATTTACAAGAAAGCAACAGCAACCATTCGCTTGGACAAAGGAAAAGCAAAGATCAAGCTTGGAAGAGGGGTAAGACAAGGAGACACCATTTCGCCTAAGCTTTTTACTGCTGTCTTAGAAAATATTTTCAAGAAGCTGGATTGGGAAAACAAAGGGATTAGAATAAATGGGGAATATTTAAGTCATCTCCGATCGCTGACGACATTTTAATATTCAGTAACAGTCCTGAAGAATTGGAAAATATGCTAAAAGATTTGGCAGAAGCTAGCATTAATGTGGGATTAAAAATAAACTTGGAAAAGACTAAGGTGATGTTCAATTCATTTGCATCAAAAAAGAAAATCGTCTACAACAACACTGAAATTAAAGAAGTGCAAAGTTATGTGTACCTTGGGCAAGAAATATCATCTGATAATAGTATCATGAATGAAACCAATAGAAGAATAAGAAATGGATGGAGTGCTTTTGGGAAGAACAATATTATTCTGAAGAGTAGCATGCCCCTGTGTTTGAAAAGAAAGGTATTTAACCAATGTGTTTTGCCTGTGCTAACATATGGAGCAGAAACATGGACGCTAACAAAACGGATGGTACAAAGATTACAAACAACACAGAGAAGTATGGAAAGATGTATGCTAGGTATAACTAGAAGAGACAGAAAAAGAATAACCTGGATAAGAAGTCAGACGAAAGTTTTTGACATCATTGAAAGAATTAAGCGGCTAAAATGGAAATGGGCTGGGCACATCGCAAGAAGACAAGACAATAGATGGAGCACAAACACCCTACAGTGGTATCCCAGAGATGTAAAACGGCCAAGAAGACGACCTCAAGTAAGATGGAGTGATGAAATCAGAAAAGTAGCCGGTGTAAATTGGATGACTAAAGCACTAGACAGGAAACATTGGAAAAATCTGGGGGAGACCTACATCCAGCAGTGGATTGAAAACGGTTGATGATGATGATGATGATATATATATATATAATAAATTTGAAATCACAAATATATGATGAAACTGATAAAGCTCCAAAGATGATGCAGAAATGAACACAGGAAACCAGCATGTAAAACAAGAAACGTTGAATTACTCACAGAATCATCAGAGGAGCCCATGAGTTCATTCATAGAAGATGCGTTATTTCATCCAATCTTGTCGGCATTAAGCCCAAAATGACAAAATTTAGCTCCTTATTACGCAAACATTGCAGAAAATAGATAATAAAAAGCCAAGAGATCCAAAGAAAGATACACCCCATACAGGACATTAAAAACCACTAGAACACAATACCTGAACGGCATACCAAGAGTCAAAACCACTGCACATCAGCATGGAAAACAAAGTTAAGACTAATTTAACATGTAATCTATAGTTGAGCATCTGAGTGAAACCCATAACTGTGCTGCCATCTGGTGTGAGGAAGGAAAAATATAAATTGGAACTGGATTAATAACAATAATGTTTAGTGTTGCCATCTTAAGCCCCCCCCCTAACAAAAAAAATATAAAAGGAATGAAAATGATTGAAGAAATCAAGAAAAGACTTAGATTAAATTTTAGTTAAACTAGAATGAAAAAATAGGAATAAACTTAATAAGAGTGAATACAAAATAAAATAAAGAAAAGGAATAAATTAATACAAATAAATAAAGAAAGAAAGAAAGAATAATGTAAAAATAAATAAAAGGGCAATGGGGAAATTTCACCCAGGAGGAATAAGTTTTCTTTTGTGTGTAACCGATAAAGTTTATCTTGAAATCCTCAAAAATCCACTCAGAATCGTTAAAATAATACAAAATAATTTTTAATTACTGTTTTTAATAACGCAAAAGCGTAAACAAAACCACGTGATACAAAAACGCGACAGGATTGGTTGTGACGTCATTTGCCACTAAACTGAAATGTTTACGTTTTGCGCGTATACTTTTTCCCATTGCTCTTCCTATTTGCAAGCTTGTTTCATCTGTTCCTTAAAATTTATTTAACGTTATGAACTTTAAAAAGTAAGATCTAACTTATCTTAACATAAAATATATCGTTTATTTTTTAGGCCTATATCCCACGTGTTGATAATCGGCCGTCATAAACACAAACCAAACGTTTATTTTTTATTTTCATTAAAATTTTGATTTGAAAATGCCGATTTCGACCAGATTTGTGAAAGAGCACACACACAATAAAAAAAGTTCATAATAATTATATGGGAGTAATTGATGGTTTGTTAATATTTTATAAAATTTTACTTAACACTTTTATTAAAAACATACTACAGGGAAAAAATTTAAATGAGCTCAAGTTGAAACAAAAAGTTGTGACATACAATATTGCAGACTATGGATCATTTTCTTAAAACTACTGCACAACTTTTTAATACCGTATTTATTATAACATTAAATAATGAACAGGAAATCAATCTAATTTTTCAGATTTATTCAGTTTTCTATTTAACAAACACAGGTCCAAATGTGGCTTGTTTAAATAATTTAGTTTCCTTACAAAGTTTATCTTGTAGTTGTAGTCGAGGTTTTTTTTCTTTTTCTTTTTTTGCCACTAAAATTTGAATAGTTAGTTTTCCTTTTGTTAATGAGTTAAAAAATAATCTAAGAAATTACAAATAATCATATTTATAATCTGAATACCCTCTAAAACATTTTTAAATAAAATTTCATTTTAGATATGAACATTTTTTAATTTTAGAAGTTACTAAAAGATATATGGAACAAAATTATCCTTTTGACATAAATGTTTAATGGATAATTTCCACATTAAAAAAAAAAAGAAAATACTGACAAAACACAAGTAATATTAAAACCTTTAAATATTCTAACTTTGTTTAAAACCAGAAAAATTAAAAATAAAGGATAATCATATAACATTGTGTTTCTTGTAAATACTTTGGCGCCATCTACCAGCACCAGCAATTAATATAAACAAACTTTATATTGTAATCGTACTTTTATTAAATGCATATTATCAGATTTGAAGGCATTGCAAATAAAATTAATATTTCTTATCAAATTCATTAGAAGTGAAACAGAAAACATGTATAACACAGTGGTAAGAACATATTTTAACTATCTTGCAGATAAAATTATGAATTTTAACATAATAAATTTGTAACGAACAAAATAGCAATTTACTTTAAAAAACGATACAGATTAAAGTCATAAAAAATTTGCTGTTTTAGCGTATTACAGAATAATTCTAAATTAGTTTCTGAGTAGTAAAATAATTTGCAAGTCCCAAAATTATTATAGGACAAAGAATAATATGTAAAAAATAAACCTTTCTACTCAGTAATATGAATATGTAAAATACTTTAAGAACACTAAAAAAGTGCTTCTCAGGCAAATTTACTGTACTATTTGTGCAACATGGCACTGCACAATATTTATAACACACGTTGCTACTCATTTTTACACAGAAAATTTAAAAACATATAAAGAAATATGTCAAACACTTAAGCGAGCAACGTAGAACGACGGTGTTTACATGGCGAATGACGTCACAGCCGCTTTCGTCGGAGATGAAACGTTTTCCCGCCGAAACAAAAACTGCAATTTTAAAATTAATTTAGTGAATTATTAAAGCTTCAAATATACATAAAAATGGTATCAATTTTCTTTATTTTTTGTGTTCTTCAACATAAAAGTGAAAATGAAAATCGTGAAATTTCCCCATTGATTAAATTAACGTTTTAAAGACAAAAAATTGTAATATAAAAAATGAGAACATAAATAACATTTAAAAAGATGAGGAAAATTTGAGATAGTAAAATTTAGCCTTGTATTATGTAAATAAATGTGAAAATTTAAAAAGCAATGAGGAATATTGAGATAGTAAAATATATCCTTAAATGATGATGCAATATGTGAATATATATATATATATATATATATCACTTTCTTCTGGACACGATAACTTCCACAATTCTGCACAAATCTCTTCCAAACTGATACATAAAATCAAAGGGCATAAAATCTCGATCAAGTTCGTTAATGGGCAAAATCGGACCAAGGGGATGGACAGGGCTCGCACCATTCCTAAAATTTTCGCACTTTGCTACCAGTATTTTAAATAAGAATTCTTCGTGGTAGATTCCTTTAACATCTATTAAAGAACTATACAACAAAGATTATCTTTTTAATTTAGTGGTAGCAAAGTGCGAAAATTTTAGGAAAGCTGCGAGCCCTGGATGGAAATAGGGAGGGGTTTTGTGAAAACCGAAAAAACCCCATAACTTCTTAATTTTTGTACATATCAAATAAGTTTAAAGTTTTTATAACTTCTAAAAATAGGGCCAAAAATTTATGTATCACAGATTTTTGATAAAATTAAAAATGGGCTCAAGGGACGCAAAAAATAGGGTTTTTGGGAGAAAAAAATTCCTAACTTCGTCAGTTCTCAATATATCAAATCCAATTAATTTTATTATACATCTCCTTAATATTATCTACAACTTTTATATTCGCAAGTTTTTGATAAGACCAATTCGTATGGAAAAAAAAATTACAAACGAAAACAAAAAAGGGGGGTTGAAGAAGAATTTCCATAACTCCGTCAATTCACAAGATATAAAATACCCATAAATTTATCATATATCTTCTTAATATTGTCTTCAACCTTTATATAGACAAGTTTTTGATAGGACCAATTCTTACAGCAAAAACAAATTAAAAATACATAGCGGTTGAAGAAAAAAATCCTCGTATTAAGGCTGTAGTCAAATCCAAACTGCTTATTTTCTTACTCATTTTTAAACTCATTTTTGCTCTCAAACGCATCCACAATTGATAGATTCTCTTACTGAGAATCTATATAATGTACCGTAATGATCGATTTTTTGATAGAGCAGAAAATATTTCAAAAAATGATGTCAAAGTGGGCATTTTGAACAGAATTTCCCGAAGCGATTGTGTTAGAAACGAAAAATATTGCTCTACTGAGAAAATAATTGTTTATTAATCAAGTTTTAATTAATTGAAAGAAAAATAAAAACATATGTCGCTTATAAATCTTTTCAAAAATCACGTCAGCAAGTTTTATATTTTTTCTATTAAAAATGAATGTGAAAATGTGCCAGAAATTTCGAGTTGTTGAGCATGGGAAAGTATTTTTTTTAATACCGCCTTAACATGATTCTAATAAAACCAGCTATTATGTAAAAATCAAATAAAAACTCGTCAAAAGCGGCCAGATAAAACTATTAAAGTGGATTTATATCTAATCATCATTTAGTTTATGTTGGTGAAATTAGTATACTTAACTTCGAAATCTACCTCCACCTGTAGGCCGGGCCGGCAGGGTTTTTTTTAATTTGTGTTCGTTTGCAAACGTATCAAACTGACAAGCGCTTTTATTAAGAAGCTCATATAATTGGACTGTTTTTTAGCGGGGGGGGGGGGAGGGGAGGGGGGTGAAGGAAGATTTTTCACAAAATGTTGCCAAGTAGGGGTTTTGAACCGAATTTCGGGACGAAGCACTACAGACGGCCGTCTTGAGACAATAAGCGTTTATAACTCATCATTTGATTCATTTATCGGAAAATCAAAAATCTATTTCATTACAAATTAGTTTAATAAACATGCCTGCAAGTATCATGCTTTTATATTAAAAAATGAGTCAGAAATTTTCTCGTTGTTGAGTGGGAAAAATATTTTTTTGAAAACCGCCTTGAAATATTCCTTGATTTTGAATCATTTAGAAATTACACGGAGCATTTGTAAAAATTACTTTCTTATACATTATGCTTATGAAATAAGAATTTTTTACTTCAGAAATTGTTAGTGCTTTGTTTCAAAATGATCTATGCACACTAGAATTGTTTTATGCCGGTCATAGCTTAAAGAATTTGTATATGAAAAAAGAAAAATATTTTCAAACATCCGCCATCCCTTTAAAATAATTTATTGTGATTTTATTCTGTTCTTTTTTTAGGGTTCCGTACTTAAAAAGTAAAAACGGAACCGTTATAAGATCACTCCTGTGTCTGTTTGTCACAGCCCTTTTACTCGTAAAATGGAACGCGGAAAGTTCAAATTAGGGAGAAGTAATAAAGAATATTCACCCACATATTTACAAATTAATAACTATTCATAAACATATTTAGCAAAAATATAGAGAGGCTAATTAAGTTATTTGAAAAAAAAAATGTTTCCTTTGTATATTGTGTGAAAGCTTTCGTAACACTGAACTCAAAATTATATTTAATTTAATTTTAGGTATTATATTTTGAAAGTTATCGTCGAAAATGTAGTGCAAAAATATGTCCCCCCCCCCCCCATCTAATTCCGAATCTACTGAAACTAAAATTATGAAGAAAACTAGAGCTAGTAGACGTTAATCTGAACCTTGCACGAAAATTATAGCAATTACCCTAGGTCACATAGTTTTTGAGAGAATCACATTTTCCAGTTACACACAAATTTCGATTTACGCGGACATTCAGCAAAAGTGTTGAGCAGCGATGGAAATACCTATTGAAACAAGCATACGAGTAACTATTGAACAGAAGTATAAAAGCATTGTTGATCATGATTTTCGAAAAAAATCGTTGGTAGTTAGCCGAGATATTAACCCTTGAAGACATGGGCAGTTTCGACATACATAATGACAGGGGTGGCGTACTCTATGCTCCACCGGCTTTTAAAGCCTAAATAACACATTTTAAGGATATATTTGTGAAATATATAAAGAATAAAAGAAATAAACATCAAATTGTTAAAAACAGACTAATTTAATTAGAATTAATCACATAAATACTATGGGATTCGCCACTAGTTTGCATTGTGTGGCTCTCTTAATACACCTACCGTGTCTTTAAAGATTAGCTAAACACCTATATGGAAAAACGCGGCACGAACCAAAGCGGCGTTGCAATTTTGCGACGTCCTTTCGAAGCGCACTTAGCACAATGCTAAGTTTAAATTTTGAACAAGGGTTTTGCTTTAGGTACAGTGTAAAAGAAAAGATTATTACTACGCTGAATAAGGTTTATGAAATGCCAAATGAAGTTGAAATATGCACTACTTATATTGTCAGCACCGAATTAAATTCATGTTAAACAGATTAGGATAAGATTAAAAAAAGAGTTATACAGAATAGCTATATTTGATATTATTTAGGTTCCATATCCCTTTGAACTTTCATGGTATATTCATTTATACTTTTCTAGTATATACAGTTGTACACGACCCTATGTTGTACAGTTTTTACAAAGTCTTAGCAACTAGTCTTTTAGCAACGGTTTTTTATAGTATACTTACTAAGTCATATATTATTGTACGGATACCCCTGTGCGCGAGTAATACTCGCACTTGACGATTTATTTTTTTTATTGAAATGTAATTTAACTTGTCAAAGCAGAAGTCCCTGTAATGAAAGTTATCTTTTATGCTTCTTACTATAGCAAAAATGTTTTGAAACTGTGTTTAAAGTTAAATCTTACGATGTAACTTTTTTTTAAACCAATTTAAACTGATTCATTTTAAAAAAATTAACTAATCTTGTTTTTTTAATAAAACTTATAATACTGTTTTTCAATAGCCATTAAGTAATATTTGGTTGGTTGGTTTTTGACGGCCGGTTATCTACTCTTGGGATATAGGCCCTAGGGGGAGTGCCCCTCATGGGGGTCTTTCTAAGGGAACCTAACCCGTATTTACGCATGGGAAATCAAGGTTTCGAAGAAAACCTCGAAAACTCTGAAATGGCTAGGCCGACGGGGGTGATTGGGTTCGAACCCAGCACCTCATGTCTACCAGCTTCGAGAGCAGAACCTCTCAGCCACTGGTGGGGCAGGTAATATTTGATAATATAAAGTTTAAAAAAGAAATACATATAATCCATAATTTTTAATACTTTCCAACATAGTCAGAAAGTATATATGACTTCTGCTTATCCGACCGTCTTTTTTGGCCGTTTATCTGCGTTCTCATTCTCGCAAATACACTTAGATTTCCACGACATAGGAATATGCTAATATAGTAGTATAGTATAATAGTACAGTAGTATAGTGCAGAATATAGTAGCTTACGATGCATTTTAGTGATCTTACAATATACTTCAAACATGATTAAATTGATATGCGGCACCGAGATGGTCACATGATTTATATAGAGTATGAAGTAAGTAGCATATATTGCTAAAAGTACGGTATTAGCTGCAGTATGTGATTTTAAGCTAAACTAAATTTTAGTGCATTACGTGATGAGTATAAATTCTATAGATCATATACAGAGCTGCACGAAAGAAATCCTGATCATTTCAGCTTATTGTGGATTCCTAAAGAGTGTTTTTAACTGTGTTAGGAATTTTTTATCTGCACTGTATTTTATTATACTAAAACATGCCTGTAGAATATAAATAAATTCATATGGCTGCCCAAAATAAATTAGATATATTGCCGCTTATGGATGGTAATTGCTGTAAGTACCTGTTTAGTTGTGTTGCGCATTGTCAACTGAATTAAATCTTAGTACATTATTTTAAGTGTGTAAAGTATATAGATAGAGATTTATTCCCAAAAATTTGTATTAACATTTATGGAAGCGTTTCCTGAAAATGTACTTTCAACTGTTTTTCAACTCAACCAAAATGTGGTATGTCTAAAGTTCTATAGATCATAGACAGGATTGCACAAAAGACTTCGCATACATTATCTGCTATTGACAGGAAGTCCTGAAAATGGATAACTACGTTCTGCATTTTTTAAGTTGTTCATTTCCATATTCCATTTGATTGTATGAAAAAAAAGGAAACTTTTTTCAAATAATGCTGGAAAATGCTTCATAATCTATAACCGATGCACGTGTTTACTTTCTTGTTTGTCTTCACTTTAAACGTTGTGAAAAGTTAGAGTTCAAAATTTTCGAAATTAAGAACAGTATAAATTTTTAAATTATTAAGCTAAAATTATTCCGTGTACCCTAAAAGGCATAACAAAATTTCTGAGTCATTCCAATCTGAACGATAGCTAAGAGTTTTTTTAATAAACTTCTATCATTTGTTGACGCTCTGTAGGAAGGCTTTAAACCAGTGGTTCCCAACCTTTTATTGTCCACGCCCCACCGAAGCATCTGTAAAATCACGATGTCCCCCCTACCCCCACCTCCTCACACACATATTCTGAAATTTATATCTATTATTATTTTAAAAGTGAACTCGATTTACCTGAAGGAAGCCTAACAGAGTTTTAATGATAACTATTCATTTCACATTCTTAACTTATCATAGAAGTGAATTTTGTGTCACAAATATGTTTTTAACATTATTTTATAAATGCAATGGGGCTATAAATATTTACTTTTATGACAAAATAGTTTGCCTTCCCAACTTTATTCGATGTTTAACAAAAGTGTTGTATATGATCTGCATTTTTATCTTCCCAAAGTGCTTAAAGAGGCCTCACACTTAGCATTAAAATGTTGAAACATTTTATAATCCATTTTAATAACCTGTTAAGAACTGTTGGATCAGCTTTGGGCACCAAATTTTCTTTCTCTGGATAACAAAATACACAAGAAGCAGTCCAAGAATCTGATGTTTATGAATTTTAAGTAGACATCAAAATCCCAATTGAAACACATTTATATTTTCCCTCCTCAATTATCGTTAATTAACTGCCATGTATTACCACATTTTCAAATTTATATTATATATGTTATATATTCATTTGCCATGTAAAAAGCCTGCAGTACAGCTCAGATATTTACTATTTATATATTCCCTTTTCTAATGCTATTAAAGATTTATAAATTTTATAAAGTTGGTAGTATCACATTTAGTTATTTTCAAATATTTTTTAGGGTAAATTAGATTTCGGTATACTCTTAAGTAATTACACATGGAAAAATTTCTTTCTTCGTATTCCATACAGCAGAGTGAATTGATAAAAATAACTCATTCGATAAATGATTGAAAAAAATTGTATAATATATTAGTAACCAGAAAAATTATAGAAATTTTTAAAAAATAAGAAAGGAAAGAGAAGGGGGGGGGGGGTAGGATATTTTTAAAGTTTGTTCATATAATTATTCCGGTATGGATACCATTTTAAACATTTTGATTTGGAACTCTTTTAAAATTCAACAACGAAACTTATTTATTTTTAAATGTTTCATTTATTACTTTTATTTGTAATCTAAAACATTGTTTTTCAAAAAAAAAAAAAAAAAAAAAGAAAGAAAAGTGAATGAGTGAGTTGCAAATCTGAAATTGCCCCACTAAAGAGTCAAATTGCCCCCCTGTGGGGCCTATGCCTCACGTTGGGAACCACTGCTTTAAACATATTTATTTCAAAACAACCTCCCTAACAGTCCAAGAGCTGTTAAACATTTTAGGGAAGGTATTTGAGGCACCCTGAAAATTTGTGCAACACTTCTTTTGTAATGGCTGAATACAAAATCGAATGTCTGGCTGAAGGATCGTGGCCCAAAAACTGTGCCAGACACGTGTCAATTGCCATTTTTGGCAAAATGGCACTTGACACGTGTCTGGCACAGTTTTTGTGCCGAATAAAGTGTCTGTCATTTTCAAAATATTTTTTTCTAAGCATAAATATTATTCTGCCTCAATCTCAGAGTGCCTCAAATACCTTTTTTGGGTAGTCAAAGAATGACACTTGACACGTGTCTGGCACTGTTTTTGGGTCGACTAAAGTGTCTGTCATTTTCAAAATATTTTTTTCGAAGTATAAATATTATTCTGTCTCAATCTCAGCGTGAATCAAATACCTTTTTTGGGTAGTCAAAAAATGGCACTTGACACGTGTCTGGCACAGTTTTTGGGCCACGATCCTTCAGCCAGACATTCGATTTTGTATTCAGGCATTACAAAAGAAGTGTTGCACAAATTTTCAGGGTGCCTCAAATACCTACTCAAAAATGTTCAACAGCTCTCCTACTATAAAACATCACAACTATTTAAAAAAATCTTCGAAAGCCTAAGGTTTTGACAAATTTTTATAACATTTTTTTCGATTTCAACTTTAAATACATAAAATGTGCAATTTATGTTCTTTTCCCATCTTTTATTTTGTGGTTGAACATTAAAACTTTTGTTTAAATATTAAAACTTTTAAGTATTTAATTTAAGTGTGTTTGATGGATAAGGGGCTGGAGTAGGGTGAGAGTATACATTTGTACAAAAGGGCCTCGAGACTTTGCCCCCCTAGTTTTAGAGACCAAGTTACGCCTATGGTTTTGAAATAAAATTATGCACGCCAAGAAAAAAAATCCAAGATGGCGGATGCGGGATTATATGACATCTATTCTTTAATTTTTTATGTAGATTTACTCTGAAATGCCGATTTAACAATGCAGTTTTTGGAAACTATATTTAGTACTGATTTTAATTGTTTTAATAACCAATAAAAATAAAATTAAATACATGTTTGAATACATTTTGAGTATTAAATAATTTCATTTATATAATGCTTAATTGCTATTCCGATTAGAGTAATTTATTCAAAATAATTGCTGTAATTTAATGTGCTAGCTGCAACATTACTTTTAAATTCTTATCAGAAATGCAGAAGAGAAATAATCTCTTTTAAGAATATTACTTTTATTTTCTATAATTTAATTCCAACTTATTTAAATAAAACAATCCGTGCATTTGAACCGACCTGATTCATTACACTCTGATTTTCATTACATCTTCGTTCTGATTTTTATGATTTGCATTTTAGAAATTTTTACAAACATGGGCTAAAAGGAAAAAAAAAAAAAAAGTGATCATAATTACATTCTTTTTGCTCATTATGACTCCTTTGAAACTTGTATTAACTCATGACGTTATGATGTAGACTCATCACTCATGACATAAAAATAAATTAGAAACTGTTATTAAAAAAAGGTACATTTATATACGTAATTAAGTGACACGTAACGACACGGTTTTAACCCCTTGGGGACGAGCGACACGTATTCGTGCCGCATGAAGTGCTCAGAATCCTTGTTTTTCCTGACCAGTAAAATTTTACTGTAAAATTTGCCTTATTTAATCAGCGCATTTTCTCGATTCAAGAAGACACAAATTTCTGTTTTTAAAAAACGGTGACAAAATATTAAAAATTTCGTAAAAGGCTCCCGTCCCGAAGGGGTTAAACGTTTTAGAAATATGCACGAAAAAAAAGTGAATGAAAAGAAATTTACTCATAATTAATTTGTTTTTGTTCATTATGAATCATATGAGATATTTGTTAACACCAATTTTATGACAAGATAATTTACAGACAGTTATTGAAAGAAATTCCACATTTTATCTCGGTTTTAAATATTTTAGAAATGTGTTTAACAAAATGTAAAAAAAAAAAAAAAATCTTATTATTGAATTATTTGTGATTCATATGAAGGATGTGTTGAATTCATGATAATTTTTTAAGATAAATTTATTAAATTATCAAAATAAAATATACATTATAAACTATACATTATTCGTTATACATTATATGTTGGTTTGAATGCCGTAAACATAAACAGAAATTAGAATTTGATAATAGTGATGTGCAATAGATGGCAGCACATATGGAGAATATTTATCTATAAGATTTAGTTGAAAGAGAGAGACGCAGGCTTAGCCGAGCGGTTACATCGCAAGCAAAACTCAATTTACTGCGATGTTGCGGAGTGTACGGTACTCCGTGGCAGTGTACCCGTTGGCGCTGTCCTGTGTTTTTTTTTGCATTTCGCTACTTAGTTTGAAGAAATACTTTCATGTAGTTTCTTTCTACTTTATATTTATTTCTTAATTTAAAGATTATATTAAAAAAAAACTAGCTTTACTGAATCCGGAGGTTGTGGGTTCATATCCCGGAAGATCTATTTAAACTAAGAAATGCCCGTTTTGTTATTTAAATCTGAGCGTTATGCATATATTGCAGTGTTTAATGTAAAATTAGGGTAAATGGTGTGGCACTCACGGTAATTAGTTATTTTCAGTGGTAATTTATGGCGTTTGACTGAATTTATAACTCCCTTATAATGTACGTAAAATTTTCCTTCAGGCAACCGGTTGGATAAAGGGTCTCTTATACTTTTGAATATATATATATATATATATATATATATATATATATATATATATCCGCCATCTTGGATTTTTTTTCTTGCATGAAAACTCCTTATTCGCCAAGTAGTAAATGTCGCCAATGGTTAAATATTGCTGACAGATTAATATAATATTGAAAAAACTGGAATATAATAATTATAACTATTAATGAAAAAACAATTTGTAATCCACGCCAAGAAAATAATCCAAGATGGCGGATGCGGGATTGTAATACATATCTGTTCCAAAAAAATCACCACCAAAAAAAACCACTGATTTTTATTCTGTAATGGATTTTGAACAGATTTAATGAAAAAAAAAAAACTGCATTGAAAAAGTCGAATTAGAAATCATAAATATAACCAAAGTAATATGATTTAACTTGAGAAATTTAGAAGATAATTCTAATTTTACAATTCGTTTTTTGAAAAGTATAATTTCTTTGACAATCTGTGAGATAAGAAAAAAAATCAATTCAGTGGATAGGACTAAAATCATCCATGTGTGTGATTTTTTTGCTTTATTATTAGACTGAATTAATATCCTTGAAATAATTAAATATTATATCATTTTTAATCATTAATTAATTATAATTTCATTCTATTTTTTAAAATTTGTACGAGTATTTTAAATAGTTTTTCAAAAGGATTTCTAAATTAATATATATATATATATATATATAATCACCACCAACAAAAACCATTGATTTTTATTCTGTAATGGATTTTGAACAGATTTGATGAAAAAAAAAAAAACTGCATTGAAAAAGTCGCTATAGAAATCAGAAATATAACCAAAATAATATGATTTCACTTGAGGAATTTAGAAGATGATTCTAATTTTACAGTTCGTTTTCTGAAAAGTATAATTTCTTTGACAATCTGTGAGATAAGAAAAAAAAAATCAATTCAGTGGATAGGACTAAAATCATCCATGTGTGTGATTTTTTGCTTTATTATTAGAATGAATTAATATCCTTGAAATAATTAACTATTATATCATTTTTAATCATTAATTAATTATAATTTCATTCTATTTTTTTAAATTTGTATGAGTATTTTAAATAGTTTTTCAAAAGGATTTCTAAATTAATATATATATATATATATACACACACATATATATATAATCACCAACAACAAAAACCATTGATTTTTATTCTGTAATGGATTTTGAACAGATTTAATGAAAAAAAAAACTGCATTGAAAAAGTCTCAATAGAAATCAGAAATATAACCAAAATAGTATGATTTCACTTGAGGAATTTAGAAGATGATTCTAATTTTACAGTTCGTTTTCTGAAAAGTATAATTTCTTTGACAATCTGTGAGATAAGAAAAAAAATCAATTCAGTGGATAGGACTAAAATCATCCATGTGTGTGATTTTTTGCTTTATTATTAGAATGAATTAATATCCTTGAAATAATTAAATATTATATCATTTTTAATCAATAATTAATTATAATTTCATTCTATTTTTTTTAATTTGTATGAGTATTTTAAATAGTTTTTCAAAAGGATTTCTAAATTAATATATTTATATACACACACACATATATATATAATCACCAACAAAAAAAAACATTGATTTTTATTCTGTAATGGATTTTGAACAGATTTAATGAAAAAAAAACTGCATTGAAAAAGTCTCAATAGAAATCAGAAATATAACCAAAATATTATGATTTCACTTGAGGAATTTAGAAGATGCTTCTAATTTTACAGTTCGTTTTCTGAAAAGTATAATTTCTTTGACAATCTGTGAGATAAGAAAAAAAAATCAATTCAGTGGATAGGACTAAAATCATCCATGTGTGTGATTTTTTGCTTTATTATTAGAATGTATTAATATCCTTGAAATAATTAAATATTATATCATTTTTAAAAATTAATTAATTATAATTTCATTCTATTTTTTAAAATTTCTATGAGTATTTTAAATACTTTTTCAAAAGGATTTCTAAATTAATTTATATATATAAACAATATAGCGACATATGATTTCAAAGATCTTTTTAATAATATAGATTTATTAGATCTACATAATATTATAAATGCATTATTTAAGAGTATCATCATAAACTGGATTTACCATTTAATATAGATATAGCTTATTTTAAATCTTTAACAAATTTCATTATCTATAATAATTATATTTTGCAAGATAACACATTATATTTACAGAATGTCGGTATACCAGAAGGTGGATGTACATCCAGTTTATTATCTGGCTTATATTACTATGAACGTACTTTTACTAATAGTAATCTACATTTATATCGTTATATTGATGACATAATTTTAATTGGCACTGATCAAACTAATATTTCTCAATTTCCAGTAGATTATCCTACTAATTTAGAATTAACCCATTAATGCCGACTTCAAAATACTCGATCAATTTTGAAATTTTTGTTCATATCTGTTCATTCTGTGTCTATTAAGTACATCATACATAAAATTTTATTTTTCCCGTTGTATTTATTAAGTTTTTTTTAATGGTAGATATTTGTACCAACCGGCGTTTGCGTAGCATGAAATCAGTTTTTCTGCAAATTTAGAAATTATTGTTTGATTGCAATAATAATACTAATAATTATAATAATAGATACTAGAGTTATACAGGGTGTCCCTAAACTCATGGTACATACGCTAGGGGGTGATAGAACACATCAAGACGAGTAATAGTAAATAGGAAACCAAGGGTCCCAAACGTCTTCTGAAGGAGATAGGCGTCTTTAAAGTTTAGGGTACAAAATTTCAAATGATTATAAAAAATGGATAAATTGGTCGATTTGTTTGCGGTTTTCACTAAAACCTATCTTTATGTCAGTATTTTCTTGAAAATAAATTTTAAAGATACCAATTCAAAAAATGCCGTAAGAGGGCGCTTTAGACTTTGGAGTAATCATCAACTATTTTTTACCGTTATTTTTTGTACCTCATTACATGCTTTCAAAAGCTTAGACTTAAACTTAAATTTTGAGCTCAAAATCTGAATCGTTGGGAGTGGTTAAGTAGCACAAACTGAACTGTGTTCAGGAGTTAAAATTTCAAATGATTATAAAAAATGGAAAAATTGGTCGATTCGTTTGCGGTTTTCACTAAAACTATTCTTTATGTCAGTATTGTCTTGAAAATAAATTTTAAAGACAAAGTTAAAAAAATACCGATAGAGGGCGCTTTAGACTTTGGTGTAACGAACAACTATTTTTTACCGTTATTTTTTGTATCTCATTACATGCTTTCAAAAGCTTAGACTTAAATTTTGAGCTCAAAATCTGAATCGGTGGGAGTGGTTAAGTAGCGCAAACTAAACTGTGTTCATGAGTTGAAATTTGAAACCCCCTCCTGAACACAGTTCAGTTTGCGCTACTTAACCACTCCCAACGATTCAGATTTTGAGCTCAAAATTTAAGTTTAAGTCTAAGCTTTTGAAAGCATGTAATGAGATACAAAATCTAACGGTAAAAAATAGTTGTCGGTTACTCCAAAGTCTAAAGCGCCCTCTTTCGGCAATTTTTGAACTGTATCTTTAAAATTTATTTTCAAGAAAATACTAACATAAAGAATAGTTTTAGTGAAAACCGCAAACGAATCGACCAATTTTTCCGTTTTTTATAATCATTTGAAATTTTAACTACTAAACACAGTTCAATTTGCGCTACTTAACCACTCCCAACGATTCAAATTTTGAGCTCAAAATTTATGTCTAAGCTTTTGAAAGCATGTAATGAGATACAAAAAATAACGGTAAAAAATAGTTGATGATTACTCCAAAGTCTAAAGCGCCCTCTATCGGCATTTTTTGAACTGTATCTTTAAAATTTATTTTCAAGAAAATACTGAAGATAGGTTTTAGTGAAAACCGCAAACAAATCGACCAATTTATCCGTGTTTTATAATCATTTTGAAAATTTGCACCCTAAACTTTAAAGGCGCCTATCTCCTTCAGATGACGTTTGGGACCCTTGGTTTCCTATTTACTATTACTCATCTTGATGTGTTCTATCACCCCCTAGCGTATGTACCATGAGTTTAGGGACACCCTGTATACTAGTAAAATATTACTTATACTTGTACGACAAGGGTTTTTTTTTTAAATTAAAATTATATTTAAAAAATTTAATTACAATTCAATTTGCATAATAACATTTTGTAAAATATATAATTTACAAATTTGTAAAACTTAGAAAAAAAGATTTAAAAATTATAATTACCTTTTAAAAAATAGTAAAATATTTTTATTAAACTGACTATTTATGCATTAGAATCATCATAATAACTTTTATAGCATTCGGGATGAAGGGGTTGATTACACTTTTCGCACTTGTAACTATTTCTTCCGCCACACCTTTAACATCTGGCATGTTTTTGCTCTGAGTTTACTATCCAATGGTTTCTTTGGTCAAATTTTTGTTCATTTTTATCTTTATGCCTTATTGTAAGAGGCGTCTCTTCTCAACGACTGTGAAATTAAATTGTTGTGCACTTCAGTTTAAAGAGCCCAATAGAGTCTCCTGTTAGGTAATTTGTTATATCCAGACATTAATAAAATACGAATGAAGGCAAGAATATTTTCCTTTGTGAGAATTTTGTGTGTCCAAGCCGACATTTACATAGCACTAAATAATTACGCATCTCATTTCGTGACGAGTATTTATTCATAGGCGACTTTCTCTATGTACCCTTGAATTATAAAAATTCGTTATAACGAGAGAATGGAAGAATCACAAACGAAACATTTTGCAACACAAAGCAGCACAAACGAATGCTGTAATACAATTTAGATTTCGTTGATGGGGCGGGGCCACTGAATTGGTAGTCCTGTGTCGAAAAATTGGAAACTTCGTTATATCGAGGGAACCAGAACGGCACAAACGAAACTTTTTGCAGCACAAACCGACATTTACATGGGACTAAATAATTCCGTATCTAATTTCGTGACACGTACTTATTCATAGGCGACTTTCTTTATGTGCCCCTGAATTATTACAATCACTTATTTATAACGAGAGAGTGGAAGAGGCACAAACGAAACATTTTGCGGCACAAACAAGCACAAACGAAGTACAAACGAGTGCCGTAATACAATTTAGATTTCGTTGATGGTGAGGGGCCACTGATATGGTAGCCCTTTGTTGAAAAAGTGAAAAATTCGTTATATCGAGGGAACTAGGATGGCACAAATGAAACATTTTACTGCACAGAAAGACATTTACATAGCACTAAAGAATTACTTATTTCATTTCGTGACACGTATTTATTTACGAATTTCATAACGGATTTTCCATATGTGACCTTGCATTATGAAAATTCGTTATAACGAGAGAACGGAAGGGGCACAAACGAAACTTTTTACGGCAAAAACCAGCACAAACATAGCACGAACGAATGCATTAATAAAATTTTGATTTCGTTGATAGGGCGATACTGTCACTTTACTGGCCCCGCCCCATTGTGTTCGTAATAACGAGAGAACAGAAGTGGCAGAAACGAAGATTTTTGCGGCACAAACCAGCACAATCGTAGCACAAACAATTAAAAGTAAAAGTGAATATACGAAACGAAACAAAAGTAAAAATAATTTTAAATAGCATAATTGTATAAAGTACACTATTAAAATTGTGATTCCATTTAAAAACACTAGTCAAATTTCAAAAAAATATGCGTAACTTATCTTTTACTTTTTGAAGGTAGAGGCATGCTGATTGATTTCGTATTCACTCAGTTTTTACACCCACTACTATGATCATTTTCCACATAAATACTATTTTTATTCCTATTTGTGATTATTTAAGATGTCAAATGCATCATTGTTTGACAGATAGTGCAATGTAGTGATGAATAATAAAATTAATTCGGTTTGGTAGATTTTTGTACCAACCGGCATTAATGGGTTAACGGAAAACCTCCTATCTAACAATGCAATTAACTTTTTAGATCTTAAAATTACAATAAAAGAAAACAAAACAATAACTGATCTTTATGATAAACGTAAAGAATTTAAATTCAAAGTTAATACATTTACTAATTTTAAATCTTGCCTACATAATTCTGTGTATCGTAATATAATCCTTAATTATTTATATAGAATAAGGTATTTATGTTCTTCTCATCAATTAACAATAATATTAAAAAACTAATTTATGATGCATTAAATCATGGCTTTCCAAAAAATTCGTATATTCTTTAATATATAATTAGTACTTAAATGATCTTAAAAAAACAAATTAACACATGCCTTAAAAAAATTACAAAAAAATATATATAAAATAAGAAAATAATTATAAAAAATTAAAAATTGTAAAATAATAATAAAAAAATATTATAGGACGGTTGGGTATGTAGATGTTGGGTATGTAGATGCGTTGTCTGGATAATAAGCAATGGTTAATTTTTTTTTTTTAAATGGGGCATTTGATTTTGAACTACATTGCTAATACACATTTTATAATGGATGTTGATTCGATACTTTTATATGTATAATAGTGTAGTTATATTTATACAGAGTGTTCCGTTAAAGGGGTCCAATATTAATAGGGGTAATAGAGGAGATCACATGGAGCATAAATCAGTATATAAAGCCTGGTCGGATCTCAATAGTTTTCAAGTTACAGCAAATAGAATGAAAATTCGGAAAATTGTAAAAGAACCCTCATTGCTAAACTATCGATAATGCTACATAAAAACGAAGCACATATTTAGAAAAAACAGAAAAAAACCTACAAAATGACATCAATTGTATTAAAATAGCAATATTTATTGACGAGTTACAAGCCTGGAAACAGTGAAAAAAGTACGAAATCCAATATACATCAAAATAGTTAATCGTTAATTCCAAAAAGACAACTCTAGCTACAACAAGGAAAATGTAGTAAAATTTGGTCCATTCCGAAAACTTTCGAAAAAGCTTACAATGAACCATATCGGTTTAATTGTGTGAGAGAAATTAATCAGTTTCTTAGTTACAACTCCGCTTTCTTTGACACTAGCAAAGGTTAAACTCCGCCCATCACGATTGGAAACACCGCCTTTTTAATTACTCTCAACGATACATTTTCGATCATGCTTCTTCTGAGATGCAACATTTTTAATTATTCAAGAGTTGAATGAACCAAAATAACTTTACAATAATAGTCTACATTTTAAAGTGGTCTTTTATTGATATAAAGCTTAAGTTAAATTCTTTAAAATTAAACTGGTGGTGAAAATTCAGAAATAATTAAAAATATTGCGATTTGTAACTATGCAAGAAGTTTCAGTACATGTTTTACATGGACAATTATTGTATGTATATGTGCATCATAATTTATGATAGGAAATAATAATAACAAATAGCATAATAATTTTATTAATTATAAATTTAAAAAAGACACTAAATTTTAAATTAATTCATACAAACTTTGTAATTTACAATTTGAGTACACCACAGTCTGTGACTTACAAAATACTGTGCCAAAAAGTGTTGAAAATAAAAGAAAAATGACAAATAAAGAATTACATTCCACGTACTTTATGACATATGTGAAGCATAGTCTTCTGGCCTGCGCTGCACAGTTCAATGTCGGAAGGCAGACGAACGGACATTATTATAATAGGTGTTCGAGGTTGCGCCCATTAACAGAATCGCACAGCCGACAGCGACGTCGTAAAGATTGGCGAACACGCCGAAAAACTCCGACGGAGTTGGGAATGTCTCCTGCAGCGACAACGATTCGCGCTAGTAAATCCTCCGGTGTATCCACAGGCGTTTCATACACCAGCGATTTAAGGTGTCCCCAAACAAAAAAGTCTAACGGATTGAGGTCTGGAGAGCGTGCAGGCCAAGCAACAGGTCCACTGCGTCCAATCCATTTCCCAGGATATGCTGAATTGAGGTGATTGCGAACACCTATGAAAAAATGTGCCGGTGCGCCATCGTGCATAAACCACATATTGTGGCGCAATGTTGCTGGCACATTTTGCAGTAACTGCGGTAAGATATCCCGTAGGAAAACCAAGTACGTACTGCCATTGAGTACATCTGGGAGTAAATATGGTCCTATGAGATAATCGCCGAGGACACCTGCCCATATGTTCACACTGAACTTTTGTTGTGCGTTCGACGGGAAAACAGTGTGCGGATTTGTATATGACCATGTGTGCATATTGTGCGTGTTTACCACGCCCTCTCTCGTAAATGTTGCTTCATCAGTAAATAAAATATTTTCCAGAAATTGTGGATTATTTTCTGTTACATTAAGCAACCAGCGTACGAATTCTGCCCGCTGAGCACAATCTGTTACTGATAACAGTTGTACCCGCTGCACATGAAAGGGGTGCATGTTTTCTGCACGCAGAACACGCCACACACTTTGGTGAGAAACACCGACTTCAGACGCAGCAGCTCGTGTACTCGTGGAGGGGTTATCTTTAAAAATATTCAGTACATCTTCTTCCACTGCAGGTGTTCGTACATGTCGAGGTTTCCCTGCATCAATGCTTGCTGTATTAAACGATCCAGTCTCCCGTAATCGTCTATCGATTTTTATGAAGAGTTTCGAACTTGGGCAACGTCTCCTTGGAAATTGCTCACGGTACATGCGCTGTGCTAGACATGCATTTCCATGAGCTTGCCCGTACATCAGATGCATGTCCGCATATTCTTCCGGCATAATTATTATACATCAACTTACTACAATCCCACTTACAACAGCCTCCCTTTAACATAACGCCCACTGATGACTGCTGTTTTATTACACTTTTCTTCCTATACACATAGAAAATTTGCATAAAAAGTACTTCTTCTTCATCATCCTGAAAGTTCATGGAGGAAACGCAGCAGTCACGGAGTTTGCTTTAAGACAAGGCGAGAGCTGCACAATATGTCATTCACTTGACCAGACTGAATAATGAAAGGGTATTGATAGAGGTTGATCAGAAATGTATAATTGAAAGATATTAAAACGGGGTGTTTACAATCGTCATGGGCGGAGTTTCGCCCTTTCCGAGCGTGCAACAGTACAGAGTTGTAACTAGGGAACTGCTTGATTTCTCCCATACAATTAAACTGATATGGTTTATTGTCAGCTTCTTCGAAAGCTTTCGGAATGGACCAAATTTTATAACATTTTCCTTGATGTAGGTAGAGTTGCATTTTTGGAATTAACGATTAACTATTTTGCTAAATATTTGATTTTGTATTTTTTCACTGTTTCAGAGCTTGTAACTCGCCATTAATTCTCAATATTCTAAAACAACTTATGTCATTTCGTAGGATTTTTTCTGCTCTTTCTAAATATGTGCTTCGTTTTTATGTAGCATTATCGACAGTTTAGCAATGAGGGTTTTTTTTACAAATTTCCGATTTTTCATTCTATTTGCTGTAACTTGAAAATTATTGAGATCCGGCCAGGCATTATATACTGATTTATGCTCCGTGTGATCTCCTCTATTACCCCTATTAATATTGGACCCCTTTAACGGAACACCCTGTATATTTATCAATTCATATTAAATTTATTCATATTCATTAATATTTAATAAAGTTAACGATTAACTTGTATTTAAATTTTAGCCTACTCAGGACAATATCATATTAATTTCTAATAATATACTATCTTAAATCAGAATAAAATGCATAATGAGTGTATTTGTTATACCTAATGCTATGACAGTATGGATATTAATTTGGTAATTTGTTTTTTTTCCCTCTATCCTTTTTAATCTTGTTTCATTTTTAACTTAACTGGTGTTCAATGGTTTATTTCTCGGTTTTATGTGTGTGGTAGTCCCGAATTCATATTCTTTAGATAATTTATGGCTAATATGAAGATGAAACCACACATTTTATTTGTGGAACTTAAGGCATTTGGGACCTGATGATTCTGTCTAAGTTCTGCAAATTTCCATCATCCCATTTCTGTTGCCGCCCCACCAGTGGCTGAGAGGTTCTGCTCTCGAAGCTGGTAGACGGGAGGTGCTGGGTTCGAACCCAATCGCACCCGTCGGCCTAAGCGTTCGGAGTTTTCGTGGTTTTCTTCGAACCTTGGATTTCCAAGCGTTAATACGGGTTAGGTTCCCCTAGAAAGACCCCCACGAAGGGCACTCCCCCCTGGGCCTATATCCCTCGTGCAGATAATTGGCCGTCATAAATACAACCAACCATTTCTGTTGCCCCACCAGTGGCCAAAAGGTTCTGCTCTTGAAGCAGGTAGACGAGAAGTGTTAGGTTCGATCCCAATCGCGCCCGTCTGCCTAATCGTTCGGAGTTTTCGTGGTTTTCTTCGAGCCTTGGTTTTCCAAGCGTAAATACGTGTTAGGTTCCCTTAGAAAGACCCCCCACGGAGGGCACTCCCCCCCTTAGGGCCTATATCCCTCGTGTTGATAATTGGCCGTCATAAACACAACCAACCAACCAACCATTTCTGTTATTCAATATCTGTTGTTTTTTTACTATGTTTTTGGAATCTATGTTAAGTGTGTTGGGGAAAACTGTATTTGTTAATGTTATTTTATTCATAATGTCACAGTTTTTGTTGGTGGTCGGTAATGTTTATTTAATGGTTATATATATAGTATAACCTCTTTTATACGAAACTCTTTTAACCGAAACTCTGGGTTAACCGAAATGTGGAACGAAGAAAAACGAACAAATTAGCAATTCTGAAGCTTTTGAATGTTTTGCAAAACGTTTGGCATGGCTGGAGCAGCAGAAAGACTGTGATACTGGTGAACTAATAACATAAAAAACTCCGTGATAGAGCTTCGAAGCAAATGCGATCGAAACTGCGACAAACAAAACATTTTTTTCAGATCCTTGTGGTATATATAAAAGGTACTGAATTTCAAAATTAAAATTCAGGTAATTTATTCTTTTTTCTATTGCTTTATTTTTATTAAGCACTTGTTACTATAATACGAAATATTGCATATATTTCTCCTTAATCTTAAAATTGAAGCCTTCTCGATTATCCGAAAATTTCGATTTTCCGAAAGATGGTCTTCCCAATCGCTTCGGATAATCGAGGTTCTACTGTATATATATTTAGAATACAATTTTGAGATCATTTTAATACATATTATATATTATTACCAACATTCTGAATTAAGTTAATGTACACATCGGGATAGAACATTAAAAAAAAAAAAAAATTATGTTAATTGTTTTATTTATGTTTTATTTTAATCTTGTAATAGTTTTTTTTAAATATTTTATTTTATTTGAAATGTTTTATTTTTTTAATCTGCTAAGTCTTATTTTATAATTTTCTATGAATGTAAAACGGTTTTGAATACTTTACAAATTTCTATGTAATTTCACTAAGTATTTAAAAACTTATGATGAGATGAGTCGAAGAAATCACACTTTCCGCATGCATTGTGAATCCTTAAACTTTCGGTTCGCCCATTAAGTTTATGAAAAAAGTTGCTTTGGAAATGGTAGCCACTCATAAGGCGAATAAATGACAAACTATGTTCGCATTTTCAAGCAATAGAAAATTAAATAAGAAAATATTAGACATTCATTTTCTCACAGATGGCAGCACCACATTTTAAAGTAAGTTTGTAGAAGTAATTTTAATAAGAAATTCTATCAAGTTTTTGATATTTTCATTCTTTAATTTAAAAAAAAAATCTGAATTTTTTTGAAAAATAAAATCATAAACTTTTTCAAGGATGATAAACCTGTAATTAAATTCAATAGTATAATAATTTAAGGAATTTTTATGTTTTTTTGATAATCTTTTATTACAGATATAGTATATTAGTTTAATAAAATATGCTTTGTTAAATTTTAGTGCCTATTTGAATGGTTTTTATGGTATTTCATTAGTAATAATGATATATTTTTCAATAAAACTTTAATTTAATGAAATAATTTCTGTAGATTAACAGTATATTTAAAACAGTGGCATACCCAGGATTTTATTTCGGGGGGGGGGGGGGGTGACTTAAATTTCCATAATGTTCTAAATCTTACGAAACACGTTGAATTGTATTATAAACAGAAATCATTTTTGCCAATAAGGCCGTAGCCAGGGGGGGGGGGGGGGGGAGGGGAGGGGCAGGGGTGACTTTGTTCCGAAAATTTGAAAAATTTGGTCCAGTCCGAAAATTTGGACTTAAAAAATATCGCGATTTTTGACATGGTCGCCGAAAAAAATCAATTTCATCAATCGTTTGCAGACAAAAAAATCTCCAATTTTTTTAAAGTATCCGAAAAGGAAAAAAACCGAAATTCTGTCAAAGGGCCACGGATAAAATGCGAAGTTTGTCAAAGGATTGCGAAAAAAGAGTCAAATTTCGTCAAATACTCGCGGAGGAAACGCTAATTTCGTCAAATGAGTACAGATAAAACCCGAATATCGTCATAATACCACAGAAAAAACGCGAATTACGAAAAAAGATCGCTAAAAACACGCATTCCGTCAAAGGGCTGCGAAAAAAAGAGCTAATTTCGTAAAGGATCGCAAAAAAGCTAATTTCGTCAAAGGGAGATGGAAAAACGTGAATTCCATCAAAAGGGCGCAGAAAAGCGCAAATTTCATCAAAAAGACGAGAAAAAAAGCTAATTTTGTCAAAAAGCCGCGGAAAAACGCAAACTTCGTCAAAGGGCCACAGAAAAAACGCAAATTTTGACAAAAAATCGCTAAAAAAACACGCATTCCGTCAAAGGGAAGCAGAAAAAACGCGAATTTCGTCAAAGGGTCACAGAAAAAACGTGAATTTCGTCAAATGGCCGCAGAAAAACGGAAATTTCATCAAAAAGACGAGAAAAAAGCAAATTTCGACGAAAGATTGCCTTTAAAAATGCGAATTTCGGCAAATGACCACAGAAAAAACGCGAATTTCGTCAAAGGGCCGCAGAAAAAACGCAAATTTCGACGAAGGATTGCCTTTAAAAATGCGAATTTCGCCAAATGACCACAGAAAAAACGCGAATTTCGTCAAAGGGCCGCAGAAAAAACGCAAATTTCGACAAAGGATCGCTGAAAAAAACATCATCCCGTCAAAGGGAAGCGGAAAAAATGCGAATTTCGTTAAAGGATCGCCAAAAAAAAGAAAAGCAGAGTCACGAAGAAAGGCCGCAGAAAAACGTGAATTTCGTCAAAAGGCTGCGGAAAAAAGCAAATTTCGTCAAAAAGTTGCGGAAAACCAATTTCGACGGATTGCGAAAAAAACGCGAATTTCGTCAAATGACCACCGAAAAAGCGCGAATTTCGTCAAATGACCGCAGAAATAAACGCAAATTTCGACAAAGGACCGCTAAAAAAACACGCATTCCATCAAAGGGAAGCGGGAAAAACACGAATTTCGTCAAAGGCTCACAGAAAAAACGTGAATTTTATCAAAAGGTCGCAGAAAAACGCAAATTTCATCAAAAAGACGAGATAAAAGCAAATTTCGTCAAAAAGTCGTGGAAAAAACACAAATTTCGACGAAGGATTGCCTAAAAAAACGCGAATTTCAGCAAATGACCACAGAAAAAACGCAAATTTCGTTAAAGGATCGCAAAAGAAAAAGAAAAAGCAGGGTGACAAAGAAGGGCTACAGAAAAGCGTGATTCCTTCAAAAGGCTGCGGAAAAAAGCAAATTTCGTCAAAAAGCCGCGGAAAAAACAAATTTCACCAAAGGATCTAAAAAAAAAAACGCAAATTTCGTCAAAGGGTCGCAGAAAAAAAGCGAATTTCATCAAAAGGTCGCGGAAAATACGCGAATTTCGAAAAAAAATCGCTTTAAACACGCATTCCGTCAAACGTCTGCGAAAAAAAGCTAATTTCGTAAAAGATCGCAAAAAAACGCGAATGTCATCAAAAAGACGAGAAAAAAACTCAAATTTCGACAAAGGATCTCGAAAAAAACGCAAATTTCGTCAAAGGGCCGCAGAAAAAACGCGAATTTCATCAAAAGGTCGCGGTAAAAACGCGAATTTCGAAAAAAATATCGCTTAAAAGACTCATTCGTCAAAGGGCTGCAAAAAAGCTAATTTCGTAAAGGATCTCAAAAAAACGCGAATTCTATCAAAAAGACTTGAAAAAAAAACGCAAATTTCGTCAAAAATTCGCGAAAAAGACGCAAATTTTGACAAAGGATTGCGTAAAAAACGCGCATTTCGGCAAATGACCTCGGAAAAAACGCGAATTTCGTCAAAGGGCCGCAGAAAAAACTCGAATTTCGTTAAAGGATCGCAAAAAAAAGAAAAAGCAGGGTTACAAAGTAGGGCCGCAGAAAAACGTGAATTTCGTTAAAAGACTGCGGAAAAAAGCGAATTTCGTCAAACAGCCGCAAAAAATGCTACTTTTGCCAAAGAGCCGCAGAAAAAAAGCAAATTTCATCAAAATGACGAGAAAAAAAACGCGAATTTCGTCAAAAAAGCCGCGGGAAAGAAGCAAATTTCGACGAAGAATTTCGTAAAAAAAAACGCGAATTTCGGCAAAAATCCGCAGAAAAAGCAAATTTCTTCAAATGACTGAGGCGAAAATTCAAATTTTGTCAAAAAACCGTGGGAAAAACACAAATTATCGGCAGGGAGATGCGACTGAAAAATCAAAGTTAATAAGCTACTTTTACAGCTGTGATATATGCTCGAAATTCGCCAACCATCCCAGGTGTGTAATCCTTCGGTTAATTTATCACTAGTTTTCTTCACAACACTAAATTATAGTTTATTTATAAGAATACATAAAGACATGGAAGACAAAACATTTGAACGTCACACTGTAAAAAATAATTATATTTTTCACATAGTTGAAGACCACCTTCACATTTCACTCCGAAACAACACTTCACTATATTGCTAAATTATTTCACAAAAACTCAAATTAATATACTTCTGTTTTTATTACAATCTTTCGGTTTCTCATAAAAAATACCCGCGCACGCTCACATGCCGGCTTACACAACACTTCTACCTTCCACACTCTGAATAAACAGTGTCCCCCTACATCTCTCCGCGCACCCACGTATCACGTGTCAAATGGCGCCAGAGATATCAAATGAAAATTATCCAGACGCCTCCAAACATGACAACAGCCAACTCTTCCGCACCGGATTTCCGATTTAGCCGAAATCGACTTGTGATTAGCTGCAGTGTTACTGTGCATTAACATACTTCCGCATTGACACTCTTGGCGCCCGTTGACTGTGAGAGAAATTAAAAAACTCCTTAAATTAAACTACTTTTTGATTTGTCGAATTTATTTGTAGGTCTCTTGAACTGACCATATACGTTTTCATTTATCCAGTAACACAGGTATGAAGCTATTCTTCAGTCATCTGAAAATTTATTTTGTGATTTCAAGTAAATTTGGTCGCAGGACTGAGGAGGATATTGGATTAACAAAAGAAACAAATTCGTGGCATGCCAGAAAATAAAACAAATTTATCTGAAAAAAGAAAGAATATCAGCCCTTTTTTGATTTCACTGCGATCTCTTCGGAGGTGGAATGGAGCTGTAACCTTATAACCCCCGTCGCCACCGACTTCTTTGGGTGTATGCGGGGGCATCACTGTGCGGGTAGCATCACTGTGCACTGGTATATGGGACTAACCAGACTAGCTGCGCCGCAGAAAAAAAAATTAAATTTTATCTCAAAAGAAAGAAGAAAACAGGAGTTTTTTCTTCATTTTTGATTACTTCGAAAGGGGGCCTTATAACCCCATCAGCCCCCTTCCCCTCATTGGGTATACTGTGGTGTAACTGTGCACTGATATGAGACTAGCCAGGAAGCCTAGTTCGTTGTATTGCAGAAAACAATTGCATTACAAATTTATCTCAAACAAAGAGAAAAAAATCCGCACTTTTTTCATTTAATTTTCAACTATTTTGGGAGAGATCTGTAACCCCATCACCCCCTTTCTACTTCTTTGGGTATAATGTGGTGTCACTGTGCACTAATATGGAACTAAACAGAAGAGTGTAGCTAGTCTGTTGAATGATAGGAGAAAAAAAAATGCAAATTTATCTCAAAGAGAAAGAAAAAAAAGCATTAATTTTTTGCGATTATTTCGGGAGGAGGGGGCTGTAAGCCCATCAGCCGCCTCCCCTTCTTTCAGTATGCTGTGATGTCAATGTAGACTAATATGGGTTTAACGAGAATGGCTATTTCGCTGTATGACAGAAGAAAAATTACAAATTTATCTCAAACAAGAAGAAAAACATCAGCCTTTTTTCATTTCATTTTCGACTATTTAGGAAGGGGACACCCCATTAGCCCCCTTTCACCTCTTTGGGTATAACGTGGTGACACTGTGCACTAGTATGGAACTAAAGAGAAGAGAGCGGCTAGTCTGTTGAATGATAGGAGGAAAATACAAATTTATCTCATACAAAAAGAAAAATATCAGCACTTTTTCATTTCATGTTCGACTTTTTGAGAAGAGGGCTGTAACCCCATTAGCCCCCTTTTACCTTTTTGGGTATAACGTGGTGTCACTGTACACTAATATGGAACTACAGCGAAGGGTGGCTAGTCTGTTGAATGATAGGGGAGAAAATGCAAATTTATCTCAAACAGACAGAAAAAAATCAGCACTATTTTTTCATTTCATTTTCTACTATTTCGAGGGGAGGGGGGCTGTAATTCCAACAGCCCCCTCCCCATCTTTGGGTGTGCTGTGATGCCAATATGGACTAATATGGAGTTAACAAGAATGGCTATTTTGCTGTATGACAGAAGAAAAAATTACAGATTTATCTTTAAAAAGTAAGGAAAAAACAAATTTTTCATTTAATTTTTTGACTATTTATGGGTTTTTTTTTTTTGGGGGGGGGGCTGTAACCCCGTCAGCCCCCTTTCTCTTCTTTTGTGTCAATATGGACTACTATGGAACTAAAGCGAAGGAAGCGCTTAGTCTGTTGAACGATAGGGGAAAAATGCAAATTTATCTTAAAAAGGCAGAAAAAAAGCAGCACTATTTTATCATTTCATTTTCGACCATTTCGAGAGGAGGGGGCTGAAATTCCATCAGCCCCCTCCCCATCTTTGAGTATGCTGTGATGTCAATGTGGACTAATATTGTGTTAACGAGAATGTCTATTTTGCTATATGATAGAAGAAAAAATTCCAGAATTATCTTAAAAATGTAAGGAAAAATTACTTTTTTCATTTAATTTTTCGACTATTTCGGGAGGGGGGGGGGGCTGTAACCCTGTCTGCCCCATTTCTCGTCTTTGTTGTCAATGTGGACTAATATGGGACTAATGGGAATGACTAGTCCGCTGTATGATTGAAAAAAAAAATAATTTTTTTTCCAAAAAAGAACACTTTTTCATATCACTTTCGAAAATTTCGGGGGGGGGGGGGGGCTGTAGCCCCATCAGCCCCCTTCCCCTTGGGTACGCCCATGATTTAAAATTCCACTTAGAGCCAGTGGAAAGAAGAAAACTTATCTATCTTCTGATGATATTTTCACTTTTTATGATTTCATTCCAGCTGATTTAAATTAATAATATCTGTAATGTTTAAATACCTGTATATTTGAATTGGTCTGGCTCGTTGCATTTCTAACACCTGTTTAACACCTGTCCCTTTAAAACGTTTATCATAAAAAAATTGTGCGGGCTGCTAGCATTTGGATCCGGGTTATAAGTATTTGTCGTTATATTCGCGCTATACTAAAATTTAGGGAGCTGCGTTTTAAAAAACCGACAGTATCGCTTGTAAAATTATATCATGTTGTTCATTCATATAACATTTCAGCGCCTTTTGACAATCTGTTCACGAGTTATAATAACTTAAATTATAAAATTATTATTAAATTATTACTAAATTTCTCGGGCTGCGCCTTCTGACAATCTGGCTCGGAACGGAAATGGCATCGGGATCAAAATATCGTGTACTCCGTCAGCATGGATTTTTGCAATTAATTTTATTTATAAAATATTTTGTTATTTTTCGCGATATTTCTTCTATAATAATCCCATACACCCACGCCACACATCCACTATTATAATCTGATAATTTTAAGTTTAAAATGTGCGGTGCACCGCTGAATTTTTAACAAAATAAATGTGTGCTACAACAATTAGAAACTTGAGCAGATCAGGTCAGGTTTAGCATGCACCGATCCCAAAAATTCCATTTGAAGTCAACTCAAAACCAGACCCGAACGCAATAATAAAAAAAATTATTTACCCGCAACCCGATAAAAAAATTTAGTTGACTTTCAAACCGAAATGAAACAAAATTTATCCATATTTTAATGCAATTATGAAAATTAGTCTACAACTGTATCTCCAATAGCAATTTTATCTTTTTATAAGAAAATGTGGCCCCACCAGTGGCCGACAGGTTCTGCTCTCGAAGGTGGTTGACGAGGAGTGCTGGGCCCAATCCCAATAGCGCCCGTCGGCCTAATCGTTCGGAGCTTTCGTGGATTTCTTCGAACCTTGGTTTTCCAAGCGTAAATACGGGTTAGGTTCCTTTAGAAAGACCCCCACGGAGTACACTCCCCCCCCTCCCCCCCTTGGGCCCATATCCTTCGTGCTGGCTGATAATTGGCCGTCATAAACACAACCAACCAACTATTAAAAAATGTACATACATTTTTAGTTATTAATATTCAAATAAACTAAAATTTCTGACAGCGGACACCTCGGGAGAATAGAATTTTTCTGCTGTTTGGCTACTGTTGCTCTGAGGCGACAATATGTAGGCCAACTGCCACATAGAGACATTAACACTAGAACGAACGCAGATTTTACTCAAGTGTTATAAAAATATTTTACATCAGAATTTTTATTTAAAACTATTTAACTTTTTTCTCCATGATACATATTTAACTTATTTTAGAAAGAAAATTCTAGTTTGAATCGAAATATTTTTATTTGGTAGCGGTAAAAATGAACGCTATATGGTTGTTCTAGTGTTAAAAACATTGAACTAAGAAATAAATCTGAAAATTACTCTAAACTGTAAACCCACCGACAACTTAAAGCCTACATTTCTAATGGAAGTCAGGGTACCCATTCAAATGTCATATGTAAATATGCACTTATAGTTATACAATGTGGGTCTATGCATCACTGTTTTAAGATTTCCTCACGCGCGTAGTTGAGAAGTAACAGTCTATAATTTCCTACGATAAATATAAGTGCAAGCATCCCTCTGCGGCTTTGCCAATTTCGAGATTTGACTGCGGAAGTTCTAGCTTAACCCTTTCAGGGGCAAGCAATTTTTTAGCTTTTTGCCACCAAAGTAAAAAAAAAAAGTAAAATTTAATTAAAAGTCTCTGGTGCGAACCTTCATTAAACTTAGTTGGGATATAATATATCCCACCGGCCCTAAAGGGGTTAAAAAGCCGTGACGTTATCTCTGCACTATCAAATCCCAAAAGATTTTTTCATTCCCAAGGGTGATCGATAACTACACTGCAAATAGAGGCGTCTTAAATTTAGACACATATGTGACTGAAAAAGAATTTCAGTCACTTAAGTGTCTTAATCTGAAAATTCAGACATAACAGACGTCTAAATTTAAGACACATAAATGTCTTACTATGATCATGCTATAAACGAACCGAGAAACATGTGTAAATTATCCAACAACCGTCTGATTTTAAGACGATACGCTCCAAGCGATAGTTAAACATCATCTTTGGTACTATTCTTAACAGCCAATCAGAACGCTGATTTCCGCGCGTGTCATCTACAGCACCTTCATGAGATAAGAACAGAAAGAATTAAATTTTCACCGCCGCCATTGCTTGGATTAAAAGGATATGTGTTAATCTGGGTATTTATAGAACGAACGAGTAAGTCATATTTAATTCTAATATTTTATTCCGATAGATTTTTGTACCTTTGAATATGAGTGAAATCGTTTATAAAAATTTATCTCTTTTCTGTAGTTTAATGCTAAATTTTTGATTTCACTAACGGTCGTCTGTTATATGCCTTCTTAATGTAACGGAATGGAATATAATTGTTTTGAAAATTAAATAGCAATGCTGCAATTCTATTTGCTTGGCCTTTGTAAATAAACGAATGAGTGATAGTTTAATCTTCATTTTCGATAGGGTGATGTGAAATAATTATAATTTGTCTTTGCTCAAAAACAAAACTTGCAACATAGGTTTGAAAAGTTGAATGATTCATCGCTTCATTTATCAGAGATAAAAACATTAAATTGAAGCCATTTGTAACTGTGTTTATTCTATGTTTGTTTTTTACTGTTTACTGACTATAAACGCTTGTAGTATATGACATCAGGCATTTATTTTATTTTTTGTTATTATTATTATTTTGGAGCTAAATATGATGATTCATATTATTATGATATTAGGAAAAGTTTTCAGATTGAAAAAAAGCATTAATATTGTGAAATTTGACTGTATATATTGCAGTTTTTAATCACGGAACTGAAACTTTATAAAGATTTATTCTTATTGATTTTTTAATTTATTATTGAAAATCGTAAATTTTGATATCCAATGTTTCAGATTTAACATTTACCAAATTTATAAAAATAATATGAATTTTTTATATCATCCAGTAAAATTTTCGAAACATTAAACAAACGGAGAAACATTTTATTCATATTTTGCAGTTTACGTTGCTGTTTAGCAGTATAATTATAAAGTTTAATTAATATTTTTTGTGTTTTTTTAAATTGGTATATTAATTTTTGTAATTTGTATGCAAGCATTTTTTTGCGATATTTTGTTCATGATTTAAAATTTTTAAAATTGAGTAATGCGAGAAATAATTATTAAATTTCCTTTTACTGCAATCGAATTTGCAACGGTTCTGGTACAAGTAATTGTTGGCACTAAAAAAAATTACACATGATAATTTAGACATAAATAAAGAGTTGTTTATGCCTTGATATGAAGTTTATGTATAAAACTGCCTTATATTTTTAAAAGTTCGTATTTACTTATATGATACAGTATTAAATATATTTTTAAGCTATTTAATAACTGCTTTTTTATGTTCAAAACGTTTTTCAAACAATTAAGAATAGTACGTATACTGCCTGATGTATTTTTTTTTTTTTTTTTTTTTTACTTTCTATTTTCTTCTGTTTTTTTTTTGTTTTTTGTTTTTTGTTTTTTTTTTCTATTTCTTAGATCAATATTTTCTTATCAAATATATAAAATCTATTTAGCTCATATTCAAAGGATACAAATTTTACAGGAATAAAAAATAAAATAAATTAAATATGACTTATATCGTATTGTTCCATAAAAAAGAATAATAATGATATAAATTTTTAAGCAATAGCGGGTGAAAATTTTAAATTGAATACGGAATATGTTTAAAGCAAATTATATACATATTCCGAAGAATGATATATAAAATTAGATACCAAACTGGTGTTTACTTTTAACTAAACAATGACAAATTACTACATATTTAAAAAGAAAAAAAAATATATTACACATGTTTACTACTTAAAATGACTTAACTATTTTATTTATATGTACTTAAATGACAAATACAAAAATGGCTAAGTTTTGAAATTAGAAGTAATTTTTTTTTTCTCAATGCTATTAAAATAGAATATTTATTTACTATTTTATTATTTACTCATGGTTATATAGCTGTTGTGATTATCATCTGATGCATATGTAAAATTGCCTATGGGGCAAAATCTAATTTTTGAATTATATGAATTTTCCTTTTTTGGGGGGCGGGACGGGAGGGGGATTTTCTTGCCCATTTTCGCGTACACGGGATTTTTTAAATCTCTTTCGACATTCCACCGACTATGATAAATATTTTGAACTTTTAGAGTAGGACAAGATAAATATATATATATATATATATATATATCCATATACCTTAAAAACACTTAATAGCGGACACTTCGGGACCGCGAAATTTGTCGGATAATCGGAGATGCCTGCTTTTGTGAGGTAAAAATAATACAAATATGTATGCCTTGCGGATCAAAAAAGTATTCGCTAAATCGAAGTATCCGCTATTCGGGAATGTCCATTAACCTCCATAACGGATACTCCCGAATACCGGGCATCTATATTTAGCTAACAATACTGCAGGGTTGCATATTTTGCAAAAGGACTCCTTGATTAAAGCATGGGCAGTGCCCCGTTCTCTTACGATTTTAGTTCCCCCAAATTTCATGTGCAATATTTGCGAAGCTTATATTTTAAATCTGTTTCGAAATTGTACTGATTATAATCAATATTTTGAACTTTTAAAGTAAAGTAAGATTAAAAACAAAATTTTAAAAAATCTAATATTTAGATAAATATTTTTTTCTTTTTAATCTTATTCTACTCCTGAAACAAAATACTCATTATAATTAGTACAATGTCGTAAAAGATTTAAATTATCAGCTTTATGAAAATTGCATACTAAAATTGGGAGCACCAGAAAATCAGGCGGTATGGGGTAGAGGGGGCAGGACAACGGCCAGATATTTTCCCAGTATTCAGCGTGGTCAAACATGGCTACATAAAATGCTTACAAAAAATGTCTGCGATTCAGACGTTTCAAGTGTCTGAAATTCAGTCGCAAAAAGTGTCTGAAAAAATTCAGACATTTTAAAATGTCTGAAAATTGAACACTCCGTTTCAGACACTTAAGTGACTGAATTTCAGACATTTTAATTTACAGTGTACAAAACACACGATCGGCAAACTGATACAATCGCATGCAAAACGTCTTGATGGTGTATAAACTAATTGTAAGTAGTATTTGTAAGTACAGTGTTAAAGTAAGTAGTAGTAAGTAGTAATTGTAAGTACAGTGTTAAAAATTTGTGCTGGGTTGAACCAACGTTTGTGATGCTGTAGCTGCAACCGTAAAATAGAGAAATCTCGTGGCAACATTTGGAGCTATGGTGCAACCGGATCTCCAAATCTTGGAACGTGATAATACTATTTTGTGGATGCACCAAAAATCGGTTCAACTCATCAAAAACATATTTAACAACGTTAACCGAAATTAATAGTTAGGAATATTTATTTTGCTTCTTTCCTTGGTGTTTCACAACATTCTGTGTCATTTGAATTGTTCATGATATCCTTCTGTGATTCTCTACTTTCCTCTAAGAAATTATCTTTTCAAACAACAATGCCCACAAACAAAAACAATTTCTTTATTCAAGTTTTGTATAAGCAGAACTTATATGAAACTTAATGCACATGATTTTCACAGTATTTTCAAATTAAATATTTTCATAATTTTTCTTTTGCGTTTATTTGAGTAAATGCATAAAAGAGTAGTGATCAAACTTGTTGCACTATATCTATGAATGCACATCTATAAAAACCAACAGAATACAATAAATAAACACATATTGTACGCAAAATTATAACAAAAAGCACTATCACATGAGGCAATAACATATTTCTTCAAACTTTCTCTAAAATTCTTTCACATATCTTGCGAGAAAAATTCAATGCCGTTCTCTAGGGAACGTGCATTTAGAATCTGAGTAGCATTGTTGGACTTATCGTAAATTTTTTCTGTCGAGTACTGGTCATTTTATGAGTCCCTTGGTACATTATACAAGCCAAGTGCTTTAGATGTTTACAATGCTATTTTTTCTGATAGCGAGCTTATTTTCAAAAATTTATATGAAGAGAAATATTTCAGCTTAATCATGTAACTTAAATTTACCATAAACAAGTGAATCTCCAGAGATTTTAAAGTTAAAATCATAAATATTCCTCGTTCGTATTTTAGAAGTATGCTTGTGATTTTTTCAATTTCTTTTTTTACATAAGTATTGTACAACTGAATGAACAATAAGTAGATTTTGTACGTGACACCCGTTTGAAATAAAAATATAGAAATATAAGCATGTTTGCCAACAATGCTTTACACACTGTAAAAAAAAACCACTGTAGATTTGACAGAACAAACTCGATCACAGTGAATGTGCTGTATCTTTCTTTGGTTTTCTGACTATATTAACATGGAAAATACAGTAGTTGCGTAAAATTAACGACACAATGTGCTGGCAATTTGGACGCATTTTTTTTACAGCACAAACTGCTGGCGTCCAAATTGCCAGCACATTGTGCTGTGAATTTTACGCAACTACTGTATTTTCCATGTTAATATAGTCAGGAAACCAAAGAGAGATACAGCACTGTGATCGAGTTTGTGCGTGAGATGAACAGTACTTTGTTCTGTAAAAATGTCGTTTTTTTTTTTTTTTTTTTACAGTGCAGCAGAACCGCTATAGAGTGTGTGTTATTAAATAAAACATAAGTTTCAGCCACACAGTATGGTGAGTGACATTTCAGAGGAAAATTTCTCACGAAATGCCACACAAATTACCGTGTTGAAATTTCATTCGGCTGTTTCACACAGTACAGAAGAACTAAATCTTAAAGTAATTACTGTACTGGTAATTACTTGTACGAAAGATAATTTTGGATTTATTGAAATCTACATTTATAGGCACCAGAAAACAATTATAAAAGAATCGTATGAAATAATTTCTAGTAAAGATATAGTCGTAACGATGCCATTGTCATATGACATCCATGGAGTCTGGAAAGAATTTCTACATAGTAGATAAAAGCTTGTTTTGTTAAAAATGTGAATACCTTTTCCTCTCAACTTATCTTCCAAACCACCCTTAAATTACAATGGTCTCTCCTTGACGAATAAGCGCAAAGAGAAATAATAACATTCATATAACCACTGACGATGGCCGTGTGAATTTGGCCGAAAACGCTTTGTGATTTTAATTTGATTTTTAATGTATTTTTAAAGTATTTTAATGAACTTTAAAAATTTTATATTATATATATGCACCCAAAAGCAATTTTAATACATTTTATATGTGTTTTATGCGAATTTTGATAGTTATTCTAATTCTATTTATTTGTTCCTTTATCTATTCAAAATGTAGTCGTTGCAACCTTGTAAAATAAATTTTAACATAGACGTTCCTGGACAGAATAACTCTGAAGTTACCAACACAGTTACGACATTTTAAATGCTTAGCAAGTTTTATCAATTAGATTAAAGAACAACAGCCCCTACTAAATCCAGATGAATGAAGTGACGTATTTTAGTAAATATTTTATTCGCTATCTCGGAGACTTATAATATCGCATGTAATCAAATTTCTATTGTATCTACTGTTAAATGTTATGTCACTATAAACTTATGTACCAAAATTTAATTTATTCTGTTGTAAAATAAATAATTATTAATCGTTCATTATCTCGAATAATATAACAATTGAGATGTTCACATTCATCGCACGCTGATTATGATGCATGATATATATTTGATATAACACTCATTTCTAGAGTCTAACGTTTAATAACAACTTCGTTCCCGAAGCTAAAATAATACTACGAACACTCATTCATTGGTTTGAACTAACAAAATGACATCATTGATGACAGAAAAAAGAACTTTTCAGAAATTAATACTTTAGGGGACTAGTAATTTAGGTTCACATATATTACTAGTCCCCTACATATATTCACATATATGACACATATTATATCTAAAATTACAAATCCTTTTAAAACATCACTTTAATTATCACTAACCTAAATTCACACAATTACAAATTTATGGCCTTTAAACAAGTGAATGGTATACAAATCCACAAAAAAATTTTATTGTAAAGGAATGAAGTTAAATATGTATGAAAATTTCTCAATTTCTTGGCCACTCTGTCTTGAAGGATATTTGTAAACTCAGATGAAAATAACATTTATTTTATGAGGAAATCAGCATAGATTTTGCCATTTATTGATTTGCTTTTAAAGCAAAAAATATTCCGCAATTAAGAAATGAAGTCAAAACGTAGAAAAAAAATCAAACAGTTTAGTTCTGAGAGGAAAAGAATAGAGGTCCACATATGCGGACCTAGGTAGCGAAGAGGTTATAGTTACATGTGAGTGACCGAGATTTTGCCTTAAAACCTTCTTTGTGTAAACGAGACCCTAGCATAGCCTTTTCAAATCTCAAATTTCCATCATCTTGAAATGGACAAGTAAAAGGCGATGTACCCATAGTTAGTCCTTTTTAAGATTTCCGTCAATAAATTCGCTTTTTAGCATCGGTAAGTTCCTATGATATTACAAGCCTGCAAAATTTGTTGTGTGTCATATTAAAATCAGAATACCAACGTTTAAAAATGCACAAATATTACGTGAAAAGCAGCAAACAGCTGTTTCGAATCTACTAGCGAGATTCTTTTTCAGTGCAAGAAAACGTTGGTTCAACGTTCTTTAAACGTTGGTTTTCTGCTTTTTAATTTTCCTGCACAGAGGCTTTAATTGCTATTTTAATGCGTCATATTGTTTAGCTTTTGATTATTCTTAGGTATTTTGAAGCGCTGAATCCGAAAATGGCCTTCATTATTTACCTTAACGTCAGGATTTTTTGAAAAAATTTTACTTTTTAACTTTGAAATTTACGATTTGCGAAACATTCTAGCGTGATGGTTAAAAAGGAGGGTTATTTTCAGATTTAGTGCTGAAAAGTACATAAAAATCAATTGCCAAAATTTAAAAAACACAACCATCACATCTATTTCATAGTATCAGAATTTTGCTATTTTTTGACTTTGAAATTTACAATTTGCAAACAATCCTGACTTGATGGTTAAAAATGAAGGTCATTTTGGAATTCAGAGCTAAAAAATATATAAAAATCAGTTATCAAAAGTTTAGAAACACAACTATTTCCTGTATCTTTCGATATCAGGTTTTCTCTCTACTTTTTGACTTTTTACAATTGAAATTTACGATTTGCAAAAAATCCTGACATGATGGTTAAAAATGAGTCATTTTGGAATTCAGAACTAAAAGTATATAAAAATCAGTTATGAAAAGTTAAGAAACATAACCATTTCCTGTTCTTTCGGTATCAGGTGTTCTCTACTTTTTGACTTTTTACCATTGAAATTTACGATTTGCAAAAAATCCTGACGTGATGGTTAAAAATGAAGGTCATTCTCGGATTCAGCGCTAGAAAATACATAAAAATCAATTATCAAAAGTTAAACATCACAACCATTGCAGGCTTGTGACTTGCTCTTATAATGACTTTCGAAACAAATTACATTTTGGCGGATACCGTCTTTATTAGGCATCTTATGAGACGTACTCACATCTTACTAGTTTTAGATCAAGCGATAGGGAGATTCTATCGTGAATTTAATTACGATAACTCTGTATAATTTTAGTTGATACGCGTTGTATATTCCCATATCAAACAAATATTTGGAAGACAACGTGACACATATTTTGACTGCATTTTTTAACAGAAACATTTTACGTCGATATTCTCTCAAAAACGTAATTTATACCATGTAAAATTGTTCATATATAAAAAATAGAGTCGAATAATCTTCAGAAAGTGATTATTTGGGAATAATTGCGTTGTTAACTGTTATATGTATTATTGGAAAATGAAAGATTAAACCTGAGATTTCATAAAAGTTAAGTCTTTGATAAATCTGTCTGCATTTTCGTTCCTCAATCATTACAATATTACGAAGATAATTTGTTATATATTCCTTTAATGATGATCTTCGGGAATCATATTTTAGATGGCAGAAGACTTAATTGTTGTGGTTTTAAATGAGATTTTCCCACTTTGAATTAGAAGGTTTTATTATTTGATACCCACTCATAATATAAAAAATGAGTGACGTATAAAACAGATATTATCTTTATTTTTAAGTATTGAAAAATGGTTTGATCGTAGTGAATGAGAAAAAAATGGATCATTTAGCTTTTTTATTATAAAATAGAAATCATATTAAATTGATATAAAAAACAAGATTAATTTTTTTGAATAATATTTACTCGAAGATTTCTATCGAAAATGAAGTGTTAATACAATCAATTAATTAGCTTTTCTATATAATCGAGTTTTCTAGCGATTATAAAACAAAAAATGAATGAATTTTAAGATTCAATTCACGGAAACAAACATGTTAATCATATAATAATGGAAATACTAAAGGTTCAGGAGCCCTTAGAGCTATATAGGGTACCCAAAAAAGCATATGTCTTCATAAAAACATCTAAATGATATTTAAAAAGTATTAAGTACAACAATAAATAAGATTATCATTGATTTGTATTCCAGTTGTTGCTATGCTAAAATTTAAACAAGCTACATTACAAGCACAAAATTTATTATTTAGTGTTTGAATTTAAAATAAAAAACACATTATCTGTGCATGTTGTAATGATATTTTTTTTATTCTTGTTCAATTCACTCAACATAATTTTCTTTTAATTTACTAATTTGGATTTCAAGTTGTTTTCTGAAAGCAAAGATATGTGGCTTCATAAATCGAATATTTTCAGTTTAATCTTGGACCTTAAGGATTTACATGGAAATTTAAATCTGAAATACTTATAATTTAAAGTTTTTAATATATATATATATTTATTCCCGTTGAATAAAATCTGAAACTGCTTTCACATTAAAATGTCGAAAAAGAAAATGTGTTAGCATCTGTATGTGCGCTCGAACAAACTACAATACACTATTTCACTATTTATTAAACCTATATTTCTGACAAGGAATATTAGTGAAGTAGTACACACGTCGATCCTTTTGAATCGTTGGTGGTGATAGCTATGTCAAAAATTCTCTTATATAATTTGGGTTCATACACATAAACGAAAGAAAAAAAAACTGATTAATTTTTTCTAAATTTTAGGGATTATTTAAGTACGCCTTACTTTTTTCCCACTAAAATCACCTTCTGATATTTGTTATAACATATAATACCACTTTACGCTTGTGTTACTTGAAGAGCTCAGTTGATAAAGGTGGTATGTGACAAAATGAAAAAAAAAAGTGCTAATCATATGAATGAAGATAATCAATGGTCCTCTACCTTCTGTTAAATTAATATTTGAAAAAAACCAAATACTCACAAAGATTTTAATTGATAAAGGAGGCATTTGACAATAAACGCAAATAGATATTTGGAACTTTACAGCTCCTTTTCTCAAAATGATGATTGTGTCAATTACCACCTTTAACATCTGAGCTCTTCACCTCATTAAATCTGCTGTTCATTAACCCCAGGGCTCCACACTTCGCTTCAGCAACTGCGCACTCCACACTAGTGCGATTGGGATTCCATAACCTCAAATGCGTATGCCTTTATTGGTAATAGAGTGATAATATGGTGATAATAAATGATAACACATGATTCCTATGCGAATATTAATGAGGAATCAAATTAGGATATTAATTTTCAGGAAAAAATTAATTTTGTTTATGAAAAATACAAATTAATGAAAGCAGGTTTTCAAAAAACACTGACATTTGAAATTTTGGTCTGTGCAAATTCTCACTTATGTAGAGTTCACGGGTTAGTAACATTTATAATTTCTTTTACGCTCTACCAATTCGTAACACCTACGGAAACCTATCAAGAAAAAAAATGGAGACGAATGTTTAACCGATATCTGCAACATTTTAGAATTTTAATATCGTTTCAAATGTTATCTTGAGGACTGCATGATGAGTACATTTTAGTTAACTACACTGGTTTCCAAAAATTAAGGAAAAATCACAAAAAGAGCGATAACTCGTTCAAAACTTAACCTATCCGTATGAAATTTGGATATGTTATTAACTAGAAGATGCTGTTTATAATTACAAAATGCAAATTAGTGGCACTGCAATCGGATTGCGGCATCAGTGCGGAGCATAAAAATGCATGCTAGAGAGTACGGCTGCTGGTTCGCTGTGATTATGATATAAGAAAACTGAGATAGCCAATTTATTAGTATGACCTCGAGGTATCATTTGTCCGAATAACTGCGATATAGAGCTATTGGAAGATTGAATGTTGGCCAAAGTCAGACAGAGGTGTCCAGATGGCTAAATGTGAGTCCATCTGTTGCTCATACACTTTGGCAACACTTTCAAACCACTGGTTCGGCCTCCAGAAGGTTCAGCGAAGGACGAGCGAGAGCTACGACAAGCACCGATGACCGATATTTGCGGTAATGTGTCCGAAGGAATAGAACAGCAACCCTTCTCATCTTAAATTCGTCCTTGCTATAGTCACTGGAAGGTTGATATCAACGTCTACTGTGTGTAGAAAGCTTCATGAAGGTGGTCTGTACGCGATGCAACCAGATATTTGTGTGCCGCTCACCTCGTGTCTCCGGAGGGAACGTTTAAGTTGGGCACGTCAACATGCCCACTGGACGGCTGATCAATGGAGGCGTGTTCTCGTCACAAATGAGTTCCAGTTTAGCATCCAAAGTGATAGTAGGCATTGTTTGATTTGCAGAGAACAGGGAGCACGCTATCATCCATCAAACATTCTTAAAAGATATTCGTATGGAGGAGGCAGTGTCTGTGATTGGGATGGTATCTCTTTGGGCGGACGTACAGACCCCCATGTCTTTTCACGTGGAACTGTGAATGCTCATGCCTATAGAGATGACATTCTTGATGCTTATGGGCACCCTTATGCCGGTGCAATAGGTAAAAATTTCCTGTTACAGAACGATAATGCTAGACCGCACAGGATTCGCATCGTAGAAGATTATCTTCAGCACCAAACAATTCAGCGCATGGAATGGCCAGCGCGGTCACTGAACTTGAATCCCATTGAGCATCTTTGGGATGCTTTAAGAAGATGTGTCTCTGCTCTCAATCTCCCTCCTCAGACCCTTGCCACGCTTATAACTGCTTTACAAGAGAAATGGCTCGCACTTCCCAGCAAACTTATCGATCGCATAATTGACAGTATTTGACTTCACTGTATGTTCTGTATTGCTTATAGGGGTGATCATACTCCATATTAAAGGTACTTTTCCTATACCAAACTGAGACATTTATTATGTTTATTTTATAATTGTATTAATTTCTGAAACACCACAATCGTCTGGTAATTTCTTTTACTTTTCTTTTATACCTTATTATGTGTTGTAAATTGTGTTTGAGTTTTATTAAAATCCACTTGTAAGATTTTGAGTAATCGCAAATTTTGTTGTTTTTCTTTAATTTTTGGAAACCAGTGTATTATTGAACTCGAGTCAAAGCTATTCAACACCCACCTAGGATAGACCTGTGAACGTACATGTTTTATTATTTATGTCTCTTTCATGATCATTTGCATTAAATTTGAAATAACATAAAAAAAATCCAGATGTCAATAGTCAACGACAGCTTTCATAAAGGAACGCCAGCCTAAAGTCATTGACCTGTCTATATTACAAAGGACAAACGTGTCTGTGCGTCGAGGCTAGCGAAAAAGACAGGCTACCGCGGTGCACCTCACGTGTCTTTTTTTACAGACCGCTACAGTGAAATGTGCTCTTTTCGCACACCTTCATTGGTGCAATCGATAATCACGTGACTACAGCGGCCTGTAAAAAAAGATAGATGGAACGCACCGCGTAGCCTGTCTTTCTCGTTAGCCTCACTGTGCGTGAAGGCTAACGAGAAAGACAGGCTACCGCGGTGCATTCTACGTACATTTTTTTACAGACCGCTGGAGTCACGTGATGCTCGAATGCACCAATGAAGGTGTGTGAAAAGAGCATTACGTCGCTCTAGCTGTCTGTAAAAAAAGACACATGGGGTGTACCGCGGTAGCCAGTCTTTTTCGTTAGCCTCGACAGTGCGTATACTGACGTCATTTTGCGAATGGCAGCAGCAGACGATCAAATTTCGCTTTTACAGCAATTTTTTAAATTTTTAAACATCCAAGCATCGCATATTATCAATTTTTACACCATCGAATAGGGATAAAAATATACTTTCGAATGCAATTTATTTGAAAACTATGTCGCAATTTGTTTGAAAACTGTATAGAAATTTACTCAATTTTTATTGCTTTAAAAATAATTTTCAAGCATGATTTTTTTTCAAATCCATTTCTATCGTGCGCAGACAATTGTGAAACACAAATGGGGCATTCTCACAATCATTTGACTTTTAAGTCCCTGAATGATAATTTTTATTTTAGTACATATTCTTGTGTTTTTTCATATTTTTTTATTTCATATACTGGGGAACATCCCATTGCATGATTGCATAACAATATTAACGAGATAAATAAGTTTTGGACGATGTTGGAGGCCCAAATACCACTCCTATATCATCCCGTGTCCCTGATGCTGATTTTTAAATTTGGAGCTGTCTGTATAAAATTGTTTCAATAAAAGTAATTCGATGTAATTTTTTTCCGAAACTGGGACAATTGTTTTATATAAATATGTAGCAAAAAAGTAACCTGCGCACATTTTTACGGTTGATATTATTTTTTGAACTCTGTCCCTTTGACCACTCTTTCATATTATGCACATAGCCTTACATATTTCAGTTCCACTTTTTACCGCCAGGGGACGCATACCTATCTCGGGTGCTATGGGCCCGATCCCCTCGACTAATATCTACGGATAGGTTTTAAATCGGAGTTTTGTTCGGATAGAGGTTTGTGTTGAATGGAGTGCGCCCTTTGCTTGCAAAATGTGGAACTAACAGATTTTGCAAAAGGATAAAGTGCTTTGAAAGGAATAGTAAACGAAACTCTCTGTGCGATCTGTGATAACACTTACCCACTTGTTTCCCTTCCGTCCCTTCTTTAACACCCCCTTAAGACAATGTTATACCAAAATTTAATACGAAAAATACTACATTGTTATTATTTCTTATTTGAATGTCCTGTGGGTACTATGCAAATTCATTATAAGTAAAAATTTAGAAGAAAACAGAAAGTTATAGTGGTAAAATGGTAAGGAAAATTAAACTCGCAAGTTTAACTTAAACCTCAATTAAATAAAAATATTTTCGCTGCTGACCATTTTTTCTTTATTTTGAATCATTAAGGCATTCGTCTATCAGATTAAAATGTTATTTTAGCAAGTTTAATTTTACCAGATTTTTATTCCCGAAAGTCAAAAGATTATGAGAATGTCCCAAATCCATTTGCATTGACGTTAATATAAATAGCTCATCATTATTTTCCAGCTTATATTTTATAACAAAATTAATAAAACATCCATTAATCAATAGGTAAAACAATAAAATATAATTTAAACACAAATTTAAGACATGCAATCGAATTACCGTCTTAAACCATTGAAATGAACCGAATGAAAAAGGCTGATATGATTTTCAGCTGCGTTCGTAATTATATAAATATGTAGCACTTAGTCGTCGTTCGGTCCGTCTGTCTGTCCGTCCGCATATAACAGAGCAAAAACTACCCAACCGAATGGTCTGAAATTTTAAGTATATAATTGTTGTAAAATTTTGTCGAGTCATTTCAAATTTTAGGAAAATTGGATGTATAGTTTAATGACAGGGACAATCAAAAGTTTTCCGTTACATTACGGCCAATGGGAAAAAATTATTTCAAGTGCATTTTAATGATGTTATGGACTTTCAAATAGAAGGAAATGGATATGCACTTATGAGGTGACTGAAATATACATTCAGTACAATATGCGGTGCAAAAAAAAATTATAAAACTATTTATAGTACGAACGCACCTCATTTGCCACGTGTGACGGGCAATTTCACTCTTGTTAGTATTATTAATGGGCATTCTAAAAAATATATTAAATGTCAAAAATCTGTTAGAGTTATCAAAAAAAAAAAAAAAAAAAAAAAAAAAAAGAGTAGATCCGTGCGAGGCTATTCTCACCGCAACCATTGAGATTATTTGTTGATACTTTTTCCTTAACTGCAATATTTTTTAATCAAATAATGCGTTTTACGTTATCTAAATATACTACATTAAAAGCCTATTGCAGAACTTTTTGATAAACACCTCATTCATCGCTGTGTTTTTAGTATGTGCAGAGAAAAAAGGATGTTGATATCGGAAATAATATATATGATGGTTTTCACCTATGTTCTTTTACCCAGGAGGCCGGGGTTTATCCCCTACCGTCAACTGAGGCTACTTTGGGCCACTTTTTCCTCGTTCCACTAACATTTCCATTATTTAAAAATATTAAATAGGATTTTTCAATATCGAAATGGAGTTGTAAAAAATTAACATGATCATTTGAAGCAAATTGTATGTTTTTAAAGAAGCAAAGTTTTACTTTATTTAAAAAAACTATCTTTAAAATTTTGGAACAAAGTAGCCCCTGCTGGGGGCTTCTTTGGTCCATTCAACTTAGTTTCATATAGAGGAAAAGGTACATAAACGAGCACCGGTGTAAATATGGGCACCCCTTCCGAAGTGGCCATTGGAGATGCTGAAGACTGGCGGCCAGGATTGTACATGATGCCACTTGTTTATATAAGATAATAGAGAGCAATTGGAACCATTTTTAGAGGTTTCGTTCATCTGATGAAACCCTATTCGTCTCACTACTTTGTCTGTCTGTCTGTCCATCACAGAGCCCGTTCTCAGAAACTATACATATTGGAGACTTGAAATTTTGGGTACTTATAGCTGAACACCTCACATCAAACGACAAATCCTAAAATTTTGAAAAAGTCGGTAATTAACCGAATTACGGGCTAATTAACTTCTAAAATTAACCAATCAACCTTTTTAACGCTGGTACAAACGCACTTTCTCCAAATCATCGGAGTTTTATTTCCAATTCTCTTGAGGGTTACCAGAAAATGAGGTTTACCAGAGCGCAAATTAAGCAATAAATGAAGTGGACATTTTAAAGCGAAATTGTATTTCACAAAGTATTGGTCCGAGAAATTTGTAAAAGGTATAGACAGACGCGAAAAAAAAAATTTACTTTCATTTGGTATAAAGTTCATGTTTGTGCGATGAGTATAAGTGAAGATATCCACTAAAAATCAATCGATAAAAATTTAATTCCTTTATTTGGAAAGACAATGAAATGAGATTTCATTATCCCGAGAAGCAGGTGTCAGACATGGCGACGACTGCTGTTTTTGATAGTGGGATATTATAATAAGAAATTTTAACTTTTTAAATATTAAAATTTTTGATAAAATTTTTTGACATCCGGACGGGAAATCTCTCGCAGATTTCATACATACCCAGTTCAAAGCGATAGCTTAATTAGAAGCTGAGATACTAATTATTATTTAATTAATCCGTTTATTGCAATCAAATGCGTCGATTAAAATGGAGACACGTGCATTTTTAACCACGAAATAATTTAAATTAGGAAATCTAACAATTTGCGTGGAGTTTTTGAACAGCGCTATGAGATAAGTATAACTCATTCATCATCAGAAGGTTTACAAGTATTCATACCACTATTTTCGAATAGTAATTTCAGGAAATATCTTAAATTATTGGTTAAGAGACCGCCACTCGATCTGTTTGAAACTTTAAGATAGTTTATAACACATAAGAAGAAGTGTAAAAAAGAATGGAGTGTGATATTTTGAGGAAGTGGGGGGGGGGGGGGAGCTAGATTTATTTTTAAAATCTTAGCGTTTGTTACCGCAGCAAATGTTTTAAATTCTTGGTTAAGACCGCCACCATCCCGACCCATGTATCTACGGAAAGATTGCGTGAAGGAGTTTCGTTGAGATATGCTTTTGTTAAGAATAGAGTGCGGTCCCTGGTGGTAGAATGTAGAACTAACATAACGCGATTTTGTTAAAATTAGGAAATCTAATAATTCGATCTGTTTGAAACTTTAAGATATTTTATAACACATAAGACAAAGTGTGAAAAAGAATGACGCGTGAAATTTCGGGAGGGTGCGGGGGTGGGCGCTAAATTTCTATTAAAAAAGTTGGCGTTTCTGACCGCTTTAAGTGCCTTTTTTGAGGGAGTCTTGAGATGTATGCTACTTATTTAATATAACAATGTCTAAAGTTTAGTTACCACTATTTCCGAATAGTAATTTCAGCAAATATCTTAATTTCTTATTAAGACCGCCACCACCTCGAGTAACATATCTACTGATAGGTTGTTTAACGGAGTTTCCTTCCGATACAGTTTTGTTAAGAATAGCGTGCGCTCCCTGGTGGTGAAAGGTGGAACTAACATAACGCGATTTTGTTTAAATTAGGAAATATAACAAGGCGATCTGTTTGAAACTTTAAGATAGTTTATAACGCATAAGAAAAAGTTTATAAAAAATGGCGCGTGAAATTTCGGGTAGGGGGGGGAGGGGCGATAATTTCACTAATTGATTTATTACTATTATATACTTATTTTAAAAGGTAGTCACGTGATGTTTCATTACAGTATTCTTCTGAACGGTGTCCGATTTTTAAAAATATATCATAAATGTTACTTATGCCAGATAAAAATGTCAGAAGTATTGATACCACTATTTTCGAATAGTAATTTCAGCAAATATATTATATTCTTGGTTAAGACCGCCCCCCGCCTCCCCCCCCGACCCATGTAGCTACCACTAGGTTGTGTAAAGGAGTTTCGTTCAGATACACTTTTGTTAAGAATAGAGTGCGCTCCCTGTTGGTGGAATGTGGGACTAACAGACCACGATTACATTTAAAGTAGGAATTCCAACAAAGCGATCTGTTTGAAACTAGTAAAAGATTATTAAAAAGAATGGCGCATCACATTCCGGTTGGAGGGGGGGGAGGGGAAGGGGCGCGAACAAAATTAGGCAGTATAACAGGGCGTTTTGTACTGTTTTGCGTGCGGTTTTTTGATGGCGTGATGAGTAAACTATTGCTTATTCAATATCAAAAATTTTATAAGTGTTCATACCACTATTTTCGAATAGTAATTTAAGCAAATATCTTAAATTCTTGGTTAAGACCGCCACCCCCTCGACTAGCATACCTCCTGATAGGTTGTTTAACGGAGTTACGTTCAGATACAGTTTGTTAAGAATGGAGTGCGCTCCCTCGTGGTGGAATGTGGAACTATCAGACCGCGATTTCATTTTAAATAGCAAATCTATCAAGGCGATCTGTTTGAAACTTTAAGATAGTTTATAACACATAAGAAAAAGTTTATAAAAAATGGCGCATGAAATTTTGGGCAGGTGTGGAGAGAAGGAGGGGCAAAATATTTCCTTATTTTTACCTTTTTGTTTCACACCGTTTCAGGTGCGTTTTTTTTTGACGTAGTCCTCAGATACATGCTACTTATTAAATATAAATATGTCACAAGTTAAATTACTAGTATTTCCGAAAAGTAATTTCAACAAACATCTTAAATTCTTTCTGAAGACCGCCACCCCCTCGAGTAACATATCTACTAATAGGTTGTGTAAAGGAGTTCCGTTCAGATACGCTTTTGTTAAGAACAGAGCTCCCTGGTGATGGAATGTGGAACTAACATACCGCGATTTCATTCAAAGTAGGAAATCTAACAATGCGATCTGTTTTAAACTTTAAGGTACCTTATAACACATGATAAAAAAGTATAAAGAAGAATGGCGTGTCGCATTTCGAAGGGGGGGGGGTGAGGGAGGGGCGCAAACAAAATTAGGAAATATAGCTGGACGATCTGTTTGAAACTTTAATATAGCTTATAAAAGATAACAAAAATTTTAAACATCAGGCCGTATCAAAAATCATGGTGATCCTTACCCCACTTCACCCCCCAAGGGGAGGCACTTTTCTAAATTTGGCAGATACCCGTCATGTGATATATCGTAGCATTTCGGGGGGAGGGGCACGAACAAAATTAGGAAATATAACAAGGCGAATCTGAAGCTTTACGATCGTTTAGGAAGGGTTTGCCAAAATTTAGAAGGTGCTCCATGGCGATAAATTTACTGGACGTTTTGAAAGGAATATTAAACGAAACCCTTTGTGTGATCTATGATCATACTTACTCACTTGATTCAAATAGTGGTGAATGCAGCGTGAGTTATTGTGCGAATTGGTGTTTGTCCGGTACTACAGACTTTTGACAGGCATCTGAAATCGTTTTCTTTTCATGTCCTTATAGTTAGTTTAAAATAATTTCAGAGTGATATTGGGAAAGCGAAGATCCAAAGCTACTTTTAGAAGCACACATTTAGTCATGCACGTCTTTAGGTTACATGTGAAAGTATCCATCTTTCTTAGTTGGGGTTGGTGTAAATATGGGCACCCTTTCTTGGTGGAAATATGGGACCCCTCTTTTTCGAATTATCTTGATATACAAGCACATCAAACTCTAGCTATACTCATTGGTGAGGCTGCTGAAACACCGCAGTGTTCCCCGGGAACATTAAATGTAGTTACTTCGGTCGACATATCTCCCGTCCCCAACATGAAGAAGAGAATTACTACTCGTGGACGGAAAGCGGCAAGGTTCAGCGTCGTCACTTGATCACCATGCAAGGATCAGTTGACCAAGTCGCTTGACAAAAGTGCTTTCAAGAAGACATCCTTGAGTTTTCCCGGAGTAAGAAAGCGGTCGGGAAGGGGGGGGGCGGGGGGGGAAGACCTAAGGCCTTATTTCTGAAAATATTTTTTTTTGTATTAAATAAATTCTCTACCATTTTGTATTGTTTTATCCTGTTTTAAAACCTTTTTAACTAGTTTTTGTGACCTTTTTTGGAGAGGGCCCATATTCACACTCGATTTTTTTGGGTGCTCTTTTCAAAGCTTTTAGTAAATCTTAGTTTTTGAATTGAAATAATTGATATTAATCATTGTTTTGCATCCTCTCATTTAGTAAACTTGTTATAGTTGTTGTTGAAGGTCAAAAATATAATTTTTTTTTTTTTAAATGAAAGTCAGTTTAAGTCAAAAACAAAAGAGGGTGCCCATATTTATACCTTTTCCTCTAAATTAAATACATTACATATGTCGGGCTATTGAAAACGCCTTGCAATAGGATCTGATAATGAATTAACACTGCAAACTTGATAAACATTTTTTTTTTCTTTTACATTTAAACATATTGTGTTTAAAGGTTTACAAACCAATTGTAAATATTAAAGACACGAGAAACAGTTTTCGTCATGTTATCCTCAACACCTGGAACAAAAACAAGTAATGTAATATTTTACTCCACTAATATTTGAAAAAAGTTACTTAAAACCTTTTTAAGAGATTTGGTTGTATGAAAGGCATTTCTAAGTAACTGGGGCTACTTCGGACAAAACCAGGCCTGGCCCAAACTAGCCCCGAAAAACTATTTATCATGTTAGCTTTATAAAAACGTAAACATCTCCTGTCAAAATAAAAAGTTAAAGGAAAAACTATGATCACACATGAGTTACCGGTTACTAAAGCTAATATTTGGACACTTACCTTATTATAGCTCTTATTCAGATTGTATTACTATAGAAAGTTTGGAGAGTTAAAATCTACACAAGAAAACAGTTGTTTACAAACGCATCCAGTGTTGCCACTAACAAAAATTTAAATTATCTCAAACTATTCAAATACCTTATAATAGGTATAAAATATTTTTCAAGGGCAAAACCCCTAAATTATAATCTAGTATTGTTTGTTCAATACAAAGAATAAACACTTTTTTTAATGTGGTGGATCAAAATAACCGTGCAAGGACTAAAGTAGCCTCGCTCTACGGTAGTTATAACAAAAGGGAGAAAATGATCTGAATGAAAATGACTCGTCCAGACTTTCCAATGTAACAGTAAAGGCTATCGGGAGGATAGGCTCCCTACCTGATAGTTTCTTTTCCTTTTCACTTGGCGATTTCATAGCGGACTTCGCCAAATAGTTAAATAACACAGTGAAAGCCTTTCCTTACCATCCGTACCTTCCAGAAAACAGGTTTATGAGTTTTACCAATCGACGCACGGTGGGTGATTTACGGATTCTAGCTGGCCAAAAGTCGATTTTTAAAAGTTTAGCCTAGCGTAATTTATTTTTTTGCCTGTTATAGATCAATATTTAGGGCGTTGTACCCTGCTATTGTTTTTGATATAAATACATTTGTATGATCCATAGACTAGTGCAAAGTTGGTGTTTCTTAGCTGGGAATAAATCAATCAATTTGAGCATAGTTCTTTAATCTGTTACTTGAATCGTAATAAAATATACTGCTCGATTATGGACGCTTTCAAACAAAATATGGACTTTATTTTATCGTATTTATGTGCATAAATTTTGCACATATCATCTGTTACTTCATATTTAATGTCTCAAAAAACTCTGTATTTTTTTTACAATTTCTTAGTTTTAATATAGAAAAAGCTATATGATAAAGCACGATTAAGCTCAATTTTTGATATGATTAAATAGTTTAGATTACTACCTTTCCACTCCAATTTAATTTGTGTGCTCTTAGGTGCCCTCCCAGTTTTTAGAATTGTTTTTAGCTTATTAAGTCTAAATAAATTTTTTTGAAATTTTAGTTCAAGTATCATTTTCTTTTTATCAAAGACAGCAGAATCTAAGTTAGTCACATAAATAAACTTTTGCAACATCATGCAACGGCAACAAGATTTAAAATTTAACGAAAATGTGAATTTGGTTGAAAATATTTTGTTTATAGAGGAAAATTACAGTGAAGAGCACATGAAGATTTGCAAGAGCAAAATGTTTAAATTTATGACCAAATTTGGATAAAAATTGCCAGTTGTATGTAGATATCTCAGGGAAAAATGATTTAAAATATATTATTTGTCTGCAAATTTCGAGTGGTTACAAAATTGATCCAGACAAATTCTCCAAATTCAGAATTGATACAATACAAAACATAATGTAGGCATTTTCTCATGATATCTTATGATTCCCATTCCTTACATAAGGTTCCTCTGTGCAGAGATAAATAGAAATATGCAATAGAATATACAACACAGCAATTTTCATTAAAGCTGTCCAATGTTGCCCAGTAGCTTAAATTTTAGAAAAAAAAATTAGAATTTCTTACAATAATACAAAAATAGTTTTATCCCTTTATCTTCCATACCGTTAAGAAAATATCATTAAAATTATCAAGAATAACGTAAAATCGTGCGTCAATCAGATTATGAAACAATTCTCAACGCATTCGGACTACTATAATAAAACTTTATAGCTTAATGACGTGAAAAACGATGTCTAAGTAATAATTTGTAAAACATGTAACACTTTTGAAAACACAATTTTAACCTAAGTAGAAAAAAAAAATAACTGAACATTTTGTACATCCCTGTATATGAACTATAGATTTATCATAGAATTCACAATATGCTAAAATTAAGAACAGTTAATGAACGCATAGCTCAGTTGAAAATTCCTCGTTAGCAATTTCCGTCAATAAACGGAAATGTACTTCAGATGTTTTGTGCAGCCCTGTATATGATTTATAGAATTTATACACACTAAATAGTATGCAATTTTTATAATTTAAAAAAGTGTTCCACAACTGAAAACGCACATCCATCAATTATTGTTCATACAGAGAAAAATATAATTGATTTATTTTGAGGGCCCCTATATGAAAGATGAATGGCACATCATATTCAATAGTAAGCATCTTATAGAGCACCTCGGATATATATATCAATTTAAATACTTTTCAAATAGTGTAACATGAAGAAAATACACCACAAACATTTTTTTCCGATAGACAGTAATGTAACATAATTATTTTTAGTGTCCCTGTAAATGATCGATAAATGCTATCCATACCATATCCTATAGCAATCATCTTGTAGTGCACTTCATAGATATATAAATTTCAAAGTGTTTGAAATTATGAAACATCATTAAAAACTACAACAGATGATTTTTCCCCATACGCCGTAATGTAATGAAATACATTTGAATGTCCCTGTAACGAAATGATTACTGCTACACGCTACATTTTGCAATTCCCAACATTCAATACAGTTTTATCAATAACATTTTTCAATTTCACGGTGATGCGACTATATTGACGCCAAAAATAATTTTGGCCAGCTAGAATCGGCAAATCACCCACCGTGCGACGTGTTTGCCGATTGTATTTATTAAACTCATATGATTAAAATTAAGCTTAATAAAGGAATAAAGTTTCGCGCAGAATAAGCATATATGTGTAAAAACTTTTATAGCTCGAGCTTTTATAGTTACGAAAGAGAGGGAGCAGTATTTTTTTTTTTTTTTTTTTTTTTTTTTTTTTTTTAAGTAAGGAGTATTATTTTGATCCGTAGAATAGAGGGTGTAGGAGAAGGGGAAATTTCAGTAATATAATATGATAATTTGGATTATTACTGTTATTGTTGTTTTTTTTCACCAGTAAGACAAATGCAAAATTTGCGAAGAATTAACGTCTTGATAATTTACTGTTATTGGAAAAAACAAATGCTGCCGAATATTTAAAACTTTTTTAAAGAGATTGTATAAAGTTATAATTAGAGCAACAATTCTAATAATTTTTGTGCTAAATTATGTGTGCGTTTTCAGGATTTTTATTCTTTTCGTGTATTTTATGTAATATAAGATATTCTATCAATATCAGGCACCTCATATTAACTGAGTTTAACTGTATTAAATATACTACATCTTTTATGATTAAGACAGAAAATAAATCTTATTTTGAGTTCCTGTTGCTACATTACTATAGTTACAGCATTAATTATTTAGATTAACTATTTACAGTATAAAATTTCATGAAAACAGATTTGTATTGCTTATTTTATTTTTCAGGTGGATTAAAACACCGCTAAGTAATGTGGATTCGTTTTTGTAAAATTTTAGCTGCTTTCGATTACTCAATTTGCCACACATCAATTCTTTTTTTTTTTTTTTTTTTCAAAAGCGGATCCAAAAAAGAGTTTATGGGGGTCATGATCCCCTTTGAACGATTAATTTTTCTCTATAAAAACATATTTTAAAAAGTAAATACATATTAAGAGTCCCTCCCTCCCCTTCCCAGAAAAAGAAAAACAAAATCCACTGAAGAATGCAAATATTTTGACAATCATTGAAGAGATTTAAAACGTAAATGCTTGAAATTTGCAGACATTGCCATTTAAGCGCCGAAAAATCGAAAAAGTTTTTAATTTTCTTATATATGCGATAGATCTTCAATAATAACTAAATGATTCCCTCATGAGCTTGTAAAGAATTTTTCAAAGGCTCTTTTATTTATTCTGTTAATAAAATGTCTTCACAAACTATTTTTTTTAAATTATTACTATTAATTTCACACCATTTTAGAAATTAAGAGAATTTATGACTTTAATCAATGACTTAAAACTATATCAAATTTATAAAACCGCGATTTATATAATTTAGTTCAAATCACTGATACTATATCTATTGCAAATTTACTTAATAATTTAACATTTTTATTTTCTCATCTCCATGAAATATCTGTAAAAATGGGATTAAGAGGTCAAAGGTTTATTATTTCACTTGAGCAATATTAAATTATGAAATTGACGCTCTAAATTCTTAGAACTAATGAAACATTTTCATTTTAAAAATCATTTATTTCTTTGTAAATTTTTGGTACTAATATCAAAGTTAAATTTACGAGAGATAAGACATTTTCTATGACACAGAAACTTCTTTTAATTGCATTCTGAGTTTTCTATTTGATGTAGTATTTTACTTATAAAAAAGTTTATGTATATATATATATATTCATATGAAATATGCCACATTTTATTAATATGTTATGTCTCGAGAGACATGATATAGTTGAGTTGGAATGGTTTATCCACATTAAATAAATGTTAATTAATTTTTAAGAATAGAAAGGATGATATACTTTTATAGAAATTCCGCTTTAAGTATCAATAGGTGGAATTTTATTGTACTCACAAGAATTATTTCATTAAACAGTTTTATCTACGCGTCAAATAAAAAATGTAATTAATTTATGTGATCTTTATGATTATATTATTTAGTTATATAGACAAAGTATAAAAATCCGCTGTTCTGTCCTAATTACAAGGGTGGAATTTTGCAAAAATTTGAATAGAAAAACATCCCTAAAACTAAGCTAATCATCACACATATTTTATATGCAATAACAATTACTATTATAGGAACAATAAATTTTTTTAGCGTGAAATATGTATATAAATATGTTACTATAGCTAATTGTTTATTATTATTATTATTTTATTGTAGTTAATGATATTAAAGCAATGATATTCTTAACATTTTCCTTTCCTCTGGAATCATAAACCAGTATTGCTTCTTGTTATTTCGGAGCGAACACTTACGTATTTTACTTATAATTACTACCTAACTCGCCAAGTAAGCGATAGGCTGCCAAATTAGGTAATGTATAACAGATTCGCTAGGGAGCTTATCCCGCCGAGAGGAGCCAGTCAATATAACCGATTTGATTCGAAGGCTTGTCCTCCTCCCTTTAGGAAACGACAGACGTTATCTCTGCGATACTCATGCTGGATGACATCGCTGTCATTTTTATCACTGATATTCTGTGAGATTTCCTGGCTGATTTTCCGTATGAAATGGATTGAAAATGACTTAAAAATGAATTCAATACCGTCGGCCGTTGTGTACGAAAAGCTACACAGCTCTTGCGACAGGGGGTTTGTAACATGTTTGCCAAATGGAATCTCAATCAATCGAAAGTACCGTTTGGGAGTGATCAAAATTCCAATACTTTTCTTATACTATGTGATCAGAAAATTGATAAAATACTGAAAAATTTAATTTTTTTTGTTTATGCACATCGGCCCAAAGGGTCTAGCCGGATAAGCATAGCGAAATGGCCCCCACGGCCGATGTTTGAAATAACATGTGTGGTTAATAAGTCTCACCATGATAATACAATATAGAGTGTTTTTAGCCTCTGACCTTGAACTGTCCTTGAGATAATCGGGGAAGTATGTGCCGGCGCTACTGTTTTTCAAGTACCTTTGCTGGGAAACCTTTGCTGTGGATGTGTCTAAAAAAAGCACTAAAAGTGAAAATATTAGATTTATTTACACCAAAAACATAAAAATTAAGTAAGTACTTATGTACTTTAGTATAGGTAATAAGTATAAAAGTTACATGGGTATTTTAAGGAAAAAAATAACAAGGTAAATCTATGAACAAACGGCTACGGAAGTACTTACGTACTTCATCTGTATCGTACAATTTCAAGGTTTGGCTATCTTTCTTTCAGGGGCAAGGTACTTGTATTCGTAAAATGTTTAAATAATTTAATGACACCAGTATTTACAAGAGAATTTATTTGTAAACAAGCAAAGTATATTTTCGCGTACTTGGTAAAGGTGAATTTTCATTATAAAATTCCGGTGCCAATGTGGCAATTAGGGATTAAAATTATGTGATGCCATATTTGCATCACCGCCCTTCAAGGCGTTAAGAAATTTGGTTTGATACCACCCAATATGCTTTTTTAAAATTTTATTACGTAATTTTAATAAGGTATTCTATAATTTTCTTTATTGTGAGCAAACAACAATGGAGAAATTTATTTCCTGTAGTAAGAGAAGCTCAAAAAATTATTTATAACTATTGGGGTAACTGGATCCATCATGGTCCAGTTATCCCTGATACATGTCCCAGTTACCCCATTCTTGAAAAATTTATTGGGTAACAGGAACATCGTGCTTACATATAAAACATGAAGTAAATATGTATAGATACCTAATAATATTAATATAGTTATATGCTTAATCCTCAAAAGATTGTTGTCCCAAAAAAGATTGTTTTATAAAAGTATTTACAATCTATATATATATTACGCTAACGTACGTGGCACAGAAATCGCGATTATTTGTTATTGTCTAATGGCAACGCCCGAGAAACGCATCTCATTGGTTATTGTGAAATGTCCTTTGGCACGATTTAGGGCGATCTGGTTTATTTACATTTCGCCGTAGAGGAAAGAGCTCTATGATGTTTCCGTCTTTCGCTGCAATTTATTGAGCTTCAAAATAACAATTGAAATGACCGTAAAAAATCTCAGCGAATGCTTGAAAGTGAAGAAGAAAGCCGAATTAAGAACAGAAAATCGATATAGATTGAATGGGGAATAAAGTTAAACACACAGAATAAGCGATCGCCAAAATAGGCTTAATAACCACAGAGTGCACGCGTTGCTTCTGAAATCCAAATTATTGATTTAAACGTTCCGAGGGGGAGGGGGGGGGGCATAACTGTGGAACTTTGAGTAAAACGTGCAATTTCTGCAAAGCACTATATTGGAAATGAGAATTAATCAGCAGCAAGAAATTTTAAAATGCTGTCATGACGTTAATTTTGTTTACCCCCCTCTGCACGGATCTGCGATACGAATTTCAGGTTAAGAATAATATTACGGGCCCACCAGAAGTAAGATACAATAAAACCTGCTTAGACGGAAACGACCAGTGACAAATTCCGTTTTATGCAGGTTATTTAAATTCAACAAAGCATAATAGCATTTTTGGGGAGATAGGGAAGCTGGAACTTTTTTTTTTTTTGTTTATTGCAGGATTCCATTAGAAACAGGCTTTACTCTATTAGTAAATAAATTTGCTGGATGGTACTTTTTAAAACATTCTATATAGGAACATTTGCTTACAATTTTATTATTTCTTTTTCAATTATTACAGTTTATGTTGTATTTGTAATTGTTTTTTCATCTAAAGATTTTAAATAAAAAATAAATTATTGAAAATATAATTAAATTTTAATTGAATTCATCAATTAATTTGGAATAAAAAGAGCATGAGACATATAAAAATGAAAAAACTTAACCTGTGAATTTACACAACTTTGGAACCGAACAAGAATCAGGCCCTGATAATTTGCACTGTCTCCATCCTTACTCCCCTCTGTACGCATCTGCGATAAAAATTTCAGATTCATTTAAGAATATTATTAAGGCCCGGGAAACGCCGGGCGGGTCAGCTAGTATTTTAATAAAAAGCCGAGGAAGCTCAACAAAATGAACGTTGTTTTTAAAAAAAGAAACGTAAATTTCCGATAACCTACCACAGCAAAGAGAGAGTTATGATTGAGTTGAGACACGTTGTTTTAGGAAGTAGAGATTAAGGTGCATTGTTCACAAAAGCTAAAGCTTAAAAGACATCAACGGTTTTTTATAAAATAGCCTATGGCCTAGTTACCTCGTGGGTCCAGTTACTCCAGCTAACCCTGTTTCGTTTCTTTACAAAATCAATATCTTTCTCTTTGACGCTGGTGTTCAATTTTGGAGAGAAAATTACTTCCAACAGTTTGGTAGTGTATATGAATACTCCAAACTTATCATGGATACTATTATGAAAAAACTATTCAAATTTAGTTTGTCTTTCTACCTTATTTTCGTGTTTTCCAGTTGTCCTTGGCCGGAGGATATCCGACTAGAATTCTCAAATTCTATTTCTAGTCATCCAGCAACCCAACCTAAATTCTATTTAAAATCAACTGGCAATACGACCAAAACCGACAAAAAATTCGCCTACTCACAAGGAGATTCAAACTCGTCCTGAAACTAGAAATCAAAGAAAACTGATACACAATTCAACGCAATTATGAAAAAATAGTCTATAATCATATCTCTGCTATGAATTTTGTGTTTTATGTAGAAAAATAATCATGTAAAGACTTCTTCATAATATATATATATATATATATATATATATATATATATATATATATATTATATATTATTTATATACATATATAACCATTATATAATTACAATTCATCATTATATACATTTTCTAAAACAGTATTCTGTACTTTCTTTGGAAAAATCGAGTTGATTCAAATGCGACCGACAGAAGTCAAAATGCAACCTGAAACCAAAACTGTTAGCGTCATCCTGACCTCAATCCGATATGCAATGAAAGACATAGCCCGAACCTGACCCGGAATGAACCGCTAGTCGGGTAACCACAGGTAAAATTGGTTTATCTGACCCCATGCGAGACTCGCCTTGAGATCAATCTTAAAAAATCAGAAAGCTAAAAGCAATTTTTAATCCCTTAATATATACACCATTAAGAAACTAACCTAAAAACATTTATGCTGCATTCAATATTAATTGATAAAAAATGTTTAGCATTATGTAACAAATTATTGCATCATAAATAATGCATATAAATAAAAATAATTTATCTATATTACTTGTTTGACCTTCTCAGAGGAAACGAATTTTATTGTACTTTTTCCTTTCAATTCTTCATCATTTGTTCATTGTGAAAAATTTATAGAAAATAGTGCATTATTTATTTTGTATTTGTTATTTTTATGATTGTCATTGTTTCAGTGAAAATTTCGTAAGTCACCCACACATCGAAAAATAACTAAATCACCATTTTCAGATATTCTTTGAGCTATTGTAAGAAAATTATTGCATGTCCGCATTTCATAAATATTTATAAATTCATAACTGCATTAATAAATAATAAAAAATATATATTTTGTTTAATTACAAAACCAAGCTTTCTCTTTGACGTTGGTGTTAAATTTTGGAGAGAAAATTACTTCAACAGTTTGGTAGCGTATATGAATACTCCAAACTTATGATGAATACCATTATAATAAAAATTGTATTCAAAATTAGTTTTTGCTTTTCATCGTTTTTTCGTGTTTTCTAGTTGCATTAAAAAATAAATGGAATATTTTCAGGTATTTCAAATGAACAATGATCTTAAGATAAGTGCTGTCTCAAAATGCGATGGAAAATAAAACTTTAATTGTAATGGTATAGGTTTTCGCGCGTCGTATTATTTTCTGTAATAATCTGTTTCTGTGAAAATAAATATGAATATTAGGATTAATAATTCAATTTCTCAATTTGAATATACTTAGTAATTAAAAGTAAATTATTATGATTTATTCACAGTTACTTTTTGTTATTTGTTTGTCTGTTCACACGGTTAGCATTTCCAGCTGCTATTGTTCTCTAAAAACAACTTTTAGAAAACTGAGTTGTAAGGCGAAAATAAAAAGTCAAAAAATGCTATTTTCTATAATGTGTCTTTTTCTCTCAGATTTTAAGACATGCATAATGACTTAGACCTTCAAAAATCTAAATTCACTCTTTTTTTTTTTGTCTTTTTTAATCTCCCACAATTATTCAAAGACAAACTTCAAAGCTTTAGAGCTCTACATCTTTAATACACAAAATAGTTAATTATACTCGGTTTTATAGGTATTGAAACACCCATTTATCAGATTAAATTGGAAAATTTACTTCATTTTTCAAAGCAATAATTAAAATTTCATCTTTATATGCTTATTTCATACTTCAAAAATCATTTAAGAAGTATATATTTAAAACATATTCCATTTTTTCAAGCGATGTTAATAAGATGTTTCTTGGTCGCCTCCACTAATTTATTTCATTAAATGTTTAAAATGTTAACATTAGCTTTAAGAGTTTACTCTAGTCAGTATAAAAGTTTGAAAGCTAATGTTAAACTAGTCGGATGTCAACTCCAAAACTTTCTTCTATCTCATACATGTTAATAATTCAAAATTCGCTATCACGGTGGCAAAATTAAATGACTATATAAGAAGTGTCCCATCGAAATAAATCCACCGTGATTGTGTGCTGTAATTGGACACGAAACAAACCAATAAGAACGAAATGAATATATCAAGAAAGTTTATATACAAATACATATTTACAAGGAGTAACTTACTCCCTGCTTTACCTGGGCAGGAAAAAAAATGATTTGTAAAAAAGGGGGAAAAAAGTGTAGTGCCGAAATAAAGCCACTACGGTTAATAGACAATATATCCGCCATGGTTATATATGACTTGGAATACACGATGTGGCATACCATTTACCAATCCTTGGAGGACAGTAGCATCAATATTCTCCCACGTTTCAATGATGATGACCTTCAATTTTGCAACAGACTGAAACTGTTTGCCATTGGCATATACAGACCTATTGAGGATACCTCACACATTTTCTTGGGGATTGAGATCAGGTAAAATGGGCAGGCCATTCATGACATACACCCGATTATCCAAAAACCATTTCCAAGAAGATTTTGCTACGTGAATGGAGGTCTTGCCCTGCTGGAAAATCCAACTTAGCCCACCAATTTTCTTTTCAAATGGCAGTAAATGGTTTTCTAGCATTTCTTGGTAATCAGTAGTCTTCATGCGTCCCGAGAGAAAAGCCAGGTTATTTTTACCTCCATAGCCGAAGCCTCATCACATTATTAATGAGCCTCTACCTTGCTGTCTTTTGGGGAAATTTTCCTCTTCTTTCCTCATGTCCTACCAACAGAAAGCAAGGCCGTCTGGTCCATCCAAATTAATATTTTTCTCATCAGAGAATATAACACGATGCAACTGGTCCTTCTATGTTTGATGATATTTTGCCCAATCGACTCTCCTTTGCATGTGGATAGCTTTCAACATGGGCTGTTGTTTCCTTTTCTTATATCGCAAGTTTCTTGTACGTTTTTCAATTCGTGACAGGGTTGATTTTGTCACAGGGATGTTATCTTCTTTGGCCAATGGTTTTAAGGAAATATCACCTCGTGAAAGACGACGCAAAACTTCTCTTTCCTGCCTGGAAGCCATTTTTCTGCATGTACACATCTTTTTTTTTATACCCGTACGCATTGCCCCGATTTACAAAATTGTCTATTACGGTTTTAGATCGTTTGACTTGCTTAGATACTGGTATATGTGAAAGACCTTGTTCCTTAAGAGCTGTTATCTGTCACTTCTCGAACTTTGATAGCTGGGTTTTCTTTCCCATTGCAATACTGCAGGAGAAATAGAAAATACAACCTTCTAAAGTCTGCACAAAGTTCGAATGGCACAGAACGAGCATTTGACAACTTCCTGACGTCAGAAACATGTTGAACTGTAGCAGCTCGAATGTGGATAGTTAGGGGAATTTCGTCTAAAATGATTCGCTTAAGGGGAAAACTTTTGTAAAATAACATAACTGTTTAAATAAATCTTTGGTGCTATGCTAATATGTTTTACACTATATTTTGCATCAGAAACATACTTTAATAATATTTTAAAAACAAATTGAGTAATGAAAAAAATAGATTTTTGAAAATATGATCCTTCATTTAAAAATTATTGTAAATTGATTTTTATCGGCAAAATAAAGGATATAAAATTAATTATGACAATACGTACTGAAATAAAATAAGCTTTACAATCAAATTGCATACATAATTGATTTAGTGTAAATTTTAAAATAAAAAAGTGTCACAAAAAATTTCGAAAAAACAATAAACTGGAATATTTGAAAAATTATGACTGAAAAGTAACGCCTATTTCCGCCCCATCCGAAAACTAGGAATATTTAAGCACATATCCAGAGTTACCAAATCTCCGGCTTTTTGCACACCACTATTATTTTAGAGAAAAGGTTGTCCTTTTAAATCATCCAAATGTTCGAATTAAATAAAACAACATTTTCTGTATTAAATTACTGGTATCCAAAAAGCCGGAGACTTGGCAGGTATGCATACCGCAAAGATACACATAATCCTCATTCTGATCTATCCCTGCGCATGCATTTTGCAATTACGACACTTGTGACACTGGATCGAACCTTCACCTTCTGCAGAGGAGGCAAACAGTTCATCGCAATAAATACACTTTTGTTCATCTTCTGAATCTGTTTTACTATATTCCAAATATTGTTTTTTAGGCACCCTTTTCTTCGGTATGGGAATCAGTGTTGGCAACACCGATTCCCATAACAACATATCCAGTGTTGCCAGTGGGCTACTTTTTTAAAATTCAGATTTCTTGATTGGCACCACTTTTTTGAAATAGTAAAATTCGCCTTATTTAATGACATATTAATTAAGGCGAAAAGAAGAGCAATTTTACCGTTTCAGAAAAGTGGTGCCAATCAAGAAATCTGAATTTAAAAAAAGGAGCCCACTGACAACACTGAGGGGAATACGTCTTTGCTTTGACTTCATACTCTTTTCTTTGCTTGTTCTGGCTATTTCGTTTTTATATTTGTAATATTTTAATTGAATTTTCTTAGCTGCAGCCTCTTTTATCTTCTCTTTCTGTTCTCTATTTTTCGCTTCCAAGCGCAGTTGATTCTTATAAGGACTGCTCGTTAAAATGACACTTTTCATCGATTTCCTTTTTCTCGAAGTGCTTAATTCCGTTTTCTTTGGAGACGCTAGGATAACATGTGGACTCAAAGAGAAAGGTTTTGGGCAGTCAGACATTTAGCTCCCATGATGACTAGGAAGCGGTACCGGATTTTCTTCAGTCAATAAAATGGTAGCAAAATGATCCACATAATGGATCATTTTACCCGGCAACATGACCGTCCAATTTAGGTCATATAACTAGATGACGTCGAGAAACATAACAAACTCAGCATATGCAATTCACATCTAAAATCATGTTCTATTAAGTAAACCAAGTCATATTTCTGTACATGAAAAACTGTAAATGTAAATAAATATGAAAGTTAGTGCTTATCTTATAGCAGATGTTATAAAACCCACTTTTTCAAAGAATTCTATTCAGACGCGTTATACTGCGATCGTTTGAAACCGCCATTGCTTCTTCTTCACTTGACGCAACTAGTTTATATGTTAACCTGTAGATAGCGCGACCCGTCTGGAAGAAAACCTATGTGGATCGTTTTGCCCACTAGGATCATTTTAGGCCAACTTCCCTGACTATAAATACTAATATTGGCAGTGGCTTTATTTCGGCGGGACACTTTTTCCCCTGCCCAGGTGAAGCAGGGAGTGAGTTACTCCTTGTAAATATGTATTTGTATATAGACTTTCTTAATATATTTGTTTCGTTCTTATTTGTTTGTTTCGTGTCCAGTTACGACACACAATTACGGTGGCTTTATTTCGTTGGGACACACCTTATGCCCATCATGAGGATTGTAAAGGTATATAGGTTCGTTAAATTGGATGCATTTAACAAGGATATATAAGTATCGCAACGTTTCAAACAAATCATTCAAATCGGAACCCATATCTTAGATGTTCGCAACCAAAATTTCAAACACAAAAAGTATAAAATAAACACCTGGTGTTCAATAGTCACCCAAGTCTAATTGGGATTTATTTACGTGAAAATGTAACAGAATATTAAGTTAAATTAAATTGCGTGCATTAGTTTTTGAGAAATAGCTTTTGCGAAAATAGTGGAAAATTCAGCATAGCAGCGCCATCTATTGTGCGATTTGGACCAAAACCTAATCAGTAACTGACTACGTCAACGTCTAACTGAATCTCAAGTTTGATGAAAATCCGTGCATTAGTTCTTGAGATAGAGCTATTGCGGAAATCGTACAAAATGCAGCAGAGTAGCGCTACCTGTTGGGCGATATACACTAAAAACTAATTAGCACAAATTTATATCAAGATTTAACTAAATCTAAAATTTTATTAAACTCCGAAATTTCGATTTTGAGATAGAATTATTGCTGAAATCGTGAAAAATTCAGCATAGCAGCGTCACCTGTTGGGCGATTTGGACCAAAACCTAATCGTTACAGATTACGTCAACGTCTAACTGAATCTGAAGTTTGATGAAAATCCGTGCATTTGTACTTGAGATAGAGCTATTGAGGAAATCGTACAAAATGTAGCACAGTAGCGCCACCTGATTGGCGATATACACCAAAAACTAATTAGCACAAGTTTATATCAAGCTTTAACTGAATCTAAAGTTTTATTAAACTCCAAAAATTCGTTTTTGAGATAGAGTTATTGCTGAAATCGTGAAAAATGCAGCATAGCAGCGCCACCTGTTGGGCGATATGCACCAAAACCTAATAAGCAACAACTTAAGTTAACTTGTAACTGAATCTGAAGTTTGATGAAAATCCGTGCGTTAGTTCTTGAGATAGTTATTGCGAAAATCGAGAAAAATGCAGCATAGCAGCGCCACCTTTTGGGCGATATACACCAAAATCTAATCAGCACCAGTTTACATCAATGTCTAACTGAATCTCAAGTTTTGTGAAATTCTATGCATTAGTTCTTGAAATAGAGCGCCCACAAAATTTTTGTCACCTTCAGAGAGACTCACAGAGTCACAGAGACGCTTTTTCTAAAAACCATCAAATCGTGTTCAGTACCTTCTAAAACGTATAAATCCATCGAAAACCGGAAAGTCGAAATTTTTCACGAATCCAATACTTTCTTTTTATAAAGATAGAATAAAGTAAAAATGGAGGCGTTCTTTGAAATTTTCTCGTTTATATATCAATATTTTTAAAAGATTTTTTTTTTTGCATATCTGAGGTCGACATCTAACGGTGCATCTTTTTTAAATTTTTTATATGTTTTTGTTGCAGTTTTATTTTCAGGATATTTATAATTTCGGGAAAAAATATTTGGTTGGTTTCAAAAACGAAAGTGTGCTCAGAATAAAACTGCAAACAAAGAAGGTAGATAGATAGAACGTGAGATATCAATCTCAGATATTCTATGCAAAACAAGCATTTAAAAATAAAAAGAAAAGTGTCCGGTTAAACTGATGGCTTTGAGCTCATAGGATATTCACACTTGTATATTATACTCTTATTTCAAAGAATAATGCCTCTCAAAAAATAAATTGAGGGGGATTTTCCCCCGTTTCCCCCCTTTGAACCAATGAACCTCCAAATTTAATCAGTGATAAGCATTATCAGAATAAATCTGTATACCAAATTTGAAGAAAAGCAGATAATTCTGCATGAAAAAACCATTTCGCTAAATTAAGGGGTTATTAGCTCCCCTATTCCCCCTTTATACTTAACTAATGAATGTCCAAATCTAATCAAGAAAAACTCCTTATCATAATTTGAAAAAAAAAAAAAAATGAAAATTTTTTTATAGTTCTAGATGAAAACCCATTTATCTAAATTAAGGGGAGGGACAAGCCCTCTTCGGCCCCTATAATACTTAACTAATGAACCGCCAAATATAATAAAAGAAGCGCCATATCGGAATAAACCGATATATAACAAATTTGAGGCAAATCGAATAATTCAGCATGAAAAACCAATTTATCTAAATTAAGGGGACTATCCCCACTTACCCCCCTTTATACTTAACCAATAAGCCTCCAAATATAATCAGAGAAGCTTCTTATCAGAATAAACCAGTATATAAAATTTGAAGCAAATCGAATAATTCTGCATGAAAAACCATTTATCTAAATGAAAAGGGGGATTATTCCCCCCGTTACACCCTTTATACTTAACCAATGAACCCCCAAAACTAATCAGGAAGCGCCTTATCAGAATGAACCTAAAAAAAATTGAAGCAAATCGGATATTTCTATCAAGAGTTATCGCGTTACGTACATACGTACATACAGAACCGACGGGCACATTAGCTCCCAGGCTTTGGTAGCCTGTGAGCTAAAAATGGAATGCAAACAAGAAATTTGCAAACAATGCCTTCATTGATTTAACATTAACGCGCAAAATACCCTATTGGTGAATTTTGTATCTCTGAAAGACAAATAATTGAAACCAGCTAATTTCGATAACGTAAAGGAAAAAATCAATGTAATTTGTTTTATGTCATATAATAAATAGCTTTTTAAAACCTTTTAGTAAATGCACGTAACTAGCGCTATTGATTGGTCATAATTCAAAATGCATTAATTGTATTGAATATAGTGGTTTGCGATTAGAGTCATGGGCCGGAGTATATCCGACAAGAATTATCAAATTCTATTTCTAGTCAACCTGCAACCCAAACCAAATTCCATTTAAAATCAACACGCGCTACGACCAAAACCCGACAAAAAAAAAAAAAAAAAAAAAAAAAAAAAAAAATTAAAAATAAAAAAGACCTTCCGGCCAGTGCCGGGAGGAGGAGTTAGCATATTGTTAATTTTAAAATGCCAGCTTATATTATTCAAACAGACGTAGCTGAAATTAGTGGAACACGATTATAAAAGATTAAATACTAATTTTTGTCAATACTGAATATGAATGAGAATTTCGCGAAATTAGTCAGCTTTATTCAAGCTGGCTCTATTTAAAGTGATTTATATTTGGTCGCAAAATTCGGTGATATTTTGAAGTGCCCGTCATTTTAAAACAACATAATGGCTGAAACTGACTAATGAACCTGGTCGAAACCTTAGTAATTCCTGTGCGCATGCTCACTCACATCGGAATCGTTTGATATATAGGAGTGCTGTCGCAGGCAAAAAATCAGATTTTTCAAAATATCACCCACATTAGAAATTCAAACTGCTATATCTCAGCCATTTTTTAAGATAAAAACAAAACAAAAAAATGCTCCGGAATATTCGTATCAAGTTCAAACACATAAGACAAAAATCTTTTTCAATTTCTAATTTTCTTGTACCTCATTTTAAAATAAATTTTTAAATTTTAAATGGCCGTCATTTTGAAACAAGATGGCGGATGAAGCTGGACAACGAACTTGGTCGAGACCTTGCTATGTCCTATGTACATGCGTTGTCAGATCCAAATCGGTTCATATATATACGTATTATCGCGAGACAAAAATCAGATCGTTTCAAAAAGTCAGCCACACTAGAATTTCAAACTGCTATAACTCAACCGTTTTTTAAGATATAGACGAAACAAAAAATGCTCCTAAATCTTTGTGACAAAGTCAAACACTTAAAGAAAAAATATTTTTCAATTTCTAATTTTTTGCACCTCATTTTAAATTTTAAATACTTTTTTAATTTTAAATGGCCGCCATTTTGAAACAAGACGGCGGATGAAGCTGGCCAACGAACTCGGTCGAGACATTGCTATGTACTATGTACATGCCTTATCACATCCAAATCGGTTCATAAATACGCGTATTATCGCGTGACAAAAATCAGATCGTTTCAAAATAGCCATGCTAGAAATTCAAAGTGCTATAACTCAGCTATTTTTTAAGTTATAGACAAAACGAAAAATGCTCCAAAATCTTTGTATTAAGCTCAAACACATAAGGAAAAAATATTTTTTTATTTCTAATTTTGTTGTACCTCATTTACTATTTTATTTTTTTTTTAAATTTTAAATGACCGCCATTTTTAAACAAGATGGCGGATGAAGCTGGCCAACGAGCTCGGTTGAGCCATTGGTATGTACTATGTACACACTGAGTTATATCCAAATCGGTTCATAAATACGAGAGTTACAGTGTGACGAAAATCATATATATATATATATCAGGGGAAAAAAATTTTCAGCTTTTAGCTTTTTTTTCTCACAAGAAAACGACCGATTTTCCTTGTATAATTGAGTTCTGTACTCTTGAAAACGTGATTCAATATATAAGCCTTTCAATTATTTTTATTGAAATCCATTTTCTTCTCTTTTTCTTCATTATTAATTTTTGTTATATAGTACAAGGGACTTTTATTTTATACTTTGCAGCTTGTTTATTATGTTTTTGTATCCATTCAGTGTATTGGGGACACTGTATAGTTGTAAATTGATTCATGCTATCACAATTATTGATGGTGGTCAGTAATGTTTAATTAATGGTTATATATATATATATATATATCACATTTGAACGGAGGGTTATTTCGGGTTCTAGAAGTCATGATCGGTGAAAATATACCAAAATGTTTCATAGTTGCGTTCCTCCGAACGGCTGCAACACTTTTTGTAATGCAAGCCTAATAGAGATTCACCGACTCGCAAACCGATTAAAACTTGTCCTGAAACCAGAAATCAAAGAAAATTGATCCACAATTCAACTCAATTCTAGAGAAAGAGTCTCTATCTCTACTAGGAATTTTATATTTTATGTAGAAATATACTCATGTACAAAGTTTTTAATATTCAAATATATGTATACAGGATGTTCCAAATTTCGACCGACAAATTCAGAGGAGTGATAGTAGGCATCAAGAGGATGAAAAATTGCCATAGAACATGGAGTCGCAAACCACGTATTGATTCACAAATACAGGGTGTTTCAACTGAACTCGGGTTGACGGTAATAATTTCTAGATTAATAAAAACATTGCAATGAAAAGGCAACGATAGGTACCTTGTTTTGTGTGAAATAGGATAACATCGCGAAAAGCTCTGGAAATACATGTTGCTCAAGAAATCGATGATACCTTATGAACTGATAATCACAGTCCAAAATGTGGGGCGTCCTGTGCATACTGCTGGCGCGTATAATGCAAACTTCTACCACTTTTGTTTGGTGTTATCACATTTACAACAAAGGTGAGAATGCGTGTTATGTGTTTTATTGTAATATACTCCAGTTTTCTGAAACCTATGACCATCAACCCAAATTGAGTTAGGATTAAACACCCCGTATTTTGGATTAAATACGTGGTTTGTTACCCCGTGTTCTATGGTAATTTTTCATTCTCTTGATACTTACTATCACCCCTCTGAATTTGTCGGTCGAATTTTGGAACACATTGTATATATTATCTAAAACAATATTCTGGACATTTTTTTGAAAAATCGAGTTCATTCGAATGGGACCGGCAGAAATCAAAACGTAACCTGAATCCGAAACTGTTAGGCCCCACCAGTGGCCGAGAGGTTCTGCTCTCGAAACTGGTAGACGGGAGGTGCTGGGTTCGATCCCAATCGTGCCCGTCGGCGTAATCGTTCGGAGTTTTCGTGGTTTTCTTCTAACCTTGGTTTTCCAAGCGTTAATACGGGTTAGGTTCCCTTAGAAAGACCCCAACGGAGGGCACTCCCCCCATTCCTATACGGAGGGCCCTATCCCTCGTGCTGATAATTGGCCGTCATAAACACAACCAACCAACCGAAACTGTTAGAGTCATCCTGATCTGAATCCGATATGCAACGAAAAACATAGCCCGAACATAACCCGATTCGAACCACAAGTCGGGAAATCACGGGTAAAATCGGTTTATCCGACCCCAAGCAGGACTCACCTGAACCTTTTATGTCCCAAATTATGAATTCATGAAAATTTCATCTTCTAAGGCATCTTTCGTGAATTTTTGAAACTATATTAGGAGATTTGCACAATCATTTAATAAACTTTAGAAGGATTTTGCCAATTAAAATTAATTAATTAAATTTGAATTTATAGAGATTTTGTGTAATATTTATAACTTCACTCAGACCTCTTATTTAATTTTTATTTTATTTTATAGAATTAGGATTTGTACAAATATAACGCTCTTACAATAGGAATATAAAAATATTTCCGAGCTGAAACCCCCTCCCCCACAATCTTTCAACGTCAAGAAAGCTGAAAAGATGCAAATGAAAGAGAAATCATCCTTTTAAAAATATTTTTGTTTTGTGCAACCCATAATGCGTTTGGAACAAGATAAAGTAATGTATATATAACTCGTTCTAAACTGTATTACTACTAATCGATGCATTAAATGAAATTTATAACAAGTTAATTTAATCGTACTTTAAAGTACCGTCAGGGCATGAGGGTTAAGATCAATCTTTACAAAATTAGAAAGCTAAAAGTAATCTTCATTCCCTTAAATTTATACCATTTTAAAGAAACTAAGGTAAAAACATTTATGCTGCATGCAATATTAATTGATAAAAAGTGCTTAGCACAATGTAACAAATTTTTGCACTCCACATAGTAATAAACAATGAAATTTAAAAAATCAAAAAACCCGACTGCGTAAAATGCGAACTAATTAATTATTTCTCATCAATGTGAAACTATTTTTTTTTTTTCAATTCCTACTATTAGCTCACACTCTCGCTATATATATCTTGTTCAAATTTTCAATCGTTAATAAAATACTTATTATTCATCCAATCAAGCTCAAATAAATGTTTTTAAAACTTGTAGTGGATGACACTTGATGTTAATCCAGGTTTTTTTTCAAATATTAATTCATTAATTTAATTGAATTAATTAATTTTCAATAATCGAGGTAGCCCTCTTCTTGATCAAGGTATTTTAAGTTCGAAAGAGCCCTCTTAATGATCAAGGCATTTTAAGCGCCACTCAAGAGGAAAGAAGAATGGGAGAAAAAATTCTCTTATTGACCTTAGTAGGAATTGACTTAAAATATTTTTTTTTGTATTACTGGTTTATATTACTTACCTATTTTTTTTTTTTATTTACTTGTATTGATAACTTTTAAGTTGTGTTTAATTGTTAGTTCCTATCTATAAACACTGTTTTGATGAGGCCTATAGATGTCTATGATGGTTAGAGTTGCAGTAAAGCTAAAGATCCTACCTCCACAACTTCCAGGTTGTATAATATTTTAACGGAGCTTCTGACTATAAAACAGTCTATGAAACATCGTCTTCATTTTGAAAGAACTATCCAATGATATGCCACTCAATAGGGTGCGTAATTTTTTTTTTCTTCTCTACCGCCATTTTGTATTTTACGGCCGCCATTTTGAATTTATAAAAACAAAACCTAGCCTATAACCATCGAGCCGTTAAGACAAATTGATAGAGATCTCATTCATTAAAATCCATCCAGCCGTTGGGATGTTTCGAGGGTATAAAGAAATCCACATACACAGATACGCGTGAAACACATAATCCTTCTTTTCAGTCGGGTAAAAATAATATTAACAGTGTTAAAATGTGAAAATACGTAAATATATAGGTCTTTTCAAATAGTTAATATTTCATTAATTGTACTATTATTATTATTAAATTGCATTTGTTTAAAAATTGAAGACTATAAATTTCAGAAAATTAGCATTAAATAATGTATGGTAATTCAAATCTAAATGCTAGTAATGTGTTAATTGAGTCAATAAAGTTATTAGTTCCGCTTAATGTATTTTTAGAAGATCCTGAACAAACATTTCGGCGAAATATTATCTATATAAATATTAGGTTTTGGCTATATGCTAACGAAAGGTCTTACCATAACAGAAACTTTTCCCGCTTTTGAAGAATCAAAATATTTAAACAGTTTCTGAGAGGGTAGTTGGAAATTGTCGATAATTATTAATTATTCTAACTCTTGTGATATTTTCCGCCAGCTTGATTGCTTAAAAGTGAGTCAATAATTTGTTGGTGTTACTACAAAGCTGCAAATGTTTCAAATAAAGTGGTTATATGATGAAAACTTTTAAAAGCGCTTCTCAAAAAAAAAGAAAAAAAAAAGAAGAAGAAGAAGAAGAAAGAAATCTCTATTAAACAACGCGAAACTTTTTGACACAACTTTATGATTCATTTTTAAACGTAAAGCATGATACCTGCATGCCGGATTATTGAAGCCATTTGTAAGCTAGCAGTTTTCTTATTTTCCGATAAATGAGTTGTTGACTCAACTTCTTGCGGTCCAGTAATTCGGTTCAAAACGCCAACTTCGAGAACATTTTGTGAATGATAAAGCAGTTTAATTCCATAGTTTCTTTAAGAGTACCTGCCGATTGCGGATATATTTGCAAAGAAAAATTATTAAAAAATGTGTCTCAAAGTTTAGATTTGACAACAGATCTAAACCGTCGTTTAAGGCTGTTAGTCAGTCAGGTCTCCAATGTTAAACCTATGGGCATTGAACGCAATAATAATTTTCAAATATCTCCGCAAGAAACTCATATTTTCAACGTCTTTTTTTTCTGTGTTACCCTTTTTAGGTAGATTTCGAATGAAATAATACATATTGGCGTCGATCCTATGTTAGAATTTCTGAAAAATTTTTGCAGATCTACACTGATCATGACCCCTAGAACCCAAAACCACCATCAGTAAAAAACTTTATCTATCTATCTATATACAGGGTGCACAGGAAAGTCCCTTTAACCTGAAAATACTTGCGAACGGAGAGAGCTACAGCTATGCAAGTGAGGTAACGGTATAGTAAAGCAACTACTTCCGACATAATGCAAACGAAAGCAGCGCACCTAGTGGCGAAATTTGGAAGATAGAAATTGCAAATCGAAAACGAAAAGACATAGAGCAAAATTTCCTGTTAGAAAGATTTAGAGCATCAATTAATTAGTACGAAATAGCATTTGGTTCACTCGGATAAGATAAATCGTCGCCTGTATACACAAAAATGTCCGAAATCGATGAGAGACGATTCTACTTTGCATATTCATATTTCGGAAATGTAGCAGTGCGCAATTGTAGATTCTGACGTGCTACTTTACTATAATGTCGGTAAAAATTTAATTTCCAATGCATTTAAAATTTTAGTTTAACCCTTTCAGGGGCAGAAGAATTCTGTTCGTAAAGTGATGAAATAATTGACTGACACCAGAATATTCAAACGAATTTCTTAGAAAATAAAACCCCGCTAATTTGCACTTTCATTGGAAAAGCAAAATTTTATTAAAATATTCTTGGTGCCATTTGTCAGTTTTGGAATTAAAATTAGGTGGCTAGACCGTCTAGCCACCGCCCTTGAAAGGGTTAAATCTATATCATCGTACTGAAGAGGCTTGTAATAGACATTCCATACTGAGAAATGTGCATGCAGAATCACTCTCACGAATACAAACGTGTATCGTGAGCAATGGCGAATTTTTCGAACATACTGAATATTAACTTTTAATCACTGTGAGACAGTTTGTCTTTTTTGGGGTTTTTTGTGTGATGTTATCAAAATGTATTGAGATAAGTACTTGTTTATACAATAAATTGTGCGTATTTCTTCATACTTCTGGCTATTCCATTCAAATGTTTACACAAAATGGAGTGCATCGATTTCGGACATTTTTGGGTATACGGGCGAAGGTTTATCTTATCCATGTAAACCAAATGCCTTTTCGTACTAATTAATTGATGCTCTAAAACTTTCATACTGGAAATTTTGCTCTATCTCTTTTCGTTTTCGATTTTCAATGGCTATCTTGCAAATTTCGCCCCTAGGGGCGCTGCTGTCGTTTGCATTAGATCGGGCGTCGTCGCTTTACTATACCATTACCTCACTTGCATAACTATAGCTCTCTCCGTTCGCAAGTATTTTCAGGTTAAAGTGACTTTTCTATGCACCCTGTATATATATATATATATATCACTTTCTTCTGGACACGATAACTTCCACAATTCTGCACAAATCTCTTCCAAACTGATACATAAAATCAAGGGGCATAAAATATCGGTCAAGTTCGTTAATGGGCAAAATCGGAACAAGGGGATGGAAATAGGGAGGGGTTTTGTGAAAACCGAAAAAACCCCATAACTTCTTAATTTTTGTACATATCAAATCAGTTTAAAATTTTTATTACTTCTAAAAATAGGACCAAAAATTTATGCATCACGGATTTTTGATAAAATTAAAAATGGGCTCAAGGGGCGCAAAAAATAGGGTTTTGGGGAGAAAAAACAATCACAACTTCGTCAATTATCAAGATATCAAATCCAATTAATTTTATTATATATCTCTTTAATATTATCTACAACTTTTATATTCACAAGTTTTTGATAGGACCAATTTGTAACGCAAAAAAAAAAAAAATAAAAAAAAAAAAAAAAAAAAAAAAAAACGAAAAAAAAAAAAAAAAAAAACGGGGTGAAGAAGAAAAAATTCTATAACTCCGTCAATTCACAAGATATAAAATCCCCATGAATTTGTCATATATTTTCTTCATATTGTCTTCAACATTTATATAGACAAGTTTTTGATAGGACCAATTCTTAGAGCAAAAACAAATTAAAAATACATAGCGGTTGAAGAAAAAAATAATCTTATTAAGAATGTATTCAAATCCAAACTGCTTATTTTCTTACTCATTTTTAAATTAATTTTTGCTCTCAAACACGTCCAATTGATAGATTCTCTTTTTCAGAAACTATATAATGTTCCGTAATGATCGATTTTTTGATAGAGGCAGAATATATTTCAAAAAATGATGTCAAAGTAGGCGTTTTGAACAGAATTTCCCGAAGCGATTGTGTTCGAAACGAAAAATATTGCCCTACTGAGAAAATAATTGTTTATTAATCAAGTTTCAATTAATTGAAAGAAAAATAAAAACACATGTCGCTTATAAATCTTTTCAAAAATCACGTCAGCAAGTTTCGTATTTTTCTACTAAAAATTAATCTGAAAATGTGCCAGAAAATTTCGAGTTGTTGAGCATGGAAAAGTATTTTTTTGAATACCGCCTTAACATGATTCTGATAAAACCAGCTATTATATAAAAATGAAATAAAAACTCGTCAAAAGCGGCCAGATAAAACTGTTAAAGTGGATTTAGATCTAATCATGATTTAGTTTTTGTTGGTGCAATTAATATACTTAACTTCGAAATCTACCTCCGCCTGTAGGCCCGGCCGGCAGGGATTTTTAAAATACGTCTCTTTCTTTTTAGTTTTAATACAACTAAGCTATATCCTTAATCTATTATTTTATGTGTTAAAATCTTAGCGAAGCTGACAAGCTGTGAGTAAGACATTAACATGAAATTAAGTATACATTTTAGAAATAATTTATCAGCTTAAAAAGAAAGAGACATCCTTTAAGAAGAGTACACAGAAAAAGAGAAATTAAAAAGATTAATTTCCTGATGATATATTTTAAAAATAAGAATGCATTTCACGTCCATAAATTTAGCATTAATGAGGAGATTTCAGATTTCGCTGACCAACATTCTTAACGGGACAGTATAGCTTTCAATTGTAAAAAAAATCGCAAGCTGTTTTATTCACTCATATTAAAATGTAATTAAATTGCAAAATTTTAATCAAAACCGTATGATAAATTTTGCGTTAGAACAAAATTTATGATAAACAAACATTTCAGCTATCGGCATATACGACATAGGGAATGCCCATATTTAAATTCATTTTATTCGTAACCGTTAGGTTGAAGGTTTTGCGTATGCGATTTTGTGAAAATGGCTAGTCACACTTTCTTGGCTTTTTAATTTCTTGTATTGTAAATTAATGTACGCTAAATTAACTAAAATTTTCATTCTTCAGAAAATATTCACAAAATTATGCTTGATTGTGTTTTTAAAATGTTTCTGAAATCCTGAAGTTTATGAAATTTTATCATTCGAATAATGCAAATTTTGTTTTAATTTTAGTTTATTTTACTTAGACACTATTTGTGTAAGTATTTTAAAAATTAGCTTATACTGTTATGTCAGAGTTATCCTGCAGTGGAAAAAATATGCATCTACTCATGAATTAAAAGGCGGAAAAATCGACAAGTACTGCTTGCATAGAGAAAAAGTGTAGCAGGAAAGAAGCAAATATGTTTGTGCTTGAAACAAAAGAAATTACATACAAAGATGAAAACGATATTGAATTTTAATAAGTTATAAGGAGAAGTCATATTGGAGTCTTTAACAAAAACATGTTTAAAGCCAAAACAAACAAACAAAACTGACATTAATAGGGTATGTGTGCACACTTAACCTGCATACAAAGTTTACAGCGTGTGACCATGCTTTCCATGAAGTGATCAATCAACGTAAAACAAGTAATCGCCATTCTTCCTTAGAGTAGTTCGCAACTTGGTGAGAGTGGTTGGGGGTAAGAAACGTGTACCTGTACACACAACACGGCCGAGTGCATCCCAATGATTTTCAATGAGATTAAGGTCGGGAATGCACGCCGGCCACTCCATTCGCGCAATCTCCTCACTCTCTCGTTAGTCTTCGACGAAGACATCTGCAGGATCGTGGTTGAAAACTACAGGGCACCCAGAAAAGCTGCGCAGTGTTGGAATTGCCAAGGGTTTTTCCATATATCTGCGCAATGTTTCATGGACCCCAAATGTGTAGGCTGTGGCAAGGACCACAAGTCCCCAGATTGTCCTAGAAAAAATGTTAATAATCCCGAAAATAGTATAGACCCTGAAAATAAATCTGTAAAACCACCGCCACTCTGCATTAACTGCGGATCTGAGCCCCATGAACATTTTAAGGGTTGTAAAAAATATCCCCTGAAACCAGGGTCGTACTGGCCCACCGGGCAACGAGGCAAATGCCCGGTGCGCCCATCGTCACTTTTTTTTTTTTTTTTTTTTTCTAAGCACGCTTAAAGTTCTGTATTCTGAAAGGCATAAAATTTTCAAAGATTTTCATTTGGAAAATTAAAAAGTAATGCTCTTTTTTTTTTTTTTTTTTTTTTTTTTAAGTATACATAAGCAAACTATGTGTGATCAAAGACAATTAGATAACCCAATTTCGAGATAACATAAGTTATCGACAATCAGATGTGCCATTGTTAAACATGGTATCCTGACCAGACCTTGTTTCAAAGCCTGTTCTAATGATAAATTCTAAGAAAAATATTAAGTATTCATTTATTTAGATATACGCCTAAATAAGTTCTGCTTTAAGAATGCTTCTAATAAGTGTCTATTAAGTCTGCGTCTAATAAGTTTGCATATTTTCTGCGTCTAAGTATTTAGCGCCCCTGGTGTTGCCAGGTATTTTTGTATTTCTGCCTTTTGCGCAAGTATAAACGACGAAACACTGTATAAGAAACAGATTCTCATTTTAAGTGGATTCATTGACAGAAACTTCGATAGTCATGGCGCCCAGGTCCAGATTTTATTCAGTACCCCGAAGAATAGTAACTTCCACATAAATTAATATTAGAATTAATGGCATATTTAGCATATTTTCTGTCAAATGTTTAGCGCCCTGTATGGCTGCCCGGTAGTTTGATATTTCTGCTTTTTGTGAAAGTACAAAAGACAAAAGATAGGAATTAAAAAAAAAAAAAAAAAAAAAAAAGGAATTCCAATTTAAGACAGGAGATTTTGATTTTAATTTCATTTGGTCCCAATGTCAGAGCGGCGGCTTCGGTAATCATGGCGCCCTTGGTCAGATTTTTTTTAAGCGTTTCTGTAAAAAATAACTTTGAAAAAACTAATATCATGTTTTTGTAAGCATGGCGTCCTTGGTCAGATTTTTTCAGCGCCTCTGTAAAAATAACTTTCTAAAAATTAATATCGTGTTTTTTAATCACGGCGCCCTTAGTCAGATATTTTTTCAGCGCCTCTGTAAAAATGCCTTTCAGAAAACTATTTTCTCTAATCATGGCGCCCTTGGACAGATTTTTTTTAGCGCCTCTCTAAAAATAAATTTAAAAAACTAAACTAATATCGTGTTTTTGTAATTATAGCGCCTTTAGTCAGATTTTTTCAGCGCCTCTGTAAAAATAACTTTTAAAAAATTAATATCGTGTTTTTGTAATCATGGCACCCTTGGTCAAATTTTTTTCAACGCCTCTGTAAAAATGCCTTTCAAAAAACTATTATCGTGTTTTTCTAATAATGGCGCCATTGGACAGATTTTTTTCAGCGCCTCTGTAAAAATAAATTTCAAAAAACTATATTCTGTTTTTGTAACCATGGCGCCTTTGGTCAGATTTTTTCAGCGCCTCTGTAAATATAAGTTTAAAAAAACTAATATCGTTTGTTTTGTAATCATGGCGCCCTTGGTCAGATATTTTTCAGCGCCTCTGTAAAAATGTCTTTCAAAAAGTTATTATCGTGTCTTTCTAATCATGGCGCTTTTGGTCAGATTTTTTTCAGCGCCTGTGTAAAAATAAATTTTCAAAAACTAATATCGTATTTTTCTAATCATGGCGCCCTTGGTCATATTTTTTTTTCAGCGCCTCTCTAAAAATGCTTTTCAAAAAACTGTTATCGTGTTTTTCTAATCATGGCGCCTTTGGACAGATTTTTTTCAGCGCCTCTAAAAATAAATTTCAAAAAACTATATCGTGTTTTTGTAATCATGGCGCCCTTGGTCAGATTTTTTTTCAGCGCCTCTGTAAAAATAACTTTAAAAAGACTAATATCGTGTTTTTGTAATAATGGTGCCCTTGGACAGATATTTTTCAGAGCCTCTGTAAAAATGATTTTCAAAAACCTATTATCGTGTTTTTCTAATCATGGCGCCTCTGTAAAAATAAGTTTAAAAAAAAACTAATATCTTATTTTTCTAATCATGGCGCCCTTGGTCACATTTTTTCAACGCCTCTGTAAAAATAACTTTCAAAAAACAAATATCGTGTTTTTGTAATCATGGCGCTCTTGGTGAGATTTTTTCGATAGCTAAAAACGTTTTCTGCCGTTTTCTAAAACCCGATCTGCTTAACCGCTTTAAACTTCAAACACCATCCCGATTTATAAATTGAAAAATACACATGTAATTAAAATAAATAGATAAACCACTTAAATTGTAAAAGTCGTTTTACAAAAGAATGGATGAATATAAGTAAAGATAAGTGCAAATGTGTTTGTGTTCAGTTTTCAATGCTGTTAGTCAATAACGTGGGAGTTCCTAAGGTGACAAATTACCATTTCGGCGGAGTTTCAACTATTAGATATGGGTTCTATCGGGGCCGTCGCGAAACAACTTTCTTCTCTAGTTGTTTCGCGACGGCCCCGGTTCTATACCCAGTGGTTTCTGTAGTAATACCAGATGTGACACTTTTTATTGATTATACTGTATTCTGAGATTTCTGGAGAAAATAGAAATCGGATGTGGACTGCGGAGGTATTTTCCCATGAAATACTAATTAATACACGACACACGCTCGGCGTACAGGTATCTGTGAAGAATGAATCGTTAAAAAACGAAAAAATAAAATATTGAATTAAGCAACTGTTATAGCAGTTTTATAATGTTTTGTGTAATAACACAAGTGGTGTATTACACAAAATTCCTCTTCAGTCTAGAATTCTTAATTGTTTTACATCTTTTTTAGCCTGCCCAAAACTTTTGACGACATTATTAAATAATTTTCATTGATACATACATCAAATTTTTAAAATTTGCCATTAAGGTGAAAACGAAAAATAACTTTGTCAATAAAGCTTATAATTTTTTAGATACGTTTCTTTTTTTCAAGATATCGAGTAAAAAATAACTGAAAAATAATGAACACATATAAGCTTAATTGCGGTAGGCAAAAACGTGTTATTCTTCTTCTTTTCAATTTTTTTCCACGTTACGCAATTAAGGGGGCTGGTCACTCAGCTTCCGATTTCCCCTCACTCATATAAAGTCTATGAGCATTGGATGCGATATCTCCACGGGAAATGAATATTTTTAACTTCTATTTTTTGTGTACACTTCCTAAAAAATGTCCCCCTTTTTTTTTTCTTAGTTTTCAAAATATTTCTAAAGTATAAACTTAATTTTATATGAAATGTTAAAATCTTACGAGTGGCTGAAGTCGAAGTGTTAAAATCTTGAGTACACACATAGCTGCCAACTCTTCCGCTTTTTCAGACCACAAAAATTTAATAGAAATTTTTGCCTTATTTAATCGGCAGACTACGGCGATTTAAAAAGGTAAAATTTACTATAAAATTTTTGTGGTCTGAAAAAGCGTAAGATGTTGGCAGCTATGGTACACAGAAAAAAGGTGTTAAAAATGTGAATTTCTCGAGAAGATATTTTAAATATACGAATGCATCAAAAATCCATAGACTTAACATTACGGAGAAGAATTTCGAAGCTGAGTGACTAGCTCTCTTATCCCTTGCGGGGCGGTGGGATAAAATATATCCTACCTAATTTAAACAAGATTCTGTCCAGAAAATTTTAACTAAATTTTATATTTAATTTTAACTTTGGGAGGAAATTGATAAAATGTTGCTTTTCCTTATTTAAAAATAAAATTTTTCGATTATTCTGGTGAGAATTCAATATTTAGAAACATTTTTGCTTGCCCCTCAGGGGGTTAAGTGTTTCTATTTTCTTTGACTTTGTTTTTTATTTTGTAATACAATGCTTTAATATAATTTTGATAAATATTACTTTAAAAAAATGCAAATATATTTGAAGCTATTGTCGCTCTTCTGGTGTATGTTTTTTTTTTTTTTTTTTTTTTTTTTTTTTTTTTGTGCGCGTGAGTTGCGGCCATTGTAGTTTAAATTTGGCTTATCTGAAATTAATTTTTAATTAAATATGACTTATTTTAGTGACTAGACGAGACAAAGGATGGAAATATTCAACTTTTATCGTAGAAAAATACTGACTTTTGATGTCTGGAAAAAAAAAAAAAAAACCTTAATGCACTGCATAATTATGTAAGAAAAAAAGCTGACAAAATTAGAAGTGAAACAATTCAGTATTATTAAAGTAATCGTGTCGTGGTCATCTATTTAAAAATGCAATTTTGAGAAAAACTAGTTTTAATTTTATGTTATAATTATAATAGAATGCTTATTGTATTTTTTCTTTCTCTTTTTTTTTTATTTACATAGAATCGTCTATACCAGATTTTGGCAACATAAAGAAATCTTAATTCCGTTGATTAAGCCGCTAAAATAAAAACTCGATTTTCCGAAATTTATAAGTTATGATTACGTGTAAATCCTTAAAGCGATCTCAAAAAAGTATTTTTTAACGTTCAATAATGCGAAAATTTCTGCTCATTTACAAACATAAAAATAGTGTTCGACAGAAATCGAATTTCGGTTATCTTCCTAGTTTTGAGCGAAAACGAAAGAGAAACTGTTTTAAAAATAAATTCAAAGTAATTAACATAAACATACATATATGCACGCTATCTGAATAATGTTTTGCGTAGAAACGGCAGTAAATAATTATTAATTAAAAAATAATCTGATTGAAACAAAAATTAATTAAATATAAAGTGCTATAAACATAAAAAAAATATTAAAAAATAATTTAATTTAAAAATAAAGAATTTAATCAATATTAGCAATACCTTCTAGATTTATCACCTTGCAAGGGCGGATCTGGAGGGTTCTCAAGGGGGGGGGGGCGATTTTAGAAATTTGGAGATTCCTATCTGATGCGAGGGTCGGGGCTAATTTTTTGCACTGTGGGTCGTGTTACTTCTACTTTTTGCTGGGGGTCGGGTTTGGGTCCGGCTGACTTGTAATTTTTGCTGCTGGTCTGGTTAACTTATAATTTTTGCTGTGGATCGCGTTTGGGTATGGTTGACTTCTACTTTTCGCTGCGGGTCGGGTTTGGGTCCGGCTGACTTCTAATTTTCTGCTGCGGGTCGGGTTGACTTCTACTTTATAGCTGCACCTAGCGCTTTGGGTTTGGGGCAAATTGATATACATTATTTCGAGTTTGGGTCAATTTGGGGCGAGGGTTTTCACTCTTGCGAGAAGGGACCCTAATTTTGAATAGAAAGTCAAAATATTTTTTAATATAAAAACTATATGCAGTAAAAGCTCCATAACGGACACGCCCAAATAATTTTTTAGGAATACTTTTTAATCTTCTGGATTATGTAAAAAATACTAATTTGCTTATAAGACTGCTTGTCTCTTTATATCTAAGATCAGTTGCAATTCAGTAAAGAATGCTTCGGAACTTATTAAAAAAGCACACCGGATGTGCTAAAATGGACTCACTGAGTTTTAAATTCTTTAATTTACAAATGGTGACAGGAATTTTAAAAAGTCTTTCAGGAGCGTTATGTAAGTTGTCAAGATATTTTTTACTGCGATTCTTGATTTTACTTTACAATAGCAACGATAGTGGCGCTCCAAACAGTACTCGTTAAATTGGGGCCCGATTTCTGTCCTTCCTCCTCCGGGAATCGATTTAGCGCCTATTGCTTGCAGCACCATCTATCGCCGCTATTTTAAACTAAAATCAAGAATCGCAGTTAAAAAAAAAACTCCTGATCAAGGGTGATTCTGAGAAAGAAAGAAAAAAAAAAATCTGAAATTCAAAGCAAATTTCCTGAAAGGTTACAGTAGAGGGAGTGGGATTCCCTCCTGCCACTAATTATTTTTGTTGCCGGTCGGGTTAGCTGTTTTCGATCCGGGTCGGTTTCAGGCTGAGTGTAGATTCCTACAAGCCGGGTTTGGGTTAACACGTTTTCTTCAAAAGTTAGTTCAGTATTTTGTTTCAGATTAAAAACTATACCTATAATAATAAATATAGATGTATGTATGTGTGCTGTTTTCTAAAGAGATCACTGCATTTTCTCCACGACTCCTTGATGAAATTCGCATTTCTTCCATGACTCTTTGACGAAATTCGCGTTTTCTCCGCAACTCTTTGACGAAATTAGCATGTTTTCGCAGCCCTTTGATAAAACTCGCGTTTTTCCGCAGCCGTTTGAGGAAATTCGCATTTCTTCTACGATCCTTTGTTGAAATATGAGTTTCTTCCGCAACCCTTTGACGAAATTAATGTAATTTTCTAGCCCTTTGATAAATTCCGCGTTTTTTCCTCGATCCTTTGTCGAAATTAAAGTTATTTCCTGCGAACGATTGACGAAATAGATTTTTTATGGCGACCATTTGTCAAAATTCGCAACTATTTTTATGTCCAAATTTTCGGATCGATAAATTTTTTCAATTTTCGGAATCGAATGCCTTAACCCTCTCGCTGCGTAATTCTTTTTCTTAAATCAAAATAGGTTCAAAAATTGCGCATTTAATTTATTACATGTTTCAAATATGCATATAATTTACAGGTAAAATATATCCAAAATCTTTGTGAAAGAGTTTTTTAAAAAAAATTGATCTTTAAAAAAAATTTGCTGCAGAAATTGCGGGTTGCGCAAATTTTGCTACACTATAAAAAAAAAATCCATGGACTTTCCGTTCTGGAAAAGGCAACTAGTTGCCTTTTCCGAAACGGAATAGATTCCTTTTGAGAAAGAGAAGTTTTAATTTACAACACGATTAGTTTCACATCTGCAATGAAAGTGACATCTTTCATTACCAAAAAGATTTACTTTCATTGCAGATGTGAAACTAATCGTGTTGTAAATTAAAACTTTTCATTCTCAAAAGAATCTATTCGTTTCAGAAAAGGCAACTAGTTGCCTTTTCCAACACGGAAAGTCCATGGATTTTTTTTACAGTGTACTTTTACGTTGACCGTGGAAATCGCAGAATGCGCAACAAGAGAGTTAAATTTTCAAAGCTTTTGAAAAATTCGGAATAGAATCAACCCTGCTCTTGACGTCTTACCTAACCCTCTGCAAATATATATAAATTTTTTTAATAGCTGCATTTGCAAGTTAATAACATTTGCAAATTACTGAATTTTAAAATCAGTCAGAACATTTTAGGACATCAGGTATATTCAGTAGCTATGGGATGATGGCTGAAAGAAGCATTTAAAAAAATTAACCCTCTGTCTACCAGAAGGGTCCAATGGACCCGACATGTACATTCAAAATATTTATTCAAACCAGAAATTTCTTCAAAACAAACTAAATGTATAAATCAGACAATAATAAGTTAAATAAACAAATTAAATAGTTTTAAGTAAAAATTCTGGTGTAGAATGTTTTTATAAAACTTGAGTAAAATTTCCGGTAGTTCTAGGGTTAAAGCTGTCTTCGATATGTCAGTTAGGGTTTTACCCGGGCTGAAATTTCCAGGCCCAAGCCCAGGTCTAACCCACAAAAAAAAATTATTTGACCGACCCGGTAGAGAAACTAAAAAATAGACAGCAGACCAGCCTGCATTTTGCAATTAAAATTATTCATAAAGCGCACTTACTTATGCTCATATTTTATTTCCAGATTATGTTCGAAATTCATGACAACAGAAAAACAATAATATTAATGACTATTTAGGCAATTATGTATATAAACACTACGTAAAAATATGTCTTAGACAATGACATTCAAATGAAAATCCAGTAAGAAAATCAGTTTAGAATGAAATAAACGAGTTATAAAAGAACGTTATAATTTTAAAGCTCTACAAAGAAAAAAAAAGTAGATTTTTAAAAATGTATCTCTGTAACTTACCAAATCAAATTAAATTTCTAACGATTACGCTAAACAAATGTACAACATAAATATAATTTTTACGAATAACAAATAAGTAATATGCCAGACCAACTTGGCCTCGTGGGGGGGGGGGGGGGGAATTTAGAGGAGTGCACGGTAGAGATCTGCACGGGCCGGGCTCGGGCCGATTTTCATTCACGGCATTTGGGCCTGGTCTCGACTCTCTTCGGGCCGGGCCCGGGCCATACTTTTTTCTGAATGCTGGGACCGGGACGGGCCTAACTTATTTTTCCGTACAGAGCCGGGCCTGGCTCCATTCCTAGCCTTCACGGCCCAAAATTTTCAGTCCTAGTTTTGACCCAGCCCGTATGAAAATCATTGTCTCAGGGTGGCCTGGTCCATTTAAAGGTCAGTAAAATTAGGCGTGGCCCAAAAATTTTTGCAAAAAATGCATACATTTTTAAACTGCCATTATTCTACACTTAAACATTAAAATTTATTCTTTTTAAAGAATTATAGATTTCTACGCTTAGTAAAATATAGCTAAATTAAAATCTAGTAAAATGTGTGAAAAAGAACCTGCCTATGACGGAACCCTGTTTTAAATTGAAAAACGTGTTGATCCATAAAAAATTAATATACTAATACGTAAGAAAAGAATATATAATACATTTACACTTGCTAAGAAGTGAATGTCTATAACGCATTTTTTCCCCTTTTCTATGCAATTCCATTTTAGAAGATTTTACTGCATAGCATTTTTCAGATTTTAACACTTCAAAATATGGAATATGGATTAACAATATTAATGATATCTGAAACATTTACATATATGAAATAGAGATTCATTAAAAAAATTAATATCGCAGCCTGCGGCACTTCTATAAAAATGAAGATTATAAACCTGAAAAAAATAATGTTAAGATAAATATTTTTGGTCCAGTGGTGTAGTCGTAACAAAAACGTAGGGTATACGTTCTAAGCAGAGGGTATACGCTCAAGGCAGAGGGTATACCCTAGAGTATATATATACTATAGTTTTCTTGAGAAACAGAGGGTATACGGTGTTCCTTTAAAAAATCCAGAGGGTATACGGCGTATACCCCCGTATACCCTCCACTACATCCCTGTTTTGGTCAGATCTCCTCGTACAAGACAAGTTTTTAACCAAATCGACGTAAAAAATCAATGTTTTGTAGAAAATCACTCGGGCCGGGCCAAGATTTAACCTTTTTTCCGGGCTCGGACCGAACTTTTGAGTTTTTTACCGGGTCGGGCCGGACCAATATTTTTTTCCTACGGGCGGTGCCGGGCTCGGGTCGAACTTTAAATTTTTGTATCGGGCCGAGCCGGGCCGAATTTTTTTTCTATGAGTCGGGCCGGACCCGGGCCTGGAAATTTCGACCCGTGCAGATCTCTAGTGCACGGGTCGCGGACTGGACAATAATGCTTATCATACGGGCTGACACGGAGCGAACGTTTAGATTTTATTCTGGGCCGAGCCCCGACCTGGACATTTTGGCCAGTGCGGACCTCTAAGAAGAATGAAGTCCACACCAGGCTCGACCTGGACGAAAAAGAAATCTGCCCCAACCCAAATCTGCAGAAAATGTAAGATCATGGCACGGCCCAGCTCTAAAAGAGAGAAGACCTGACCCAGCCCGTGTCTCATGGATTTAAATTGGCGCGACCCTTGGCTCGAGCTTCGCCCCAAGTGATTTCCCGTGAGGATGCATAAAGTCATTTTGCAAACCCTTTATTAGACCAAGGGGGGGGCGATCGCCCCCCCCCCCCGCCTTAGATCCGCCATTGTCACCTAGTATGTTAATACACAGTATGTGCGGCTCTTTGGATGGGAGTGTCGTTTGGGGGAGGCTAGGAAGGGGCAGTTATAGTAATAACGAATATTCGGCAGTATTTTTTTTTTTTGAACGGGAACAAATAATGACGATTTCATTCATTTATCTATTTCTTTGAGAGTTTCCTGACAGAATAGGGCAGGAAAGTTTATTGACCGTCATTCTTAATTTGTCATCAGAGTTAAATTCATTGTCTAAAAAAGCACAAAGGGGTTTAAACACTTAAAAGTTACCGGAATTAAAAAAATCTAAACTTAGTTTAGAAGTTTGATGAATAATGCGCTCTCCGGAATTATTTTTCTAATAAAACCTTCTTCAAGCGACCAGGAAAAAACTGAATTTGTTTCATTTTCTTCAAAGAAATGGGTCACTCATGGAGGGAGCTCAACTGGGATGGTTTCTGAGTGGGGTAAAATTCGTATTGAGTCTACGGGAATAAATTTCGTCCCATGCAAAAATGGTCGTTCTGGGAGGTGGTCGCACAAGGAGGTTTCACTGTATATATATCTATATAGATATAAGCATTTGCGCCCTTTTGTAAGGCAATCGGCGCCCTTCTTATCCATTTTGCCACCGCCCTCTAAGTTATGCCAGTACGACCCTGCTGAAACTTCAATTCAGGAAAAGCTACGCAGAGATAGCGAACTTAAATAAGGAAAAAAACAACAAAAAAAGGAGAAATCCAAAACTGTTAAAACGAAGATTGCGCAGGCCGAGCCTAAAGAAGCTCCGCCTTCCCCGGTACAACTCTATCAGCTGAGCGAATTGGAAAATGGCGTGTTAAAAATCACGGAAATTCTTGCTAAAATTAGAGCGGAGCTAAAAATAGATTCTTTTCTAAATTTAGCAAACAAACTCGAAAAATTATATAAAAATATTACGCAGCATAAAGATATCGGACATAAAACCTTAGCTTTTATGGACGGCATATCAAAAATTCAAATCACTAAACATCAGGAAACTGGTGAAAAAAAGTAACTGTAAATTATCAATTTGTAAATATTGTATTCAAATTATACCATTTTCTAAAATTGTTAGCAGCGTGTAAAATTTTTAAAATCATGATTATTGAATTAAAGTAATGTAAAAATATGTGTAACTGAATTGGGTCTTTTTTTTTTTATAAGGTTTCGTCTTTGCCTGAACTTCCTTAATATCCCTTGATCATCCAGACATACGTCTTGGCTTCCCGGGGACCCGGTCACGGTTGAGTGTTCTGCGATGTGGATCGGCCCTTGTCAGGGCTTGGATGAAATACTCCAAGTATTGCCATCGGCACTCAGCTCTTCACGGGACCTGGCGGGGAAGGAAGACTAAGGTCGCTCAACACTGCTCGCATGAGCTTTCGTACCGGAGGGAGGGGCTTAACGGCTCTGACCAATGGGAAAACAGCTCTTTATGCACTTATACCATCAATTCCAACTTAGCAATCAATCTTTAGTTCTGTTGCAAGTTCGTTGGAGATTTAGCGGGATGGTTTTACACTTCCTGTTGGCGCTCCTTAAGCTCAGTGTTGACTTGAAGACATCTGTATGGGACGCGTATTATCATCCATTTAAAAAAAAGCAGGACCAACTGCTGCAACGTACAATCTCACAGTGGGGTCTAGGACTTTATCCCGATACCGGATAGCCGTCATAGAACCCCGTCTAGAGATGTGCAGGTCGGTGCAATATCCCAGCGATATCCCTGCCCACACCATGATGCTTCCACATCGGAATGCGTCATGTTCGCTGATGTTCTGGGGCCGATTGCATGTGACTACTTCTCTCCAGACCCTTACACGATTGTCATCTGGTTTCAGGGCAAATCTTGATTCATACAGGGCAAATCTTGACTCATACAGTAAAACCTCCCTAAAGCGACCATGTACCGTTAAAATAAAAATTCGTCGCTCCGAGAGGTGGTCTCTTAATGGAGGTCATGTTTAAATATAGATTGTAATTGTTGAAAAATGGTAACAATGTTGCTAAAATTTATTTTTCACATTAGGAAAAAATATAAAAATTTAAGTATCAAAATAAAAGTTAATTACATAAGTTAATTACTGCAGAGTTTTAAAAATGAATACATTGAGCTTTGCTTTAATTTTGCAGTTTTATATTTTATAATTTTTATTTCCAAGTCCTTTCGAAGTTCAGTAAATAAATGCATTTTTTTCTGTGGACGGGAACAAATAATGACGATTTCATTACTTTATCTATTTCTTTGAGAGTTTTCCGACAGAACAGGGCAGATGAGTTTATTGACCGTCATTCTTAATTTGTAATCAGAGTTAAATTCATTGCCTAAAAAGGCACAAAGGGGTTTAAACACTTAAAACTTATCGGGATAATAATAATAAAAAAAATCTAAACTTAGTTTAGAAGTTTAATGCATTCTCCGGAATTATTTTTTTAATAAAACCTTCTTCAAGCGACCAGGAAAAAACGGAATTCATTTCATTTTTTTCAACGAAATCGGTCTTTCATGGAGGAAGTTGAACTGGGACGTTCTCTGAATGGTGGTAAAATTAGTATTGAGCTTATGGGAATAAATTCCATTCCATGAAAAAATGGTCGTTCAGGGAGGTGGTCCTAATGGAATTGGTCGCACAGAGAGGTTTCACTGTATATTGAAAAGTGAAATTCAAAAAAGCGAGATTGCTTTAACACTTTTTTAAATACAGTCGGACCTCTATTTAACGAATCTCTATTTTGCGAACTTTTACTTGGAACGAAGAACATTTTGCAAATTTCTTCATAAAATAACCTCCCAATAGATTAATATAATAAGATAAATATTCTCTATTTAACGAACTTTTTCTTGGGATCTAAATTTTTTTTCTCCCTATTTCGCAAAATATTACTGGACATTTCAAACTTATTCTTTCTTTTAACACAATTTATAATGATCAATGACCAAGACCAGGTCTTACCAGGCACCTAACTCACCGAGAACAGTAAAATCGCTGCGATTCTTTGCTTTTCTTTTCATCCAAGAAGTACAAACTTTCAATATCCCCTTTTAACCCTCAATGGAGCTGCCCCTAGAGTTTCCCGTTTGTTGATCATGATTAGTCGTGTTGATAATTTCGGTTCTTGTAGCTCGAAAATGTCAAAGCGAAGGTGCTTGAGCATCAAATAAAAAATATATACTCTTGATGAGGTGAATAAAGGCGTGAAGAAAAAGAATACTGCTTTAAAATTTGGTATTCCTCGAAACAGCTTATCAACCTTAATAAAAAATCGTGATTTTAATGTAAGATCATTTTTTTAAACTGAATATACAATGTATTTCCAGACAATGTTTCGTAAAATAAAACAAATGGATATAATTTATAAAAAAAAGTGTGGTTAATTACTTTTTAAAATTATATTTAGTGTTTATGGACATGTTTTATGTAGTTTTAAAGTGTTCTAAAAGGTGAGTCTCTATTTAACGAATTTTCCATATAACGAAATTTTTGTCGGGATTTAGCGACTTCGTTAAATAGAGGTCCGGCTGTATATTGCATACAAGCGGGTGAAACACTTTTTAAGGCTTTTAATCTTTTAAACTTTTATAACTTTTCACACCTTAACCCTTTATGTACTGTATTATGAATTCATGAAAATTTTACTTCTACAGCATTTTTCGTGGATTTCCGAAACTACATTAGAAGATTTACATAATTATTTAATAAATTCTAGAAGGATTTTAGAAGGATTTAGAAAGATTAATTAAATTTGAATTTATAGGGATTTTGTGGAATATTTATAACCCCACTCAAATGTTTTATTTTAAATAATTTTCTTAATATTTTGTAGAATTAGGAAATGTACAAATATAATGTTCTTACAAGAGAAATATAGAAATATTTCCGAATTAAAGCCCCCCCCCCCCCCAATTCTAAGAAAGCTGAAAAGATGCAAAGGCAAAAGAAATCATCCTTTTAAAAATATTTTTGTTTTGTGTAACTAATAATGCTTTTGGAACAAGATAAAATAATGCATTGATCACTCATTCTAAACTGTTTTACTACTAATCGCGATGTATTAAATGAATTTTATAACAAATTATTTTAATGGTACTTATAAGTAGATAAAGGGCTAAAGATGTACTGCCAAGAATTAAGACAACAGGCTGACTGAGAAATCTTAGAAAGTGATTCATTCCTGGGATTTGAGATCTTGTTTAAATTACGTGTAATCTTTAAAAGCATAAACTGTAAAACGCAAGCTAGTTCGATCAGCCCGAGTTATGTTTAAAATCAAGATGAGTATATCACACGCTGGCTTTCTTTATGATAATGTAGGGAAATAAATATTATCATTTATAAACCAGTGATTTCCTTTTCATCTAAATGTATATACATTTGTCAGCTGTATTCATAAAAAGAAGCATTTTTGTTTTCAAAAATATGTTTAATACAATGTATTTTATGCATTTTAGCTGATATTCACATGTTTAAAATAGACTAATTACAGTGTAATTTTTAATACTTTTGCATTATTTAATTTCTACAGGTGTGATACAATAAAGAATGAGCTGCGGAAAGATTTTTTTATTTATATCCCAGTTTTAAATATGTGTATATTTCTCATCATCAGGCAAATTTCCATAAAGAAGCGGGTGAGAACTTTCTTAAATCAGTAACTTAATATCTATTGACAAATCACCTTTTAGCTGATATTTTTCTGATTAAATAATGAAACCTGTTTGGCGTAGAGAAACGGTGGACGGCGGGGGGGGGGGGGGGGGGGGGATTCAGGGTTACTCCCAAGGAAAATTGAGAACAAGAAAGATAAGTCATCCGTAAATCATAGATTATGAGTTATTCTTAAAAATGTACCTGTAATTAACTTGCAATAAATTACAGGTAAATTTAATTAGAATGTCCAAAGTATAATTAGAGGCAGACGTGGATTGCAAATTAATTGAGTTACATGGTTTAGAATTTAGTTTCGATTCACACTAATTGCATTAAACGTAATTAAATTACAGTCTGAACAAACGTAATTAGCTGTAGAAGAATATAAGCAGCATTCAAAAATTCTGGTTACCAAACTAAGTCCTTCCAAAAATCTGTTGTGTGTGTGTGTTGGGGGGTATTTCCCACTTATCTACCGTTTTTGGCTAAACACAGCTGTTTCATTAATTCGTGATCTTGGGCTTCAGTAGTGACTTTTAAGGTTATATGATTGGACTTGCTCAGACGAGAAACCTAGTCCGTAGAGCATAGTGTCTCTCCCTGTTTCTATTACGTAATTTAACCTAAAAAAAAGAATTAAAATTAATTAAATTATCGCATTCTGATTGTCCTTCACTGAAACCCCAACTTATAAGCCATTAGATTAATTTACCGAATTGCTGCCTGAACTGCTATAAGCTAACTAAAGAAGTTTCCCAGCCGATAATTAAAACCTAAATTAAAATAGGTATGATACATGAATAATTAAGAGACATTTAATTAATACAAATTGATACATTTATTAACATAATACATATATAATAAGAAAATACACATTAACATAATTGAAACTTCCACTTCTTAACTAGGATCTCTCAGATCCTATTATTTTAGCATTCCTTTGTTTAATATTTATTAATATTTAACAATTTATTTATTAACAAATTATATCAATTATTTAACAAGCTATTAATACTTAACAAACATTATTACTCGATAATATCACATAATAATCATTTCATTCGGGTATCCCATAGTGATAATTTCTTTTAAGCCGTAAGCACACGAATCGGGTATTTTTGACCCGACGTTCCCTATCATGTTAACGACGCTAGAGAAAAGTAAGATGTTTTGGGTTTTTTACTTTGAAACTTGACTTTTAAAATAAATAATATACGCTGTTACTTAAAAAACGATTCAAATAATACTTTTGACTTTATATTTTTATTTATAATGCCCATATTTTACTGAGAAGTTAGCGAAAAAGTTAGGGTCATATTGACCCGTTGCGTGTGGTTACGTCATAGAAATAGTGCGTGTGCCGAAGGGTTAAAATAATTTTTCTTATAAATTAAAATTTGAGATTATTCAGGGATTTATTTTACAATTTTAAGTATTTAAGTATTTTACACAAACATCATCTGAATTAAATCTTAACTTATTTTCATGAGCACCGTACTCTTAGACAAATCAATAACCCTTAACACATAGCATTTTAAATATTATCTAAACAAAAGGTTAAGAAATACATGTATTACGCAGAAGCCAAACGCTCCCACTCCGGTTAATCCGGAAGAAGCATCCTTCCTCAGGTGAATTCGGCACTTCATTGTAGATACACGTAAATATTTCGCAGTAAAAAAGAACAGTATAAATACACCGTGCTTACAAAACAGAGGTCTGGAGACCACATATTCTTCAAGACTAAATATGTTAATTCTTCATCATAAAACGCTGGAGTAAAATTCAGTCATGAAAATTCGAGAACTGCAAATCTGAACTGAATCAGAAACATCTCGAGACTTAAAAAGTCAGACCTACTCTCTACGAATACACTTGCGAATACTTCCATATCTCTACTGCAAACATGTGGAGAAAAAACATGCATCTCTCTATATAATTTTTATGTTCTCATATATAAAACTTACTACGGGGCACATAAAACCGCTACCAGTTATTGGTCCTCCGAATTGGACCCTCTCATTGGGTTCAAGCAACCCACTTGGTAATAGACGCTTTCAGTGTGACGTCAATCATGACGTTTTGCTTGGAAACTGACTCCAAACAAACGGTTGCTATGTTTCATATCTTATTAAATATAAATTGTAGAAAATGTTACCACTGCATATAAAATATTAAAACATATATCTATGAGATATAGCTTCAAAATATAGCTATAAAATATAATATAAATAGAAAACACAGCATAGCAACGGTTTGTTTGGAGTCAATATCCAAGCAAAACGTCATATCTTACGTCACGACTGAAAGCGTCTATTAACCTCATTTCATTGCAGGATCCAGTACATCATCCAAGAGCAACATCTTATCCCCTAGAAAAATCCTTACTCAACACGGTCTCGACTCCCCTACCATGCTGTAAATTCGAAACCAACGAAACTGTGCCAACTTGCATTGTTCTTTAAGGAGACTTAGTCGTCTTGTTGGCGCTTACGTAAAAAAATCCCTTTTGCCAATACATAGCAAGTTTATGGGAAACATAAACTAAATCAAAAACATATGTATACACTTAATCAAACAATATGAAATTTGGTACACTGAAAGAACTCCCTTTTCATTACAACTACATACACGAATTATTTTATTTTCTTTATTATTTCTTGTAATGTTTTTTTTTTTAATATGGAACTCGCTGGAATCCAAATAACGGCAAGAAGGATGTGAAAGGGATGTGAAAGTCTATTTCCTTTCACCACTGAATATTATCTTGTAATCCCCTAGAAAATAATCTAATTATATTTTAAAACCATTAACACATTACTGAATTAGACGTTTTAAAAATCTAAGGTGAATCATCTACTAATCCGTTACACGATAATCTAATTATATTTTTAAAGATTTAATTAGAATTGATTTGTAATCTATTCCACGTTAACTGGATTATATACTTAAACAGTGTTATGTTAATTACCTAGCAATGAATTATATATAGATAGATTACTTGTGAGAAGATTATAATTTAACGTTAATCTGTTATTTCATTAATTTGTAACCAAATGATATTTCTAAAAAGGGTTGAATGACTAGACAGTTTGTTGCAAATTTTTAACAGTGTAATTTGACTTCAACGCATGCAACTCTGGAATCCATCTTTCTCAGATTTGATGGATATATTTTATAGATGGTTCATTTCTCATTAGCCTTAAATAAAATCAGGTTAAAATAATCATTGAACGAATTTAACAATTGATAAAATTTCGAGAATGCATAAACTGTTCATAAGAAATGCATTACAAATTGCATTTTAAAAAAGTCAAAGAGTAATAGAAAAAAATCTGAGGTTAAATTCGAGAATTGCAGCAGAAATGACGTTAAGGTTCGCCTGTCTTTAACCCTTTATCTACTGACGGTACTTATAAGTACCATTAAAATGACTTGTTATAAATTTTTTTTAATACATCGATTGGTAGTAATACAGATTCGAATGAGTTATAGATGCATTACTTTATCTTGTTCCAAAAGCATTATGGGTTACGCAAAACAAAAATATTTTTAAAATGATGATTTCTTTTGCCTTTGCATCTTTTCAGCTTTCTTGACGTTGGGAGAGGGACGGGGGGAGGAGGTTTTTTCATTTATGAAATATTTCTATATTTCTATTGTAACAACATTATATTTGTACATTTCCTAATTCAACAAAATACTAAGAAAAATACTTAAAATAAAAGAATTTAGTGGGGTTATAAATATAGCACATGATCCCTATAAGTTCAAATTTAATTAATCCTTTCAATCCTTCTAAAATTTGTTAAATGATTATGTAAATCTTCTAATGTAGTTTCAAAAATTCACAAAATATGCTTTAGAAGATAAAATTTTCATGAATTCATAATTCAATACATAAAGGGTTAACCCCTTCGAGACGAGCTTCTTTTACAGAATTTTTATATTTTTATCAAGGTTTTTCAAAATAGAAATTTTTGCCTAATTGAATCGGTAAATTGCCTCGATTAAATGAGGCAAAATTTAGAATAAAAAATTACTGGAGGGAATAATCATGACATTTGAGCCTTTTATGTATCACGTATACGTGAAGCTCGTCCCCAAGGAGTTAAAATGCAAATTTCTGTAAAAAAAAATCTGTATTTCACTTTTGATCTAACATTCGATCTAAATTTTGTGATCAGTTTTAATTTTGTTTCAATCTTCCTTTCAACTTCAGTTACAAACTTTCGAATATTACTAATTTTAAATGTAGAATATGAGGTTTATTTATATTCTTAGCATTTTCCCAAAATCAGATTTGGAACATTTTACTTTAATGCAAAACATCATACTACAATATGAGCCGTCCAGTGCACAAATCGATTAACTCCGTCAAATGAAAATGTATATACAGTTAAAGTTGTTGTAACTATAAAAATATTGTATCTATATAATATTTTTTCTCGGGATATTTTGATTGAACTCATTAATTTTCTTTTAATCAAGGGTAACTTTTTATCACTGTATAAATATATAGAAAAATTTCCATATTCCTTTGTTTAAAAAACTCCACTTAAAATGAAGTTAGTCGGATTGTCTTCCGAACGCTTCATATGTTAGTCATGTAATGATATGAAACTTTTGAAAAATTCTCTAAAAGGATTCATTTAAATAACGAACCTTTACTATGATTTAATTATTTTTGTTTTCATTTTTCTTATTAATAGTACTATATGTTATGAATTGTAATAAAGTTTCAAGATTTTCTGTGTGTTTCGAAGTAAAGTTATAATAGTGGTTTATTCCCTGAAAGAGGTTACAATCATCACAATAAAGTTGACAGAAAGTAAAAAAAATCTTGATTTAAATTTCGATGTTTGCGTAAGTGCTATTTTATGTATTTTTGAGTCAAAATATGAAAATATATAAAAATATGCAACTATTTTATATGTTAGTAAAAATTTTCAGCCGTAATCTATAACACAATGTGCCCCAAAATTATTATCGAGTTTCCTTACCTCATAACTTTTGACTTATGAACATGACAAATATTATTACATATGGGTAAAGTACAGCACAAAATTGTTTTTTACCAAAAAAAAATCGTATATTTTACCGACTATTCATGGTAATCAAGTTTTTAAATACGTTATGCGTTTTCAAAATTTTTCATTTTGACGTCGTCTTTCACGTTAGTAAACTGTGAAATTATAGTATCCTGAATGTGTTGGAAAGTGTTTCATAATCTATGCTGTACGCATGATTTCTCGTTCTTGTTTAATACACTGCTCAAAACAATTAAAGGATATTGCAGTTTTAGGTGGATTTTGTATCTGGTAAACTGTTTAGCTGATTGATACATGGTCGACAGACATAGTAGGTTATACACATGTTTGGCAGAAAAAAATGCATTTTATTGCGCATTTGTGTACTAAAAGAAAAAAACACAATTTGTGCATATGAGAAAAAAAGAATAAGAAAAGGTGTTTTCTTCAAAGAAAATCATTTTCAGTAGGGGGTATGGTTTCCACGGGAGGCCAGCAACGTTGAACACCTTTGAGGCATGGACTCAATGAGGCTATTAATGACGAGTTGGGGTATTCTGCCCCACTCTTCCAGAAGAGCTCTTTCCAGTTCTTGGAGAGTTTGTGGGGGTTGTTGGCGGCCAGAAACTCGTCTTCCTAGAGCGTCCCAAACGTGCTCGATTGGATTCATGTCTGGAGAACACGCTGGCCATTCCATTCGAACGATTCCTTCCTCGAAAAGGAAATCCTCCACCAGGTTTACACGATGTGGCCTGCAGTTATCGTCCATTAAAATGAAGTTATCTCCGATTGCTGCAGCGTAAGGGACTACAATAGGTCTGAGGATCTCATCCCTATATCGACGACCAGTCAGAGCTCCATCTCGAATGATGTAGAGGTCAGTGCGCCCGTCAATGGAGATGCCACCATACACCAACACTCCTCCACCGCCAAATCTGACACTTTCGTGCACGAACGCAGGATTATTCCTACTGCCACGGTCCCTCCAGATGAAAATACGCCTATTATCCGGATGCACAGAAAAACGGGACTCGTCAGAAAACAGAATATTGCTCCATTCATTTCTCCTCCAGTTGACATGCTCGGTTGCCCACTCCCTGCGGTCGCGACGATGCCTTGATGTTAATCTAACACATACCATCGGTCGGCGAGCATACAGACCTACAGCATGGAGCCGGATTCGGACAGTCTGAGTTGAAATCGTGGTGCCTGTAGCCGAGCGAAGGTGTTGTTGGAGAAGAGTAGCGTTCTTGGTTCGGTGTCTCCGAGCTGTTAACGCTAAATACCGATCTTCATTGGGCGTTGTTGCCCGTCTACGACCTTGCCCTGGTCTTCGGCCTGCACATCCACTCTCCAAAAAACGGTTCCAGATCCTGGAAATGACACTTTGTTACACTCCAATGGCTTGCGCTACTTCGGCTTGAGTTTGGCCCCCTTCTAACCTACCACCAATTCTCAAAGCTTCTGAATCTGTCAAATGACTTCGCTGAGACATCGTACTCAACGAAACAAAGCAATCACTGAATGCCGATCATCCTTGTCTTCATTCTCTTTTATCCAGTTGAAAGTCAAATTTCATTCGCTGCCACTGAAGCGACGTTTTTGACGTCGAACGCAAAATTTGCATACTCCACAGTTTGAAAACCAGAAAAATTTGCATTTGTGATTCTCTTCTTCTATTTTCGGCAAAAAAAATTTCGTTTATATCTTTATTTTATATAAAACTTCAAATATCCTTTAATTGTTTTGAGCAGTGTATTTAAAAAAAAAAAAAAATAAAAAAAAAAATAAAAAAAAAAAAAAAAAAAAAATCCCCTCCGAAGGTACCTTCAAAATATTCAAAGGGAAAAATGTGTTGTACAAAGTATTTTTAGTTACTTCACATTTTATTAAATCTGGGAATTAAAGCAATAATATAGTTATTTCAGATATGCATTATTTTTCAAAAAAAAATATATTTTTTTGTTTTGGGGAACCATTTGTAAAAATAATTACATATTTAAAGTATAAACGAATATGCGCAAATCATCCTGAGTATATACAGAAAATATTCAGAGCTGAAAAAATCCATTAAAAATGAATGGGATATATCACCTATTTCATGCTACATAATTATACCAAAAGATCACAAACAAACATGATTGCTTTAAAAAAATGTTTCACAAAAAATAAAGCTACGGTTTTCGCTTTTGATCTAATTCTGATTTATTTTAGAATAATAATGAGAAATTTCGCATCAACTTCAATTATTTACAAATAGGTATGAAATACGAAAATATACAAATAACGAAATTAAATATACATTTTTCGATAACAATGCACAATTTACGTTTAGGAAAAAATTGTGCAATATATTATTGGGGTAATTATCTCAAAAGCGTAGAAATGAAGTTTTAAGTAGGTAAAGATATAATTTTTTTTCGTATTTTATGTTACTGAAAGCGTTCTAATACTAGACAGAATCATATCGATATAGACAAATATTTCAATAGCCAATTTTGTTATTATGCAAATCATTTAAGGGGGCTCAGGGCTTGAAAATTTTTAAAAAACGATTTTTCTTTTAGCATCTATTTTGATTATTTAATTAATTCTGAACACATTCCAAAAAATCGCATAAAAATATTTGCATTTTTAACGGAGTTATGAGCATTTATGTAATTAATCGTTACAAAGCCGCACCCATTTAATTGCAACTTTAAGTCGCGTTTTCTCAAAACTTGATTTTTGACGACTATCCGTAAGATTAAAAAAAAACTATTTGATGGAATAGCTTAAAATTTTTTTGCATGCATATAACATCATTATCTATAGAATGAATTAATGTATTTTAGATAGTTTATTATTTTGAGTATTTTTAATGAAAAAAAAGTTGTATTTTTAGGGTTTTTTAAATTTTCAAATTTGAGATTTTTTTAATAAGGTTTTCTTTGAGTGATAGTTATATCCTTAATTCATTCTATAGAGTAAAGTTTCCTGATCATTGTAAAGCAAAAATTAGGTTCTTTTGTCAATTTAACGTTAAGATATCTTACGGATGGTGATATGACACTTAAAATTTTTTTCCGAAAATTGTGTTATATGAATTTTGCTACATTTTTCGTTTTGTTATGTTGAAGTACTTCATTTTATAATTTTATAAGACTACAAACATACCTTAAAAATATCAGAAAGTTTAAATTAGTTACATTGAATACTTCTGTTTTTATATGGACTCGAAGCGAGAGCTCTATTTACATGTTTTTCGTTATCGATCAAGCCCTGTGCCCCCTTAAGGGTGTATTCCGAAACAACCTGCTTATTTCCTGATTCATTTTTAAATTAATTTTTGCTCTCAAACACATCAAACTGGGAAATTCTCTTATTTAGAAACTGCTTAATGTGCCGTGCTTCTCGATTTTTCGATAAATGCAGAAAATATTGTAAAAAATGCTATCAAAGTTGGTGTTTAAAACCGAATTTTCCGAAGCGGGAGATCTGGGAATGAAAAAAAATGGTCATACTGAAAAAATAATTGCTTAAAACTCAAATTCTAATTAATTGAGCGAAAAATGAAATCACACGGCCTTTTATACATCTCTTCAAAAATCACCTCAGCAAGTTTCATGTTTTTACTTTTAAAAATGAGTCTGAAAATGTCTCAGAAAATTTCGAGTTGTTGAGGGTGGAAAAATATTTTTTCGAATGCACCCTTAATTAACCTTCCGACGTTAAACAGCAAATAAAATTTCTTTAACTTAACATTTTGACTTTCAATTCTTGGGGAGATTCCACTTTCTGAGGCCAAAAAGTAGACGTTTTTATAGAAAGGTCTCTCAATGAAGGATGAATACAATGAAATCTTTTTTTAAAAAACAAACAAGTAATTTATGTCTAGTTTGACTATTTTTATAAAACTGTTGATTGTATTTCTTTTAACTGCGTGCGCTTGTTTGAAAATCGAACTACGGATTTCGCGTTTTTAGGTGCTTTCGTAATTATACACTGAAAAAAACATGTACTCAAAATTGAGTAAAAAGTACTCAATTTTAAATACGTCACATACTCAAAATAGCTCCGATCCAAATGTACTAAAAATTAAGAAAGACATGTACTCATTTTTGATTCCATGGTTGTGTTCAAATATGAATCGTTACGTACTGTCCCCTGAACCTACAAATTAAACTAAAAATGTACTGACATTTGTTTCCCGTTCACAATTATTATCGGAAAATGTTTAATTGATTATTTATTAAGAAAAATAGCAAAATTATTAGCAAGATACTCAAATCGAATATTTTCATGAAAAGAGCATTATTTGCAAGCATATTTTAAGTTACTTTTAAATACTGTGCATAATTTAATATTTACATTAGTAGACATCTTTTATGCCGCCATAAATGAAATAAACCATTACAAGGTACACAATTATCGTTTTGTTTGGGTTTGATAACGCGTGATGGATCAAAATTGAGAAAGGATAGGTTCATTTTTTATCGAAATATACTCAATTCGATATGAGTACATCGATTTACTCATTTTTGAGTACTTCATTTTTTTCAGTGTATAAATACTTGTAGCACCTATAGTCGTCGCCTGGTCCATCTCTCTATCTGTCCGTCTGTCGGCATATAACAGCGCAAAAACTACTCAACCGAACGGTTTGAAATTTAATATATATTATTTAATATATACTTAATATACAGTGAAATACGTTTAACACGAAAACGCTTAACACGAAAAATCGGTTAACACGAAATGATATAGCGGTCCGGACAGTATACTGTGCAATTTAATACATTTTTTTTCTTTTAACACGAAACAAATATCGCTAAACACGAAAAAAAAAAAAATTTCATTCGATCTTGTTAGTTTGAGTTGAAATTGGTGAATTTTGTGTTAAAACCATTGAATTTTGGGTGAAAATCAGTGAATTTCGTGGGTCTTTTTTTTTTTTTTTTTTTTTTTGTAAATTAACTTATGTTTTATGAGCACAATGGCTGAGAAATCGGTGCGAAAACAAAGTGTCATTTAGCTTCGAATGAAGATGAAGCTGCTTAATGCAGTTGATGAAAAAGAAGAACGAAAACAGAAATCTGCAGAAAGTTTGACATTACCAATTCTACTTTATCAACGATAATAAAAAACAGGGATCATTACATTAATGTTTGAGCGCAGTATGTTTAAGCCAGAGAGAAAACGTATGAGAACCGCTATGCACGAAGATTTAGAGACAGCTTTTCTTATTTGATTCAAACAAGCTGGATCTCAGAACGCTGAAAAAGACACAAAGATATCTGATTTTTTTTCCGAAAAAAACAATATATATATATTTTTTTACTTGCTCTTTTTCCTAATGGATGCAACCTGCTAGTAGTTTAACAGGAAATCTAAATAAAATTTTACGACGTCGAAAATATTTGTGAGTTTTGTTCTTTTTTTTTTTTTACGAATCTTTTAACGCGAAATTTTTTTAACACGAAAAAAATCCCCCCCCCCCGCCCCTAAATTTTGTGTTAAACATATTTCACTGTATACGCAGATTTTTGTCGAGTCATTTCAAGTTTTATGAAAATCGAATCAAAACTTAAAAAGATATTAATTAAAGTTTTCTTCATTCTATTTAATCCTATCATAAGTATTTAATTCAATGACATCCCATGATAGGCAATGATTCTAGTTTGCCATTGTTTTTACGTCCTATTCAACATGTAGTCCTATTGTTTGCGTATTACTGAATGTAAAGTATATAATCATAAAAAATTTTGTATTCATGCATTTTTTCATAAGAATGCAACAGCTATTGCACCAAGATCTGAATATATTTATAAAACTAGTTATCGTAGGAACGCACCTCATTTGCCACGTTTGACGTACAATTTCCAACGTGGTTCAAATTTAGAGTCTTGGGGAAAATATTTGACGGTTAATTTTTAAATATTAAGCAGATGCATGGCTCTTTAAAAACTATTTTTTTTAAACGAGACTAATATTTTGATAATCGGTTGATCGGTTGGAACCGTACGCCACACCGCTTGTTAAAAAACATGCACTTTAAAAAAAGAAAGGTATTTCTTAATCTGGGAAAGCCGATAGTCAAAAGAGATATTTCGGTTTCGCAAAAGTGTTAATAATATAAGGCGCATTAATATGAAAATAATAATAAGTACGGAGAGCAGGCGAATATGAGGTTATCTATGGAAAATAAAACGGATATGATTTGATTTTGAAATAAAATGATCTATCAATTCTTATTATTTAAAGGAAATTATTATCCATGCTTACGTTCTATCGTCCGCGCACGGTTAACATACATTTAATTTTTAATTTAAAATTGAAATAAGTTTAAAAAAAAGTTGAAAAAGAAATGTATAGTAAATGTCAATAATATACACAATAAAATTATCCATGAGGGAAATGACGTCATGATTAGCGGGAAATAGTTATTTTCATTCTTAAAAACTAAAAACTCAATTTGATTGGCTATTTTTTCTTTTTTTTTCTGACTAGTGTTAATTCTTAAAGCCCTTCATTTCAGAAAATATGAGTAAAAATTATCTTTTTTTTTAATGTAGCATTTTCGTTCATAAAATCTAAAGGTTTAGTATGATTGCGTCAATGTAACGTCATTTCTCTCTGCGAATATTGAAATTAAAGCTCGGGAGTTTGAAGTATATTACAGACACGTTTGTAAATTGTGGTTTGGCAACCGTATTTTAATTCCAAATTTGTTTTAGCTTTAAAAGAGCAAAAATATGTTGTCATTTTTAAAAATAGCTTTTTTTATGATAGATTTTTGTAATATACAAATTGCACACTAAATGCCACCTAAAATACATTGTTGTAGTAAAATTATCCCAACGTTGTTTTTTTGTTTTATGAAGAGAAATGTATCTATTTCCACGATTTTACTTGTCATTCCTTTTTTACCCAACTGCCAAGAAGGGTTATGTGTTTCACGCGTATCTGGTTATGTGGATTTCTTTATACCCTCGAAACATCTCAACGGCTGGATGGATTTTAATGAATGAGGTCTCTATCGATTCATCTTAAACGTCCGATGATTATAGGATAGGTTTTGGCTTTATGAATTCAAAATGGCGGCCGCAAAATACAAAATGGCGATAGAGATGAAAAAAATTTTACGCACCCTATTGAGTGGCATATCATTGGATAGTTCTTTCAAAATGAAGACGATGTTTCATAGACTGTTTTATAGTCAGAAGCTCCGTTAAAATATTATACAACCAATTCATTAGTTGCAGTTTCATCTTCACGATTGTTTATATTATTTGGCACAAAATTTCACCTTTTTAGGTAGCTTTCTTTACAAAAAGCTACCTATTGCAGCCGTTCGGAGGAAAGCGATTTCAAAAAATTTTGGTATATTTTCATCGATCATGACCCCCAGACCCCGAAACCACCCTCCGTTCAAAATTGATATATATATATATATATATATATATATATATATCCATATATATATATATATATATATATATCTGACCTATGTCACACTGTAACTCTCGTATTTATGAACCGATTTGGATGTAATTCGGTGTGTACATAGTACATACCAATGTCTCGACCGAGTGCGTTGGCCAGCTTCATCCGCCATTTTGTTTCAAAATGGCGGCCATTTAAAATTTTTAAAAAAATTTTAAATTTGAAATGTGCTACCAAAAAATTGAAAATGGAAAAATATTTTTTACTTATGTATTTGACCTTTATACAAAGACTCCGTAGCAGTTTTTGTTTCGTCTATATCTTAAAAAATGGCTGAGTTATAGTATTGTGAATTTCTAGCGAAGCTGACATTTTGAAACGTCCTGAATTTTGTCACGCGATAAAAGGCGTATTTATGAACCGATTTGGATGTAACTTCGTTTATACATAGTACAGACCAATGTTTCGAACGAGTTCGTTGGCCAGCTTCATCCACCATCTTGTTTAAAAATTGCAGCCATTTAAAATTTTAAGAAAAATTTAAATTTGAAATGTGGTAGCAAAAAAGTGAAAATTGAAAAAATATTTTTTTCTTATGTGTTTGACCTTGATAAAAAGATTCGGGAGCAGTTTTAGTTTCGTCTATATCTTAAAAAATGGCTGAGTTATAGCATTTTGAATTTCTAGCTTGGCTGACATTTTGAAACGTCCTGATTTTTTGCCACGTAATAACAGACGTATTTATGAACCGATTTGGATGTACCTTGGTGTGTACATAGTACATACAAATAACTCAACCGAGTTCGTTGACCAGCTTCATTCGCCATCTTGTTTCAAAATGGTGGCCATTTAAAAAAATTAAAAAAAAATAAATTTAAAATGAGATACCAAAAATTTGGAAAATGAAATTTTTTTTTTTTTGTATGTGTTTGACCTTAATACAAAGATTCCGGAACAGGTTCTGTTTCGTCTACATCTAAAAAAATGGCTGAGTTATAACATTTTGAATTTCTATTGTGGCTGACATTTTAAAACGACCTGATTTTTGTCACGCGATAACAGGCGTATTTATGAACCGATTTGAATGTAACTTGGTCTGTACATAGTACATACAAATGTATCGACCGAGTTCGTTGGCCAGCTTCATTCGCCATCTTGTTTCAAAAGGGTTGCCATTTTTTAAAAAAAATGTAATTTAAAATTTAAAATGAGGTATTAAAAAATTGGAAAATGAAAAATATTTTTTTTATGTGTTTGGCCTTGATACAGAGATTCCGGAGCAGCTTTTGTTTCTGAAAATTTGTTCTTTTGTTTATATCTTAAAAAGTGGTTGAATTATAGCACTTTGAATTTCTATCATGGCTAACACTTTGAAACGATCTTGTATTTGTCACGCGATACCACACTTATACGCCTATTTCGATGGAAGAAGGCATGTGGATAGTATACATCAATATCTCGACCAAGTTCGCTGGCCAGCTTCATCAGCCATCTTGTTTCAAAATGGCGGCCATCAAATAAAAAAAAATATATATTTAAAGTGAGGTGCAAAAAAATTAGAAATTGAAAAAGGTTTCTTTCTTAAGTATTTGACCTTGATATAAGGATTCAGGAGCATTTTTTGTTTGTCTTTATCTTAAAAAATGGCTCAGATATAGCAGTTTCAATTTCTAAAGTGGGTGACATTTTGAAAAATCTGATTTTTTGCCTGCGGCAGCACTCGTATATATCAACCGATTCCGATATGAGTGAGCATGTGCACAGCAATTACTAAGGTCTCGACCAAGTTCACTGGTTAACCTCATCTACCATGTTGTCTTAAAATGGCAGGTACTTTAAGAAATCGCCGAATTTGGCAGCCAAATATAAGCGACTTTAAATAAAAGCAGCTTGGATAAAGCTGACTAATTTCGCGAAATTCTCATTCATAATGATTTAGTATTGATAAAAATTAGTATTGAATCTCCTACAATCGGTTTCCACTTAATTGAGCTTCGTGTGTTTGAATAATATAAGTTGGCTTTTTAAAAATAAGGAATATGAAAGCTACCTCTTCCTCCCGGCACTGGCCGGAAGGACTTTTATGAATAAGTTATGTCAAGGCACCTATAAATAAGAAATACTGTATTGTCTACTGTAAAATGTTTAAAGAGTTTTTTAATTATATATGTTTTTAATTATAGGAAGTGAAATGTTTTGCTTATTTTATGCAATATCTTTATTTTTATGCTAAGTAAACGACATCACGAGTAGCAGCTATTATTGAATATTGGATGAAATATGGCATAGCTGCCAACTTTTACGCTTTTTTCTCACCACTAGAATTTTATAGTAAATATTGCCTTATTTAATCGTCGAAATCTCACCATTAAAGGAGGCAAAAGTCTCTACTAAATTTTAGCTGTAGCAAAAAAGCATAAAAGTTGGCAGCTATGAATATAGGAATTTGTACGAAATAATATTTAACTGCGCATGCGTGAAAGATACCAAAATTTTTATTTCATAATTTAGTAGTCAGCTATTTAGGGCAACTCATATAAAAAGTCCAGTCAAATATTGTGAAAACTCAAAAAGATATTTTGTGCTGGTTGACAAATTATGGAAAATCCCTTATCATAAAGCTTTTTTTAGAAAGCAACTCACTATATCGTCCCTAACTTTCTGAATTTTCGCGACATTTGATTGAACTTTTTATATAAGTTGCCCTAAATAGCTGACTATCAAATTATGAAATAAAAATTTTGGAATCTTTCACACATGCACAGATAAACACTATTTCATACAAATGCTCATATCTCATCAAATATTCAATATATTCCTGTTTTTATTGCAGTATGCTGTGTCGACTGTTCTTTTTCAAGTTTTCGGAAATAGCTGTTGTATGTGGTTGATAACTCTGTGTTTTATAAACAAAAAACATTTGAATTTTTCACGGAAACACTAACACCTTCACGAATTTGCGTGCTATGCATACACAAATGCACATGCCCGTTAAACAGGACCCATATAGTCATTTTCTATAGTGAGAAACCATTTTGAGCGTTGTCTTTGTCATGGGTGACAGCAAGTATTATATTATTATTAAATTTGTTGTTGGCCCCCTAATTGCCCCCCGTGACCAAATCTTCACTGCAAAATATGAAGTCAAACATGCTCTTTACATTCTCGACGTTCAAGAACATGTAAAAAATTTTGGTAGATATTCGACAAACCCTATGCAATCGAAAGCATCCGGTCACTGTCCCTTAACTTTTGGTGGCCAGCGTACACAAATGCAAAGATATTTAACAGTTTAAATGAATTACAGTCTTCCTAATCCACGATCAAACTTAAGATAATTTTCTTCATTCCAAGTCTTAATAGTCCCCTTAATAAAAATTTTATAACTTACCTTTAATTTCTTAATAAGTAGGTGTGATAAATATGAATATGGAAATTATTAATCCTATAGAATTTTTTCACTTCACTCTCTGATTGGAAAAAAATTCCTACTTCATAGTACGTTCCAGTACAATAATATCAGAGTTATGTTTAAAAAGATATTTATATTTTCTATTTTTAAATTTCGAAATATTACTCTAACAGAAAAAAAAATTATGTTTCTATATATAAGACGATAACTCCTTTACTGCTATGACATTTCAAGACTTTCCCGAATCAATGTTTATCCAAATCAAAATTAGAAACTCTTATCCCACCTCTTTTTTTTAATTAAAAACGTTTATCTGCCTAATTCTGTGTAAGAATTGCTTTTATCCTAAATCATAGCTGCCAACTGCTACGATTTTTGTCCACAAGTAATTTCTAATGGCAATCCTCGCCTTACGTAATGGAAAAATTCTGCTCTTATATAAGGAAAAGATTTCCATTCAAAATTACGGGTGGCAAAAAATAGTTGCAGTTTGCAGCTATATGACCGTAAAAGATTTCCATTCAAAATTACGGGTGGCAAAAAATAGTTGCAGTTTGCAGCTATATGACCGTAAAATTTATCATCCCATTCCTATTGATTATGTGCAGTGAAAATTTAATCAAATGCATGTAAAAGTTAGCCTTCACGAACTTTTTAAATATCGTGTCATTCTCTTACCTTTTAACTGATACAACAAGAGCAAAAACTTTATGTAACTTCCATCAGTGACAAATTAAATATTTCATTATTTATATGCAACAGTTTAAAAGAATATTTTTTAACAATAAATAAATAAGGGGCGTAACATCCTTGAAAAAGTCTTCAAATTTTGAGATTGTTGTTCATATAGTTTCCGTAGTTTTTTATTTAAGTATTTATTATATTTTAAGAAATTGTTAATTTCGTGGAAATATATTTATCTATATAGGGTAACTGGGGGGTGAGATGCCGTGTTGGACAAGATGCCGTGTCATATGGTTTTCATATGCGCAGGCGCTGTAAAGGAGCCCCGCCCAGTTGTAAGGAAGAGGGTTCCCTACTGATACTTTAATTTCAGTTTGCGTTCAATTTTTTTTTTTTTTTTTTTTTTTTCTTTCTTTTAAGTGGTGCTTTTTTATAGCTATTTCGTTTTAACACTTCTGGTAAGTGTCCAAAATCTTTTAACTTAATCTTATTCTTTTAACTTAATCTCCAAAATCTTACGGAACTTCTTTATTTGCTTATATAAGTCATAGTTTAAACACCAGATAAAATAAATCTGATGTTTTTAGAGAGAACTGGTACCTGACCTTTCTGCAAAGCATAAATGGCGGCCGGTTCTCTCTTATTCACGTCAGTGGGGGGGGATCGGCGTCTTGTCCAAAACTTTGGGGTGAGTCGACTGAAATTTTTTGGAGGTAACATGCCGGTTATTTTCCGTTGGGGTAAGATGCCAGATATTTTAATTTGCGGTGAAATGCCTGGTTGTTTCTTCATTGTTTTAAATTACTCTTGGGTGTTAACTAATGTGTCATTGATTTTAATCAGATTACTTAAATCAGTGATTAAATCGTAATTTTAATCAACTTATTTAAAAATATTCATTGATTAAAATCGTAAATTTTTAAAATGTTTAAAATTACATAAAGAAATATTAAAATCTATGGTGAACATAATTTCGTAGGTCTCTATCTGTATTGTGCCTTATAAATAAACCGTATTTGCCTTATAAATAATTGTTTAATAATTATTAATTTTAATCTTTGTTAAAAAATATATGTTAAATGCAGTTATAAATAATCTTAATAAATGTAAATATCGGTAGTATAAAATATAGTTTTAGATAACTAGGGGTCTCTGTCCCCTACCATTTACGATCGCCAACCTCCGTCCAGACACCGCACATTCAAAAAACACGCTAATTTGGTCTGCTTTAAAAATATTACGGAAAATAAAAGCGGGATATTATTAGTGGCTATCTCCTGTAATTGGGTTTCCATACATGTCCCTTTGGATGAGGGATTTTAAGACTGAATCAATTGCTCTGGATACAGCTAACGGCTGTTTTCGTGGATCAACCCAACAATTCAAAATTAGCTTGTAAAAAATATCTAAGTAAACGATTTATAAAGACGCTATAAGAAATTTATTTTAAATAAGATATTTTAAATGTATCGTTTTAAATATAACGTAATTTTCATCAAAGATTTGTTCCTCATGTTAATATTCACATAAATATAATTTTTAAGGCCTATATAAGCCAACTAAAGCAGTGTGACGATAATAACTGAATTTCCAGGTGTTTCAAGCCTTTCTAAAAAGGAATTAGATAAGTCAAAGGCTAGAAAGCGAGAATCTTCAAAAGACGATGATATTGGTGAGGATTAAATTCAAGTGAATAAGAATGAGTGTTCAAAGTGTCTAGCAGAGAGCAATAAACTCTCAGAGAAATGTGATTGGATCAAGTGCAGTCAGTGAAAATGTTGGTTATATAAAAGTTGCTCAAAGTTCCTAAACAAATGTGCAGTTTTTGACAGATTTGATATATTACTGAAAAGAATAAATGGACATAGGAAAAACATCAACAAAAAGCTAGACTCTAAAGCACTGTATCACAGTGGATTTACCGTATGTGAACTTGTTACAATGTTTTAAAAATAGGCATACTTAAGTGCCATAATTCTTTTAAATGTTAAGTACAGTCGCAGAAAAAAAAGCAAACACCTCCTGCTATCTCTGCAATAAAGTATTGTAGAAGAAAGCTGCTGGTACCAAACGATTGGAAATAAAGTCTACTTTTAAATGATGTATATAAAATTTGCTTAGGGGACCATCTACATATCAAAATGAACCCAAACGTAGTTTTTTTTTTTCAATAGTAATACCCATGTTTGACACCATAAATTGATTCTACACCCTTCAGTAAGCCTAAATCCAAATTTTCATGTAATTCGTATGATTAGTTTTCGAGCAATTAATTATTTTAAAAAGAGCCCATTTTAGGGTCTTTATCCAAATTGGAGTTCGGTACTCGATTGTTGAAATGCTACAGAATGACTATGTCACTTATATTAATGTACTATTTCTTGTCAATATTACCATTTCACGCGCTTAATATGTTTCGAATATTGCCAGCCGAAATGTTTTAATAAAATGAGTAAAATATATACTATTTTTCAAATTGCGCTTTTCTGGACATCATAGTTGTTATGATGTATAATGTTAATCGTTGAGAGTGGTTAAGTAGCGCAAACTGAACTGTGTGTAGGAGGGGGGGGGGGAGGTTAAAATTTCAACTACTGAATACAGTTCATTTTGCGCTACTTAACCACTCCCAAAGATTCAGATTTTGAGCTCAAAATTTAAGTTTAAGTCTAAGCTTTTGAAAGCATTTAATGAAATACAAAAAATAACTGTAAAAAATAGTTGTTCGTTACTCCAAAGTCAAAAGCACCCTTTACCGAATTTTTTTTAACTTTATCTTTAAAATTTATTTTTAAAATTTATTAAGAAAATACTGACATAAAGAATAGTATTAGCGAAAACCGCAAACGAATCAACCATTTTTTCTGTTTTTTATAATTATTTGAAATTTTGGACCCTAAACTTTAATCGCTCCTGTCTCCTTCGAAAGGCGTTTGGGATCCTTAGTTTCCTATTTAATATTGTTTGTCTTTATGTGTATTATCACCCCTTAAAGATTTGCCCAAGAGTTTAGATTCACCCTGTGTATATATATATTATATATCGATATCTTTATCTTTGAATATTTCACGCAGAAAGTTCGGCCTTTTCTTCAAGAACACTCATGTTTCATTTTGTACGATCTTCAAGGAGTATCCTGTGAAGTTTAAATTTGATCAATTCAGACGCATGCGTGGTTATTAGCACGTGTTGAAGCGGAAGATTTTACTCAGTATTAGCGGAGAATTCACAGTTAAGGTGCAAAGAGGCGATAGAGCTTAGTGCGACTAAAAGCTAACCACGTGTTTATCATATCTGTATGGATGTGCGGGGAACGTTGATTTTACTTTTGTCAACTACTATTGGTAAGCGAAATTCTTATTTCTGTACAGCAGGTATGTGTATTATGTATGATTAGCATGTAGGGTATTTCCTTATAATGCAGTGTAAATATCTGAAAAAAGATAGAACTATAAAAAATAATATAATAATACGTATTATATAAAAGAAATTCAAAATTGTGGGCATTAAAAGCAAAAGTAAAATTGGATTCATCATTTAATGTTTTTACAAAATGATTTCATTGATATCAGCCCAAATAGATTTGATTATAAACGGAATACGTATATTTGTGAACAGACAATTATAAACATTTATTTTCAGATGAAAAAGACTAACTTGAAAATTATTTTAGGATTATCAAATGTATTTAAAAGGAAAAATAATAGTAAGTGATGTATTATTGCAAGGTTTAATCAGTTTATAAAAAAAAAATAAGTACTTTTTGTTTTTACTCTTAAATATTTATTAGTGAAGTAAAACAGTTTACAGAGATTGTAGTTTTAAAATATTTTACATAAACTTTTGGAACAATTTTTTAACGCTCATGCATGTGAATAACATACACGCATGACGTTAACATATATCAACAAACAGCGGCAAACATCAACATTTTTAACATATTGCTGGCAGATATCACCGTTTATATTTGAGTATTTTACGCACTTTTTTGTCATTTCTTTTGTATCAAAGGTACCTAATGCATAAAATATGTGCATTTTTTTTTGTGATTTATTTTTCATAGAAAAAAGAAATTTTTATATTTAAGATTGATATAACTTTTTAATTAAAATATAATTACTATTAAGTGAAGTGTGTTAAAAATTAAACAGTTTTTAAATGGGCTATTTTAACAGGGTTTTTTTATTGTTTAGAAGCATTCTAAAATGGAAACAAATTCTTGAGTGAATTCTGGTAGAGATTTTGAATATTTTAATAGAAGTGTTTAGTGTGACTTTGTTGTTTATTTATTTAAAACTTTTTAGCTTTTCTTCTGATAAAGAGTTTTTCTAATATTTCGAACCATAAAATGTTCTTATAACTTTAGAACATATTTTTCTAAGTGAAAATCGAGCATCAATTATTTCTAATTCGCTTCTAGTGTTCCTAAAATTTTTCTTTCTTTCTTTTTTTTATTTATTTTATTCTGAAAAGCATCACGTTATATATGTAACTGGCTTTTTTTTTCGTATGTATTACAAATATATTCTTTCCAAACACAAAGAATATAAACAAATGTCAACAAATCTAACTGAAATTTATTAATATTGGACAGACAAATCACACGGTTTATGATGTAGCATTATCCTCTAAAACAATTACCTGCACTCGCTTTTGGGTAGTGTTGTTAGTAGACATCGGCCGAAAATTCGGTTTCGTTTTCGATTCCGGCCCAATATCAGAATTTCGTAAAAATTCGTTTTCGGCGAAATCGCTGTCAAAAATTTGGCCGGACCGAAGCACGACCAAAACTATCTGTATTCCAAAAATCTCGTTTCTTCTTTCGGAAATTTTCAACATTACCCATTGATTTGAGCAGCATCGGCTCAAATGAGACACTCTTTATTTATTGCTATGAACTTCACTGTTTATAATTATGTCATAACTGGCGTGAGTCTCAAGATGTGAGAGCGAATTATAAAGCAAAAAATGCATATATGACTAAATTTTGAAGACGCTTTTCACGTGCTCATTAAAAGATGCAACTTATCAGAAATAGAAAATTTATAGTTTGAAACCGCAGAAGTGTTTAGAATACTCTTTGAGAAAGTTCTAGTATAGCAGCTGATTATTTACAAAAATCATTATAAAAGATAATTCGAGGTATGTATACCTAAAATATTTTTTAATTAGATGAAATTCGTATAATTAGACAATGTTGTTGATGAATGAATTGTTTATTTTAAATTAAAGTAAAAACTTTTCGTAAGAGGCAGAGAAAGCTAAATTGAGCCACACGTATAATTAATTCATAATTATATATATTTAATAAACACGTATAATTAATTGATAATTATGTATATTTATGTATGTATTAATTACTTTATCCTCTTCAGTTCCGAAGCTAAAATAATAATACAAATGCTTATTCATTGGGGTTTTTTCAAACAAAATGGCATCGTAAATGACAGAAAAAATATCTTTTCTGAAATTGATCCTTTAGGCGCTGAGTAATTTAGGTTCAAAAATATGGATCTAAAACTACAAGCCCCTTAAAAACATCAATTTAAAAATCATTAACCTAAATTAACGCAATCACAAATTTAAGAGCTTTAAACAAATAAATAATCTACAAATACTCAAAAATTTTTATTGAAGTAGATAAGTTAAATACTTATGAAAATTTCTCACTTTCTTCATCATACGGTCTTTTGGGCATTTTTAGGCATTTTGTAAACTCAGATGAAAATAGCATTTATTTTATAGAGAAATCAGCTTAGATGATGCCATTTATTCGTTTGCTTTGAACGCAAAAAAATTCAGCTTTTAAGAAGTGCTGTGAAAATGTAAAAAAAATCGGATATTTTAGTTTTTATAAGAAAAAGAACAGAGATCCCCGTTTGGGGACCCAGGGACCGAAGAGGTTAAAAAAAAAAATTGGACATTTTCGTTTTCGGGCGAAAATAGGAAGATTACCGAAATTCAGTTTCGGTTTCGGCTTCGTTCTTAAAAACCTGTTTCGGTCGATCCTTAGTTGTTAAGTATCCATATTTAGGCGAGACGTCTCGATTATTATGGGTTGTAATATCCGTCCCACGTAGCCATTTGGCGGGACGTCAAAAATCCCGATTTTTCATAATGTACAAAGTATTTTAATTCTGTTTAATACCATGATATTTTTTCACTCTATGTCGAAAAAAGCTGAATATTTTAAGAAAAATATGTAGCGTTCTAATTTACAAAGACTTTATTCCCACAAATATTAGTGATAAGTTCCGTAACAGATTGCTCACAAAGTTTCTACTTTATAAATAATAATAAGCACGGTTTATGAATAAGTAAAACTGAAACTACCAATATGATGTTTCTATCGGACATAAAATGAAATTTTTACTCAATTAGACAATATGTTTTTTTTACGTTAAACATATTTTTTACGTTAAAGATGTTTGTTTGTAAAAAATATTTGAAAGGTACTATGTTTAACTAACTTTCAGCTGTGTCTTTCAGAAATTCTTGAACTCACATACATTTCATATGATGAAAGAAAACTTGTACTATTTGCATGTCCCAATTTTAGGCGGATGTCCCAATTTTTAGGCGGGTGTTTCGCTTTTTGTCCTATTAGAACTGACAATACTTCTCTTCGGCAGTATAATGCTGGAGACAATTTTACGGATAAAAGTAGAAAATTGAAAGTTAGACATCAACTGAAACTTGCTTTTAATCCAGATTGATAAATGAAAATTACATGGCATGCGCTTTTACATCATATTAATTCATATTATCTCAACATCTCTTTAATTCATATTATCTCATGCTCTCGAAAAGAAAATCATGCGATTTATTTTCTAAATTTTTATTTCAAATGCTGTGGATGTGAAAAAAATCACGAAAGCGCTAATTTTGAGGGTAAATAGAAAATGCGTTTCATATCAAAATAAAGAAGGGTTAATTACACTTATTTTAAAAGCACTGCAACATGAAATTGACTATAAATAGAGGGTAAAGAAAATTAAAAAAAATACTTTTCTAAAAACAAAAAATCAGTTAAATATAGATATTTTTAAAAATTTTTATTGATTTTTGAAAAATATTCCTGTAATTGTTTATTAACCATTTGGAAAAATGGTTATTGTCCTCTGTCAGGGTACGAGATCAAAAACATATCTGAAACGTTTTATTGGTTGAATCCGCATTTTATTCGTTTTCTGATTGGTCTATACAGTAATCTGTATTTTCCCTTTACTTTCAACAGAGATGGATACTTCTGTTGCCACTATGACAAAAAAGTAATAAAAACTGCAGAAAAAATTAATAACTCAGAAACAAATTGAGATAAGGCTTTCAAATAAATTGCATTTAAAAGTACATTTTTTTCTCTATACGACGGTGTAAAAAATAATATTGTGGGACTTTTAGAAGTTTAAGAATGAAATTTCATTTAAAATGGGTCCAGGAATATTAATGTTTATTCCATGGCGTACGTAATGAATGACCAGCTCCGTAGAAGTTTAAAAATTTAAAGTACCGAAAAATGTAATCCATGGCGTACGTAATGTATGATCAACTCCGTGCGATTTTTTATGTCTTAAATTTTAGTCTTTGAAAAAATCATTTTCCAAATGGTCGTTGTAATTTTTTAAATTGCATTTTTTTTTTTTACTTATACTTCTTTTCTAATTTGAAGGAAATATGTTCTTGAAACATTCACTAATATGTTATAAATGAATTTTTAGGTAAAGAACAGCAAGTAATATTTTTTTTTTTTTTCAGATGTATAAAACAAAATTAATAAAGAGCATTACAATTATTTTAAACGCAGTGTAACTTAAAGTTAATTATAAATACAAGAAAAATATTAAAATAAATGCATAAGATTATATTTATCCAAAGACCAAAGAATTAGTTAAGTAGATGTACAGTGTGTCCACGTACAACCTGACCGACCTTTATTTTCGCAACCGTTGGTCCTAGATGCATACTTCCAATTACAAAATTGGTCAAAATTAGGTGCAGAGTTAAGATAAAGAAAGTTTGAAGCGAAAAAACAATTTAGCGAAGAATTACAGAATCTAAATTTTTATACGGTTCTATAAGTTATATTTAGTAAAATTTTCCTGTTACACTGACAAGTAAGGCAAAAAAAGTCCCGTTATTCTACGATTAAAATTGACCGAGTAATAGCTGTTTAAAATTGGAGCATAATTTTTTGCTGCAAATTAGGTGTCATTCACAAATTTAGTAGAAATATAATTTCGTCAGATATATTAAAGAAATGGTTGAGAGTAAAATTAGCAATGCAATATAAATTTGAAATCTTTAATCATTCTGACATATTACTGCAAAATGTGCAATTTGTACTGAACATATAAGAGGATAAAAATAACGGAATTTTTGTTAAATAAAAGGACGAAAAACAAAAGCCTCAATTCTTTACAAAAATGATACATACTTTAAAATGCTGTTAGATTACACCGTCATTTAAATTTTGGGTTGTGCCATGTTTTTTTGCTTTTGAAAATTGATTCACATGTATTTTTTAGCGCTGAATCCGAAAATGATATGGCTTAAATATAATTGTTAACAAACAAATATCATTTCGAATTTTAAGAAAACACACTACATACTTATGAGCTTACAGTATATACGTCCTCTTTAAAAATTAATGGTTTATATACAGTTTAAGAAATGCACAAGTTTTTATCGTGCGCAAAAATTAACGATAACATTAGCCAGCAAAATTTGGATTGTGTCATGTTTTTTAGCTTTTGATAATTGATTCTTATGCTTTTTGTAGTCCTGAATACGAAAATGACCTTCATTTGTTATCATCACGTAACGAGTTTTTGACAATCGGGAATTTCAAAATTAAAAAATCAAAATATAGCAAAAATCTGATACTATAAAATGGATGTGATTGTTGTGTTTTTTAACTTTTGATAATTGATTTTTGTGTTTTTCAGTGCTGAATCCTAAAATGACCTTCATTTTTAACCATCACGTCAGGATATTTCGCAAATCGTAAATTTCAAACTTAAAAAGTTGAGCCCCCCACCCAACCTCATCGGACCACTGAGCTATTTAACTATAAGAATCCGCGGTATAAGCCAAACAATTTAATGGATTGTTGATCAAAATAAGATTAAATTGAACAACAATAACGTTTTACTCTATTTTATAGAATCAGATTTGTAGTATTTTTTTTTTTTTTTTTTTTTTTTTTTTTTTTTTTTTTTTTTTACTTTTTAACTTTGAAATTTCAAATTTGCGAACAATTCTGACGTGATGGTAAAGAATGTAGGTCATTTTCAGATTCAGCTAAAAAAAAGTACATAAAAATCAATTGCCAAAAGTTAAAAAACGCAACCATCTCCTTTATTTTTTAGTATCAGATTTTCGTTATTTATTGACATTTCACCTTTGAAATTTACGATTTGCGAAACATTCTGATGTGATGGTCAAAAATGAAAGTCATTTTCGGATTCAGCGCTAAAAAATACATAAAAATTAATTATTAAAAGATAAAAAACACAACAATCTCAGGCTTGTGCAATTAAAAGTACTTATACCTTCCGTCAGCACAAAAGGCAAAACGCGTCAAAAATTCTGACAGATTTTGATACAAAAGGCACCGGATGTAAGTTAACAATGAGTGATTTTTTTTTCTTGAGGAAAATGGTTAAATCCTTTTTATGTATTTGATTAATCATAGGAATCTCACACAGCTGTCCCATTCGTGAAATGTAATCAATCCCACGGACTTGGGACGACAGAGTTTTAAATTTGTTGGTCATTAGACCTTTGTCATAGTGACCCATATTTTTCATTCCGATTTTATTAAAAAGGAACATTTACCTTCGAATTCAAAAAATATTAAAGTCTTATTCTTTTTTATAACATTATCAAAATAAAAGGCATTTAGAAATTATAGAATTCATGAATTTGATATTTTTATTAATTTGTCGTCAGTTAATAAAAGTATATCATTTATAACATTTCTATTTTACAGTTATTTCCAAATGTCATCAACCCATCTTTTTATTAATCTTTGGAAGTTTATGAAAAGTGCATTAAATACATAGCTTTTATTTTCATCCATTTTTAACTGCGAATTAAATACTTACTGTAGATTATAGCCAGCTTCCAAAGAACTTTTAAGGAGAGCTTTTATCAGCGAATTAGTGAGCTTGTCAGTACCAATGTTAAATTAAGGGGGTCCGGAACACAAAAATCCTCAAATTTTCTAAAAGAAAATTTAATGCATCGAAACTTTCTCTGTTTTTTTCTGCTTAAAATAACGTTCAAGTCGTGTTTCTATCTTAATTAGAATAGGAAATATTCATTTTTTCGTTTTGGTTTGTATTCAAAATCTAGCTTTCAAGCAATGGTTGTCATGGAAACGACTTCTTGTGAAAATGCGTTTTTCTTCATGATGGGTTTTTCCCCCATTTCTCGTATTGAAATTATTATAAGTCAAGAACTGTTAAAAGTAAATGGTTCTAACTTGAACATGTCTTTTTAATTTGTTTTACTTTAATTTTGATTGAGCAAATTTAAAAAAAAATTAACTTTTGAAAATATGATTTTTTTTTTAAAGTTACATCATTTTTTTGAAAACTTTTACTTTAAATATTTTTAATTTTTATTTAAATTATTATTTTAAAAAATGCTGAATCAAAATTAAATTCGATTTTAAATTACCCCACTTTTTTAATAAATTTTAAATTTTAAATTTTTTAAAAAAATTATCAGAAGTTTCATCATGTGATTTTCTTTACAAATGACATGGTTAATCATCACAAAAAAATTCAAAATTTTAACTCAATAAATAAAATTTATTTTAAAATGTGTCCCGGACCCCCTTAAGTCATAATTTCAGCCTTTCAAAATATTTGTTCTATTAGTAATCTATGAATAATTTATTATATTAATATCTAATAAATATTTATACCCTAGTAATATAAGCCAGAATGTATAGGTATGAATGTAGCCTTTAAATAACTAACTGGTTGTTGCAAATGAGGTATCGTTCGATTTGTATTAACCTTTATGTAATAGAAGAAAGCACTGTAGTCGTGAAAATTTTCGATTTCCGTTCTTTGATGAATTTGCATGTTTTGAGCTGTCCTGCAAACGATTTGACTATTTTTGGAAAGTTGTCTGTTAGCCTGTGTGTGGGACAAATTTCTTCGCATATATTGTTGCCGATTATGTTTGCTTGTATAGCACCCCACAGGAGGCACTGCTATGCTTCCTTTTTCCTGATTTAATAGCTATATAGACTCGATAACTGTATCTCAAGAACTAACGCAAAGGATTTCATCAAGCTTATTGTTCAATAACTACATCTTATTTATTACTACTTACGACTGCATATTATTTTAGGCCTTGATCTATACAGATGCTGATTAGGTTTGTGTGTATACTGCCCAACGAGTGGCACGGGTATGCAGCATTTTTGATGTTTCTCATGATAGTCAAACTTAAAAAAAATGTACGCAATTTCATCAAACTTCATATTATTTTATAACTTTTCATAAAAAAGTTCGGATTAAGCTTGGGTGCTTCTCGTCTAACAGGTACCGCTGCTATGTTGCGTTATTTTACTATTTTTTCCGATAGCTATATCTCAACACCTAATGCACAAAAGTTCATCAAATTTCATATTCTGTTACACCGTGATCAAAATAGATGCTGAGTAGGTTTGGTTGTATAGTGTCCAGCAGGTGGCGCTGCTATGCTGTGTTTTCACGATTTCCGCGTTAGCTATTTCTGAAGAACAAATGCACGGAATTCAATCAAACTGTATATTTTGCATCTGTCAATCAAGATATTGACGTACATCGATGCCGATTCAATTTTGACTTTGATAGCTCAATAGAGAGAATGCTATCCTATTGTGTATATCGCCCAACAGGCTATGCTGCATTATTCACGATTTCGGTTTTAGCTATATTTCGCAAACTAATGCATAGAATTTCATCAAATTTTATATTCTGTTAGGTCTTAGCGTAAACACATGCTGATTAGATTTCGGTAAATATCGAACAACAAGTGGCGCTGCTATGCTGTAAGTTTTACGATTTCTGCAATAGCTACATTTCATAACCTAATGCTCGCAATTTCAAGAAAGTCCTTCTGTTTAGACCGTGACATAAATAAATACTTATTAGGTTTCGGTGTTTAACGCAAAACAGGTGGCGCTGCGATGCTGTACTTCTAACAATTTCCGTGATAGCTATATCTCACAACCTAATGCACGAAATTTAATCAAACTTAATATTCTGTCAGACCTTAACAAAATATATGCTAGTAAAGTTGTGTGTAAATAGCCTAAAAAGTTGGTGTTACTATACTGTGATTTCCACGATTTCCTTAATAGTTATATCTCAAGATCCAATGCACGGGACTTCTTCAAACTACATATTCTGTTGGATCTTGACCTAAAAAGATGATGATTTAATTTTGACTTTGATCAGCAGTCGGTGAGGGGGAAAAATTTTCCTAATCGGGTCCAAGATCAACTGATGCAATTTAGTAAGCAGGGCTTGCAGTATTATTAACTCCATTCTTCTAACTCTTACACAGTTTTAACAACGTTTTTGCCAGAATTGCTCATTTATTACGCCAACTTTTCCGTGTGGACCCGCTGACGCACTATTTGTCCCTATGCTTATTGTCATGAACATTATATCTGTATCTTATTTTCTGTTGTACATTGTAAAAATAATTCTGTAAAATTCAAGCCCTAAAACTACCCTTGGGTTGTAAAAAATTACAGCACCGACGAAGTTTCGCATTTTTTCAAACGCACCGTGTTGCGAAATTAACATACTATGTGACGTTTGTTGATCACATGATCTGATATGTCAATGACATAAGCCGAGTCAGTGAACAAAAATCAAATTTTCGTTTCGTCCGCAATTATTGCTGAGATTAAAGACACATAAATTATTATTAGAGATAGGCCGAAAATTCAGTTTCGTTTTCGGCCCAAAATTAGAATTACGCTAAAAATTCATTTTCGGCGAAAACGCCACCTAAAATTCGGCCGGACAGAAACTCGATCGAAATTATCTGTATTCCAAAAATCTCTTTTCTTCCTTTGGGAATTTTCCACAAGTCTCATTGATTTGAGCTGTATCAGCTCCAGTGAGACACTCTTTATTTATTGCTATGAACTTCACTGTTTAAAATTATCAGACATGACTGACTCAAGACGTGAGTTCAAAAATTAAAGCGAGTAATGCGTATAAGACTAAATTTTGAAATCGCTTTCCAAGTGCACATTAAAAGATGCAGACTTGAAAGTAATAGAAAATTTTTAGTTTGAAACCACAGAAGTGTTTCGAATGCTCTTTGAGAAACGTTTAGAATAACGGATGATCATTTACCAAAATCATTGTAGAAGATAAAATGAGGTATGTATACCCAGAACATTTTTTAATTAAATGAAACTCGTATAATTAGTAAATCATTTTGTGCCGTTGATGAATTAATTACATTTTATTTTATATGGAAGTAAACCACTTTGGACTACATGTATTAATTAATAATTATGTATATTTATGTACAGTGGCGATAAAAGTTTCCGGCCAGTTAGTTTCTTTGATTTGTTTGATCCGTTTGATTTGTTGTATCCTCCATTGTAAGCTGTTTGATCCCCAATTTCTATGACGGTTAGGATCGTTTTAGATATTTGTTTTTTTTCTGAATGCGGCATCTTTTCTAGACAAGATCTCGCACTTCGGAAAGTTACCGCATCCAGTAAACTATAAGGTCCGCATCGATACCTACGGTACAGCGCCTAGAAGATAGAGTGTGGAAAACGGCTATTCCTCTAATGCTTTAAAAAGTGCTAAAAACTTGTATCCCATAAATCTCCAACAATGCTCAGTGGCAATATGCTGATACGAGCGCCATCTCGTAACTCTTTTCAATATAAACCCTGTGTTTTCAAAAATTATAGAATGTTAAATATCGGAAACTATAAATATAAGATATTTTAGTCTGTTATAAGCTAATTTAGTTAAGGAATGACGTTAAATAGGTTAAAGAGTCTCTTTTAGAATGACTATCGTTTTTAAATCACTACGATGCCGCTACGATCGACATCTTGTTATTCAGCATCGTTGTACATTTATGGGATTCAATTTTTTAGCACTATTTTGTAGCCGTTTTCCACACTGTATCTTCTAGGCGCTGTACCTACGGACAACGAAATTGGGTGAGGAAAAGCTGACAATCCATCAATAAAGTTTACACATCAGAGCGCGACAATGTGCTTTGAGAGAAACTTATAACCAAACTATAGCAAACTTAGGCATTTTCTATTATATAACTACAGCATCCAGAATATATAGTGTGGAAATCTGCTATTCCAGTAATACTTCCAGTAATGGAGGATACAACAATCAATTTTCTATAACTCCAAAACGGTTTGGTCTAGACGTTGTAATAATAAGATAAGTTTACTTTGAAATTTGAAAATATATCGCAGATGTCGCTAATATCGGCTCCCTGGATTTCAGCATCATTGCACGTTTAAGGGGTACAACTTTTTAGCGCTGTTTGAATAGCAGATTTCCACACTTGTATTCTACACGCTGTACTACTGCGATAGTAAGTCAGTATGTTCTGGATACCTGAATCTGGGGAAACAATGAGAACGGTTCACGATCTGAACCCAGTAGGCATTGTAAACATGCTTACAATCTAGAGCTAGACAGCATCTAGAGCTGGACCCAAATTACAGCGTCTAGAATACATAGTGTAGAAATCTGCTATCCAAGCAGCGCTAAAAGTTGTATTCCTTAAATATGCAATGACGCTGAAATCAAGGGTGCCGATCGCAGAGACATCTGCGATATATTTTCAGATTTCAAAGTAAACATCGTATTATTACAGTGTCTAGACCAAATCGTCTTGGAGTTTTAGAAAATATCCTGCAGATATCGCTTTAATCGACTCATTGGTTTTTAGCATCCTTTGACATTTAAGGGATCCAATATTTTAACATTTCTTTTAAGTATTACTGGAATAGCAGATTTCCACACTATATATTCTGGATGCTGTAGTTATATAATAGAAAATGCCTAAGTTTGCTATAGTTTGGTTATAAGTTTCTCTCAAAGCACATTGTCGCGCTCTGATGTGTAAACTTTATTGATGGATTGTCAGCTTTTCCTCACCCAATTTCGTTGTCCGTAGGTACAGCGCCTAGAAGATACAGTGTGGAAAACGGCTACAAAATAGTGCTAAAAAATTGAATCCCATAAATGTACAACGATGCTGAATAACAAGATGTCGATCGTAGCGGCATCGTAGTGATTTAAAAACGATAGTCATTCTAAAAGAGACTCTTTAACCTATTTAACGTCATTCCTTAACTAAATTAGCTTATAACAGACTAAAATATCTTATATTTATAGTTTCCGATATTTAACATTCTATAATTTTTGAAAACACAGGGTTTATATTGAAAAGAGTTACGAGATGGCGCTCGTATCAGCATATTGCCACTGAGCATTGTTGGAGATTTATGGGATACAAGTTTTTAGCACTTTCTAAAGCATTAGAGGAATAGCCGTTTTCCACACTGTATCTTCTAGGCGCTGTACCGTAGGTATCGATGCAGACCTTATAGTTTACTGGATGCGGTAACTTTCCGAAGTGCGAGATCTTGTCTAGAAAAGATGCCGCATTCAGAAAAAAAACAAATATCTAAAACGATCCTAACCGTCATAGAAATTGGGGATCAAACAGCTTACAATGGAGGATATTCCATCTGCGTTTTGATCACGTGGTCAAGGTAAAAACTTCTAGCGTAAAGAAGGGAAGGCCCCGTAGACGTAATGAAAAACCCTCGACATCCAGTGAAACAATTCATGCGGAAAGCAGCAGTAGCCTCCCTTCTTATCAGTTAGAAGTTCTTTGGGTAAATTACCGGTATCACGTGACCTTTTTCAGCCTCGAACACAGATTTGGAATAAAGTCCATTCAATAGCAAAGTGACCTTATACATCAGAGTTTAGCAAAGTGTTTCTATTAGTCAGTACACTACAAAGTGCCTCCATATACAGTACACATAAAAGTGCCTTCTTATGTGTAGCAGCACTGTCTTCTGTTATCAGATTCAGACTAAGCATCTAATCATTGGCGGTCATTTCTGATGTATTTACCGCCTAAAGATGGGGAGTATTGGTATGAGAATGGTAACATACGGAAAAAAATTATTGATTGATAGATTCTAGACAAAAGTTATCGCCATGAATCTTGAGGAGTTTGCCATTATTGCCAAATCTAATGCTTGTTAAATTGTCCTCCACTCGTATAATCAAACTTGTCCAAGCGAAGATCGCCAAGTTCTGGAATAGAAAATGTCTAGTTTTGCCATAGTGTAGGCAAACACGTATGTATAAACAAAGTCTGAGCATTGTATGTCACCACTCTTAAATAGAGGCACCTTACATGAGGAAAAAATTGATGGAGATTATCGGAAAAGAATAATGTAGAATTATGGGACCACATGATTGGTTTATTGAATATATCTGACCTGTGTGCTTGGCGTCAAGCGCCCGCTTATAAGTCATCGTCAGTATACAGGAACGAGATAGCACAAGGAAATTTACAGCACCGCAGAATTACATCCAGGAGCTCCACAAAGAGTGTGCAACGGAGCCAGCGGGATTCGAACCCGCAGTCACCTACGCTCTCAAGCGATTAGCCATGTTACAGCGCCTAGAAGATACAGTGTGGAAAACGGCTACAAAATAGTGCTAAAAAATTGAATCCCATAAATGTACAACGATGCTGAATAACAAGATGTCGATCGTAGCGGCATCGTAGTGATTTAAAAACGATAGTCATTCTAAAAGAGACTCTTTAACCTATTTAACGTCATTCCTTAACTAAATTAGCTTATAACAGACTAAAATATCTTATATTTATAGTTTCTGATATTTAACATTCTGTAATTTTTGAAAACACAGGGTTTACATTGAAAAGAGTTACGAGATGGCGCTCGTATCAGCATATTGCCGCTGAGCATTGTTGGAGATTTATGGGATACAAGTTTTTAGCACTTTTTAAAGCATTATAGGAATAGCCGTTTTCCACACTGTATCTTCTAGGCGCTGTAGCCATGTGATGCCTTGACCACTCAGACACGGTGTGTCCTGGACCACATATTCAAACCTGACAAGTTTACAACTTTTTGGATGCCAGTATTTTAGTACATAAAATTTTGTTTTATTTGACAGAAGAATTTTTGAAATTTAAAAGTACACACTCTATAAAAAATTACAAGTTCGCAAAAAGGCAGGCTTCTGATTGGTCAATCTCATTTTGCTAACAATGAAAAATATATCTGGGTCCTGGTCAATATACTTGAAGAGTCAATACAAATATTACTACATAGTCAGCATTTTTCTTCTTGACAACGGAGTCCTACAAAAAATAATTCTTGAATGTAAACCGTAGCTGGATGGTTAATGGTGTTATTACACGAGGATTCAAAGTCGCTTGAAATTCCAGACGTTTCCATGTTATTCCTATGGCTCCAGGGGAGTCGTTTCGAAAGCAAGCAACTTTTTCTGTCGGAGCGTCAAAGACACCTGAAACGAAGCGAGACGCCACTAACAGCCAATCAAATGCTTGGAAATCTGACAATGGAAAAGCCTTTTCCCGAACAGCCAATGAAATGTTTGGAAAACGTAAAAGGTGGCTGTCGTAGGCGGAAAATAGGACAGTTGTAGGCGATTTTTTGCTGCTTGCAATTTTTACGTGTAATAACACCATAAGGCACCACACCGCTAATCGGTTGAGAGCGTAGTTGGGCTGCGCGTTCAAATCTTGCTGGCTCCGTTGCACACTCTTTGTGGAGCTCCCAGATGTAATTCTCTGGTGTTGTAAATTTCCTTGTGCTATCTAGAACACCCCCCCCCCTCCCCCCATTCAAAGCTCAAAGTCCTTGTGCCATTTCGTCCTAGTATATTAACGATGACTTATAAGCGGTCCCCTTATGTCAAGCACGCAAGTCAGGCGTATGTGATCAATAAATACATTGCTATAGACTGTTGTGAATATAATGTACTTGTTTAAAAAAATATCAGAAGTTTTAAATGCTAATAAAGTCAATACTTTTAGTGAAATTATAAAGAATTTATTAAAAACTATTTGTTTAATAAATAGTTTTTCTAAATTATAATTTCTTTGACAAATTATTTACTTATTCAGCAGATGTTGAAATCCGGATAATTATGTGTTACGGTAAGAATAACTAAAAAGTAGGAAATAAAATAATCTTTTCAAAAAAAATATTAACCGACTTCAAAAAAGCACTAAAAAGAATTAAATAATTTTTTTAACTTCTCCAATGACGAAGCGTTATCCAATAACCACACATCGGATATCATGTATCGGCATCAAAACGTTAAATTTAATGTATAGAATTTAATATCTACCAAACATGGATTTTCTAGAGAATATTTTTTACAAAAGATTAATTTGCATATTTATGATTTAATTTACGAATATATACATATAAAAAGTAATCAATTACTTTTTGAAGTTGGTGCCAAAGATTCACAATCGATAATGATTAAACAAATAATTTGCTGAAGAAATAGAGCATTTTTAAATTTTGCATCATATTTTCCATCATCACTTTATTCATGGTAATAGCTACAATATAGTCACAATTTTACTATACTTAAAATAGGTTGGCACAAACTTCAAAAAGTAATTGATTACTTTTTATATGTATATATTCGTAAATTAAATCATAAATATGCAAATTAATCTTTTGTAAAAAATATTCTCTAGAAAATCCATGTTTGGTAGATATTAAATTCTATACATTAAATTTTATGTTTTTATGCCGATACATGATATCCGATGTGTTGTTATTGGATAACGTTTCGTCATTAGAGAAGTTTAAAAAATTATTTAATTCTTTTTAGTGCTTTTTTTGAAGTTGGTTAATATTTTTTTTGAAAAGATTATTTTATATGTACAGTACTTGTTGTTGCTATGAATTGTTATTATACGTTCTTGAAGAAATGCGTAGATAAGTTTTAATGCATTTCTCTATTCTAAAAAATGTAACCCACCGCCGCTGCCGTAAATGAATTTTTTGTGACCGGAGGCCTTTCTTCGCTAATATTATGAAAATTACTGCATACAAAAATATGAAAATTTGTCTGTATATAGAAAATTGTTTGATAAACACGCTGAAGCAGACTGTTTTTTAATCAAAGAATTATTTTAAGAGCTATTAATTTTTAAAGTCTGTCAAAATCGTTCAATTAAAAAAATATATTAGGAGCAAAACTATACATAGGTATTTAATCATTTTTTCTAGGGATATACTTCATAAACTTATAGTGTACAGACTAAGCCTATTTTTTTAATTTGATAAATTTTATTTATTTATTTTTATTTTTTTTTTTGGGGGGGGGGGGGTGGATTTTTGAAATCTGTATCAAAATTTCATTATTTCAAGATATATATTTTTTCATATTTAAAAAAAGTCATTTTTCAAGTGCGTTCGTAATTATATAAATACGTAGCACTTATAGTCGTCGTCTGGTCCGTCCGTCTGTCCGTATATATCAGCGCAAAAACTGCCCAACGAAATGGTTTGAAATTTAATATATTTAATCGTTGCAGAATTTTGTTGAGTCATTTCAAACTTTATAAAATCGAATCGAATCTTAGAAAGATATTAATAAAATTTTCTTCATTCTATTAAATCCTATCATACGTAACTAATTCAATGATATCCCATTATAAATAATGATTCTAGGTTGACACGGTGATAACGCCCCATTTAAGATGGAGTCCTATTTCCGTAATACTGAATTTAATACATAGAATCGTAATAAATTTTGTATTCATGCATATTCGCAAAAGAGTGCAACAGCTATTGCACCAAGATCGGAATATTTATAAAACTAGATACAGTGCTAACGCATCACTTTTCACACGCCACGGTGGACCCTGGACCACATTTTCAAACCTGACAAGTTTACAACTTTTTGGATGCCAGTATTTTAGTACAGAAAATTTTGTTTTATTTGACAGAAGAATTTTTGAAATTTAAAAGTACACACTCTATAAAAATTACAAGTTCGCAAAAAGGCAGGCTCTGATTGGTCAATCTCATTTTGCTAACAGCGAAAAATATATCTGGGTCCTGGTCAATATACTTGAAGAGTCAATACAAATATTACTACATAGTCAGCATTTTTCTTCTTGACAACGGAGTCCTACAAAAAATAATTCTTGAATGTAAACCGTAGCTGAATGGTTAATGGTGTTATTACACGAGGAGTCAAAGTCGCTTGAAATTCCAGACGTCTCCATGTTATTCCTATTGCTCCAGGGGAGTCGCTTCGAAAGCAAGCAACTTTTTCTGTCGGAGCGTCAAAGACACCTGAAACGAAGCGAGACGCCACTAACAGCCAATCAAATGCTTGGAAATCTGACAATGGAAAAGCCTTTTCCCGAACAGCCAATGAAATGTTTGGAAAACGTAAAAGGTGGCTGTCGTAGGCGGAAAATAGGACAGTTGCAGGCGATTTTTTGCTGCTTGCAATTTTTACGTGTAATAACACCATAAGTCACCACACCGCTAATCGGTTGAGAGCGTAGTTGGGCTGCGGGTTCAAATCTCGCTGGCTCCGTTGCACACTCTTTGTGGAGCTCCCAGATGTAATTCTCTGGTGTTGTAAATTTCCTTGTGCTATCTTGAACCCCCCCCCCCCCCTCCTTCAAAGCTCAAAGTCCTTGTGCTATTTCGTCCTAGTATATTAACTATGACTTATAAGCGGTCCCCTTATGTCAAGCACACAAGTCAGGTGTATGTGATCAATAAATAAATTGCTATAGACTGTTGTGAATATAATGTACTTGTTTGAAAAAATATCAGAAGTAATAAATGCTAATAAAGTCAATACTTTTTGTGAAATTATAAAGAATTTATTAAAAACTGTTTGTTTAATAAATAGTTTTTCTAACTTATATTTTCTTTGACAAATTATTTACTTATTCAGCAGATGTTGAAATCCGGATAATTATGTTTTACGGTATGAATAACTAAAAAGTAGGAAATAAAATAATCTTTTCAAAAAAAATATTAACCGACTTCAAAAAAAGCACTAAAAAGAATTAAATAATTTTTTAAACTTCTCTAATGACGAAGCGTTATCCAATAACCACACATCGGATATCATGTATCGGCATAAAATTGTTAAATTTAATGTATAGAATTTAATATCTACCAAACATGGATTTTCTAGAGAATATTTTTTACAAAAGATTAATTTGCATATTTATGATTTAATTTACGAATATATACATATAAAAGTAATCAATTAATTTTTGAAGTTGGTGCCAAAGATTCCCAATCGATAATGATTAAACAAATAATTTGCTGAAGAAATAGAGCATTTTTAAATTTTGCATCATATTTTCCATCATCACTTTATTCATGGTAATAGCTACAATATAGTCACAATTTTACTATATTTAAAATAGGTTGGCACAAACTTCAAAAAGTAATTGATTACTTTTTATATGTATATATTCATAAATTAAATCATAAATATGCACATTAATCTTTTGTAAAAAATACTCTCTAGAAAATCCATGTTTGGTAGATATTAAATTCTATACATTAAATTTTACGTTTTTATGCCGATACATGATATCCGATGTGTGGTTATTGGATAACGCTTCGTCATTAGAGAAGTTTAAAAAATTATTTAATTCTTTTTAGTGCTTTTTTTGAAGTCGGTTAATATTTTTTTTTTTGAAAAGATTATTTTATATGTCCAGTACTTGTTGTTGCTATGAATTGTTATTATACGTTCTTAAAGAAATGCGTAGATAAGATTTAATGCATTTCTCTATTCTAAAAAATGTAACCCACCGCCGCTGCCGTAAATGAGTTTTTTGTGACCGGAGGCCTTTCTTCGCTAATATTATGAAAACTACTGCATACAAAAATATGAAAATTGGTAGGTATATAGAAAATTGTTTGATAAACACGCTGAAGCAGACTGTTTTTTAATCAAAGAATTATTTTAAGAGCTATTAATTTTTAAAATCTGTCAAAATCGTTCCATTAAAAAAATATATTAGGAGCAAAACTATACATAGGAATTTAATCATTTTTTCTAGGGATATACTTCATAAACTTATAGTGTACAGACTAAGCCTATTTTTTTAATTTGACAAATTTTATTTATTTATTTTTATTTTTGGGGGGGATGGGGGGGTGGGGGGGGATTTTTGAAATCTGTATTAAAATTTCATTATTTCAAGATATATATTTTTTCATATTTAAAAGAAGTCATTTTTCAAGTGCGTTCGTAATTATATAAATACGTAGCACCTATAGTCGTCGTCTGGTCCGTCCGTCTGTCCGTATATATCAGCGCAAAAACTACCCAACGAAATGGTTTGAAATTTAATATATTTAATCGTTGCAGAATTTTGTTGAGTCATTTCAAACTTTATAAAATCGAATCGAAACTTAGAAAGATATTAATAAAATTTTCTTCATTCTATTAAATCCTATTATACGTAACTAATTCAATGATATCCCTTTATAAATAATGATTCTAGGTTGACACGGTGATTACGCCCCATTTAAGATGGAGTCCTATTTCCGTAATACTGAATTTAATACATAGAATCGTAATAAATTTTGTATTCATGCATATTCGCAAAAGAGTGCAACAGCTATTGCACCAAGATCGGAATATTTATAAAACTAGATACAGTGCTAACGCATCACTTTTCACACGTTTGACGTGTATCCCACTTCCTTTATATTGTTGCCTATTTTTTTAAGACAGCGCAAAGAATTATATTTCCTCTGAAATAAACAAGTTGGAAATTGCTCGTCAAACGTGGCAAATGAGGTGCGTTCGTACTATAACTAGTTTTATAATTATTTTTTGCACCCCATATTGTACTGAATGTATAATTTTTTGCACTTCATAAAGTGCATAGTCTGATACATCATTAAAATGCACTTCCAATAATTTTTTCCCATTACCGTAATGTAACGGAACACTTTTGACTGTCCCTGTAATTAAACTATACATCCGATTTTCCTAAAATTTGAAATAGCTCAACAAAATTTTGCAACAACTATATCTTTAAAATTTCAGACCATTCGGAAGGCTGTAATATCATTAAAATGCACTTGCAATAATTTTTCCCATTGGCCGTAATGTAAAGAAAAACTTTTGACTGTCCCTGTAATTAAACTATACATCCGATTTTCCTAAAATTTGAAATGGCTCGACAAAATTTTGCAACAATTATATCTTTAAAATTTCAGATCATTCGGAAGGCTCTAATATCATTAAAATGCACTTGCAATAATTTTTCCCATTGGCCGTAATGTAAAGAAAAACTTTTGACTGTCCCTGTAATTAAACTATACATCCGATTTTCCTAAAATTTGAAATGGCTCGACAAAATTTTGCAGCAATTATATCTTTAAAATTTCAGATCATTCGGAAGGCTCTAATATCATTAAAATGCACTTGCAATAATTTTTCCCATTGGCCGTAATGTAAAGAAAAACTTTTGACTGTCCCTGTAATTAAACTATACATCCGATTTTCATAAAATTTGAAATGGCTCGACAAAATTTTGCAACAATCATATATTTGAAATTTCAGACCATTCGGTTGGGTAGTTTTTGCTCTGTTACATGCGGACAGACGGACGGACAGACGGACGGACGGACTGAACGACGACTTTAGGTGCTACGTATTTATATAATTACGAACGCACCTAAAAATGCACTTACACATCGCTATAAAAAACTGAAATAAAACTTTAAAGTAGCAATTAAATGATCATTTGTTAAAAACAGGAAATTGGGAAAATTACGTCATAAAAATTGTATTTACAATAGAATAGGTAAGAAAACTTTAAAATGATTAATTTATTACACGAGAAACCGATTTTATGGTGACAGTTCCGTCAAATATAAAACGCCCAAAGTTTAAATATCGTCATATGTAAAATCTCTATAATAATTAATTTTTTACGTATGGAAAGCATTTAATGGTAAAAATTATTTAATATTTAGAAAACTCAAATAATAATTTTCCCAAACCCTTTTAAATTGAATAATATATTTACGCATGAATCTCAAAAGAGGAAAGAAACTTTAAAATATTTAAACTATTTACGCGAAACGCATTTAAAACTGAAAATTACGCCATATATTAAACCAATACATTTAAAATTATTTTCTTATGGACAATATTCAAGTAACGTCACATTGAGAATCATATGGTGTAAAAATAACGCGGCTAGCAAATATGTTTATATATTCCATCACTTGATGCAGCATTAATACAAGTAAATGCATTTTCGATTTATTTTATACGAATTACTGTTTTGTATTAGAAATTTTCTTTATACTTGTTAATTAAAATAAATAATTTACATTTTAAAAATAAAATGATGATATGCATGATGGTGCATAATAGAGAAAAGAATTCAGGCATAAGCTATATCTCTTCCTGAAAATATCTAAAACTCTAATATCTAAAATATAAGCATGGGCGTAATCTGGCGTAGGCAAGGGGGGGGGGGAGCATATGCCCGACAGTTTTCCGGGAGCAGTGGCAAGACTTACCTTTTGCCCCTCCAGTTTTTTTTTTTTTTATTGTTTAATGTTTAAGGCCCAGTTTCGTATTTTAATTTTCTGTTCTATCCAATCAAATTATTAAGTAAATGTTGCTAGCTTTCCATAGTTCGAAAATCTCACCAATGATTAAAGTGCTCCATACGAAATTATTTTTCCCTCAACTAATTTTAAATTTCTCAATTATGTTATACATTTTCCCCCTTAATAAATAAGTATCAGTATGAAAAAGAAGGAAACATATAAAATGCATTCTTAATGGAAATATCAAGAAATCACCCAATATGTGGAAAATAAGTTATAATTTTAAATAATAATTGATATACATTAAAACGACTACGTAATATATATGTGCACATTTTTAAGGGAATCCAAATTGGCTTCTTTCCTACGCATTTAATATATTTTTGCTCACAAACGTATCAAATTGGCTGGTGCTTTTATTAAGGAACTATGTAATCGAACTGTTTCCATTTTTCGGTAAAATCAGAAGATATTTCAGAAAAATTATGTCAAACTGTGCTCTATGAACGGAATTTCGGGACGTGACTGCGCAGGAAAAGAAAGAAATCCTTCCTTAGACAATAATAACTTATAACTCAAGGTGAAATTCATTTATCGGAAAATGAAAAAACTGATTACAAGTCTCTAATCATGTCTGTTAAGAATCATGATCGGCCTAGATCTCCAAAATTTTTTCAGAAATTCCAACATAGGGGAGATTGCAATAGGTAGTATTTCATACGAAATCTACCCAAAAAGTAAAGGTATGGGGGGAAAATCCCATAAAAGCAAAGACTTTATAAGAAAAATGTGGTTTCATTAACTTTGTAAACTACATTTATACATTTTGTAAGCTTTTACTTAAAACAAAATAGCAGTTTTATTTCCATTAAGAGCCAAGATATAAAATGTAATAAATTTATGAAAAAAAAAACCAACAAGTTATTTGAAATTACATTTTTTAGCTCCCGGTATGCTTATTTCTTTCTCCCAGCTTATTTTGTGTCGTCTCCAAAAAATAACGTTACGTTGTATAAGCCAGCCTAAAAGAAAGCAGATGTATCATTGTACGATTAAATACTCTATAGCAATTTTTTAAACTTCTAAGCATCGCACATTTTCAATTTTTATACCGTCGTATTGGGAAAAAGTACTTTTAAATGCAATTTGTTTCAAAACTGAATCTCAATCTTTTTTTTTTGAGATATTAATTTTTTTGTAGTTTTCAGTATTATTTGTTTAATGTCGGCAACTCAAGTACTCCATTTCTGTAGAAATTAAAGGAAAAATAGCAGTTATATCTTTTGGTTGCCATTTCCCATAAAAACTGAGAAATATGTTCTTAAAATACGTGCTATTTTGAAAAAATATAAATGAATGATTTCTGATAAAACAGGGAGCTATTATAAACTAAATTTAAATTTAAGTATCTATATTAATATTACAAACAAATGTAGGCATATGAATCATGAGACAGCCGATTATTTTTTTGTCCATTTTCTTGAATGACGAAATTTCTTTTTTTGGATTCAGCGATAGTGACGTCCTATGCGTACTTTACTGTAGATGTTGTTTAATACTGGATCGCAAATGAGGAATTCTTCAGCGGATGCGAATAACGTCATTTTATATAGAATAAAATCGCATGTTTTAAGTCTTAAAACTGAACTACAGTTGAGTCCAGATTATCCGAGTCCCGCTTAACCGAGTTTCCGCTTTAACCGAGTTATTTTCTTCTGATGGACTGATGGCTTCCATAAAAAAAAATTATGGCCATTTTTTTTCCCATTCTGACTAGAAAATCAGAGTTCTAACTTTTTACGGCTGCTCTTTCATCTTCACTGAACACTTCATTTATAACGGCTGTTTCATAATAGTGGAAGCCTTCAGTCCATCAGAAGAAAATGACCCATTTCAAAGGTATAAGTTCGATTAACTTGGATAAACGGAACTCTACTGTATCTATATTTATATACATTTTTTTTTCATCGGGGGCGACACTAAATTCTGATAAAAGCAGAATTCCTGTTTTCTTGTGTTTTTACTTTCTTCTATCTTTACAAGAAGAAAGTATTGGATTCGTGAAAATTTCCGACTTCCGGTTTTCAACGGATTTACATGTTTTAGGGGTCAGAGATCCCCAAAAACATGTTTTTATAAAATGTCTGTCTGTGAGTCTCTGTATCTATGAGTCTGTGACTCTGTATGTGACACAAATTTAGTGGGCGCTCTATCTCGAGAAATAATGCACGGAATTTAATAAAAATTTATATTCAGGTCCCTGATACAAATTGGTGGTGATTAGTTTTTGGTGTAACTTGCCCAACAGGTGGCACTGCTATGCTGCATTGTTCACGATTTCCGCAATTGCTCTGTCTAAAGAACTAATGCACGGATTTTCATCAAACTTCAGATTTCGTTAGTCCTTGATGTGAGTTGGTGCTGTTTGCGTTTTAGTGAAGATCACCCAAAAGGTGGAGATGCTATGCTGTATTTTGCAGGATTTACATTTTTTCCACAACAGCTCTATCTCAAGAGCTGATGCACACATTCTCATCAAACTTTGGATTCAGTTAGTCCTTGATATGACTTGATGCTGATTACGTGTTGGTGTAAATTGCCCAGGTAGTGTAATAGGTGGTGCTACTGTGTTGCATTTTCCACGATTTCTTCAATAGTCAAATCTCAAAAACTAATGAACGAATTTTTTTCTACCTTCAGATTCAGTTAGACATTGACACAAGTTGTTGCTGGTTAGGTTCTGGTACAAATCACCCAATAGGTGGTGCTTCTATGCTTCATTTTGCTGGATTTACACGATTTAAACATTAGTTATATCTCAAGAACTAATGCACGGAATTTCATCTTTTTAGAATGCTCATGATGGCATATTGCCATTTAATTTTGGCACTGTGATAGTGAATTTTGAAGTATTAACATGTATGAGATAGAAGAAAGTTTGGGATTGATACATCCGACTTATTTGAATATTGGATTAATCCTTATAATAAATATAGAAATACTACACTACCCGTCCACTTATAAATTTAATTTTTAATTTTTAATTTTTATTCTTTTTCTTTTCTTTCCTTTTCTTTGGGGGGGGGGGGGGGGGGGAGGGAGGGGGCATACAACTAAACATACTAAACTAAATATAACATTTTTATACCGGGTGTCCCAAAAAGGACTGACTGATTTTAAAATTCAATAACTTCCAAACGGTGACAGATATTAAAAAAATTCTTGCAGGAGGGTTATGCATAAAGTCAAAAGTTTTATTACAGTGATTTTCGATTTTAGTTCGAATTACAAACAATAGATAGCGCTGCGATCAATAGAGGCTAAATTCAGGCTCGATTTTTGGTACTTCGTGGCCCGGATAATACATTTCCATTTCCTTTTTTTGCATGGAACAAGAAAGAAAGGACCAAAAATCGAGCCTGTATTTAGCGACTATTGCTTACAGCGCCATCTATTGTCTGTAATTCGAACTAAAATCGAAAATCACTGTAATAAAACTTTTGACTTTATGCATAACCCTCCTGCAAGAATTTTTTTAATATCTGTCACCGTTTGGAAGTTATTGAATTTTAAAATCAGTCAGTCCTTTTTGGGACACCCGGTATATATCATATACAGTATTAGAGTTCACTATTTATAAATTATAATATATAGAAGTAAATTAATATAATTTAAAATAGTTTTATTCATTATTAAGGAATGCTTATTCATCACAATCAACACAAACTTTGAAACTAATTATTACAATGTACCTTTCCATTTTTTTTTTAAATAATATTTTTATTAAATCAACATTTGCGTATAAATTATCCAGAAAACTCCTCACTCCTCCATAATTTAACACCCAGCCAACCTATTAATTTTTTTTTATATATATTTTGTATTTTTAATTTTTTATAATTTTTATATTTTTTTAATTTTTTATATATTTTTATAATACGCAAACTGTTAATAGTAACATACAATTTACTTCCCTACTATTCATTGTTTTGATAGACCATTAATAAACTAATTGTAGATTAAAGAATATATGAATTTCTTAGGAAAACCATGATTTAATGAATCACATATTATTTTTTTAATGTTATTATAAATAAGATATGCGGAACATAAGCTCTTGATTCTATACAATTGATTAAGGACTATATTACGTTTAACTGAAATATGTAGATAGGATTTAAAATGAGTAAATGTATTAACTTTGAATAGAAAATCTTTACGTTTGTCATAAAGATCAGTTATTGTTTTGTTTTCTGCGATTTTAATTTCTAGATCTAAAAAGTTAATAGGATTGTTTATTAAAAGTTTTCCTGTCAATTTTAAATTAGTTGGATAATCTACAGGAAATATTGAAATATTTGATTGGTTAGTGTCAATTAAAATTATGTCATCAATGTAACGATACATAAGAATACTATCATTACAAAAAGTGCGTTCATATTGATATAAATATGAATCTGACAACAGACTGGACTTACATCCGCCTTGGGGGATTCTGATAATTTGTATATAAACAATATTATCTTGTAAAATGTAGCTATTATATATAATTAAATTAGTTAAAGTACGAAAATATTTTGTATCCACATATGTAGGAACAGTTAATTGATTTTTATGTTTTAAATAATGTATTAATTATATTATGAAGGTCTAGAAGATTTATATTATTAAAAAGATCTTTAAAATCATATGTCCGTATATTTTTTACAAATTTAAGGGTTTTTTGTATACAAACCAGTTGATAACTATTTTTTAAACAATGTATATTATCTATTGCTTTTGTAAGTTTAAAAATTTGACTAAGTATTTTTAATAAAATTGTTAGCATGATTGTTATGAAATCTCGGTCAAGTTCGTTAATGGGCAAAATCGGACCAACGGGGTAGAAATAGGGATGGGTTTTGTGAAAAACGAAAAAAAAATCCATAACTTTTTCATTATAATACATATCGACTGAGTTTAAAGTTATTATTACTTATAAAAATGGGCCAAAAATCTACGTATGACAGGTTTTTGATAAAACTAAAAATGGGCTGAAGGGTCGAAAAAAATAGGGTCTTGGGGAGAAAAAAATTCATAACTTCGTTAGTTTTCAAGATATCAAATCCAGTTAAATTTATTGTGATTCTTCTTAATATTATCTACAACTTTTATACTGACAAGTTTTTAACAGGACCAATTCTTACCGAAAAAAAAAATAAAAACGAAAATTAAAAAAAGGGGGGTTGGGTTCAAGAAGAAAAAAACCCACAACTTAGTCAATTCGCAAGATATCAAATCCGAAGACTTTATTATATATGGGTCCCAATAATGAAAACCTGCGTCGAGATCTGCTTTCTCAGAAGGTGTAATTGGAAACCTGTCTTCATTGCAGTCTGCTAATCACTTTTTTCCGATCAGCTTGTCTAAAATACCCCCTGTTTGCCTAGAGGCAAAGAAAGCCTATTTTTATGCTATGGGATGGCCATTTTGTTTGTCAATTACATGCTTAGGAAATATCATTGGTCTTTTAACATGCCAATCTTTGTGTTTGGGATACGCCTCCCATGTGGCAACGCTTAAACTGTGATATGGGATTTCGGCTTTCGAATTGACTAGAGTAGGCTCTTAATATTATCTACAACAACTACATTGACAAGACTTTGATTGAACTAATTCTTACAGCAAAAACAAATTAAAAATACATAGAGGTTGAAGAAAAAATCATCGTATTAAGCGTGTACTCAAATCTAAACTGCTCATTTTCTGACTCATTTTTAAATTCATTTTTGCTTTCAAGCGCTTTCAACTGATAGGTTCTCTTGTTCAAAAACTATGTAATGTTCCGTAATTGTCGATTTTTTGGTAGAGGCAGAATACATTTTTTAAAATGATGTCAAAGTAGGCATTTTGAATCGTATTTCTCGAAGCGATTGTGTTTAAAACGAAAAATAAGGTCCTACGGAAAAAATAATTATTTAGAAATCAAGTTTTAATTAATTGAACGAAAAATAAAAATATAGCTTGCTTTTAAATCTCTTAAAATATCACATCAGCGAGTTTTATGTTTTTCCTTTTAAAAATTAATCTGAAAATGTGTCAGCAAATTTCCAGTTTTTGAGCATGGAAAAATATTTTTTTAATACTGTCCTAACATGTTTCTGATAAAACCAGCTATTATATAAAAATGAAATTTAAAAATCCTCAAATGTGGCCAGATTAAATTGTTAAAGTGAGTTTATCTCTAATCATGATTTAGCTTTTGCTGATGAAATTAGAAATTAACTTCGAAATCTACCTGCGCCTGTAGGCCGAGCCGCAGGGATTTTTTAAGTACGGAACCCTAAATGCAACGAAATTCATAAATAAATCCAGCAGTAAAGGGCGAAGAGTAAAGCTGTTTGTTCTGCATTTTTTTTCTTTTGTTTTTTTAGTAACTTTTTGTAAAAAGATTGTTACCCTTTTTTTCTCAGAATAATTATATATATTTAAATTTTCAGTTACTGAATCCATTGTTGCAAAATACTTATCGAGAAATGAGTCAATTCTTAAAATACACTAACAAATAAAAAAATCTCTCACGATGAATGAGAAGTAAGAGAAAATTACATGTTTTTGTCGCATCTAAATATATGGTGTTTTGGTGTTATTTATAAAGATTTACAGGCGGACAAAAGAAAAGGAAAAGACAAATATCCTATACATTTTATTCACCAAATTTTCCCAGAAAAATAAACAAACGGATGTAACCACCCGATCTTCGAAAAGTCTTAGGGCCGTCTAAATAGAAAAATTGCAACAAAATTTAAAATTTTCAATACGAAAACCTAATTTTGATATCATATTTAGGTTTACTGGAAATTTTTAAACTAGACTACCACACATAAAGTCACTTTGTCAAAGTGTTTAATAATTATGCAGGTTTAAATTGAAAATTTTTAATGTTAAATTCATTTCTATAATTTTAAAAGAAACTGTAATGCGTGCATTTTTAACCGACTTCAATAAAAGGAGGAGGCTATCAATTCTACGCGTATGTATTTATTTTTATTTATTTTATTTTTTAATGTATTGTGATTATTCCGAAACTACGTGACCAATTGATGGGATTTTTGATTTAATTGAAACAGAATAAATACTCTCGAATTCGTTTCTTTTAAATTTCATCAAAATTAAAATCAATACTTTTTTTAGAAACTCAACAAAAACTAATAAAATCAGTATTTTTAATCATTCTGCTGTATGTTTTCTGGATGCAAAGTTCCCGTCGCTTCACGAGCAGCAACAAAATGTAACATGTACAACAAAACTACGAAAACTCGTTGAAGAACTATATTTTTAAGGTAGTGGTAAATGTACGCTAATACAGGGTGAGTCAAAAGTCCCTGAACAATTTTCAAATTTAATATAAAATCGAGTAATTTGAGTCTTTTTTTTTATATAGTTTATAAGTAATTTTGAATAAAACTCTAAAACTACTTGACGGAATGAGCTGTACTTTTGGTATTGCATATTTGAAGCTTCTAATATTCGATTTCTGTTAAATATTTAATAGGTTAGAGCAGGGTTGTCCAACGCGGCGCACGCGGTCGCTATAGCGCCCTCGAAGGTTACCTTGGCGCCTTTTGAAGGTTTCATGTTATTAGACTTTTTAGAAATAAAATTTCATTATAAAGAATGCATTCTTTAAAATCATTAATTTTTTAATCAGAGATATTTTAAAATCCACCTGAAAACGCATTAAAAACCAGAAATATACTTTGAAAATTTAATCAAGCATATTTTCACGATTTTCAGTTATTATTTATAAAGTGTAATTAAATGGTTAAATCTGGTAATAATTGGAAATAGCTCTTTTTAGCACTTCAGAAGTTAGAGAAAAATAAACGTTTTTCACTTTCCACCGCCCCTTTGAAGATTTATGTGCATGGAAGTTCAGCCTTTTTTTTTTCTTTTTTTTCTGTTGTCACACTGGCCCATTAGCTGTTTTATACGAAGGATAAAAAGGTTAATTTATCCTTCTTGACTTTTAATATTTTGGGGTATTTTTAAAATTTGCTTAGAAAAATTAATAAAGCAGTGCAAAATGATTTTCATCTATGAAAGCATTTCCGGACTATCTCTCTGGAACCGCCCATATGGATTGGTCACTATCATGCCTGACTTTGTTTTTGTACTTCTTATGAAACTAAATTCACGACTTTAAAATAATTCAAAGCGTATTTTCACATCCTAAAAGAAACCTAGCAATGTATCTGATTTCCACGTTTATTTTGTTGTTGTTATTATTGTTTTTATAGGCGAGATTAAAGTTTCTAGTACCTTACCCTACAGACATTTTTGAGAAAGACCTCTCACAGAAAAATGAAGAATTTGAAATTTAATACGTGTAACTTCAGTAATGTAGGGGCCTTTTATCTACCGCTGTAAATTTCATTTGCATTATGTTAAGACGTGCGTGTATATTAAGAGTGCGATAATATTGCCGCATGTTTTCAGTCATGTGGATAATGGCGCCCTTCACTGAGTGCCAAGAGCTGAGGTGAGTCCCTGCTTACTGAAAGGTTGGCCAGGCCTAGGTTAGAGTACATATTTTTTACGAATATATTTTTTAATATTCTACATATTTCTTACTTAATATTCGAAAAAATAATGCATTTCATAACCTATAAAATTTAGATGGATTAAGTTTTTTGTTAGAGTATGACAACAGGCGGCTATAATTATTAACATTTCGGATTTTCCCTAACACCATTTAAATAAGTGAAAAAGATAAAATATTGAAAATATTAGTTTAATTTTATATTTAAATGTGAATAATTTGTAGGTAAACGCTCTATTAATCTAAAAATAAAATTCTTATATATGCATTTAACCATTTTTAAAAACTTTTACTATTAATAATTTAAAGGTGGAAATTCTTTTTTTATAATCAATGGATTATTCCGTAAAGTTGTATATGAATGGTTATGCTCGTGGTGTATGACTTCTTTGCTCATTTTCTGTTTTCTGCTTCTGAAACAGCTTTAGTTTAATTACTCCAGGACAATTGTAACCAAAAGTTGAAGTTATTGAAATATGGTGCTTTATTTTCTGAGACCCGGGGAAGGGCAATACACATAATTTTTTATGATTATATTACTAAATCTATAGCTATTAGATAAATAGTGTATGTTCTCGATTATTATATATATATATATATATATATATATATATATATTAGAACAAAAGAAATAATAAAAGGTAAGGCAACCGCATTATTTGTCTCGGTTGCTAAAAGTAATGCTTAATAAATACGACTTTCGCGCAAATATATCTTTTTAAAATTATCTTTTCGTTATAGAGAGATTAGTTTTGTAGCTAATGTGCTGTGTAATCTCAGTCGTAGTTTTAGTTTTTGATATTTAAAGAGTTGATACAAACAATTTATTTTATAAAGATTCACGGATTCGTGAAACATTTTTATAAAAAGGTTCTAGAGATGTTTAAATAAAACACACAATCTTAAAATGACAAAAAAAATTGCTGAATTCTGTTTATTCCAGTAGTTGTATTTTCTATTGTTTAATGTTCTGGTATTTTAGAAGCTATCTAAATATTGCATAAAAATATCCAGTGAAATAGTGCATTCATCTAAAGTTAAACGCAATTAAACAAGCAAACAAACACAGTAATGAATTTCTTTTAGTTTATAGTACATAAAAAAGTGGAAAATATTTAATTCATAAAAAAAAAAAAATTCTTATCATCTGTATTCCTTTCTACCTCTAATGTAAACAAAATTGGCCTAAAAATCTCTCCAGAACTCCCTGCTGTTTATTAACAGTTCCTACGAACCAGTGTCGATGACACGTTTGAAACTAAAAAAGGAGGTTAAAAACGCAAACAAAAAACCTAAATACTGATCTTCATAGAAATGCGACATTTCGATCCCTTTTCGGAAAAATATTCTCCCATTAAAAAAAGACCTAGGTGGTCGCTAATGACAAACACTCAAAGAGGGTTCCAGGTATTGGTCATTCTCAAGTTCTGAAACCATTAAGGGATTTAAGAAAAATCGTTTCCTGTTGAATATCTTTAACAGTTCAACTTGAAAAATTCCATGAAATTTTATTTTTCAGCAAGAAAGAAAGTATTCCTTTTACGCTACGAATATGCTTATAGCTTATTTTATATAAGTACTAATTTTTTTAATTTTAATGCCTGTATTTTATATGCTTCGTCTGAAATACAGTCAGAAATTGGTATAGTTTTCAGATAATTAAAAAAGAATTTGTAACAATCTTCTTTTCTAAAATAATTAAGAAATGTCTTTATCGCGCATATTTAATGCATGGATGATGATAATAATAATAATATAATAATAATAACTATAATAATAATAACTTCATAATTTCATTATCTCAATTGCATGTTACTGATTACGTATATAAATAAAGTTTAATTTCTCAATAATTTAAAAAGTTTAAATTAAACTTGAGTTAAAAATAATATTTGTTTTAAAAGTTAGGTTAGCCAATGTAATATTGCTTAGTTATTGTAATTAGTTTTCTTAATTTTTTATAAATTCAGTCAATCACTGCCTTTTAAACACATTAATTCGTCGAATTCGCCGTGTTTCGAGTCGCAATAATAATATATTATTATTATTATATGATTATTATTTTTACATTATCATTATATAATTATTATTATTATTACTAGTAGTAGAAGTAGTAGTAGTACTAGTAGTAGTAGTATTTTTTAGAGATTAAAGAAACATCGAAAAAAATTCTACTTAGTTTTGTGTTACTAGAATAAAAATAAAAGGGAAAAAATTCTGTCAGATTTCGCTCTATTCTAAAAAAGTCCTTCCGGCCAGTGCCGGGAGGAAGAGGTAGCTTTCATATTCCTTATTTTAAAAAAGCCAACTTATATTATTGAAACACACGAAGCTCAATTAAGTGGAAACCGAATGTAGGAGATTCAATAATAATTTTTATCAATACTAAATCATTATGAATGAGAATTTCGCGAAATTAGTCAGCTTTATCCAAGCTGCTTTTATTTAAAGTAACTTACATTTGGCTGCCAAATTCGGCGATTTCTTAAAGTGCCTGCCATTTTAAGACAAGATGGTGGATGAGGCTAACCAGTGAACAAGGTCGAGACCTTAGTAATTGCTGTGCACATGCTCACTCACATCGGAATCGGTTGATATATACGAGTGCTGTCTCAGGCAAAAAATTAGATTTTTACAAATGTCACCCACGTTAGAAATTGAAACTGCTATATCTGAGAAATTTTTTAAGATAAAGACAAACAAAAAAAGCTCCTGAATCCTTATATCAAGGTCAAATACTTAAGAAAGAAACCCTTTTCAATTTCTAATTTTTTTTGCACCTCACTTTAAATATAATTTTTTTTTTAATTTAATGGCCGCCATTTTGAAACAAGATGACTTTTGAAGCTGGCCAGCGAACTTGGTCGAGATATTGATGTATATTATCCACATGCCTTCTTCCATCGAAATAGGCGAATACGTGTGGTATCGCGTGACAAATACAAGATCGTTTCAAAGTGTTAGCCATGATAGAAATTCAAAGTGCTATAATTCAACCACTTTTTAAGATATAAACAAAAGAACAAATTTTCAGAAACAAAAACTGCTCCAGAATCTTTGTATCAAGGCCAAACACATAAGGAAAATCTTTTTCATTTTCCAATTTTTTAATACCTCATTTTAAATTTTAAATTACATTTTTTTTAACTGGCAACCCTTTTGAAACAAGATGGCGAATGAAGCCGGCCAACGAACTCGGTCGAGACATTGGTATGTACTATGTACAGACCAAATTACATTCAAATCGGTTCATAAATACGCCTGTTATCGCGTGACAAAAATCAGGTCGTTTTAAAATGTCAGCCACAATAGAAATTCAAAATGTTATAACTCAGCCATTGTTTTAGATATAGACGAAACAAAACCTGTTCCGGAACTTTGTATTAAGGTCAAACACATACGAAAAAAATCTTTTTCATTTTCCAAATTTTTGGTATCTCATTTTAAATTTAAATTATTTTTTTTTAAATGGCCGCCATTTTGAAACAAGATGGCAGATGAATCTGGCCAACGAACTCGGTTGAGTTATTTGTATGTACTATGTACAGACTAAATTACATCCAAATCGGTTCATAAATACGTCTGTTATTACGTGGCAAAAATCAGGACGTTTCAAAATGTCAGCCACGCTAGAAATTCAAAATGCTATAACTCAGCCATTTTTTAAGATATAGACAAAACAAAAACTGCTCCCGAATCTTTTTATCAAAGTCAAACACATAAGAAAAAAATATTTTTTCAATTTTCAATTTTTTGGTACCACATTTCAAATTAAATTTTTCTTAAAATTTTAAATGGCCGCCATTTTTAAACAAAATGGCGGATGAAGCTGGCCAACGAACTCGGTCGAGACATTGGTCTGTACTATGTATAAACGAAGTTACATCCAAATCGGTTCATAAATACGCCTTTTATCGTGTGACAAAATTCAGGACGTTTCAAAATGTCAACCTCGCTAGAAATTCAAAATGCTATAACTCAGCCATTTTTAAAGATATAGACAAAACAAAAACTGCTACGGAGTCTTTGTATAAAGGTCAAATACATAAGAAAAAAATATTTTTCCATTTTCAATTTTTTGGTACCACATTTCAAATTTTAAATTTTTAAAAAAATTTTAAATGGCCGCCATTTTGAAACAAAATGGCGGATGAAGCTGGCCAACGAACTCGGTCGAGACATTGATATGTACTATGTACACACGGAATTACATCCAAATCGGTTCATAAATACGAGAGTTACAGTGTGACATATGTCAGATATATATATATATATATATTGATATGTATATATATATCAATTTTGAACGGAGGGTGGTTTCGGGGTCTGGGGGTCATGATCGATGAAAATATACCAAAATTTTTTGAAATCGCTTTCCTCCGAACGGCTGCAATAGGTAGCTTTTTGTAAAGAAAGCTACCTAAAAATATACACCGCCGCCGCCGGTGTAAATGAATTTTTTGCGACCGGTGGTCTTTCTTCGCTAATATCAAGAAAACTACTACACACAAAAATATGAAAATTGGTAGTATTACAGAGAAATCTTTGATAAACAAGCTAAAGTAGACAATTATTAAATCGAAGAACAATTTAAAGATATTTTTAATGTTAAAATCGGTCAGAATAGGTCCCTTAAAGAAGTTGTTTAGGGACAAAATTATGCATAGGAATTTAATATTTTTTTCTAGGGATATAATTCTCAAGCTAAGCGGTGTGCAAACAGCGCTTTTTTTTTATTTTTTATTTATTTTTTTTTTATTTTACTAATTTTATAAAGATTTTTTTTTTTTTCGAATTTTCATTATTTCAAGACATATTTTTTTCATATTTAGAAAAGGTAATTTTTTATGTTGATGCCAATTTGTAAAACAGCACAAAGAATTAATTATATTTCCTCTCAAATAAAAAATGTATTTACACGTGACTATTAAAAACAGAAATGAAACTTTAAAATAATAAAAATGATCAATTTTTGAAAGCAGGAAGTATGAAAATTATGTTATACAAATTGTATTTACACGCGAATATTAAAAAAGTAAGAAAATATTAAAATACTTAAATTATTACGCGCAAACCGCATTTAATGGGGACAAATATGTCATATGTAAAAAATCGAAATATTAAATGTTGTCATTGAAAAATGCCTAAAATAATTAAAGTATTATGCGTGAAAAACTTTTAATAGTGAAAATTAGGTCATATTTAAAAAGTTCAAACACTGATATTCCCAAACACTTAAATGGAATAATATATTTGCACGTGGATATTAAAAGCGTGGGGGATTAGAAACTAATTAAATTTTTGCACGCGAAACGTATTTAATGGTGAAAATTACATCATACATTTAAAATTATTTTCTTGTGGACAATATTAACCCCTTCGGGACTGGCGGCTTTTATCCAAATTTTATTCGGTTGGCGCCACATTTTAAAGCTGTTCTCAAATCCAAAATGGCAATTTTATGACATAAGTTTAAATTTATTTTTGGTCGGAAATGCATAAAACTACAGGTGTTGTTGTTCAGAAACTATGCCATCAAGCTGTTTTTTTTTTTTTTTTTTTTTTTTTTTTTTTTTTTTTTTTAACGCAGTAGATCTTTCAGAAAATAGTGTCAAAGTGATCGTTTTGAACCGAATTTCCGCGCGAAAGGTGAAAAACCTCTCAAGAAAGGTTGAAAAACGTCTTTGTCACGTGATCAAAATCACTTCTAACTCATTAGGTAATTTATGGATCCAAAACTGGAAAACACAGTTCGATTCCAAATCGCTCCCATGATCAGGCTTTCCAATTTTATATCTTTCCGTTAAAAAATGAATTTATAAATGTGTCAAACATTTTGCGCTTGTTGAGTACAGCAGTTAAGAACAGCCTTTAAAAAAAGTTACCTTTACTTAAATAAGTCCATTTTATGGACTAAGGTCATAACAAATAACAATCAATAATAACAATCAGTAATAACAATCATGATACAGCATAACCAATCGAAAATTTTAATGATAAAATAGATGAGACTATGGGGGTTCAGAGCCCCCCTGAAGAAATGTATATTTGATAAAAAAATTACAAGAATAAGCAATTTATAAGAATACCATTGCATAAAATCGGGTTTAATCTGATGATTCTAATTTCTGGAAGCTTCAAAGAATCTTATATGTTTATATATCTCTGTCTAATTAAAAAACAATGACATGCAGAACTGACGTTGAGGCCCCTGATCTGCAGATTTACTTCTTAAACAAATAATTATAACTTTACCTTTGTTATTGTTTAATATAAAAACCTATAATTACTAATTTATATTATAATAACTAATAGCTGTCGTTTAAAATAAATATTAAGACGCCACAGCATGCGCACAATACCTTGTGTGTGTGGGGGGGGGGGGGGGGAGGTCAATAAAAAAACAATTGGACCATAAAATGGACTGTGCAGTGCAATGTTCCTGTTGTTTGAGCGTGAAAGTGGAAATTTATGGAGCTTGTCTTGATCTTATTTAATTTCTCATAAAACAAGTCTCTTCTAAACTTTATTGCAATATTTTCTCTTTTCTATGTTTATTAAAAGAAAGGAGAGAGAGAAAACGTTTTATGAAAAAAAAAAAAAAAAAAAAAAACAAACAAACAAAAAAAAATACTGAACCATTGAAATCCTAACTGGCTGCTGTCTGACATATTCACAAAGTTATTGCTAGAGCACAAAATGCATTGGTGTTTATTAGTATTGGTGTGAATCAAGTGTATTAGTGTGTAGTTTATGTTAATGCAAAAATTATTCTTCATAAATTAAGAAATCGAATAGCATTTTTCATCTTTTAATAAAGACAAAAACCTTTAGGAATATGCCGTCCAATTTTACGTTTTAAGCCGGTTTTTGGGGGGATTCTACAGCCCAGGAAATCTTGTTTTTAGACGACAATTAATTAGAAGTCATGGAAAATGCAAAATGTTGTTCGATTTTAAATTATCTCAAGAGTCAGGACTGATATTAGCATGTATTTATGCGTAAAATGGGTCGTTAACTATATCAGTTTTGAGTTGCTGAGTGTGAAAAAAAAAAGAAAAACGCCTTGAGTGTTATAGTCGTGTATAAATTTTCTAATTCTAAAGCAATGCATTTCAGAGGGGGAAAAATTAGCAAGTGCACGAAAATTAGAATTGTCTAATAGTAAATTAGCATAGCGCACTCGGAAATTGGCACGAAATTGTTTTGTACTAATTACGTCTAAATAAAACTCAAACTGTAATTTCTCATATAATGCGAGCATTTTTTTTATTACTTTAATATTTAGAAATGCACACAAATTTTGATGTGAAGAAATTTGTTTTAAGTGGAACATTTTTATTTTAATCCTATGTCTTATTTCAAGGAATAATTAATTATATGATAAGATTAAATCCTGAAAATTAATACTTTACTATTTCGATTCATTCAAACGTATAAATTATCGTCAAAATAAAGAGAATTTTCATCGTTTAATAACATATTACCTATATATCACTGCACGAATATGGTATGATCAAATTGTTTTACCCATAATAATAATATTGCAATACGTAATATTTAAATAGAATTACAATCCATCATAACATTTATAAGTTTAAATCACATTGAAAAACATAGAACTCAAGTGAGCTCAGAGTGGAATGACAAGTTCACCTTGCGTTAAAATAACTAAAATTAAAAACTGTTTACTAAAAAGGTGCATAAAAAATTTATTAAAATATTCCGTTACAAAATGAACTGGTCTTTAAAAACTTAAAAACAATTGATGTTAAAAATCATAATGAAACAGAAAAAGATGATTCCTGAGATCTTTCGATCGCAAACGCGATCATTTTCAAAGGATACTTTCCTTTGAAAATGATAAAAGGATACTTTCCTTTGAAAGTATCCTTTGAAAATGATCGCATTTGCGATCGAAAGATCTCAAGAATCATCTTTTTCTGTTTCATTATGATTTTTAACATCAATGGTTTTTAAGTTTTTAAAGACCAGTTCATTTTGTAACGGAATATTTTAATAAATATTTTATGCACCTTTTTAGTAAAGAGTTTTTAATTTTAGTTTAAATCACATGCTGCTAACTATTAGAAAGTATCTCGTAATTTATGCTCCATATAAGTATTGTGTTAAATCAACTGGTTTTTTTCCTCAAACCCTTCGCCCCTTCTTTTTTCTTAAGAACAACTGTAATACAGTATTTCTCCCTGTTTTTGTAATTTAATATTCCAAATTTTAGGATTAATTTCTACTTTTAATACAGACTTTTTTCTACAATCAACAACATATATAGTGAGTCTAAGGCCAGGCTTGTATGCATATAAGTATGAAAATTAGCATAAATTAATAAACATATCAGGTTCCCTAAAAAGTTTATGTCAAAACATAGTTAACGCGTATAAACACTATGCAGACTACATGATACAACTAACAACTAACAGAAAACAAAATAGATGAAAAAAAATATTCAACATTTTGCCTAAAATAGTTTCTTTTTTTTAATAGGACTATTTATAACAATTAATACCATAAGATGCTCTTAAAGAATTTGATTATGTTACAAAAGAAAATCTTCTCGATTTATTTTTTAAGAGCTGTTATTATGCTTAAATTATAAGTAACTATGGGGCTCAGCCCCCTGCGAGGTACTCTCGCCAATCGTTCAGGCTTCGCAACCTCTGAAAATATACTAACGTGCCCTGTTAAAAAAATATATTACCAGGTTACAGAAGATTGATTTATATTATCAGTATAACAGCGGCTATCTTCTGCAATCGCCTTGTCATGCTTTTCAGTTTGAATGGACATTTTTCGGCACCATAGCCTCATTCATCGCTGTCGTAATAAATGACTTATGTTTTCGGATAGATAAGATCAATTACACATTTGAAAATTGGCTTGTATAAAATGATTAGGTTAAAAATGACGCTTTCTTTCTGAGTTTTACAACGACGCTATGGACAATATTCTTCTTTTAGGTTTGAGGTTAAAAAACTCCGTTTGCTTATAGACCGGAAGCCGGGAGCACAGACTATCACCTCATCGAGTTCACGGGTGAAATTCAAGAATAAGTTAAAACTCGATTCGCATATTAAAATTCAATTGGTATGCCAAGTCCTATCTTGGTGGAAAACATCTAAAAACCCGATTTTAACGGTTGCCTCGTAGTTTTACCATTGTGTTTTCTTGCTCCCAGTCCTCCATGTTTTCATACTTTTGGGTGCAGGAAAACACATTGGTAAACTTACGAGTCCACTGCAAAAATCGGGTTTTCAGGTGTTTTCCGCCAAGATATGACTTCACAGACCGATTGCGTTTTAATATGTGAATAGAGTTTTAATTAATTCTGGTATTCCAGCCGTGAACTCGATGAGATGATTGTCTGTGCTGCCAGCTACCGGTCTATTAGGAATAGTTTTCTGATCCACGTATTGAAAAGTATTGTGTTTTGAAATTTTACGCTTACATGTTATGTCTTGATCGAGTTTTAGACATTTCAAGAACGGGTATAGCTTATTCATGAATTCTTTTCTCTATTTTAGTACGCCATCATGAATATTTTCAAGGTTAATTTAACAATTTATATTGTTTGAATGGTACTACTTGATAAACCAAAACTACCTGACGACCAAAAAACTATCGACAAACTCAGGGTCATACTGGCATAACTCTTAGGGCGGTGGCAAAATGGATAAAAAGGGCGCCGATTGCCTTACAAAAAGGCCCAAATGCATATATATATAAGGTGTGTCCCAACGAAATAAAGCCACCCTAATTCTGTGCCGTAACTGGACACGAAACAAACAAATAAGAACAAGACAAATATATTAAGAAAGTCCATATACAAATACATAATACATAGTAACTCATTCCCTGCCCCACCTGGGCAGGAGAAAAAGATGAATGTGTAAAAAAAGAGGGGAAAAAGTGTCCCGCCGAAATAAAGCCACGGTCAATATTAGTATGTATTGGTAACTACCGACATTCGAGCTGCTGCAGGTCAACATTTTTATGATGTCAGGAAGTTGTCAAATACTTGTTCTGAGCCAGTCGGAATTTCTGCAGACTTTAGAAGGCTGAATTTTCTATTTCTCCTTCAGTATTGGAATGGGAATGAAAACCCACCTATCAAAGTTCGAAAAAGGACAAATAACAACTTTTAAGGAAAAAGGTCTTTCACATAGACTAATATCTAAGCAAATCAAACGATCTAAAACCGTAACAAACAATTTTGTAAATCAGGGAAATACGTACGGGTATAAAAAAAAAAGTGGTGTACATGCAGAAAAATGACTTCCAGGCAGAAAAGAGAAGTTTTGCGTCGTCTTCACGAGGTGGTATTTCCCTAAAACAGTTGACAAACGAAGATAACATCCCTGTGACAGAATCAACCTTGAAACGAATTGAAAAACGTATAGGCATCTTGCAACACAAGAAAAGGAAACAGCTGCCCATGTTGAAAGTTATCCACATGCAATGGAAAGTCGATTAGGCCAAATATCATCGAACCTGGAAGGACCAGTGGCATCGTGTTATAGTCTCAGATGAGAAAAACATTAATTTGGATGGGCCAGACGACCTTGCTTTCTATTGGTATGACATGAGGAAAGAAGAGAAATTTTTTCCAAAAGACAGCAAAGTGGAGGCTCATTAACGGTGTGGGGAGGCATCGGTTATGGAGATAAACATAACCTGGCTTTTCTCTCAGGCCGCATGAAGCCTACCGATTACCAAGAAATACTAGAAAACCATTTACTGTCATTTGCAAAGAGACTTTGTAGACTAAGTTGGATCTTCTGGGCGGACAAGACCTCCATTCACGTTCAAAAATCCTCCTGGGAATGGTTTTTGGATAATCGGGTACATGTCATGGAATCACCTGTACATTTTTCCTGATCTCAATCCCCAAGAAAATGTATGAGGTATCCTCAGTAGGGCTGTATATGCCAATAACAGACAGTTTCAGTCTGTGACAAAATTGAAGGTCGTCATCATTGAAGCATGGGAGAATATTGATGCTATTTTCTTCCAAGGATTGGTAAATGGTATGCCACATCGTATATTCCACGTCATATATAACCATGGCGGATATATTGTCTATTAACCGTAGTGGCTTTATTTCGGCGGGACACTTCCCCCCCCCTCCTTTTTTTACAAATACATTTTTTTCCTGCCCAAATAAGGCAGGGAGTGAGTTACTCCTTGTAAATATGTATTTGTATATATAATTTCTTATTATATTTGTTTCGTTCTTATTGGTTTTTTTAGTGTTCAATTACAGCACACAATCACGGTGGCTTTATTTCGGTGGGACACACCTTATATACACTTACAGTGAAATCTCCCTGTGCGACCACCTCCCCGAACGATCATTTTTGCATAGAACAAAATTTATTCCCATAGGCTCAATACTAATTTTACCTCCCTGTCAGAGACCATCCCAGTTGAACTCCCTCCATGAGCGACCCATTTCTTTGAAGAAAACGAAACAAATTCCGTTTTTTCCTGGTCGCCTGAAGAAGGTTTTATTAGAAAAATAATTCCGGAGAGCGCATTAGTCGTCAAAATTCTAAACTAAGTTTAGATTTTTTTATTCCGGTAACTTTTAAGTGTTTAAACTCCTGTGTGCCTCTTTAGACAATGAATTTAACTCCGGTTACAAATTAAGGATGACGGTCAATACACTTCCCTGCCAAATTCTGTCAGGAAACTCTCAAGGAAATAGATAAATGAATGAAATCGTCATTAATTGTTGGCATCCAAAAAAAAAAAAATGCATTTATTTACTGAACTTCGAAAGGATTTCGAAATAAAAGTTATAAAAGATAAAACCGTAAAATCAAAGAAAACGTCAACGTATTCATTTTTTACACTCTGCAGTAATTAACTTATAAAAGTTTAAGTATCAAAACATAAGTTAATTGCATATTTTTTTCCTAATGTGAAAAATAAATTTTAGTAACATTGTTACCTTTTTTCAACAATTAAAATCTAGATTTAAATATGACCTCCCTTAAGAGACCACCTCTTGGAGCGACCAATTTTTATTGGAACACACACACACACACATACATACTATACAAATTATGTATAAAAAAATACTTTAAAAATATATACGACTATTTTGTTATAGCGAAAACTTTATTCCTAAAATAATTATGACAACCAAATTAGTATTTTATACTATAGAAATGTAATTTACACAAAAATAGTTCCCCGCAAAACATTGCACTTCTGATGTTAGACCAGTGTTGCCAACTTAGAGGTATTTTTTTCCACCACACTTTTCTAAAAAAGCTATCTCTATTTTCGAAATCTGCTCACCTTATCTAATGAGTTAATTCAAACTTTACCCCGAATATCCGAATAACAATCTCCATACAATTATCTCCAAATGGAAAATAAAATATTAAAATAAAACAAACAAAAACAATTTCGTTGGGTCAAAACTCAAAAGTGCAAAACATTATTTTATACAATTGAATAACATTTTATGTAATACAATCTCTAGGATACAAATACTATTTATGGTGTAAAAAAATTCAGAAAATTAATTTTGGTTTAGGGCAAGAATGACGTCTATTTTACGTGAATTATTTTAAAAAATTGTTTTATTTCTTTATTTTTTCAACATTAAAAAATTATCATAGAGAAGCATTTGGTTTGAATCCCGCTATTTAAACAGTTTAAATATATATATATAGTCTGAAATTGCATGAAAGAAAATATTCTTTAACATTATTACTACAGGTTTCGTTATTATTCACTTTAGTTCGTAGGTAGCATATAGTGATGGACGATTCTCGAAAATTCGACAATCGAGAAAAATCGTCATCGTAAAAAATCACAATCAATACAGCCATCGATTAATTCCTAGAATATACAATCGAGATGTTTTACAATCGATTATAACGAGAGAAGTTAAAAACAATTGTTGGAAAACTTAGCTATTATTCTGGCCGAAAATTTCATAGTAGTGATAGGGCTTGATCGATAATTCTGCTATCGCAATTATTTGCTCCCGATTTAGGCTTAAGGGGTTACTTCAGTCAAGCGAAAAGACCTGCTCGCTAATGCTAATCTTATGGAAGAAATTTATAAAGATATCTCATTTAAATTTCAGTATTTTAAAATGATTTTCTTTGCATTGGAATAAATTCCCCTTTCTTCTTTATGAAACTGCAATGTCCAAATCGCGTAACTATGGCGCATTTGATGAATCAAATAACCTTTCTACTTTTTAGATAACTCCAAAAGGTTTGATACAGTTTAAAGTTCCCCTAAATGTCAAATAATGTGGAATTTCCCCATTGATCGAAAACAAAAGTTTCTTTCGAAAAACGTAAGGATAGTAAAGATACCTGCCAAGAGGGAACCTGTCTAACACGGAAACTGTTTTTCAGTACCTAGCGATTCCAACATGACTCTGTAAGTCTGTATCGAAATCCAAAGTAGCTATTTTGTGACTCATTTAAAAACTCATTTTTTATTTTAGACGCATTAGCTAGAATCGATTAGCATTTCCCTCTTTTCGATAAAGGCAAAAGGTTTGATACAAATTAAAGTTCCCTAAACGTCTAAAGTGTATCAAATGCTGTGGAATTTCTCCGTTTATCAAAAATAAGACAGCTTTATCGAAAAACGGAAGGATAACCAAACATACATAACTGCTGAGAGGGAACCTGCCTAACACGGAAATTGTTTTCCAGTGCCTAGCGATTCCAACATGATTCTTCAAGTCTGTATCGAAATCCAAAGTAGCTAGTTTCTGACACATTAACTAGCTCATTTTTTATTTTAGGCGCATTAGCTAGAATCGATTAGCATTTTCTTCTTTTCGATAAAGGCAAAAGGTTTGATACAAGTTAAAGTTCCCTAAATGTCTAAAGTGTATCAAATGCTGTGGAATTTCTCCGTTTATCAAAAACAAGACAGCTTTATCGAAAAACGGAAGGATAACCAGACATATATAACTGCTAAAAGGGAGCCTGTCTCATACGGAAATTGTTTTCCAGTGCCTAGCGATTCCAACATGACTCTTCAAGTTTGTATCGAAATCCGAAGTAGCTAGTTTTTGACACATTTACTAGCTCATTTTTTATTTTAGGCGCATTAGCTAGAATCGATTAGCATTTTCTTCTTTTCGATAAAGGCAGAAGGTTTGATACAGTTTAAAGTTCCCTAAATGTCTAAAGTGTGTCTAATGATGTTGAATTTCTCCGTTTATCGAAGACAAAGGAGCGTTATCGAAAAATAGAAAGGTAAACAGACAAATATATCCGCTAATAGGGAATTCTATAACTAAAATAAAACTTCAATGGACTTCATTTTTGGTATTTTGGATAATTTTAATCTTCCAATCCTTACCAACGTCGTATTAGATGATGGGTCTGGAAAAGGTAGAAAAAACGCCCCCCCTCCCCCGAAGCGGCATTAGGCCCCAAATTGACAGTAGGGCAGACCAAGGATGAAAGTTAACTTCATGTAAGAGAGGACTAGGGAAATTGAGAATGGTAAAAAAAAAAAACCAAACCATTGAATAAGAAAAAATTTGAAGAAAAAGAAAAATGGTAAAAGAACAAGTGAAGCGTGTGATTAGAGCCAGACAAATGGAGAGGGGCCCGATGGTCCACAGCTGGTCCAGAATGAGTGTCCGAGTTGTCAGAATGTGTCAAGAACTTGGAGAATAGTATCTACAATGAAGAAAAATAATGAGACAAAACATTATGAAAAACAGATGAAAAATACCAATAGCCTGAGGCTAAAAGTAAAATGTTTCACTGGGCGGCGTCCCCTGGTGGTAGTAAAAATAAAATTGATACGAAAAGATAGGGAAGAGTGAAAAGACTTTATTTTGTGAATTTTATAATTTTTGCACAAACAGTATACTAAAGGTTTGAAGAAACAAAACTTTAAAGCGCCCTCTTGAGGCGAAGAAGGGAGTTAAAATTGAGAAACATATGTCCATATTCTTTATTCGATTTTAGACACAATTTTATGTTAGTCTTATAATTTTCCTATGAGTGGAAGATACCGTACCAGAGTAAGAAAAAAAAACCGCCGCTAAGTATATTCCTTTAGAACATTTTAAGCCCAGAGGTCTAAAATTAACGGTGGATTGACAAAAGAAAGGCAGATTTAGAAAGGTTATGATATTACCCTTATTTTAATACGTTACATGAGTGGGGTAAAATAATTTTGAAAAATCTTCTTCCTTGAGGCGCGACACTTAAAATCTTGAAAACACATAATTTGCAGTGCAATTTTGTTTTAACAATAGCATTCTAATATTAAGAGATATGGGACAGATTAGGAGGGCTAAAATAAGAGAAACATTGAAAATCAAAGACAAACTGGCGCCAAATTCACTAGAAAACTTCTATATCAACAACTGAAACCCGAACTGATGACTTGAGGGTCCTGTCCCTGCCGGCGAAGACACTCACGAGCTAATGCTAATCCTATGGGGAGGGATTTTTCTAATATCTTGTTTGCATTTCGACATTTTTAAATAATTTTTTTTGCATTGGATAGCCGAGGTCCATCTCTACAGTGCACCTTTTTCACTTTTTCGATTTTGGTCACAGATATTTTTAATAAAGTTACTTTCACTTTCAAAACCAGTTCTGAAAATGAAAGTGTCATTCTAATAATGTCTTGCAGATAGCGGTTGAAGAAAAAATCATCTTAGTAAGGGTGTACTCAAATCCAAACTGCTTATTTTCTGACTCATTTTACAATTCATTTTTGCTCTCAAAGGCTTCCAATTGGTACGTTTTCTTACTCAGAAACTATATAATGTACCGTAATGGTTGATTTTTTGATAGAGGCAGAATATATTTTAAAAAATGCTGTTAAAGTGGGCATTTTGAACCGAATTTCCCGAAGCGGATTGTGTTGGAAAAATCATTGTATTAAGGATGCACTCAAATCCAAACTGCTTATTTTCTGACTCAATTTTAAATTAATTTTTGCTCTCAAACGAATTTAATTGGTAGATTCGCTTACTCAGAAACTATATAATCTATCGTAATGATCGATTTTTTGATAGAGGCGGAATATATTTCAAAAAATGATGACAAAGTGGGCATTTTGAACGGAATTTCCCGAAGCGATTGTGTTAGAAACGAAAAATATTGTCCTTCTAAGAAAATATTTTTTTATATATCAAGTTTTAATTAATTGAACGAAAAATAAAAATACAGGTCGCTTATAAATCTCTTCAAAAATCGCGTCAGCAAGTTTCATATTTTTTTTATTAAAAATAAATCTGGAGTTATGCCAGAAAATTTCGAGTTGTTGAGCATGGAAAAGTATTTTCTTGAATACCACCCTAACATGATACTGCTAAAACTAGCCATTATATAAAAATGAAATAAAAACTTGTCAAAAGCGGCCAGACAAAATTGTTAAAGTGGGTTTATCTCTAATCATGATTTAGTTTTTGTTTGTGAAATTAGTATACCTGACTTCGAAATCTACCTCCGCCTGTAGGCCGGGCCGGCAGGGATTTTTTTATTTTTTCGCAACAGTTATAAAGAGAAAATAAAGAAATACATTAGACAAATTTTGAAGATTTCACAAAAATCCAAACTAATGAACACCCGGCCCGGCCGCGGGCCGAGATCGGGCCGCGCATCTATTTTCATTCACGGCAATCGGGCCGGGCCTAGCCTACTCTTTACGGGCCGGGCCTTACTTTTTCCCTGAAGTTTCGGGTCGGGCCGGCCCTAACTTATTTTGTCTGCACACACCCGGGTACTGGTTTCATTCCTAATCTTCATGGCCCAAAATTTTCATTCCTAGTTTTCACCCAGCCCGTATGAAAATCATTGTCTCGGCGTGGCCTGCTCCGTTCAAATGTCAGTAAAATTAGGCTTGGCACAAATTTTTTGTCAAAAAATGCATACATTTTTAAATCGCCATTATCCTACAATTAAACATTCAAATTCATTCTTTTTGAAGAGTAGTAGATTTCTACGCTTATTAAAATACAGTTAAATTAAAATATAGTAAAACGTGTGAAAAAGAACCTGTCTATGACGGAATCTCGTTATAAACTGAAAAACGTGTTGATCCATGCAAAATTAATATACTACTACGTAAGGAAATAATATGTAATACATTTACACTTGCTAAGAAGGGAACTTGTGTATAACGCATTTTTTTTTTCTTTTCTATGCAATTCAGTCTTAGATTTTACTGTATAGCATTTTTCAGATATTTAACGCTTCAATACATGGAATATGGATTAACAATATTAATGATAACTGAAACATTTACATACAAGAAATAGATATTCATTAAAAAAATAAATACCGCACCCTGCGGCACTTCTATAAACATGAAAAGAAAAGTTAAGATAAATATTTTTGGCTTGAACTCCTCGTACGAGACAAATTTTTAACCAAATCGACGTAAAAATCAATGTTTTGTAGAAATTCACTCGGGCCGTGGCGGGCTCGGGCCGAGATTTTAACTTTTATACCGGGCTGGGCCGGGCCAACAATTGTTTACTACGGGCCGGGCCGGGCCGGGCTCGGGCCGAACTTTTAACTTTTTTACCGGGCCGGGCCAATATTTTCTTTTGTACGGGCCGGGGCGAATTTTTTTTTCTCTGAGTCAGGCCGGGCCCGGGCCTGGAAATGTCGGCCCGTGCAGACCTCTACTACAAGTCTTTTCTTTTATGTACAGTTTGGCCGAATATTCTGTTTCATTTTTGTTTTCAGCCCAAAATCTTAGTTTCGGCGAAAGTACTGGCGAATATTCGATATTACTATAACTGCCCTTCTCTAGCCTCCCCCAAATGGTACTCCCATCTATTGAGCCGCACATAGTATGTATTCACATACAAGGGGATAAATTTAGAAGGTATTACTAATCGTTATTTTTAAATTAAATTATTTTTTAATAATTTTTTATGTTTATAGCACCTTATATTGAATTATTTTTGTTTCAATCAAATTATTTTTTAATTAATAATTATGTACTGCTGTTTCTACTCAAAACATTATTCAGATAACATGCATATATGTATGTTTATGTTAATTACTTTGAATTTATTTTTAAAACAGTTTCGCTTTCGTTTTCGGTCGAAACTAGGAAGGTAAACGAAATTCGGTTTCTGTCGAACACTATTTTTATGTTTGTAAATGAGCAGAATTTTTCGCATTATTTAACGTTAAAAAATATTTCTTTGAGAACCGCTTTAAGGATTTACCACGTAATCATAACTTATAAATTTCAGAAAATCGAGTTTTATTTTAGCGGCTTTATCCACGGAAAACTCCTTTATGTGGCCAAAATCTGGAATAGACGATTCTATGTAAGTAAAAAAAAAAAAAAATACAATAAGCATTATATTATAATTATAACATAAAATTTAAACTAATAAAAATTTTCTCAAAATTGCATTTTTAAATTGTTGACTACGACACGATTACTTTAATAATAATGAATTGTTTTACTTTTGTCAGCTTTTTTTCTTATATAATTATGCAGTACATTAAGGACTTTTTTTTTATCATCATAAATCAGTATTTTTCTACGGTAAAAGTTGAATACCCTCTTCAAATAATCAGCATTAAAAATAAAATAAAAAATAAATAAAAAATAAAAAAGCTTTTCGTAATTTCCACTCTTTGTCCCGTCTAGTCACTAAAATAAGTCATATTTAATTAAAAATTACTGTATATTTTAATTTCAGATAAGCTAAATTTAAACTACAATGTTCGCCGCAACTCACACGCACAAAAAACGCACCAGAAAAGAGGCAATAATTTCAAATATATTTACATTTTTCAAAAGTAATATGTATCAAAATTATATTTAAGCATTGTATTACAAAATAAAAAACAAAGTCAAAGAAAATAGAAATACTTGAGGAGGCTCGTCACTCAACTTCCAAATTCTCCTCCGTAATGCTAAGTCTATAAACTTTTGATGCATTCGTATATTTAAAATATCTTCTCGGAAAATTCACATTTTTAACATCTTTTTTTCTGTGAATTCTTCTTAAAATTTTAACACTTGACACACTCGTAAGATTTTAACACTTCATATAAAATGAAGTCTATACCTTTGAAATATCTTGAGAACTAAGAAAAAAAAAAAGAAACTTTTAGGAAGTGTACACAAAAATAGAAGTTAAAAATATTAATTTCCCGAGGAGATATTTCAAATATATGAATCTATCCAATGTCCATAGACTTTACATTAGTGAGGAGAAATCGGAAGCTGGGTGACCAACCTCATTAATTGCTTAATGTGGAAAAAAAATTAAAAGAAGAAGAAGAATCTTGTGTCGTGCGTTAATTAGTATTTCATGGGAAAATACCTCCAGCAGAAAGATATTGAGCACCAGAAATCTCAGAATACAGTATAATCAATAAAAAGTGTCACATCTGGTATTACTACTGAAACCATTGGGTATCTATAGAACCCATTATCTAGTTAACTCGAAACCCCACAGAAATGGTAATTTGTCTTCTTAGGAACAAGATCCCATCCCACGTTATTGACTAACAGCATTGAAAACTGAACACAAACTGCACTTCTCTTTACTTATATTCACCCATTCTTTTGTAAAACATCTTTTAGTGTTTTAGTGGTTTGTCTATTTATTTTCATTACATGTGTATTTTTCAATTTATAAATCGAGGTAGTGTTTGAAGTTTAAAGCGGTTAAGCAGATCCGGTTTTAAAAAAACGTTCTTAGATATTGGCATTTTCGGATGCTAAAAGTATAATCGAATTTTTAAATATGTATGAAAAATTAACGTTTTCTTCTTTCGAAAGCAAAATTTACATAAGTTTCCATTGCAAAATCTTGTGAAGAATTAGTCTTGACGGTCTAACACTTATATTATCATTAGGAAACTACGGAATGCTCCACTTTAGTAGAACAAGAGTATCAATTTATGTGTCTGTTTGTGAAGAGTGAACGTGTATGTAAGTATGTGTGTGCGTGTCTGTGGGGGGAGGGGGGGAGGTTGCTATTACAAAAACACGATAATAGTTTTTTGAAAGTTATTTTTACAGAGGCACTTGAAAAGTCTGACCAAGTGACCAAGGGCACCATGATTACAAAAACACGATATTAGCTATTTAGAAGTTATTTTTACAGAGGCGCTTAAAAAATCTGACCAAGAATGGCGTGATGACAAAAGCACGATAGTAATTTTTTGAAAGTTATTTATACAGAGGCGTTGAAAAAAAATTTGACCAAGGGCGCCATGACTACTGAAACAAGATATTAGTTTTTAGAAATTTATTTTTGCACAGGTGCTGAAAAAAAAAAATTGACCAAGGGCGTCATGATTAGAAAAACACGATGTTAGTTTTTTGAAAGTTATTTTTACAGAGGCGCTGAAGAAATCTGACCAAGGGCACCACCATAATTTCAAATACACGATTTAGTTTTTTGAAATTTATTTTTACAGAAGTGCTCAAAAAAAAAATCTGACCAAGAGCGCCATGATTACAAAAACACGATAATAGCTTTTTGAAACGCATCTTTAAGGAGGCGCTGAAAAATATTTGACCAAGGGCGCATGATTAGAAAAACACGATAATAGCTTTTTGAAAGGCATTTTTACAGAGGCGCTGAAAAAATCTGACCAAGGACGCCTTGATTACAAAAACACGATAGAGTTTTCTGAAAAGCAGTTTTACAGAGGCGCTGAAAAAAATCTGACCAAGGGCGCATGATTAGAAAAAAACGATAATAGCTTTTTGAAAGGCATTTTTACAGAGTCGCTGAAAAATATCTGACCAAGGGCGCCATGATTACAAAAACACGATATAGTTTTCTGAAAAGCAGTTTTACAGAGGCGCTGAAAAAAATCTGACCAAGGGCGCATGATTAGAAAAACACGATAATAGCTTTTTGAAAGGTATTTTTACAGAGGCGCTGAAAAATATCTGACCAAGGGCGCCATGATTACAAAAACACGATATAGTTTTCTGAAAAGCAGTTTTACAGAAGCGCTGAAAAAAATCTGACCAAGGGCGCATGATTAGAAAAACACGATAATAGCTTTTTGAAAGTTATTTTTACAGAGGCGCTGAAGAAATCTGACCAAGGGCACCATAATTTCAAAAACACGATTTAGTTTTTTGAAATTTATTTTTACAGAGTTGCCGAAAAAAAATCTGACCAAGGGCGTCATGATTACAAAAACACGATAATAGCTTTTTGAAACGCATCTTTACAGAGGCGCTGAAAAATATCTGACCAAGGGCGCCATGATTACAAAAACACGATATTAGTTATTTTTTTACCTTATTTTAACAGAGGCGCTGAAAAAATCTGACCAAGGACGCCATGATTACATAAACACGATATAGTTTTCTGAAAAGCAGGTTTACAGAGGCGCTGAAAAAAATCTGATCAAGGGCGCATGATTAGAAAAACACGATAATAGCTTTTTGAAAGGCATTTTTACAGAGGCGCTGAAAAATTTCTGACCAAGGGCGCATGATTAGAAAAACACGATAATAACTTTTTGAAAGGCATTTTTACAGAGGCGCTGAAAAATATCTGACCAAGGGCGCATGATTAGAAAAACACGATAATAACTTTTTGAAAGGCATTTTTAAAGAGGCACTGAAAAATATCTGACCAAGGGCGCCATGATTACAAAAACACGATATTAGTTTTTTGAAAGTTATTTTTACAGAAACGCTTTAAAAAATCAGAACAAGGGCGTCATGATTACCAAAGCCGCCTCTGACAATGGGACCAAATGAAATAAAAATAAAAATATGCTGTCTTAAATTGTCATTCCCTTTTTATTCTATTCTTTTTTACTTTTACAAAAAGCAGAAATATCAAACTACCAGGCAGCAACCCCGGGCGCTTAATATTTGACAGAAAATATGCTAAATACGTTATTAATACTAATATTAATTTATGTGGAAGTTACTATTCTTCGGGGTACTGAATAAAATCTGGACCAGGGCGCCATGACTATCAAATTCTCTGCCAATGAATCCATTTAAAATGAGAATATGTTTCTTATACAGTGTTTCGTCGCTTATACTTGCTCAAAAGACAGAAATACAAAAATACCTGACAACACCAGGGTCGCTAAATACTTAGACGCAGAAAATATGCAAACATAGTAGACGCAGACTTATTAGAAGCATTCTTAGAGCAGAACTTATTTAGGCGTATATCTAAATAAGTTAATACTTAATATTATTTTTCTTAGAATTTATCTTTAGTACAAGCTTTGAAACAAAGTCTGGTCCAGGATACCATGCGTAATAATGGCATATCTGATTGTCGATAACTTCTGTTATCTCGAAATTGGGTTATCTAATTGTCTTTGATCACACATAGTTTGCTTATGCTATACTTTAAAAAATAAAAAGCATTACTTTTTAATTTTCCAAATGAAAATTTTTGAAAATTTTATGCCTTTCAGAATACACAACTTTAAGCGTGCTTAAAAAAAAAAAAAAAAAAAAAAAAAAAAAAAAAGACGATGGGCGCACCGGGCATTTGCCTCGTTGCCCGGTGGGCCAGTACGACCCTGGACAAACTATAAAATTATATGCCAATAATGGATGATCGTAAATGTCGCATTCACTTCCTTATTTTCTACTTTTAACATGTGATTATTAAATTCTTATTTTAAAAATTTCTTTTTGTTTTTAAGATTATTGATGTCATTTTCTCTTAATCTCAATATTGTTTCACTATCAATTGAAGCAAATGATATAATTTCAATTATCATCTGAAATTGACGAAAAAGAAGAAATATGATAATCCCTATAATTTTTCCCTGTTCTCCCCTTTAAAGAAAAAAAAAATGAATTTTGTTGCCATTACAGATTTTCACTACAGAAATGTAATTAAAATTAGAAAAAAATTAATATTTCGAAAATTAATTCAAATTTTGAAATTCTAATACCAGTTTTGAAATCCTCAGATCAATATGGATTTTTGTTGTTAATTGCATCGCGTAATATTTCATATCTTAGAAAAAATCACCATGAAGCATAATCAGTCGTTTCATTAGGATTTTATATATATAGGATAGATTAATAAATATATATGAATTTCCTAATACGTTTTTATCGAATAGTAATTCGTACAAAATAAATCGAAGGTATTTTGCGCTTGCATTTACCTTTATATATGTTGCTTCAAGAGATGAAATGTATAAACAAATTTGCTAGCCGTGATATTTTTATACCGTGATTCCCAATGTGTCGAAACATTGAATATATTACAAAAGAAAATTGTTTTAAATGTATAGTTTTAATGTATGGCGTAATTTTCGCCATTAAATGCGTTTCGTTTTCCTTTTAAAATTCATGTGAAAATATTTATTCAATTTAAAATTGTTTGAGAATATTTTTATTTGAGCTTTTTAAATATGACCAAATTTTAACCATTAAAAATTTTCAGGTGTAATAATTTAATTATTTTAGACATTTTACATATTACGATATTAGATATTTCTGAATTTTAAATATGATATTATTGTCCGCATTAGATGTGTTTCGCGTGTAATTTTTTCGTAATTCACGTGTATATTTATCATGCAATTTTCCATATTTCCTACATTTAACGCGTGATCATTTAATTATTAATTTAAAATTTTAATTCGGTTTTTAATAGTCACTTGTTTTTGGGGGGGTTTTTTTTGGGGGGGGGGGAATACTATTTTTTGCGCAGTTTTACAACTTGGCATCAGTATAAAAGAAATTGCCTTTTCTAAATATGAAAAAATATCACACTATCACCTGAAATGATGAAAAGTTTAATAAAATTTGAAAGAGAAAATCCTCAAAAATTACTAAAATTACAACAATAGGCGCAGTATGCACACCACTATCTTATGAAGTGTATCAATTGAAAAAAATTATTAAATTTCCTATGTATAGTTTTTGTTACTGTAAAAGTTTTTTAATGGAACGATCTTGACAGACTTTAAGAATAAATAGGTCTTAAAATAATTATTTGATTTAAAATCTGTCTACTTCAGCGTGTTCCTCAAACATTTCCCTGTAATACTATCAAATTTTCATATTTTTGTATGCAGTAGTTTCCTTAATATAAGTGCAGAAAGACTTCCGGTCAGACTACGTTAGTTATTATTATTATTATTTTAAAGTAGGGAGCTAAATAGGATCTCACAGATTAAACAAAAAAAAAAAAAAAAATAGCAATATACTTTCAAATTCTTTTTAAAAAATAGATTTCTTATGCATTTAATGTTCTACTAAAAGTTCCAATTTTATTTATATTTTTATAGCTATTCTTAAATGTTCGTTTACAACAATGTAATTATTTATTTAGAAGTTTGCTGCACGCTATTGACATAGTAACTATTTGTTCTTAAGGCTGTTCTCAAATCCAAAGGGTCAACTTTCTGACATAAGTTTTAATTCATTTTTGTTCGGAAACGCATGAAACTAGAAGGTGTTTTTATTCAGAAACTATGTCATCGAACTGTTTTTTGCGTTCTCATGTAAACGCAATAGATCTTTCAGGAAACGCTGTCAAAGTTGACATTTTGAACTGAACTTCCGAACGAAAGTAGAAAATCCAGTCAGTAAGGGGAGAAAAATGCCGTGTCACGTGATAAAATCACTTATAACTTGATAGGTAATTAATTGACCAAAAAATGGAAAACACAGTTCGATTCCAAATCACTTCCATGGTCACGAATTCCAATTTTATACCTTTACGTTGAAAAATGAATTTGTAAATGTGTCAAAACGTTTTGCGCTGGTTGAGCAGAGCAGTTGAGAACAGCCTTAAGCCTTCTTTACCTTTCAATTAACATGCTTCATTTCTTCCTAAACACAGTCTCAAAGGTAATAAGGAACAAGTACAAAGCAGATTTCAATGCTAAACTCGCTAATCTTCTGATTCTGAACATAATTGTTTTTGTGTCAAATTATTAATGTTGGATACTTCACTGAGAATGTGAACAAAAAATCATCGAACAAAAATTAAGCGAAAATTAATAAAGAAAATACTAATTTTCCATGAAACAGCTTATGCATATTTTTCATCTGAGTTTCACTTTTGGTGCTCTACTCAACACCAAAAACCACATGTACACATTTTCTACTGATATGATAAAAGCTACTTAGTATACTACGAGTTTCCATGAACATTCGAACAGATTATTTTCTGACCAATATTATATCCCCTTTCTACTAAAATCCTTTTGGACAGTCTAGTATGTCCTTTAAAACCGAGTATCAAAACTAAGCAAGATACTAATTTTACATTACGCACTAAATCTCGTCTACGCATTTCTTCGAAACATTATAATAATAATTCACAGCAACAATAAAAGCTGTACATAAAAGAGAGATACATTCCAGTTTTCGGATATCCAGCTCTCCATGAAAGTAAAATGGTCTAGCATTGGATATGTATCCCCTCTGCTGTGACGTGAAAATGACGTATGGGGGCAGTTATCATGGGGTCGGATATCAGGAATTCTCCACAAAATAAAATGTTCTAGCACTGGAAAAGTGCCCCCATCTGCTGTGACGTCAAAATGACGTATTAGGGCACTTTTCATGGGGGCGGATATCCAGCTATCGATGAAAGAAAAATTCTCTAGCACTGGAAAAGTGTCCCCTTACGTTTGGGGTCACTTATCATGGGGGAAGATTTCCAGTTTTCGGCGAAAGTAAAATTCTCTAGAACTGGAAAAGTATCCCCATCTGCTGTGACGTCAAAATGACGTATGGGGCTACTTTTCATGGGGGCGGATATCCAGCTCTCATTGAAAAAAAAATTCTCTAACACTGGAAAAGTGTCCCCTTCTGATATGGGGGCACTTATCATGGGGGCAGATTTCCAGTTTTCGACGAAAGTAAAATTCTCTAGAACTGGAAAAGTGCCCCCATTTGCTGTGACGTCAAAATGACGTATGGGGGCACTTTTCATGGGTGCCGGTCTGCATTGATGTCCTTTTTTGGTGATTTATTCTGTATTCAACTGCAGACACGATACCGGCCATCTGAGGATCCCTATGTGACAGCTATGTCAATTACCTTGAGTGTCTTTAAAAACCTTATTTACTGACTAATGGAAACATGCTGTTGTTAATTGTCATGTGAGATAAGCATGACCAGGCTTTTAAAACTGAAACATCTGAATATTTTTTAAACTGAGACTGCGGTGTATAAAGATCTTTTTCAGAGAGCTTGCGTGGTCTTTCTGTTAGGAACAAGAGGGGGTTAATAGTTTTTTTCGATTAGCGAATTCCATGTAAAACTAATATATGCATCTGAAGGAACTAACGTTAACGCGGTATTTCACTACTGGTAATTATGTTGGAAGAGCAAGCAAACATCCATTTCTCTCCAATTCCTTTCAATTTGTTTTTTGAATGCCCCTTGTTAAAGAAAAGTAAAACAGTTTAAAAAAAGTCAATTTTTACTTCATAAAATTGTTAATTTATCAATGTGTTTTTTTTATTTTAAACATTTAATAAATCAGGAAAGTCTCCGTCCCCTCGCGTCCTTAGCGTCCCCCTTGAAAAAAAAGTAAGGGGACGCTTGAAATAAAATAAAATGTTGGGGGGACGCCATGATGGTCCATCCATGTGTCTTCTTCTTCATAATCTCTGCTTTCTGCTTCTTGAGCAGCTGATGCTAATACATTTTTGTAAAAAAAAAATAACCGCTTGTCCGCATCCCAATTTCTTCCGAAATGTTTTGTCAGTAAGTTTTGGACATCCCGAAGTTTTAGAAGCTTCACCACGGTATCCGGAGCCACGTCCTCAAGCTTGCTGTTCATAATACTTCTCTTACTCTTGACAACAGACTTTCTGACTTTTACCTCAGATTTGTAGACGACCTCGCCTTGCACCAACACCTTATTTTTATATTTTGCTATGAAATTTTTTTTCGTAGGAGCACATTTGAAATGCCACTGTGCAAGTGAAATTGCTGGTCTTCTTCCAATCATGGTCGGTGTAATTTCTTATCGGCTTGAAAACTGATCCATGTTCAGATAAAATTTCTTCATACTTTGCAGGCTGAACGAGGGACTCGATCTTCTTCAATCTTCTTTCAATTTGAGCTAAAACACGGTCTGGAGGAATAAAAGAATACTGAACCAACTTAGGCAAGTTATTATATTAATACATATTATGACACCATGATGATTAATTAATCAAAATATGCTAACTATGATGCTATTATGCTATCAAATTAATTATGTATTATATTATTACCAGGGTGGATTACCCATAAGGCCAACTTAGGCCATGGCCTAGGGGCGTACGTTGGGTAGGGTTTGCAAAATTAAGAACTTTAATGTATTTAAATTTAATGAAATAAGGACAATTTAAAATTTTAACGAAAAGTGAAATAAAATGAATAAATAAAAAATGAATGAATTTGAAACAATTACATTTAAAACAATTTTTCTACTTTTCGATACACCAACACAAAATTCTCTCAGATTTTAAGTGTAACAAAAGCTCGTTCATTCACAATCTACAATCCTCAAAATACTAAAATTTATAAAACAAAATTTTAATGGATTATTAATTAATTAAATAGATTAAAAAATTCTTAAATTTATCAGAGAAAATTCCTTTACAGTTTTATGAAGGGAAGGGGTGGGGGATCGCAGAAAAGTATTTTGGCCTAAGGCGTCCAAAAATGATAAACCGCTCCTTGTTATCAAAAGGTGTAGATTACCTTTGAATTTTGGCTTTTCTCCTTTACCACATTCGTAGATGCACTTTGCAGCTTCCTTGGTTGATTAGTAGACACTTCTTCCATAAACATTTCCATAGTCAGAGAAAACAAGAAACTAAATTATTAGAAAATTTGTATGCACCATGGGAGAGCAGTCACAGGCGAGAGAAAACAGGATAACGTTAAACTAATCAACAAGTGAGAGGTTATTATGGGGCCGAGCAGAAGTGTCATCTAGCGAATATGGAGATGGTCGGTTTTGAAACTCACCGGCTGAAGGATTTGGCCGGTTTTACAGCACATCGTGATTTTCAAACGCATATAACACAGGAATTGACCGGTTTTGGCATGGTTTATCGTTTCCAGATGGTAGAGACCTTTACTTAGAACTGAAAAAACACATTTTGCATTTTTGAGGAGTTGGCCGGTTTTGCAACTAGACGACACAAGTTAACTTTGCACTTAAAGAATTTAAAGGCCAAACTTTTAAGTTATTATTTTTAGCAAACTTTTATTTATCTGAAGACAGCGTTATCGGTTTTCTAATGCATAATTTTCATATCATAGAAAAAAATAATTTATGTTTTGTCGTTTTCGCATGGGTGTCACATTTTTTTTTCCAAAAAGAAAAAATCATGCAGTGTAGAATTAATTGCGAATTATTCTGTGGCAGCGAAGAAAAAAAACTGGAGGCGTTAAATAGCATCAGACGGTCAAAAAAAGGAAATATTTTTGCTTTGTATTTATTTGTTGTGTTTTTTATTGTGTATTAAAAAGCTTAATGTCAAGTGTGTCTTTAAAGTGTACTTAAAGTCAAATTCTATTCCCTCCATCGCTTCAATATTTGATAGAGTTTTCTGATCGGAACTTTTGGTTTAAGCCTTGATAAGATACTACACAAATTTCACATTAGGGATAAATTTCTCAAAATACATTAATATGAACTCATTTTAAAGAAAGAATTGGTGGACTTAAATGCAATAAAGAAAAAAGAGAGCAGCAATAGCTATAAATGCCATAAAATGTAGAATTACAGTGGTGACCAAAATTGTGGACATTTTTTGAAATTTTTATGTTTTATAACTTTGTGTGCTTATAGAATATATTAATTTCCCCTTAAATACAAATGTTTACATACCAAGTCCAAGGAAATTTAATAAAAAGAAAACAGAATTAAAATATCTGCATTACAAAAAAAGTTACACTTACTTTAGTCTAAAATACAAACACAGTTAGTCATGAATGCAGAAGTGTATTGTACTAAATGCTTCCTAGTCAATCAAGATGACTGTTCTGAGAACCAATCAAATGTCAGTAACTAAATTGTTGTATGTTTTGATTTGAAAAAGATGTATTTTGCTGGAATGAATTTTGCAGAAAGAGAATAAAAAACTAAAGAGAATAATGTTTTTTTTTTTTTAATATTTGTATTTTTTCTTAATGCAAATAATTTAAAACAATGCCATCAATAACAAGAACTAATTGGAAACCTACAAAAAGAAGCAGAATTGTAAAATTGAGAGAAATAAAATGGTCTCTCTTATGCTGAAATTGCAAGACAGATTGGTGGATCAGTCACTTTATTTGGCGAACGAAAGTTATGCTTACGTTATGTAGAAACTAAATCAGTGATAAATAAGGCAAGATCAGGCTGGAAAAATGCACAAGTGCTTCTAACGATATAAAGATATAAAGAATATGCCTAGAGTTGCGAAGTCACCGGCTTTTTGCACACCACTATAATCTTAGAGAAAATTTTGTTCTTTTAAATCAACCAAATGTTCCAATTAAAATAAAACAAAATTTTCTGTATTATCCAAAAAGTCGGAGACTTGGCAGCTCTGATATGCCTCAAAGATAGAAGAATTTCATCAGATGCTGTTAGATATGAAATGGATGCAATGAGTATTTCAGTTAGTTCAAGAACAATAAGGAGAAGATTAGCAGGTTTTTGACTGAAAGGTAGAATTCCGAAGGAAAAAAAAAACATTTTAAAATCATCAGCAACGCAAGAAAAACGAGTTCAGTGGACAAAAGAACACATTGATTGGTCAGAAAATCAGTGGGAGCAAATAATCTGCAGCGATGAGAGTGAAATATTGCTCTTTGGTAGTGATGGGCGAAAACATGTGAGACGTAGAGTAGGGGAAAAGCTACATCTTGATTGCATTGAAGCAACTACAAAGAACCCAACAAATGTCATGATTTGGGCCTGTAAGTCTGCAGATGGTGTGGACTGCATTCAAGTGATTGATAGCATTCTGAATGCAAAAAAATACATCGAAACTGTCATGGAACCAAAATTGATACCTTCCATCAGGGATCTCTTCCCTAATAAAGCACCATTTATCTTTCAGCAGAATACGGCAAAAATATGCAAATAATGGTTTAAAAATAAAAGCATACAATTATTACCCTGGCCAAGAAACAGCCCTGATCTGAATTCTGTAGAAACTCCTTGACGTTTGAAACTCCTTGTACAAAGAAACCGTTCATCTAAGAAAACGCAACTTATTGAAGCTATAATTGATTCTTGGCATCATGTGATTAAAAGGGATGAACTCCAAAAAGTAGTTCTCTCAAAGAAAAGACGCTGCGAAGCTGTAATAAAAAACAAGGGTTATCCTACTAAATATTGAATGTGTAAGTGCAAATTTAAAATACAATGAAATCTAAGATAGATCTTATTTTTTATAAGCGTAACTTTTTTGGAATGCAGATATTTTAATTATGTTTTATTTATTAAATTCTACATTAAATTTCCTTGAATTTGATACATAAACACTTGTATTTAAGTGAAATTTATTATAGTCTTCAAGCACGCGAAGTTATAAAACATGAAATTCTCAAAAAATGTGCACAATTTTGGCCACCACTGTAATCTTTGATAATAAATTTTATGTATCATAAGGATGCAATAATTGTCTGCATCAAATATATTGTTATTTTTGTTTGAAATCACGTTCTGTGTTTTCTTATTAAAAAAAGGGGGGGGGGAAACAGAAAAGAAAAACAAAGCAGAAAATCTGTTGCATCTTATCCACTAGAAACTAGACTTAAAACCAGCCCAAACATCAATAAAGAACAAGTGGGTAAGTGCGATCGCAGATCGCACAGAGGGTTTTATTTAATATGTCTTTTAAAACACTTTATCCTTAAATTAATAAATCAAAATTGTTAATATATAATTATAAAAATCTTACATAAATAGCAGCACCATTATGTTTAATTTTAAAATAAATTAAAAAATATATTTTATTCAAATTAAAAATATTCAAGTAAAATTATTTAAATAAAATTAAAAAATCCGAATACTTTTAAATTCTTCAATTTCAAAAATTTAGCGGAGGTATAAATAAAAAAATAATATATTTTAAAACAAAAAGTTGTTTCAAACATATTTATAAAGCTGAAATAATTCAGTAAAAATCCATATTAATTCTTTCGCCAAACAAGAACGTTTACATCAGGGTTCGTACGCTTAAAGGACTTTCAAGGACCCCTTATCAGAATTTTTGTGAAGTAATATTTGCCTAATTTAATGGAATAAAGAAATTTCTATCTTCAGGTATCGCGACCAACACTTTACGAAATTTCTGCTACTAAAACACCCAAAATCACCCGAATCCCTCAATGCGTACGAACCCTGATTAAAAATATTAAAATTCGAAAAACAGGGATGAGATTTTTGACTTTTGCATAATTGTATAATCTTAGAGAAATATTGTTCTGTTAAATCCCAAAAATGTTCCGATTAAATGAAATAATATTTTAAATTACGCTAATGAAATTTTATAAAATATCTCGTAAAAGGCAAGGGACAGTGGCGTATGCAAATGAGATATTTTATAAAATTTCTTTCAGAGAAGCGTTTTCGCTCGTGAAGTAAAGTAACCTCATAGCAAGTACTTAGGCTAATTTCAAAAACATGTCAGTATAAAACTGTATCATGTGCTCCTCAGCTATGCACAGTAAAATCAAAAGATTCCCCCCCCCCCTTCAAGAAAGTTTTGAAAAGGTGTCACTGCCCTATTTAACTAAGCAATAATGCGTAAAATATGTTTTTATAGTCAATTTGAACGTACCTAAGCAAAAAGTACCTGTAATGCTATGTATCTGGAACAAAACAAAAAGGAAAATGGAGGGGGAGGGGTGCATTTTTAGTGAACTGTTATTCAAAAACCAGTCAAGTCTCAAATATAAAGTTTACAATTGAACTTTATATTACAAAGATGTTTATTATTCTACGTTTTCAGAATTTCTTAGTCAGTCCCTTTTGAGATATTAAGTAGTAAAAATTGCCAAAAGCAGACATAACACAGATTTGATGAGCTGTGCAAAAAAAAGGGAAAAGGTTTTCAGGATTGAAATTTGCAAAAATAAGTAATCCTATAAGAGATCTGTCTAAGAAAAAAATATTTAAGTTGAGTCTGATCTCCTTCATAAAAAATAATGGCAGTGAAATGTGTTGTTTGATCTTTTTTTTTCTCCCGTTTTTAAACATATTTTTGGACTAGATCCTTAGCTCTAATGAAAAATTTTTAATTACATAAAATGTCGACAATTTTATGCTAAACATTTTGCTTTTTGATTCATCTTGATAGGTAGAAAAATAAAGCAGTTACAGCATTTTCCGTAAAACACGTTTTTCGCCCAAAAATGGCTGTGTAGCTTGTTAAAATTGGCCCCCTCCAAAAAAAAAAAAAAAAAAAAAAAAACATTAACCATGTTTTTAAACTCAGAAGACTATGAAGAACACTTGGCTAGAAGATTAGGAAAATTAAAAATGTCGAGCGACACCACCTTGGTGATTTGGAATGGATTGTTGACCCAATAGTCTTTTTTTCGGGACATAAAAAATGATCAAAATTGAGAGCCACAATGAAACAAACATCATTGACTAAGGGCGTGGCTTCTACTTTACAGAAAATGCCTTTCTGTAATTGCATAGCTGCCAACATCTTATGCTTTTTTGTACCACAAAAAAATTATAGCAAATTTTATCTCCTTAACAGTGTTGCCAGATGGGCTACTTTTTATAAAATCAGATTCTTGATTGGCATCACTTTTTTGAAATGGTAAAACGTGACTTGTTTAATGACATATTAATTTAGGCAATAGCAAAGTGAATTTTACGGTTTCAGAAAAGTGGTGCCAATCAAGAAATCTGAATTTTAAAAAAGTAGCCTACTGGCAACACTGCTCCTTAAATCGCCGTAATCTGCCGATTAAATAAGGCAAAAATCTTTATTAAATTTTTGCTAAACAAAAAAGCGGAAGAGTTGGCAGCTATGTAATTGTTTAATCTAACTTATGGACGAATGCCCAATAGATATAAAATTTAAATTGGGCTTGCTCGATACGTATACTAAAACGAAAACTGGCTTTGAATCAATACAAGCCCCGCCTTCGGAACTGCAAGGGGGCGTAAAAACTACGTTTTACACAGATTACCTATTTAATTGCATTTCATTTTGTCGAGATGACATTTGCCGTTCAAGTCAGTATCAGCATTCCGTTGTAGACACGATCCATTTTCACATAATTTACTGTATAGAAAAAAGCTTAAAAAAACGTTAATTTTGATCAAATTTTCGGTGTGACGCATTATGTTATTCACTGCGATTATTGGATTCACTACATTTTTTTTTTTTTTTTTTTAGAAAAGATATTAGGAACACTGGCTTTGAAACAATAGAACAATACTCTGTTAAAATGTTTGTGGTGTGAATGGTAATATTTAACGTTCAGTTATATTGCGAATGTTTGTATGACCCTTTTTACCGTCTAATTCAGTAATAACGCACATGGGTCAATATCTGAAAACCCGACAATTTCACTCCAGAATTTTTTTTTTTTTGAATTAAAGTACCAACTTACAAATACAATTATATACTATGATACATGTTTTGTCATTTGAATGCTGTAGTCTTTTGAGATCAAGGATGTATATTTTATGCGTAGGATAAACGTTTATGGATGAAAGTGTCTGTTAACACCATAATCAGTGTCTAATAATTCGGACTGAGATGATGGGGACTGAGGTGATGTTTTTGTATTAAAACCTGTACAACCATTTTGTTGAATCATTTTGCTAACATGTAAATTATTAAATATGCCATGTGATATTTGTATGTTACGTAAATATAGTTGCAATAAACTTTTTGTTTATAAATAAAAAGTTAAATAGGGGGACATGAATGATGCTACAAAAAAAATATTCATCCCTATTCAGAACAAAAGCTAAATATTTCTAAATATGAAACAAAGAGAAAAACAACTTACCTTCATCCATGGTAGCTAGTTGAACTTTAGTTGCTGTTGCAATGGAAATTATTCTGCCATCGCCACCTAGTATCTGTTAACCTAAATGTGTGCTTAGAGGGACTGAGATGATGGTCAACCTCAGGGACAAATATATTTACTACAATAATTTACTATACAATCTATACTAAGAAAGGATAATTGTATTTTTCCATACTTTATATATATAGGTATAAATAAATATAATAGCAAAAGTTAATAATATTTATAGAAATGTTTACAGTATACATTTAATATTGGATATTTGTACCTGGGGACAGGGACTGAAATGATGATTTCGCTTGTTTAAAGCTTAAAACTAATTATTTATACATCATTATATGTCCATTTATCATTGGTAATTGATATAACATATGTTACAATATATTACGTTTTTCCGTTTTTGGTTTTAGTATAATTAATGAAATATTATTTGAAGTGGACGCAAATTGTCCAATTTTCAGATATTGACCCACATGATGTTTCAATACTGAGGTTACAAACTTTAAGAGGTGGTACGGAATACTATAAAAGAGTTTTTATTAGAAACAGAATCGCACTCCATTTATTCAGTAAAAAATACATGATATTTCTCTCCAATTCGAACTCCGATTTTATGTTTATGTAGCAGTACTGGGCATATTTAAACGAAATTTGCTTTATGCAAAATGTAACGACATCACGGGAAGTTTCGGAAGTGGCCGCTATAACTAGAGAGAAAAACATTCAACTTTAATCAATTTAATCACTCTATGACTTGAAGTGAAATTTGAGTGAAATTTTAAAAATACCTTTCAGCAGTTTTTATTTATATTTTTATTATGTATGCTTGTATAATATGTAGCATATTTTTATTTCTTATTAATTAATGCTACTTCTTTAAACGTATTTTTGTTTAACAAATACAGAAAGACATTCGTTTATCATTTGTTTACATTATTTATTTGATGCTTCACAATTTAAAAATATACCCATATTTGTGTATTTAAAAAATCGTCAATAATTTCGATTGAATTGAAGAATTTGTTGTGTATAGTATTTGAAATGTAATTTATTCAAAGTTGTTAAATCATTTTTTTTTTTAATTATTTTAAGCGTTTTTCTTTTCACTTATCCTATTACTTTTCAACAGCAGATGGTTTTAAATGAGCAATCTTAATTTATTAAATATTTGTTATACAAGTGCTTTGAATTGGAAAATGTTGTTAAACGTATTTAATGCTTTTAATTTCTGCGAAATTTACAGTAAATTAATTTTGATTAAATCCATTTAAATAATTGGCCTTTTCAATGTATGTAATAATAGACATGAGAGATTTTGAAAATGTGTATTTGAAAAAGCAAAATTTAAGAGAAAAATGTTATAATATTACTTGATATAACACTAAACGTACCGTGAGGCGTCATTTGACCCCTACCAATTAGTGTTGGGTAACTCATACATGAAGCACCTCATTTGTCCCATACACCATGACAATTTGTCCCAATACCTCAAATTTCAGATTTGAGGTACCTCCGAAATTTTGTCATGTTTGCGTCTTTTTGAAGCGGCGAGACGCGAGAGCTGTTTCGTTTCATGAATATGAATGAATGTGTGTGTGCTGTGTCGTCATTTGTTTGCTGGGGAAAGAGTCGGAGTCCAACAGGATTGCGGCCTACGTTTGAAAAAGCTTAAGCTATGGGAAAAGGTGAAAATGAAAGGAAAGAATGTAGCAAGATAAAAACTGAGACGAATTTCGGGAGGGAAAAAGGGGTTTGGTTCTGATGGGAAGAAAAGAAAAGAGCTATTTTTCTTCTCTTTCTTTTAATATTATTGAATTCATACTTCCCAACTTGTGCTTGTGCTGTGCCTGTCATTATGTATATGTCATTTAAAATAGGAAAGGATTTGACATTGAGTCACTTAAAGAGTAGAAACGAAAACTGTTCCAACCAGCCATGAGCCATCCTTTTAAAAAATGTCACGTCTTTTTTATGCGGAAAGAGGCTCATTTAGAGGTCTGCACGGGTCGGGATTTCGAGGTCCAGGCCCGACCCCAACGAAAACTATCTTGGCCCGGCCCGGCCGGTGTAAAACATAAAGGTTCGGTCCAAGTCCCGACCTGCACGTTTATATTTTCGCAGTTCACGGCTCAGATCGTGCAGAAATAAGTAAAAACAGACCAGGCACATACTAAGCTCACGCTCCCCGTATACATTACCCAAATGAAGAGTAATTCCACCCCTCTATCGTAGCGCGTAAACGATACCGATGGTACGTTTCGCAACTAAACATTCTCGTAGTAAATTCATAATGAGATTTAGCAATTTGCGATTCTGCCCGGTATTTACAGTTACCTCACAGTTGCAACTATATGAAAAATATTTACATTAATTACTTATATTACTTTTACTCTAAAAATGTTATCTAATGACATTTTTTAGCTATATTACAGCACACATTTTAAGCTTTGTTTATGTATAATGATTTGATAATGTTGTTCGTTAAAATAGACAGTATATCGAAATCAGAATCTCGTTCCAATATTTAATCAACTTATTGTTCGGATTCCGAGTTCTCATCAGAACGTTCCTCAAAGTGTTCGACATCATCCAAAAAATTATCATTTGTATCTATGCCTCATTTTCACAATCTGATGAAACTAAAGCCAAAAGATTCCGTAAACGCTTTTGCTCCATTACCTGTGGAAATTTCAACATTTTGTAGAAAAAAGGCAACAAATCGATGTAAATGACTCAAAATTAATTTAAAATAAATAAATAACTCTTAGTCATAAATTTAATTGATTTTATGATAAAAATAAAATGACTCTGTAATGTAGCTTCCCTTATTTTCTTTCCCAGTCAAATAAATATAACATGATTACTCGCAGCTGACAATTTTCAGTCCTCACTTGTTTGGAACAAACGGTAGAATAAACATCTGTTGCCAGTAGGCGTGGCATCTAGGAGTGTGCAGCTACTAAAATTATTTGACCTTGAGCTCGAGTAGTTCCTTTCTTGTGCGCATGTTTTTACTCGTTGGGTGTTGTGAACACCCCATGTGATCACAAAGCCCCTCGCAAATAATGGATTATTGCACAGTTAGTTTTAAGAGTTGCAAAATACGGTAATTAGAAAAAGCTTCCTGAAGACGGGGGGGGGGGGGGGAATATCTATTTTATTCTGTAATTTCTTGTAAAAAACAAAAATGACAGTTTCTGTGTTGCCTATAGAAAACAGCTTAATATTTTAAGACTCATACATGTTTTTTATTCATTCATTTCTTTTTGAAGTAAAATCTGCAATCCTTAACAAAAGGTGTAGAAAGAGAAAATAGCATGTGGAATTTTCAATAAATGTAAAATAATACTATTTATCAAAGTTCAAAGAAAATAAAAAATATGTAGTAACTCTGTTAAAAAATTAAATTACAATTTTAATTTATAATGTTAATTTAAATTTGAACAACACCAAGTCTAAAATTTTCATTCGGAGAGTTACATAGACATAACAACAATATTCACCGATTTCTGGCTCAATGTCAATCCCGAATGACAGGTACCAAGTAAATACTTATTAAAAGCAAACAACAACAACAACAAAAATGCTCTTTCCGCCTGTTAATCAAATACTATGTAAAAATTTTTGTGAATCCCCAACCCCCATTCTTCTCTATCTTCACCAATTTTCTTTCGGTTTCACCGCTCTTAGAAACTTCTTCAGAGTATACTGCAATCCGACTTAACACACTGACGCAAACATTTATTTGTTTGTTATGAAATAGTTTTCATTGCCTGAAATTGAGGCAAATGTGACAAAAGTTAGGAATCACTTCTAATCCGAAATAGGAGGTATTGTAACAAATTGTCACGGTTCATGGTCAAGCGAGGTGCATCTTGTGTAAATAAAAAATGAAAATAACATCTGCTTTCTCTTTAATTAAAAAAAAAAAAAGGCAGTAAATATGAAACAAAACAATTTAGTTTTATTAAAGAACTCACACCATAAATTTTAAAACGTATTCTTTTTTGTTAATAAAACAAAGTTCAACTTTAGTATTCTGCCAGAATTCTCTCAAAAGCTATTCTAGACGACAGGTGAACAGCTACAAGCTCACGCTCCCCGTATACATTACCTAAATGAAGAGTAATTCCATTCCTCTATCGTAGCATGAGATAATTTTACAGTATATTTTAAAATTACGATATGTTTGCAAGGCAGAAAACACATAATAGCAAAATTTTACCCAAGTTTCACAAAAATATTTCACTCCAGAATTTTTATATAAAATTATTCAACTGATTTATTTAACGTTTTTCTGCGTTGTTTTAATTTAACTTATTTTATGAAAAAAATTCTGGCTCCAATTGGCATTTAATCATTTGGTCGGAGCACTACCCCCTACATACTACATGCCTCTCGCATTTGACTCAAAAATGGAAGTCAGCAAGGTTGATAGATGGCGCTACTGTTTGGGGTATGTTATTGCTGTATTTACATGGATCGCCTCATAGACCTGCCTTTGAAAGCTATTTTTTTTTTTTTTTTTTGCAGTAATTTGTGATTTTTTTAAACAGAATGTTTACTTTTAATGAAGTTAATATATTCTCTATAAATTGCCACATTGCTGTGTGCCTTACTGCTGTTCATTCAGCAAATTAAAGGAAAATATTTCTTTTCACCATTCCTGTAGAAGACAGTCAACGAGTCTTTTTAACATTTTTTCATTGTATTTTTAAAAATACAAATAGATATTTTTACTACTATTATTTGCATGTTTCTAATAACATTCCGTTATGTAATAATAAATTAAATTCGTGTACAGTTGCTATTAATAAGATGTATTTTTATTAATTTACAATGTCTTAAAAGGAAAAGAGTACCTTAATCTGAAAGAATCTGAAATAATATTGTTATTATTAATAATAAAAATGATAGATCAAAGTACTTCTTTTTATCAAATAATTATGCTAAGCCTTTTCTGTATGAAAATGAAAATACAATAACATTCAAAATTATTTAAATTTCTTCCAGCAAAATTATAATGATAATAATAATAAATGATACACGATGAAATCGAATACGAATTAGTAATGTGATCAAAATAAATATGTATTCATAGCATTGTGTTTTGAAGCAATATAAATATTATGTAATTGAAATATATCAATAATTTCATTCCTGAAAGTACTTGTTTATTACTTGTAATAATTAATAATACAAATATAAAAGAAATGAAACTAAATTAAATGTTTTAAAAAAAAAAAACAACTGCAGAATTGACGTTTTGAGGCCTTGGCCGGAAGACTTGCTAGTCTCATTATCATAATAAATGTAATTAATATATATAGTATTATTATCACAATATCAATAAATTAATTATTTTATATAGAAAATATAAAATAGGGAATTAAAAAAAATACTATTATCAATTTATTGAGGCAACGTGTGTGTGTATCGGGGGGGGGGGGGGGGTAGTAAAAAAGATGAAAAAAGTGTCTTGGAACATCAGTGCACAAAATCGTATTTCCAACTTATTAAATTTCTTGAAAGTACTTGATCTATTACTCGTAATAATTAATAATGCAAATATGAAAGAAATGAAACTGAGTTGACTGTTTTAAACACTGCAAGAAAAAAAAAAAAAAAAGAGAGAGAGAGTTCCAATTTTTTAAATTTCCTGAAAGTATTTGATATATTACTCGTAATAATTAATAATGCAAATATGAAAGAGATGAAACTGTGAGTTGACTGTTTTAAACGCTGCAAAAAAGAGAGAGAGAGAGCAGAATTGATGTTTGAGGTCCTGACCCGAAAAAAAGATGTGTAGTAAAAAAGATGAAAAAAGTGTCTTGGAACATCAGTGCATAGAATCGTATTTCCAATTTATTAAATTTCCTGAAAGTACTTCATATATTACTCGTAATAATTAATAATGCAAATAAAAATGAAACTGTGAGCTGACTGTTTTAAACACCGCAGAAAAAAAAAAAAAAAAAAAAAAAAAAAGAGAGAGAGAGAGAGAGAGACAGGGAGAAAGAAAAAAAAGCTGCAGAATTGACGTTTGAGGTCCTGACCCGAAGACTTGCTAATTTCTTTTATTACAATAAATGTCACTAATATTTATAATATTATTATCACAATATCAATAATTTAATTATTTTAGATAGAAAATATTAAATAGGGAATTTCAGAAAAACATTGTAATAAATTTATTCAGGCAACATGCGTGTGTATGTGTGTGTGTGGCAGGGCCAAAACTAAGGGGGGGGGGCAGAGGGGGCATGTGCCCCGGGCGCCAAACGAAGGATTTTACCTTTAGAATGGATCATTTTATTCTGACGAACTGGTGGCTTCCATTATTATGGAACAGCGATTATAAATGAAGTGTTAGGTGAAGATGAAAGAGCAGTCGTAAAAAGTTAGAACTCTGATTTTCTGGTTAGAATGGGAAAAAAAATTATGCCCCTTTTTTTCCCATTCTGACCAGAAAATCAGAGTTCTCGAAAAAATAAATGGCCATAATTTTTTTTTTTTCAAAAAAAATTTTGCCCATATTTTTCCCATTCTGACCAGAAAATCAGAGTTCTAACTTTTTACGACTGCTCTTTCATCTTCACCTAACACTTCATTTATAATGGCTGTTTTATAATAATGGAAGCCATCAGTCCATCAGAATAAAATAACTCGGTGAAAGCGGAAACTCGGTTAGGCAGGACTCAGATAATCGGGACTCTACTGTATATTTCATTTTAAAAATGATCTTTAGAATATTTTTGCTGGTGTTCAGAGGGACCTCCCCCTTGGATCCGCCACTGTAGATTACGTAGTTCAGTATTACATATTTTAAATTTTGAAATAAGTCGTCTATTATAAAATTAGTAAAATTCTCTTTGTAAATATACTTTGTGGAAGAGGAAGGGGGGGGGGGGGGTGTGCCAAAATCCATGTTTGCCCCGGGTGCAAAAAAGGCTAGTTTCGGCCCTGGTGTGTGTGGGGGGGGGGGGGTAGTCAAAAAGATGAAAAAAAAAGTGTCTTGGAGCATCATTGAACAGAATCATATTTCCAACTATTTAAATTTCCTAAAAGTACTTGATGATTACTTATAATAATTAATAATTCAACTATAAAAGAAATGAAACTGTGAGTTAAATGTTTTTAAAACACTTAAAAAAAAGACTTGCTAGTTTCATTATTATGATAAGGGTAATTAATATTTATAGTATTATTATCACAATATCAATGATTTAATTATTTTAGACAGAAAATATTAAATAGGGAAGTTCAGAAAAATATTGCAATCTATTTATTGAGGCAACTGTATGGTACTAGTACTGGAGTGTCAAGTAATTATGTGATTATTAGAATTAAATTTTAATTCACAATGGGAAGTACAACTATGAAGTTAGTTAAACATTGTTGATAGATTAATATAATGTAAAAAAAACAGGAATATAATCATTATAATTATTAATTAAAAATTATTTTTAAAGCAATTCCTTAAGATTGTCCTTCACTGACACATTCACCCCACATTAACCTTGCTTATTAATATTTTGCCTGAAAGAAATACATGTCTTACTATTTAGTAAAATTTAATTTAATCAAATACTTTTATGTTTTGCAATAACCTTTTTAAACTTGCTCATAGTTTTTGATCCATTGATTAAAATTCATGTACCATTTTATAGTGTTAATAAATATTTCCACTTCATAAACCTTGTTTATTTTATTTTTGATGGAAATCTATTTACAAGTAAATGTAAGTGCTATTAATTTATATATTACAATTAATTTTTAAAAAGAACATATAATTTAAAATTCATATAATAAAATAAATTATGTGCGTTATTTTATCATTCATCATTTGAAATTGAAGAGAAATTATGAAATAATTTCTCTTTTCAAATATTTTATAGAAAAAATATCATTTAATACAACAATTAAAATAAATACGAAAAGAGAAAAAAAAAGTGAAATTCTAGGAATAAATAACAAAAATTTTTTAACAAATTTTGCTTTTTAAGCTAATTTATTTTAGAATTTTCTATTTAAATATTCTCAAAACAACTTTTGTTTACGTTATGTATCTATAGGTTTTTAAAAATCATGTCAATTGTCACCGATAGATGGCAGAGCATTTTGGGGCTAAGCTGACTTCCAGTTCTTATATGGGGAAAACGGTGAATGCGAGAGGCATTTAGTATGTAGGGGGTAGTGGTCGGAGTCGATTCGACTCCTTCCGGGCGTTCTAGTGTTAAAAAATTAATGTAGTTTTGAATAAAAGAAAAAAAAAAGAGGGTTAAAAAGATAACTTTTGAAGCTGTATAATAAAAAGTAGATTTATAAAAGTATTTCAAAGGGGGCATTTGCCCCGGGCACCAGAACGAAAGGCGAAGGGGGGGGGGGGTATGAATATTTTATTTGTCGTTTCACCGAAAAATGTTTACATGCATACATGAAATACAGAGGAACTTGTAAGCTAATGTTAAACCTATGGGAGTGTTAAATCTTTTCAAATTTGTAAGAGTAAAGTTTTTAAGTTTTAAGGGTTTTTTTTTTTTTTTTTTTTTTTTTTTTTGCATAGGGTACCTGCGGTTGAAAACTTTTATTGCGCGTGAGGACGGGGGGTTAGAGGTCTGCACGAACCGACATTTCCAGACCCGGGCTCGGCCCGACTCATAGAAAAAAAATCGGCCCGGCCCGTAGAAAAAATAATATTGACCCGGCCCGATAAAACAATTAAAAGTTCGGCCCGAGCCCGGCCCGTCCCGGAAAAAAGTTAAATTCTCGGGCCGGGCCGGGCCCGGCCCGAGTGAACTTCTACAAAACATTGATTTTTACATTGATTTGGTTAAAAATTTGTCTCATACGAGGAGTTCTGACCAAAAATATTTATCTTAACTTTTTTTTCATGTTTATAATCTTTATTTTTATAGACGTGCAGCAGGCTGCGATATTTATTTTTTTAATGAATCTCTGTTTCTTGTATGTAAATGTTTCAGTTATCATTAATATTGTTAATCCATATTCCATGTATAGAAGTGTTAAAAATCGGAAAAATACTATACAGTAAAATCTTCTAAGATGGAATTGCATAGAAAAGAAAAAAATGCGTTATAGACGAGTTCTCTTCTTAGCAAGTGTAAATGTATTATATATTCTTTTCTTACTTATTAGTATATTAATTTTGCATGGATCAACACGTTTTTCAGTTTAAAACTAGGTTCCGTCATAGACAGGTTCCTTTTCACACATTTTACTGTATTTTAATTTACTTATATTTTCATATGCGTAGAAATCTACTATTCTTTTAAAATAATAAATTTTAATGCTAGTTTAATGCTATAAATGTATGTTATATTATAATGTAATAACAGGCCCGTAACCAGATGGGGGCGATGGGGGCTGAGCCCCCCCTAGCTTCCTCTAGAGCCCCCTCTAACGATTTCCCTACTTTTTATTTTTTCAACAAAATGTACGTTTTAACTTTCCTAAAAAAAAAAAAAAAAAAAACTAGCAAGAAAACATTTAGATCTTTTAACTGCTTGAATGCAATGGAAAATGCCAAACATTTTGCGTTCAGAACCCTATTAGATTAGTTGTTTTATATTATCTTGCTTGCAATACAATTCTCGAAACGCGTTCTAAGTAGGAACATTTCTTTCTCCCGAAAAAATTAAAAGCCACCACATGTTTTCGTACATCTTGACATTTTAAAAGAAATGATCGTATACGGGATGGATGGAAATAGACGTGTGCTGCTCAAGTTAATCGATAATTAGTTAAGCAATGGTTAAACATCTTCACTAAAACGTAGTCACAAAAAAGACGTGTTTCTAAATGTTAATGATTTGCCTGTTGACATTATGTATTTGACAGCAGATTTAGCTAATGATGAAATATCACTTGGAAACTAACTAGAATGTTTGTTGAAGGAAATTAGAAATATAACAAAATATCATTTTATACAAATGGAATTAAAAAAAAAAAAAAAAAAAAAATTGCTTGAAAGCCAAAAATTGTTTCATGCTATGGGTGTAGGCAGTAGGAAAGCAGGGGTAGGGCATTTTTTTGTTTGCTTTTTGAACTTTCGTCTAATTTTTTTTCTTGTGTTCCATGAATTTGCTAAACATTTTTTTTTTCTATTTGTCATATAACAATAAAAAACATTAAGTGAAAAAGCATGATTAAGGTTAAGTTTATTATAAGATTATGACAAAAATATCTTCAACTATTTGGCGTATGTTTCATTTAAATCTATTTTCAAGCATAAATGCGCTACTTTCTGACACATTTTCGAAATAATTTTAATGATAAAGGCATAAAAATTGCAGATATGATTATTCAAGCTCAAGGAATTAAACTGTATTTTATAAGGCTGTTTTCCAATCTAAACCAGCTACTTTCTGACATATTCGCGAATTTCTTTTATTTATAAAGATATTTGCAACTATTCAAACTATACAGAAAATTTAAAAAAATCTGTCAAAAAATGACGGCAAATTTGACTTTGTAGGTTGATTTTCTTGGCATTTAACGACGAAATGCTAGTCATCGAGTAGCAAATGACTATAAATAATGTTATTTATAATCATAGCATTTATAAGAAAATGGGAAACGGTATTCAATTCTTAGGTGCATGAATGTGAGAAGCTGAAAATTTTAGACAAAGGGAAAGAAAATTACTTCTTTACTGCATCAGGAAAATTTTCGTTATTGAGTGAAAGAAGAATATTTTTAAAGATCTTTAGAAATGGGGGAAACGTATAATAATAAATAATCGTCTACATTTAATAATAACTGTTCAAAAAGGGAGTTCATGCCCTTGTGCTTTTTTTTTTTTTTTTTTTTTTTTTTCTAAATGAGATTGAACAAATTTCATGAAACACATGTAAAACGTATGCAAAAAAAAATCTATGGTATCGCTATTTAAATGAATTAAATCTAAGTTGTTTTCTTTGAAAAAAAAAATATTGAATATAATATTAAAATTACAATCTCTTTTTTTATTATTAAGTCCAGGTATGTTTAAAAAATATGTAATTAATATATATTTGTAATAATTGATTCATATTTAAAATGATATAATCATATGCAGAATTTTAAATTTAATTATTATTGCGAATTGTTAAATGATTAATTTTATAAATCATATTATTAATAAAATAAGGTTAGGTAACGCTCGTTTTAAAGAGAAACTATATCATCACTAAATTAAATCATATACAAACAACCGTGATTTTAAAATGACCTAATAATTCTGCAGAAATCAAAATATTAATAAAATTAAATAAATTACAAATAGCTATTAATTAAAAATATTAAACGAATGGAATTAAAATATTAAAATATTTTTTAAATGATAATAATAAGTTTGTGAATCATTCAAATTAATAAATATAGGACACATAACCATAGATGCCAACATATCTTAATTATTCCGGAGTCTGATCCAAAACAAGCATGTTTTAAACTGGAAAAAATATATAAGGAATGGTGTCTTTTTCGATAAGGTACATTTTAGATTTCAGTTTGAAATTTTTGATTAAATGAAATTTCCTGTTGAAAAAATTTTCGTCTTGTAACAGACTCCGGATAAGTGTTGTTGGCATCTATGCATAACGCAAAAACATTTGCAAAATCTCAAATTTTCGTTTTTTTTTTCTATATATTAAAAAGTTGAACAGAATATGATATTTAAATCTATGTAATAATGTCTTCAATTTAAAGAAAAAATATGTGAAAAGAACTGTATCCTACAGTACAGGTCTGCACGGACCCGGGCTTGGCTAGAAGCCCGTATTAGGCCGTGACAGCGAAATGAAGGCGAAGTTTCAAACGGGCCGAGCCGGCAAAATTTGAACGTGCTTGCCGGGCTGGACCGGGCCAATAAAAGAAATTAAGCGGGTCTCTTTGCCCAATATAAATATTTAAACGCAGATGAGAAAATATGAATCATTTTCAATGAATATGAGTTTCACGAGAATGAGTATAAATGTGCGTTACGAGCTGATACTAGTTTGCCAGCATCAATATCAAAATATAACATTTTCCAGAGTAGAGATCGGCATCGGACAGTTACATGGCGTTTGAGCCCGGGCTTAATTCTTTCAGCAGACTCGTGCCGGACCGAGATCAGGCTTGCATTTTTTTTTTCAACATAGCCAGAAATGGACTTAATTGTTCTCAGGATGTTTAGGGCAGGCAATGCGTTTTGTAAAAATATTAATAGCGATAATGAACTTCTGTTAACGGAATTTTCGGAAATATACTTGAAGGTGGTTCTCAAATTCACTAATCAAAAACGAAAAACTTTCTGACACTTTTTTAACTGTAAAGGTATAAAATTGACAAGCCTGTCTATTGAAGGGATTTGGAATTGAATAGCGTTTCCCATTTTTAATAAATAAATTACTTATAGAGAGATAAGAGATTCTTGTCACGTGACTGCAGGTTTTCTCCTTTCCCGTGCTATCGTCTCCGGAAATTAGATTCAAAACGCTAACTTGGACAGTATTTTCTCAAAAATATATTGACGTTTTCAAAAAGAAATGAATTCAGAAATGTGTCAGAAAGTAGCTTCTTTGGATTTGAGAAAAGCCTTAAGGAATAACAGAAATATTTTCGCAAATCTACTTTTTATAATATAGCCTCAAAAGTTATCATGTTTTTAACCTTTCCGTTTTACTTTTATTCTAAACAATAGGAATTTTTTAATGAATTCTTATTTGAATGTTGAAACGTCTAAGACTATAAGTAAATCATTAATGTTGCTATTGTGTATTTTCTGTCTTGCAAACATATCGTAAATTTAAAATATGCTGTAAAATTATCCCATAAATATGTATGCAGTATTCTTTAAAAGAATTGTATGTTAAGAAAAATCTGAATTGTTTGTAGAAATTGAGTCGGGTCGGATCGGGCCTGATTTAATTGATTTTTCCACTGGCCAGGTCTGTTTTCACTGATTTTTGTACGGCCGTGAACTGTGAAAATATGAACGAGCCGGGTCAAGATAGCTTTTGTTCGGGCCGGGCCTCGCCTAGAAATTCCGGCCCGTGCAGGCCTCTATCTATACCAACAGATTCCTTTTTCTCAATTTTTTCAAAACGCATCTTTAAAAAAATTGTCATGATGGGCGGTTGAAGATTTCTATGTTTGTTGTATAAATCGGTGTTTTTGTAAATAAAGATGTACTTTTCTGCCAGAATGCTAGCCTGATAAATTACACTAATTTATTAAACAGAAAGACTGATTTGATTAATCAGCGGTTCAAATATGCATATATATAATCAATGTTCAATAGAGTAGAGCGCTGATAATCCGGACCAATCGGGGCCGATGCCGATCCGGTTAATGAAAAATCTGGATAATTGGACAGCTTTAAAAAACGGTTATGGCAGTGTTTTTCAGGTAACTTCCCTTCACACTTTTTCCAGGCTTAGGACTGGCAATTGTAGTGGTGCACATTTTAGCATATTACGAATGGCCTGTTTAGAAGTTATTTTTTTAACTTTTTTAAAATTTTACTTTTTACAAAATTGGTACAAAGTTATACATAGAAGTACACATAGAAATTATTGCGTGTATATATGCACACACTGTACGAACAAACGCGAGTGGAGAGAGGGGGGGGGGGGTCCTTTTTCCGAAGACACCAAGGGACAAAAGAAGCAATATGCTTAATAACGCAAAAATTGCAATGGGAATAGAGTACAGTGTACAATCCAATAGTTTTCCTTATTAAAATTTAAATAAAGTCATTTTTTTATGAAGTGTCGGATGCTATTTTTTCCCCATTAAATACTATAAGACCTAAGACTAAATCACATGGGATGGAGAAAAGTTCTATTTTAGGTAGGCTTTCTTAAGAGGTACACCGCCCCTAATTGTTTTATATTCATTTTCCGATTACCATGAAGTATTTTCCGTTTAAGAATTTCATTATAGAAAGTTCCGTTATAGAGAGATTACGCTTTAGACGGGTTCCTTTATAGACAGGTCCATTTTATCAGTTTTACTATATTTAATTTGCTTAAGATATGGATTGTTAAAAGATGTTAGCCCCACCAAAAAAATTCAGAGCCCCCTCTGACTGAACTCGCTGGTTACGGCCCTGTGTAATAAAGTTTAATGTAGAATAATGGCGATTCAAAAATGTATGCATTTTTTGCAAAAACTTTTGGGCCACGCTTAATTTAACTGACCTTTAAATGGACCAGGCCACGCTGAGACAATGATTTTCATACGGGCTGGCTCAAAACTAGGACTGAAAATTTTGGGCCATGAAGACTAGGAATGAAACCAGGCCCGGATCTGTACAGAAAAATTAAGTTAGGCCCGGCCCGGCCCGAGTGCCGTGAATGAAAATCGGCCCGAGCCGGGCCGGGCTCGGGCTTCGGGCCACGGTCCGGCCCCTGCAGATCTCTACGGGGGGTGGCGCAAAAACTCATGTTTGCCCCGGTATAAAAAAAGGCTAGTTTTGGCCCTGGGTACACACTTCATTTTCAGTTCTGAATATGCTACAGTAAACTTTAATAGCGTTTGTAAGTTGCATGACAATCTGACTATATTTACGCAAGTTAGATCACGCAAAGACGAGCAGAAAGACAGACAAAGCGAGTTCATAAACACTTTTAAATTATATTGGAAAGTGTTAAAAAAGCTCTATTTTTTTAATATGACAAAGAAATATCACAAAAAAGGCCAAAAGTATGCAGAAAGTATAATATCTAAAAACTATATTATTTAGTGTTCATATTTAGCATAGTATTTTTTTAATTTAATTTAATTTATTTTTTTAAGTGTACGCCGTAGTGTTCAAAACGTTAAGCAACCAGAACCAGTGACTCTTTCTACTCTTGAAATCCAAATCTCCCAATGAGAGATGAAAGGTTTTGGAATTATATTATTTAAATTTCATGTTATTTTCAAGATCTTGAATGGATCTAAACACATGCTTTTACATGTAAATAACAATTTTCCTGTTATAGCTTCTTAAAATTTTATTTATTTTCCGTGTATAAGCTTTCATATATTTTTTATGCGAAATCCGTCAATACGCTTGAGCACTTTATCAATTATTTCTATGTAAATTTATTCTTAAATAAAATGGAAGAAAGGCAGTCAATTTAACCTCACACACACACACCAAAAGAAAACTTTAAAATGTGAACTTAAATGATCTAAATGAAAGCAAAATAATTATTATTTTGCAACGAGAAAAATAATTTTGAATTGTGCGGAAAGATGCGGGGCTGAACCTTAACAGAACGCGCGCCCTGGGCAATCGCCCCGTACCCGCCTGCGCGATAGCTGCGCCAGTCCTGTGGTTACAAGCCCCTCACAACCATCCAAACACGTACTATGCTATGCCTCCCTAGCATACAAAATTTTAAAATTCTTATTAAGAAAAAAAAAAGAAAAAAAAATCTGCATTTTTTATTTCGCAATAAAAAATAAATAACTAAACATTCCTTTTAAACCCGCTACGTCACAGCACACAGGGAATCTTAAAAAGGCTTTTATTTTTTTAAACTATTATTTTTATTATTTATTTGTTTATTATTAGCATTTATTTTCTTTTTTTTTTGGGGGGGGGGGGGTAAATTGTCCTATTTATTACTCTGTCGAAATAATAAATAAACGATCAAATCACAACTTCGTGTGAAACCAAAGGTTGTCGAAAAAGATAAAAGTTTTCTTTTTCATTAGATATATTAATAATAATAAGCATTTTGTTTTTTTGTAAATGTTGATTTTTCAGAAGAATAATAGCAAGCAAATATATGCATTATAATTTGCAGCTTTTGTACATAACTTTTTAAAAAAATTACTATAATTCCTCACTGAGGTTTTCCATTTCTAAAGTCCTGCTTCTTGTTCAGTATATGCTGAACAATTCAATTTTACATTCTTTGTAATCCAATTATTTTCAAAAGTACTTTAAATTCTTTACAAGTACAATGATTTATTTCTACGGATTACTATTACTGGGGGAAAAAAAGTACTTTTGATAATCAGGTAAACAGCCCGTTACATTCATTCACTGTCCAGTTCTACTAATTCTATTTATGTTTGCGAAAAACTATATACTTCTATTTATCAACCTGACAGTAACACTAAAGTACCCACTCCCCTAACGTCTGACTTCACATTGTCAGGACAGTGGGGAAGCTTCCATCTCAGCTCAATTGTAGTTCCTGCGTTTTAACTCCTCACTACCTCATTCAATTGAGGCATGACATTGTCATGACAAAAATGTTTCAGAGGTACCTCATACAAACGTCCGAAATTTCTCGTGTCCTACCCAACACTACTACCAATACCAATACCAATACCAATTGAAAATATTTTGGTTCGTACCAGGATATTATTTTTTTATATAATAAATTTAAAAAATACAAGGAAGAAAAAGTTAAATAAATAAGTTAAATAGTTTCAAATAAAAATTCTGGTGTGAAATATTTTTTATAAAATTTGAATAAAATTTTCGGTAGTTTTAGTGCTAAATAAAGATTAAATTATGAAGCATCAAGTTCAAGTTGGATATAACGTAAGATACAAATGATTCTGGAAAATAAATTGTTTTCTGTATAAATGAAAATATTTCAAAATAAAGTTACGAAAATGTATTTTTCTGATTTTGCCCAGAAATTATATAAACTCTATATTTGTTTTTATGTAGTTCTTAAACAGAGAAAAATCTTTAAGAAATTAAATTATGCAAAATTATTTAACTTAACATTTCAATAGGTTTAATAAAGCTAAAGTAACTGAGCATAACTTACAGACTTACCAGCATGTTAAAGGACATTAAAAAAAAAAAAAAAAAAAAAAAAAAAAAAAAAAAAAAAACATCACAAACAATATTTCATGGGTTCATAAAAAGGGTACAGAATGCATTTTAAATAATTTACACTGTATATTTATTTTCGGTATAAAATAATAGATGAAACTTTTTAATTTATTAATAATTAAACATTAAGTAACGAAAAAAAAATTCATTTATTCAATTTAATTTTTTTTTAAAAGTTATATGTATTACTGAAAAAAGACCAATTTTCTTGAGAGCAATTTTTTTTTTTTTTTTTTTTTTTTTTTTTTTTTTAAATATCTTGATAATAGTTGTGTGCAAAAATTCAAAAAAGTATTTTTTTTAAAAAGAAAAAACACCTCCTAAGTTAGTATTTACTTAAAATATAATATATGGTTGATATTTTTTCTAAATGTTTCCTGCTTATAAAACGTGTTATGTACCCTTATAAAACAAACACTTCATACACTTTCAGTAAGGAATTTAATTTTTAATGAAAACTAACCGTTGAACTTCTCGTTTATTTTGCGACAGTATAACAGTAACGAAAGGACAATCAGAAGTTTTCAATTCTGTCATTAAACATACTCGTAGAGTGATGAAATATTTTAATTACTGATAAAAGAAATCGGATTATGTATTTCTTTTAATATTTAATCTTATTTATTTTCTGTTTACTTTTTATAATTTATAAGGGCGTAAAAAATATGAATGTTTTTACAAGAAAATATTTGTTGTAAATATTAATCCCACATATTAAATATTCCATTAAAACAAATTGTTGAACACATTAAATTCTACCTTTAAATATATGTGTATTATCCACTGTTTCAGAAATGAATCTCTTTTAGAATATTGGTAGTATTATTCGCGCCATTTCAAATTATAGAAGTAAACAGAAAAAAAAAATACATAATGATATTACTTTTCTCAAAAATTTAAATATTTCACACGCTATGAATTTGTTTAATGACAGGATTGAAAACTTCTGATTTTTGTTACTGTTATATTCCTAAGAAATGAACGAAATTTCAGGCGACGAAAGCAGGACCAAAAGCTAATCATAGGACGCCCCACCCACTACCGAACAGTTTAGTTCTCACCGCGGCAACTAGATGCGTTACTTTACAGCATCTTTTAATATGGGCGTGTCTTCACTTATCCAGCTTTGTGGCAATTACGGATGGCCATCCAGTTGGAAAAAGTCATTTTCTAACATTTCCGTTTATCGCTTTCCGAATGAAAGCGACTCTTTAAATATATCTAAATGATATTTACGGGAAAAACACACTTAGCTTCAACTTATTATATTTAAAGAACAGAAATATATTTTATCTGGTGTGAAACTTGATTTTTTTTTTTTTTTCAGAGCGAAACATTATTTTTAAACCTTGCTGTTATACATATATGCTACATCAGTGGTTGGTTAAATTTTCACAAATCTGATCATTATCGATGTTTATTTCCAATTATCAAGAATTTTTGGGGGAAATCTGACAGTATTTTATCTGAAAAATTAGAAGCATATTTGATATTGTCATAGATCTCTTCTTAAAATTTTCAGCGTTTCGAAATAAACTGGTGAATTCTGTTCAGTTCGCAGTGTAAAACAATTCCATGTCGTTAATTCAAAGTTGGAGGGATTTTGTTGTTCAAATTGCTTGATTGCTAGTACTTTTTGAGAAACTAATATTCGTCTTATTTAATCTATCATTAAATAAAACGAATATCGCATAAAAAAAAATTGATAGCAATCAAGGAATTTTATTAAAAACTCAAATGGCAATACTGATTTTAACCTTGTACCTAAATATGATTAAAAACATTGCACATAATAACATAAAGAACCCAAATTTGATTTCTATTGAGAATCATTTAAAAATCAATACTTCAATACAATCAATCTACAGTTAGTTTTCTTAAAATATGTTATTTAACATTTTCTCATTTCCTATCAAAAAGTCAAAAAGGAATGAAACTTCACCAGTTAACAAAAAGTAATATAAAAGTCTGGAAAAAAAAAAGAAAAAGAGCATCCCGCTTTTTTTTTTCTATGTTTAAGTAAAAATAAATTGAGGGAAAAGAATGAACGAAATGTTTGTTTCAAGGCCTTTCATTTCCAACGAATGGGTCTAATAAAAAGCACTCAATTTAAACTTTAGTCACATTTTAAGTTAAAACTCTCACTAGAAATTTCAAAATGTAAATATTCGTATTAAATGCAAGTTTTAGTTGGTTCAGGTTTTACAGTTGATGGTGCATTTTGTTTATGACGCATCACGAATCACAAACAATATTTTCCCTGCTCAAGAACGCCAGATTTTCAGATAAATTTTTGAAACATGACGTTTCCAATCATCATGTTAAAGCCTAGCTGCCACTATATTTACGCTTTTTTGTGCCACAAAAAATGTATAGTAAATTTTACGTTCTTAAATTGCGATTAAAGAAGATAAAATCTTTATTAAATTTTTGTGGTACAAAAAAAACGGAAGAGTTGGCAGCTAATGTTAAAGGCTAATTCCATGCGAACTTGCCATGTCTGTCACACAGCTGAAAATCGCTATGCTTGTTGGCCACCGTTATTTTCGAAAAGTTTGCTTCGCCTTATTCAATTGATGAGATATCTCCTATAAAATAAGTCACATTTTTTCGTTCTAAAATATTGGTAGCCAAAAATCTTAGTATGTGACAGACATGACAAGTTCGCATGGAATTAGCCTAAAGCGATTTGTAATCAGCTGTAGAATAGCTTTCTCATTTTCAGATAAAAGAACTACATCTAGAGTTATAAGCGTTTGTTCTCTCAGGACGGCTGTAGTTTTCGTTTCTTGCACTTTCGTGTCCGAAAACTCGTTTCAAAACGCTAACATTCACAGGATTTTCTGAAAAATTCTCTGCCGTTAACAAAAAACAGAAAAAAAACGGCTCGATTACATAGTTCTGAATAACAGCACATGCCAATTTGATACGTTAGTGAACAAAACTGGATTAGAAAATATGTCAGAATGTACTCAGTTTGATTTTCAGAAGTCTAAGTGCCCCCCCCCCCCCCCCCACACACACACACCAAAAAAAAAAAAAAATCCATATCATCAACGCGAATTTTTATGACTCATTTTTAGACATAAAAGCGTCATATTTTCAGGCATGATTATTGAAGTGACTTTAAATCGAACATTTTTTTTTTCATTTTCCAGTAAAGGAATTGCATATTGAGTTAAAAGCGATTTTTGTTAGAGGATGGCAGATTTTTCCCTTTTGCATGTGGAAATTCGGTTCATAACGCCAAATTTGACAGCATTTTCTGAAAAATCTTCTTCCTTATCTGAAAAATAGAGAAAGAAATCCTTTAATTGCTACAAAAAAAAAAAAAAAAAAAAAATAAGGGTGTGGAGAGCTTTGCCTGCAATTACCGTTACTGTGTCCATAAATGTTTTGTATTAAGGTAGCGGACAAAATTTTCGATAGAAACTGATATAGCCCAATCGCTTAATTTTGAAAAAAAAAATCACATAAACTTTCTGCCTCCAAAGTATGAAAAGTAATATTCGTTTATTTTTTAAAGAGTATTTTCAACTTCTGGAAATAGTTTTAAAAAATAAATTCAGTTACGAATAGTTTTTTAATGAAGCAATCGGTCTGCAATCTGAAGCAATGAGGTCGGTCTGCAAAGTGGCAAATGAAATTTTTAATTAAATCTTACGCCCGTTGCACTAAAAATTACTTAAATAGTATCCTTTAATATACAGGATCAAAATAATAGATTCACATCACTAAATATTAAAAGTAAGCAATTTTAACTATTATGGTTACAGTTTTGGATACAATTGCATACACAAGATTCATTTAAAAATTTGAGTAAAACTGTTTCCATAGGAAATAGTTTAATAATACTTCAGTATCCAATTCACAATTGCTGTTGCTGTTGGAAATAAACATTAACTTTGCGTTTGCGCGGCGTTTGTGCCCAATAAAACACGTAACTTCTTTTCCTGTATTTTGTGACGTGACGGCTTAACGGGAAATCAGCAACCCTGGGTTTTGTTTTGGGTTTAGCCTATAATCTGATGAAAAATTGAATCTAATGACTTTTATTTTTGGGATAAATAGAAGTACTTTCCATATTATATCTATGTAACGAAAATTAAAAAAAAACTTCATAAGGAAGGATATTTTTTAAATAAAAGGCAATTAAAAATAAACTATGCGATAAAATGTTTGAGTAAAATTAAGATAATACAATTACAGATAGTAAAAGTTATCAAAAATACTATAGCTAAAATAGTAAGACGATATGATCTCTTTGACACCGAAAAAAACAAATGTATTTATTTGATCGTTATAAGGGTTTTTTGAATATATAAGTTAATCTGGATGCGAGAGACTATTTTCATGTGCCTTCAGAATTTTTTCACCTATTATTAATACGTTTGTTCAAATTCAAACATTAAATATTTAAAATATGAAATTTCATTATATCTTTTGAGGATAACACTTGGAAAGATATTTTCGATAATATTTTCCGTATATCACTTTCGGGGGAGAAATGCACTTCTAGTATGCCAAAATAAACTACACGAGTATGAAACTGATTAATTAGTTAACCTAGTATGATAACACCATAACATCCCAGGTAGCACAAGGATATCGGTCAGTGTCCTGCCAGTGGTGTAGTCCTGAAAAAAAGTGGGGGGACGCTCGGAATTTTGAATGTTAGGGCATATCTATATCACCCATCGGGCGAACTTGATTTTGAATCTTGCTTTTTATTTTCAACTGCATGGAAATTTAAATGAAAAATTAAATTTAAAAATTCAAATTTAATTAAAATTAATTTAATTAAAGTTCCTTTTTTGTTGAATAGCTTACTGTAGAATTAAAAATATAATAAAATGTTTTTCATGTCTGAACAAGAGAAAGAATAAAAGTGATTTTCGGTCGTGTCATTGAACTAAATTATTGCACATTTTAAATATCTTTAAAATTTTTGGAACAAATTTTGATAGTAAATAACGTTCGTACTTAAACCAGACCACGTATATAAAAAACATAATTCGATTATTTAAACTAGTTCATAAAATAAAATGAAATGATTCAAATTGATATTTTTTTATTTAGTAAATAAATAAACGAAAAGAAAAGGCGTGTTTTAAAAAATATCAATCTATTAATTTTTTTTCACAATTTAATAATATACGTTATCATTATCATTTTAAAGAATTTTCCATAAACACTCGTTTTCGTATGTGTTCTCAGCTGTATCCACTTTCCTAGATTTTGAATCTGTGGCCATTCGGTGGTTTTCCGTTTTCCAAACTTTGATGTAAGGATGAGGTTGCCATTTAGAAAGGGGCGGGCCGTTAATATGTATCATTAAAAGATTTGACATGTTATTAACTAAAATGCGAGAACGGTCATCAGATGCAATAATGTTCATGTGACTGAAAGAGCGTTCGCATTCGGCTGTTCCAGGTGGTAGAGTTTCGATGCAAAACTTTAAAGACAAAAGTTCAGGCGGCATAATCTCCGGATTATCAATATAGTTTCTCATTGCATTAATAATTTCAGAAGTATCCGTATTAAAACGTGAGCATAAACGCTTTATTGTTTGTTCCCCAAAACGTATGTCAGGATGTGTTGGCCATGTGCTTTTATCGAAAATCTTTAAGTCTTCCAATAAAGTCCCCTCGTTTTCTTTATTCAAAAGACGCTCCCTTAGATTGTCTACGAGACTTTGCAGAACTTGTCCAGGATTAATGACTGACAGTTTTGGATTACTTATCAATTCAATGATTTCAAACATCCCCTCTTTCTCTGCTTTTAAAGATCTTTCAAATTTATCTCTTTCTGCTGTATTGAATGACTCTAAAATTCGGATCGTTCGTTTTATTAACGTATTTGCCTTCAGGAGAGTTTTTCGTGACTGTATTTGTAGAGACAGATTTGAAAGTTCTTGAAGTGCATCGTACATAAGTCCTAAGTTCTTTAAAAATTCTTTACTGCTTAGGTTTCGTGCAAGCCCTTTGAACTTTGCCCTCTCAACAGAATTGCGGCTTGTATGCATGGATGCGAGAACGAAATGCGTATGCAATGAACTATATGAATCCCATACAGCTCGCGCAGTTTTGAAGCTACTAGCTATCCATCTTGTGCTTAAAATGCAACCTATTTTTAACATTTGAAGATTTAACTCATTTGAAATCTCGGATAGCCGTCGTTGGTTTTTTGCAGACTGGCTGTACACATTATGAAGTTCTTCCACAAAGCCTTTAAAGTGATTTATGGCTGTCACACTATTTACAGCATCACTCACTGCCAGTTTTAATCTGTGGTTCATACAATTCCACGAAAATATTGAGGGATATAATTCTTTGATTCTTGTAGCAACTCCAGATTTCTTCTCTAACATTACACTTGCTCCATCTGATACAAAAAAAAAAAAAAAAAAAAAAATTGTTTCCAAATAATCCTCATTGAAACCTACATTTTTTAAACATTTCAGAAGAGTATCAGTAATTGTTTCTGCATTCTGACTTTCCAATTCTATTAAATCCAGAAAAATATATATTGGACTGGAAGTATTATCAATCGAAGCCTTAAGGCTTATTACCAATACTGATTTTAGACAAAGTTGTTGATTCGTCAATAAGAGTAGGCAATTGGGAGTTATTCTCGACTAGAGATTTGACTATTCTCCTTTTCATTTCGTTTGCAACGGTTGATATTATTTGGTTTGCAGAATATCTCGAGTATAAGATTATTCCCATATCCAACCCGTTGCATTTCTGCAATTCAACAATAGGCGTCATATCAGTGAAAGGTCTGTTCATTTTAGCAACGTGGTATGGCGTTCTAAATATTCTTTCAGTTTCTAAATCCACAGTAATGGAATGTTTATCAACAGCTTTGGGAAGGATTTTCCGTTCTGATTTCTTCTTGAATTTTAAGATTCTTGTATGAGCTTCCGAATTCAAATGTTTAGAATTTTTTTTCGTAGCGATGTTAAGCGCTTGCTTCAATCTGCGCAGTCTATAGGGGTTATCAGTTACTTTGCCCGTTCGTTTGACACTGCAATCCCTTGATCTTTCATGATACTGAGTCCTTTTGGCAATCCATATTGGCATTCTGTGCATTCCAGCCTTCCGTCTTTAGCGTCTAACAAAAAATATTTGGTTTTAAATGCCTCAATTTGTTTTTCATTCCAATCTTCTGGCTATTTTTCTGTCACAGCATATGCAGATGCCGAAAGTGGGGCCTCATTATTTTCAATGTCTCTATGCAAAGCGTCAGATTGTGAATCTATCACACTGTTGTCATCACAGGAATCACTTTCATCTGGAATATCTGTAGCAGTGTTCCTATAGAGATTTAAATGAGTAACAATAAGATGCTGGACAATCATACAAAAATATTCATTACTTATTTATTTATGTGGTGAAACATGTCACAATTTTGCTTTTAGAACTACACTTTTGCTTCTAAGGTATTGATTATCTATATATTTTACTTTACGAAATAATCATAACATGCTTTAAATTTTCCCTGCAGTATAAAAGTTTCATTTTTTATATACAGTAACGAAAATTCAGTACTTGAATATAGTGAGACGAAAATTGACCGAATGCAATAACGAACAAAAGTCATCAACTTATTTATTTATTTATTTACGCAATACCCACCTATACGAAATACAGTGACCGCAAAAACCATTATATAGTGAGTAACGAAATTCAGACATTTCGAGGTTCTTGTATGGCAATGTTGCGAAATCCACTCGTTTTTATTTTTTGTCTTTTATTTCTTGGATTTTTTTTTTTCGCTGTTCTTTTCTTTTCTTTTTTTTTTTCCTTACATGGGCTGGGTTCTAACTAATTTTGTTCATTTATATAATCAGAAACACAGAAGTAATTTAGTTGTCCAAATGTAAAAAAAAAAAAAAATAAAAAAAAAAAAATAAAGAATGTAAATTTTTTTTCTTCCTCCTGCATCTCAATTGATCCAAATCCAAAACTTCATAAACAAAGGTACGGGTATGGTTTTGTTAAATTTGATTAAAATATAACAAAATCCTGAGAGTCTCGTCTAATGTACAGTACTGTAATCTATTTTTATATTGTAATATACAATGCATTGCTTGAAACAGATAAATATACGAAATAATTTGATAGTGGTAATGATATGTATTTAAAAAGTGTTTTTAAGTTTTACCTGTATCTTTCTAAGTATAATCGGCTAGTGTAATAATAATGCATTGATTGGCAATATTAAAAGTATAATATCAAAAGTTTACCTATTACTATGGAAGTTTTTTAGAATAAAATTTTGAAGTATTTTAAATTACTCCATAAAACCATGAAACAATTTACGAATACGAAGAGGCATATTTACATTTTTAGAGCATTAAATACAAGAAGTCTGTGGAATCTCATAAAGTCATTTTTATCTTTGTAAAAATAATTCAAAAAACATGAATACTCGAACCTCAGCCACAGAAAAAGGCCCTTGGCGGAGTCAAATCAATTTACTCAACCCAATCCAATAGCACTCTCGTACACGTAAAAGAAAAACAAAATCATTTGTCAAGCATAGATTATGAAACACTTTCTAACATTTCCTGAATACTTTAACAAACGTTCGCTGTTTAATAAAGTAAATATGGTACTCAAGTAAACATTTTAGGAAATGTATATCACGAAAATCAGATATTAGCAATTACCGTCCACAGCCAGAAAAGTACTACAATTCTTTTGTGCAGTCCTGTACATGATCTATAGATTTGTACTATATACTCTACATAGTATGGTACAATGTATTTCAGTAAAAAAAACACATAAGACAATTGGAAATTCACCTTCAACAATTTCAATCAATAGACGGAAACATATTTGAATTATTTTGTATAGCTCTGTATATTCCCTGCTGATTTTTATATGCACCAACATTTTGAGATATTTACATTCCAGGACAGTCGTAACCAACATCATAATCTACTTTTGACATAAATTTCAAAATGCGTTGATATAAAGAAAAATGAAAGTCTCTATTTGATTTTTAGGTATTTGATTAGTAATATATGCAAATTTAATCTACTTAGGGATAGAAATGACATTAAGAATGTTTCAGAAGGTTTAACTTTTATGAAGTCTGAAAATATCATTTCTGAGAAAACCTTTAAAGTATATGATATAATAAAAATTTACAGCACCGCAAATCCCCCCCCCCCCCCCCCCATAAATATAAGAAATCAATTTGGCATTTTAAAACAAAAAGAATTTCTCTAATGCAAATTTATTAGATTTTAAAACAGAAAATTACTTTAGAAAATCAAAGTTCTAGAACAGAAAGAAAAAAAAAACTATCTGAAAACAATTTTACCTAAGTTTTGCGTGTCCATATTATTTTCCCTTTCTTTTTTCCCATTATATATGTTACGGCCAAAACCCGAAATCGGCCAATTCCCGAACTGGCCGGCCAATTCGGGAACTGGCCAAGAACGTTTTTAACTGACTGGCCAATTCGGGAATTGGCCGGCCAAAACCCGAACTGGCCAGAGGCGATCGGCCAATTCCCGAACTGGCCAGATGCGGTCGGCCAGTTCGCGAAGTGGTCATACGCTGCCGGCCATTTCGTAAAATTGTTACACAGAAACCAATTTTAACTTTTTATCCTTTTTAGGGTTTCCTTCATCTGACGAAACCCTATTCGTCTCGCTCCTCTGTCTGTCTGCCTATCTGTCTGTCTGTCTGTCTGTCCGTCACAGAGCCCGTTCTCAGAAACTACACATGTTGGAGATTTGAAATTTTGCATACCTATAGATGACCACCACACATCATACGACAAGTCATAAAATTTTGAAAAAGTCATACATTTAACCCTTTGGGCTCCCACATGTGTATTTTAAACAATTCTTTCTATGTGAACCTCTAATTACATTGGAGGCGTGAAATTTTGCATACTTATAGCTGAATACCCCACATCAAAGGACAAATCATAAAATTTTGAAAAAGTTGTACATTTAACCCTTTGGACTCCCACATGTGTATATTAAACAATTCTTTCTATGCGAAACTCTAATTAGATTGGAAGCGTTAAATTTTGCATACTTATAGCTGAATACCTCACATCAAAGGACAAATCATAAAATTTTGAAAAAGTCGTACATTTAACCCTTTGGGCTCCCCATGTGTATTTCAAACAATTCTTTCTATGTGAGCCTCTAATTAGGTTGGAGGCGTGAAATTTTACAAACTTATAGCTGAACACCTCACATCAAACACAAACTATAAAATTTTGAAAAAGTCGTACATTTAACCCTTTGGGCTCCCACATGTGTATTTTAAACAATTCTTTCTAAGTGAACCCTAATTAGGTTGGAGGAGTGAAATATTGCATACTTATAGCTGAATACCTCACATCAAACGACAAATCATAAAATTTTCAAAAAGTTGTATATTTAACCCTTTGGGCTCCCACATGTGTATTCTAAACAATTCTTTTTAAGTGAGCCCCTAATTAAGTTGCATGCATGAAATTTTGCGTAAATATAGATGGATACCTCAGATCAAACGACAAATCATAAAATTTTGAAAAAGTCATACATTTAACCCTTTGGGCTCCCACATGTGTATTTTAAAAATTCTTTCTAAGTGAACCCTAATTAGGTTGGAGGAGTGAAATTTTGCATACTTATAGCTGAATACCTCACATCAAACGACAAATCATAAAATTTTGAAAAAGTCGTACATTTAACCCTTTGGGCTCCCCCATGTGTATTTCAAACAATTCTTTCTAAGTGAACCCTAATTAGGTTGGAGGAGTGAAATATTGCATACTTATAGCTGAATACCTCACATCAAACGACAAATCATAAAATTTTCAAAAAGTCGTACATTTAACCCTTTGATCTCCAACATGTGTATTTTAAACAATTCTTTCTAAGTGAGCCCCTAATTAGGTTGGAGGCGTGAAATTCTGCATACTTATACCTGAGCATCACACATCAAACGGCAAATCATAAAATTTTGAAAAATACGTTCATTTAAGCTTTTGGGTTCCTACATGTGTATTTTAAACAAGTCTTTCTAAGTGAAACTCTATTTAGGTTGGAGGCGTGGAATTTTGCATACTAGCTGAACACCATCATGCGACAAATCATAAAAATTTGAAAAAGTCGTACATTTAACCCTTTGGGCTCCCACATGCGTGTTTTAAGCAATTCTTCCTAACTGAGCCCCTTATTAAATTGGAGATTTGAAATTTTGCATGCTTATTATAGCAGAACACCTGAGGCCAGGCGACAAATTATAAAATCTTGAAAAAGGCCTTACGTTTAACCCTTTGAGCTACCACATATGTATTTTAAGCAATTCTTTCTAAGAGAGCCCCTGATTAAGTTGGAGACATGAATTTTTGCATACGTATAGCTGAATACCTCAGACCACACGACAAATCATAAAATTTTCAAAAAGTCTTATATTATTTACTCCTCCGTGCTCTAACGTATATTTTAAGCAATTTTTCTAACCTCCGCCCTTTTCACACGGGGAGCACTTTTCCAACTTTTGCCGACACCCCTTTGACCATTCTTTCATATCATGCACCATAGTCTTACATATTTGAGTTCCACTTTTAACGCCAGGGGCGCCTACTTATCTCGGATGCTATGGGCCCAATCCCTTCGGCTAATATATATGCGGATAGTATGTAAAACGGAGTTTCGTTCGGATAGAGATTTGTTTAGAATAGAGTGCGCCCCTGGTTGCGAAATGTGGAACTAACAGATTTTTCAAAAGGATAAAATGTTTTGAAATGAATATTAAACGAAACCCTCTGTGCGATCTGTGATCACACTTACCCACTTGTTTAAAATAGTTGAAAGTGTTTATGAATTGAATTTGCCTGGCCGTCTGCCTGCCCGTACTCTAACTCGAGTAAAGACTCCGATTGATTTGTAATTGCTATATTATTTAGGTTTATAAATACATTTCGGTATTGCAAGTGAAGTTGTATTATTTTTGGTTAATTTATAGATACACACAAAAGTATTTCATTACAATATCACCAATGAGTAAAATTTTTCCAGTGTATTTTAATGTTGTTATATTATGTCAATTATAATAAAATTGGTATGCATCATCAAGATGGACGACAAACTGATATCTAAAATCTATGAAATATGTAGCAATTATAGTTTGTTTACAGAGACAATCAAAAGTATTTCGTTACATTGCAGTGAATGGTGAAAGATCATTTGTAGTGTACTTAAATGATGTTACACTATTTCAAACATAATAAAATTCACATGCCTAACTCATGTGGTGAGCAGTATATTTTTTTTATACATTACTGATTAAATAAACATTATAGTTCGTTTATAGGGACGCCCAAAAGAATTAAGATAAAGAATTATAATATATGTGAAAAATCGTTTTTAGGGTATTTTAATGTTGTTACACTACTTCAAACATAATGAAACTGTTATACATTACTATTATGCTCAACAACTTTTTTTCTATAGTTTATTGGCTAGGTCGAATTTGTCGTTTATTTACAGAGTCACTCAGATAATTTGTTTATTAGACTGGACAATGAATCCGATGTATCGATATTAGTCACAGAGAACAGAAATTTTCAGCAGATTAGAATATGATGTTCACAATAAACCCAATTTATCGAATTATATCAAACAAGCGGGAAATTATCCAGCATATCAGAATATAATCGTCACAGCATGGAACGTTCTTTACTATCACGTGTGCACGTCAGTGCCATCTACCGGGCAGCCTTGAATCCCCACTTCGTACATTGGCCAAGGTTTCCCGGCCAGTTCGCGAATTGGCCGGCCAAAACCCGAAATACGCTTTTCATTTCATGTATTTCGGGTTTTGGCCAGGAATCTCGGCCAGTTCCCGAATTGGCCAGCCAATTCGCGAACTGGCCAAGCTCCGGGTTTTGGCCGTAACATATATAAAGACAATAACATTTTATTTGGTGATCTCTTGCAAAAAACAAAACAAAACAAAAAAACAAAACAAAAAAAAACAAAAACAATAATAGCTCAAACAAATTTTCCCGCTAATTGTATTTATTTTTTTCACAGTTTAGATTCTTTACCCCATTTTTAGCGTGCATAAATCAAAGCTGAATGCAAGGGGGTGTTGGGGAGTTTACGGAACAGAAGATCTTATAAGAAGAATGAAGAAAGTCTTTGTATGTTGTTTAATCTAAATATATATTAGGGTTGTGTTGAAAAAAATTAAATAAAATTCTGCTAAACGCTTAAGTATTTATGTCACACAGAAGTTAATTATCACGGAAATGCGCGAAATTTGCAGACGTAAGTGTTTAAGCTAAAAAAAAAAAAATCCAACGACGTTTTCATTTTCTTATAATATGATGTGATATACAAAATCGTTCTTAATGATAGCGATGATAGCGAGGCTAAGTGGAAGAACTTTTGCGAGACCCTTCTCTTTCAAACTATTTATTCCGCTCCCATTCATCTGCAATGTTGCGAATTTGGCTCTTTTTTTTTTTTTTCCTCTTCCAGAAATTTCTAGTAATAATTTTTGCTTTATTTAAAGATAAGACATTCCTCGATTAAGTCAAGTGAAGGTAACTATTCAAAAACTGTGGTATATATTTTTTAAAAAAAATCCGCTAAGTTGCCAACTATACTTTCCCTAACACAATCACCTTTTGAAAAATCTCGCCTGAAATACACAGCGACGCACCTACGATTAAGTTGCTTTTATATGTTTTTTTTTTTTTTTTTTTTTTTTTTTTTTTTTAAACCTTTCACATATTTTCGTACATCATTTGACTTCCCTTTCTTTTCCAAAGGTTCAGTGGTCAACAACAAAAAAATAAAAAGAGGCGGTGGTAAACATGTCACGGATCTCCTGGTCACTGACCTCTATATAAGCTTCTGAAAACTGACCGCATGAAAAAGAGCTCCTGGCCACACGAAAGGTACTACTTAGCAAAAACTTTGTCTGTTCGAACTTTAATGTTTAAACAGACTACGATAACCCCACAAAAAAATGAATAATAAATATGTAGCTATTTTTTATTAAATATCTTTTCCCGGTGCGAGATTCCTCCAAAGCGCGTGGGCTTGTGCAGTCGCACATATCGCACACCTCTAAAGATGGCTCTGGTGATATAGTTTCGATTATAACTAATTGCTCTTTTTTGATCAGATTTTCGTGACTGTCGAGTCACAAAAGTCAATTTCAAAATGCCAGCTTTGACAAAAAAATATTTCTGAAATATTCTATATTTCTATAAGAAAATGGGAAACTGTTTTATTTATTATTATCTGAGTAGAACTTGTAAATTTAACAATCGGAAATGTAAATTTGTAACGTGAGTAGAACTTGTAAATTTTACAACGCATTTACAATCGGAAAATATACCATTTATAATGTGTCATAAAATAGCCAGTTTGGAATGGTAGACAAAGAAAAATCTTAAAATTGATATTATACCGATATGATCAACCGATATGACCGTACAAAAAAGAGGCTCATGGCACACACAGAGTCCACATCCACTTCATCTACATGGAAAGCTGGATTCGTCCATGGTGAAATATCACAAATGCTTAGGCACACAACTTTTATAAACTACTAGCTAAAGTACTCGGCGTTGCCCGGAATTTCAAGAACGTTTGTTTTGACAAACCAATTTCAAAATTTAACATACAACATAGAAAAAAAAAACAGCCGAAGTGTTGTACATATGAATCAAATGAACATCCAATATAAAAATGTATAAATTTATATAACAGACGCAAAATAATGCAGCTATAAATGATCTTATTTCCATTCATCGTTGGAGCAATAATGTTAAAATACGCCAATATTTCCATAATCGAGTTTTTATCATCCTTCAATACATTTTTCACACTTATAGGACGTTATATATTCATCACGTCCTTTTTATTTCCAATATGACGTAATATTCCATTTTTTTATTTGTCAAATTAATTAAATAATTATAATTTTTCACATGGAAATCACAAGAAAGAAAATTTCTGACGTACCATGAACTTTTGTTTTTAATTCGTCAAACTTTTGATTTTATTTTCATTTTTCACGTAGAAATCTTGCAGTGTAGAAAAGTTTATTCTCTTTTTTTTAATTTGTCGAACCCTTTATTTCATTTTTTGACGTGTAAATCTTGCAGTAGAAAAGTAATTCATGGGATAAGAATTTTATTGTAGATTTTTAATTGTTGGCAACAGCTATAACGAATTTTTTTTAAATTTGATTGGAAATTGCTGTTAAATTTGTGGTTTATATTAATTAAGAATTAACTATAAGTTATTCCGATTCCGTATTACTTTAGTTGAATCGGCCGTGTTTTAATACACATGTACGTAACATTTCACAATTCTGGCTTCCAAACTGTGGATTTGTATACCATTACAGACAGACAGACAAATTTTCATTTTTATATATTAGATACTAGCTGTTTAACCCGTTCTACGCACGGGAGTTCATGAATTTAATTCTAAAGCCGAAATTAAAAATAGCTATTCGATTTAGTAAAATATTTTTCTACTACTTCTGCGTATTTTTTTTACTGGTATTTAATTTATCATGTTATTATGGCAGCAGATGAAAAAACGATATCTTTGCATAGCTGCCAACTTGTACGGATTTTTGCTACCACTAAAATTTAACGGAAATTCCTGCCTTGTTTAATTATCAAAATTCAGTGCAATTCGCGATTGAATTAGGAAACATTTTCTATTAAATTTTAGTGGTAGCAAAAATCCGTACAAGTTGGCAGCTATGTCTTTGGAATAAGGGAATAAAAATAATAAAAAGTTTTGTAATATTTAAGCGCAATTAAATAATCTCTAATTATTTACATGTGAGATAAAAGAATCATCGTAATACCCACTGGAGCTTTTTAGTATTGCAGAGTGGCGTACGTAATATGTATATCTCTAATTATTTGCATGTGAGGTAAAAGAATTATCGTAATACCCGTTACAGCTTTTTAGTATTGCAGCGTGGTGTACGTAATATTTATATCTCACATTGGTTAAAGAACTCGCGCGATTACGGGTTGAACATAAAAAAGGGGATTTTGTTGTGAATTTTTAAATGTCGGCAGCTGCTATAACGAAAAATGTTTCAATTTGATAGGAAATTGCCGTTAAATTGGTGATTTTTTATTAATTAAAAGTTAACTATAAATTATTTCGATTCCTGATTTCTTTAGTTGCCTCGGCCGTGTTTTAATACACATGTACATAACATTTCACAATTCTGACTTTAAAACTGTGGATTTGTATAGCATTACAAACAGACAGACAGACAAATTTTCATTTTTATATATGAGATTACTAAATATAAGTTATATAATTTTTATCGGTTTCACTGTAATTAACAGTTTCAATTAGGGATGCACCGAATAGTGATTTTGGCCGAATATTCGGTCTGCAGGTAAACCGAATACCGAATAGTAACTGTTAGGCCGAATACCGAATATTCTGTTAGCCAGTTATTTTTTTATCTAGAAGTTTAACAGTATTAAAAAGTTAAATTTTAAACAATTTTACGACAATACTTAGCCCAGTTCCATGTTCACAAACAAGACTTTTTCATAAGTAAACTTTGCTCTAAAAAAAAATCTATGTTTTGCGTTAATATTTAATAGTCCGCGAGCCAGCAACAGATTTTGATGACCAATTTCCTCCCGGCCGATAATTTGTGAAATGCTTTAGAGAGCTGTATCATGAAGCTCCGTGAACTTCAGCTGCGGTTCCGTGGGTGGGTTGAGCAGCGGTAGCCTCCCAAACACGTAAAGAAAAAAAAAAAAAAAAAAAAAAAAAAAAAAAAAAAAAAAAAAAGAAAAAAAAATTAGTCATTTCCTCCCGGTTGAAAATTTGTCAAATTATAGCTAACCCAATATCTTGAAGAAGAAACAAAGTCAGCTGATTATAAAGTGGTGGTTAATACGTCAGCTGGTCACATGAACATGAAAAAAATATACCGGGTGCAAAGGAAAGTCCCTTTAACCTGAAAATACTTGCGAACGGAGAGAGCTACAGTTAAGGAAGTGAGCTAACGGTATAGTAAAGTGACTATGCCCGATTTAATGCAAACGATAGCTGCTCCCCCTACTGGCGAAATTTAGAAGATAGCCATTGAAAATCGAAAACGAAAAGATAGAGAGCAAAATTTCCAGTTAGAAAGTTTTAGAGCATCAATTAATTAGTACGAAACGACATTTGGTTTACATGGATCAGATAAATCTTCGCCTGTATACCCAAAAATGTCCGAAATCGATGCACTCTATTTTGTGTAAATGTTTGAATGGAATAGCCAGAAGTATGAAGAAATACGCACAATTTAAGCATAAATACGTGCTTATCTCAATACATTTTGATAACATCACACACAAAACAAAAAAGACAAACTGTCTCACAGTGATAAAAAGTTAATATACAATATGTTCGAAAAGTTCATCATTGCTCACGATACACGTTTGTATTCGTGAGAGTAATTCTACATGCCTCATTTCTCAGCATGGAACGTCTATTGCTAGCCTCTTCAATACGATGACATAGATTTAACCCTTTCAAGGGCGGTGGCTAGACGGTCTAGCCACCTAATTTTAATTCAAAAACTGACAAATGGCAGCAAGAATATTTTAATAAAATTTTGCTTTTGTAATGAAAGTGAAAATTAGCGGATTTTTATTTTCTAAGGAATTCGTTTGAATATTCTGGTGTCCGTAAATTACTTCATCAGTTTACGATTAGAATTCTTCTGCCCCTGAAAGGGTTAATCTAAAACTTTAAATGCATTGGAAATTAAATTTTTACAGACATTACAGCTCAGTACAACGTAACAATCTGAAATTGTGCACTGCTACATTTACGGAATGTGAATATAAAAAGTAGAATCGTCGCTCATAGATTTCGGATATTTTTGGGTGTACGGGCGACAATTTATCTTATCCGTGCGAACCAAATGTCGTTTCGTACTAATTAATTGATGCTCTAAAACTTTCTAACTGGAAATTTTGGTCTATTTCTTTTCGTTTACGATATTCAATAGCTATCTTCCAAATTTCGCCACTAGGGGCGCTGCCGTCGTTTGCATTAAATCGGGCTTAGTCACTATACCGTTACCTCACTTCCATAGCTGTAGCTCTCTCCGTTCGCAAGTATTTTCAGGTTAAAGGGACTTTCCTTTGCACCCTGTATATTTTTTTCATGTTCGTGTGACCAGCTGACGTAGTAACCACCACTTTATAATCAGCTGACTTTTTTTTCCCTTCAAGATAGTGGGTTAGCTATAATTTGAAAAATTTTCAACCGGGAGGAAATGAATATTTTTTTTTTCTTTCTTTACGTGTTTGGGAGGCTACCGCTGCTCAACCCACCCACGGAGCCGCAGCTGACGTTCACGGAGCTTCATGATACAACTCTCTGAAGCATTTTACAAATTATCGGCCGAGAGGAAATAACTGACGGAATTTGCACCTGGCTCGGGGATTATAAGAAGAAGGTGGTTTAAAACTTTTTTAATTAACAAAATTTAAATTCCATGCCTTCGTCTGTGAATTCAAAAGAATGAATTGAATTCTCTTATATTAAAGAAGAAACAACATATCTCTCCACTTATTCCATCAAAAATACAAGGTGTGTCACGAGAAGCCGTAAATGAATTTTCGTTCACAATTTTAGCAAAAATGAAGATATTTTAGCGAGATTTGCATCATATTAATTTGTATGAAATGTGATGATATCATTGAAAGTGACTGTATTTTGGTCAGTGATACAGTATAAATACTGTTATTTGCATCCTTAATAAAGGAATGTCAAGCTCAGTGCTATTTAATGAATGGTTGCAATTTCAGAACTTCTCGTCATGTTAGCATATTCAAAGAAATTAAAGTAAATCTGTTGGCAATAAGCTACAATAACTTCATTATTGTTAAAGTAAAAGAAAATTCAAGTTTGGCCTGGGGTGAGTTACACTGCATTTTTGACTGAATAAGTGAATTGCGGTGCTGGTTTGCTGGTCAAAAAATTGCCTATTTTGATGCCTATTACTACCCCTGAAAGTTTTTTTCCATTTTCTTACCCTGTTTGCGAAAAAAGCAAGAAACTGATCACCAGACAAGGCTCAGGAACTCGCATTTGTACACAGTGTTGAATTCAGATGGAGGACCGCCCCCCCCCCCCACCACCACCGGAGCCACAGAAATCCCTCCCAGAGAAAAGTTTCTGAATTCAACACTGTATTGCACATCATTAATTTCTATGAAGGTCGTCATTAATGGTTAACTTTCTCAAGTGAAACTTTTAAAACGGCAAATAAATAATATAAAAGCATTCTCTTTTATTTAAAGATGATTCTGGCTAAATATTCTGAATATTTTTATTAATGAACAGTTAAAAGTAGAAGGTATGTAAGGTTTAAAAAAAATATTTTAAAGAAGTTTTTAAGCATTCGGTTCGCCCGAATAGTTTGATATTCGGCCTAACGGAATATTCAGTAGTATGGCGGAATATCGAATAGATACCGAATAATCGGTGCATCTCTAGTTTCATAAATATGTTCTGATTAATTAAAATATTTATTTTTTAACTTTGTGTAATTTAATTCGGTATTTGTTATAGAGAAATGTAACATCTGTTACTACATTTCCATTTAGTAAAACGAATAAGTATTGCGCCTCCTAGAAAGCACTAATAACACCCCTGTGTCGAGCAGTGATAAAGCAATATGGCTTAAATAAGCAAAATGTTGCACCAGGTATGATGGTTCTGGTAAAAGATGGAGACCTACCAGTTTGTAAATGGATAGTAGGTCGTATTTCAGAAATCATCAAGGGAAACGATGACAATGTTAGGGTTGTAATAGTCCGGACTCCATCCGGAACTTACAAAAGAAGTATCTCCAACCTTTGTGTGTTACCTATTGTAAATAACGAAAATATCATTTAAGCTTAACCTATTTCTATTGAATTTATTATTTCTTATTATTATGTTTATATTTAGTGCTTTATGTGTAACCATTAATTAGTAATATCATCTGTATGTTATTGTATATTTACTTGTTGTGTATCATTGAACTATCAGAATACTTCAATGGTGGCCGGTATGGGCGCTCCCGAAGTTTGATTAAGTGATCAGCGCCACCTAGCTGATAAATGATGTAACGTTCAGTTGAGCTTCGTTGTCTCCCAAAACAACACGTTTGTAACGAGCGCCTCGCTCTCAAATCAGAAGCTCATTTCAAAGTTTGCCCCTTGGCAATAAATAATATAAATAAAAACCAATGGACTGTTATTACTTTTTCGGCTAAAATTCCAAGTGTCGATCGCAGCGACATCTGCGGGATTTTCGTATTACATTGTATAGACTAGCAATATCTTGCAGTTGTAGAAAATATCCTGCAGATGTCGCTGCGATCTGTATATTTTAGCAGCATCGTTGCACATTTAAGGGATACAATATTTTAGCACTTTTTTAAATATTACAGGGATAGCCAATTTCCACACTATATATTCTAGGCGCTATAGCCAAACTGTCTTTAGATTCAGATTCGGTTATCGAATTAGATATCAGAATGATTTCAGATTTTTTTCAGGTAGGATTCCTCGATAGGAAAGTGGCGTCATACGGAGTTATTTGATTGGTTGAGACGAATTTAAACAAATGCGATTTTAATTTTTTTTTTTTTTTTTCGTTATCATGAAGCTATTTTCGTCATCAAATTCCGTTTTTTTTGTCACCACGAACCATCTTAGTGAGCCTGCCATTACCGACAAGCTTGTTAAATTTTCTCATTCGTATGCCCTAACTCGTTCAGGCAACCATCGTCAAGTTCTGGAATAGAAAATTTCCAGGATTGATATAGCTTGGACAAAAGCATATGTCAAAGCACAATCTGAGAATAGAATGTTATGCCACTCTCTCATAGAGGCTGTCAGGTTCAGGTTTCCAGATTCGGGCTAAACATCCAAACATCACCACTCATTTCCGATGCCATTACTACTTTTATGGATATTAGATAGCTGCAGTTTATTTACTGAAGCATGGCGAGGTTCTTGCTAGCATTTTTCTTTTTAGTTTTTTTTTACTGAAAGGGTGTACTTTTGACTACACATAAGAAAGTACTGTGCACTGACATATGGAGTCACTTTGCTGTGCACTGACACAAAGAAGAAATTAGTCGCACTTTGATGTGTAAGGGCACTTTAGAGATGGATTGTCAGCAACCAATTCCGATGTCGTTAGATACATTGTTAAAAATCTGCAACTTTTGGTGCGGCTTTACACTGTTTGCAATACAGCGTCTACACTGTTAAAAATATCGTGAAAAATTACCTCTGTTTTTAAAGGCTATCTATTTTCTGACCAATGAGAATGCTACATAAAAACCTATGGAGCATTCTCATTGGTCAGAAAATAGATAGCCTTTAAAAACAGAGGTAATTTTTCACGATATCTTTAACAGTGTAGAATACTTAGTGAGGAATTATGCTATCCAAACAATGCTAAAAATTTGTATCCCTTAAATGTACGACGATACTGCTAAAATCCCAAGTGTCGATCGCAGCGACATCTGCAGGATTTTTGTATTACTAGTATTACATTGTATAGACTAGTAATATCTTGCAGTTGTAGAAAATATCCTGCAGATGTCGCTGCGATCTTCATACTTCAGCAGAATCGTTGCACATTTAAGGGATACAATATGTTAGCGCTTTATTAAGTATTACAGGGATAGCCGATTTCGACGCTATATATTCTAGGTGCTACAGTTTGCAACTTTTTGCAACTTTTTACTGTTTGCAAATATGCAGGTTTCTGATTGGTCAATCTTGTTTCGCTAACAGCGAAAAATATTTCTGGATTCAGGCCACTGTCTTTAGATCCAGACTCGGTTGTCAGAATGACTTCAGATTTTTTTTCAGATAGGTTTCCTCAATATGAAAGTGACGACATATGGGGTATAATATTTGATTTGATGCGATGATTCTGGACTAAAGCGAATCGCCAAGCATCTTGTTGAGACAGCCATTACCGACAAGCTTGTTAACTTCTCTCATTCGTATAATCTAATTCGTTCAGATGACTATCGCCAAGTTATACGGCATCTAGGCGATATAGCGTCGAAACCGACTATTCCAGTAATGCTTTAAAAAGTGTTAAGAAATTGTATCCCATAAATGTCTAACAATACTTATACAAATATCTGAAGATAAATATCGATCGCAGTGACATTTGCTGCTCTACACACGCCAAAACTCTATCTCAATTGAATACTTATACAATGTTTAGGTTTGAACAACCATATGTCACTGCGATCGCCATTTTCCGTTGTGCATCATTCTACATTTTTGGGATACAATTTTTTAACACTTTTTGGTTGACTGATTTCCATCTTCTAGATGCTATAGTTATGCAATAGAAAATGACTAGGTTTGGTATAGTTTGGTCAAAAGCATCTCTCAAAGCGCGTTGCCGCGCTCTGATGTTTAACTTTACTGATGGATTGTCAGCTTTTCCACCCCCAATTCCGATGTGCGTAGGTATCAATGTGGACCTTAAAGTTTATTGGAAGTGGTAACTTTCCGAAGTGCGATATCTTGTCTAGAAAAGATACCGCATTCAGAAAAACCCAAATATCTAAAACGATGCTAACCGACATCGGAAGTGGATATCAAAAAGCTTTCAATCCAATAGAAATGCATGATGCAATCTAATTCTGATGAAAAGAGACCTTATACGTCAGAGCTCAACAAAGTGTCTTCCTTAGTCGGTGCACTGCAAAGTGCCTCCATATCTCAGTACACATAAAAGTGCACCTATATGCCTGCGCACTGTAAAGTGCTTTCTTATGTGTAGCAGCACTGTCATCGGTTATTAGATTTGGACTAAACACCTAATCATTGCCGCTCATTTCTGATATCTTTACTGCCTGAGGATACTGCCTGTATTGGTATGAGAATGGCGACATACGGAAAAAAAAATTGTTGATTGATAGATTCTGGACAAAAGCTTTCGCCATGAATATTGACCAACTTCCATTATTGCCAAACTAATGCTTGTTAAATTGTTCGCCATTAGTATAATCAAAGTTCTCCAAGCGAGTATCGCCAAGTTCTGGAATAGAAAATGTCTATTTTTGCCATAGTTTAGAAAAACACGTATGTTTAAACGAAGTCTGAGCACTGTATGTCACCACTCTCATATAGAGGCATCTTACATGAGGAAAGAATTAATTGATGGAGATTATCAGAAAATAATAATGTAGAATTCTGGACCACATTTTCAAACCTGACAAGTCTACAGCTTTTTGAATGCCAGTATTTTAGTACGTAAAATTTTGTTTTATTTGATAGAAGAATTTTTCTAATTCAAAAGGACATACTCCATAAAAATTACAGGTATTCAAAAAGCCAGAGGCATGGCAACTCTACTCTTTAGGTCGGGATCCAGATAGATTTTTTGCTGTTAGCGAGACGAGATTGACGGTTCTCCTTTTTTTCCTAGTGGAGGAAGGTTGAATCTGTGGTTGTCCCAAGGAAATAACGCCATTTTTGTGATCATTTGAGGTCATGCCGGCAAAAGCCGTAGCGAATACCTCATAGCTTAAATAACAACAATAAATAACGAGATTGACCAATCAGTTGCCTGCATTTTGCCGATTTGAAGTAAACAGAGAAATGTTCTAAAAAATGCAGGCTTCTGATGGTCGATCTCATTTCGCTAACAGCAAAAATTCTACCTGAATCCTGGCCAACATACATGAAGAGTCAATACAAATTTTTTATACATAGAGTGTGTTCAGATGTGCATTTCGCGCCGCGCGCGCGCTCAGAAGTTTATGTCATGGAGTAGGTCTTATCGAAGAAAGGAATTTTAAAATAATTCAATTATTTCATTATTTTTAATGGTTCAAAAAAGGTAAAACCAACGACTATATTTCTTTATCCTTCCAAAACATGGTTTTCGTAACAGAAATACATGCCTATGTACACTCAGATAAAATCTAAAATAGTCGGGAAAAACATCACGTGACCTTCTTTATCTACTTTAGCCCATTTGGAATTTAAAATTAGTTAACCAACCGCACACAAACTCTGCGCGAGCTGCTCAAAAAAATTGTGTGGGCGATTTGATCACGTGATTGTGCGTTGTTTGGTAGGTTGATTGATACAATTTAAGAATTCAACTGGTGATCTAAAAATTTTTACTTTTTAACAATTTTCTTTTTATTTATTTAAAAATAATTTATCAGTTGATTTATATCTTCCGTGATAAATAGAATTCTGTTAGTAAACCAAGATTGTGATATCAGCATATGAGATTTGTTTGTAATCTACTATACTGGATGGATTTCAATGGAATTTGCACTGTTAGTTAGACAATTTTTCCAAGAAGGTTTTAATATATATATTTCTTATCTTATGATTGCATATTTTAATACCGTGTGGATAAGAGAACAAAATACATCATAAAACACGAGAAATAAATGACATTCAAAATTCTGTTAGTATAAGCAAAATACTTACTTATACTTTCAATAGAAAATTTATAAACATTCTAATCATACTTTATTCACTACAAAACTAGACAGCAAACCTATATATATTATATCTTTAAAAAATATATGTACAGATATTTTTAGTTAAAATAATCTACAACTATTACATTTTATTTTTATAATGTTCAAAGTAAAATATGATTTCCAGCCTAGTCTCGATAAAAATTCACTCCTAAAGTACTCAAAAAAGAAAAAAAAAAAAAAGAAAAGAAAAAGAAAGAAAAGAAAAAGAAAATCAAGGAATTATCCTACGCGCAAAAGGATATTTTCGCACAATATATATTATTTTTTCATTTGGATTTGCTTAATGTTTATATCATTATACATATACATACTATATATATAATCACTTAAAACGAAACTTTGAATATTTAAAAGGCGTTCAGATGTAAAACTTTCATCTCGAAATACCTCATTTTCTCACATTTAAATAAGTATTTTATTATTATAATAAAAATACACGTGCCTCTGTATAATAAAAATAAAAAATATATCTTCATCAAAAATATCTTATTCATTATGAAAAATATAAAACAACCAATAAACAACAAAAAAAAAATAATAATTATGTTTACAATGTGGGCCTGAAAGGATTCGAACCCAGAATCCCTAGTCTCGAGTTCACTGCCTTATCCATTCAGCCACCTAGCACACGTTTCCTTGGCAACAAAATATCTTTATAATTAGCACCATAATTAATCAAATCCATGATCTGTTCCTGAACACACTACGTGTTATTCCATCCATGATATTTACCCACTCCATGTTCCTTTATCCTGAGCTCGCGCGCGTAGCGCGCGTGCATCTCGAACACACTCATAGTCTTCATTTTGCTTCTTGACAACGGAGTTACAGCGCCTAGAAGATACAGTGTGGAAAACGGCTATTCCTATAATGCTTTAAAAAGTGCTAAAACTTGTATCCCATAAATCTCCGACAATGCTCAGCGGCAATATGCTGATACGAGCGCCATCTCGTAACTCTTTTCAATATAAACACTGTGTTTTCAAAAATTATAGAATGTTAAATATCGGAAACTATAAATATAAGATATTTTAGTTTGTTATAAGCTAATTTAGTTAAGGAATGACGTGAAATAGGTTAAAGAGTCTCTTTTAGAATGACTATCGTTTTTAAATCACTACGATGGCGCTACGATCGACATCTTGTTATTCAGCATCGTTGTACATTTATGGGATTCAATTTTTTAGCACTATTTTGTAGCCGTTTTCCACACTGTATCATCTAGGCGCTGTAACGGAGTCCTACAAAAAAATAATTCTTGAATGTAGGCTGGCTCACCGTGGCTAAGTGGTCAAGGCATTACACCGCTAATCGCTTGCGAGTATCCCGCTGGCTCAGTTGCACACTCTTTGTGAAGCTCCCTGGTGTATTTTTCTGTGTTGTAAATTTCCTTGTGTGTGCTATCTCGTCCGCAGATATTGACGATGACTTATAAGCGGGCGCTTGACGCCAAGCTCACAGGTCCGATGTACGTTAATAAAATGTCAAATATCAAATGAATGTAGATTGTTGGAATACAATGTGCTTGTTTAAAGAATTATCATAAGTATTAAATGCTAATAAAATCAATACTTCGAATGAAATTACAAAAAAAATTATTAAAAACTATTTGTTTAATAAATAATTTTTGTAAGTTATAATTTCTATGACAAATTAATTATTTATTCAGCAGATATTGATTGAATCAGGATAATTATGTATTACGGTATGAATAACTAAAAAGTGGGAAATAAAATAAACTTTTCAAAAAAAAAAATAGTAACCGACTTCAAAAAAAAAAGAGCTAAAAAGAATGAAATAATTCTTTAAAATTCTCTAATGACGTAACTTTATCCAATAACCACACATCGGATCTCATATATCGGCATAAAAACCTTAAATTTAATATGTAGACTTTAATATCCACCAAACATGGATTTTCTAGAGAATATTTTTTACAAGAGATTAATTTACATATTTATGATTTAATTTACGAATATATACATATAAAAAGTAATCAATTACTTTTTGAAGTTGGTGCCAAACATTAGCAATCGATAATGATTAAACAAATAAGTTTCTGAAGAAATAGAGCATTTTTTTTTTTTTTGACTTTGTATCATATTTTCCATTATCACTTTATTCCTGGTAATAGGTACAATATATTCACAATTTTACTCTACTTAAGATAGATTGGCACCAACTTCAAAAAGTAATTGATTACTTTTTATATGTATATATTCGTAAATTAAATCATAAATATGTAAATTAATCTCTTGTAAAAGATATTCTCTAGAAAATCCATGTTTGGTGGATATTAAATTCTACATATTAAATTTAAGGCTTTTATGCCGATATATGAGATCCGATGTGTGGTTATTGGATAACGTTACGTCATTAGAGAATTTTAAAGAATTATTTAATTCTTTTCAGCGCTTTTTTTTTTAAGTCGGTTACTATTTTTATTTTTTTTGAAAAGTTTATTTTATTAGCAAAGAAGATTGTTGCAAATTCATTTTTAATTGTCTGAAAACTATACGAATTTCTCACTTGTATTTCACACGAAGCATATAAAATACAAGCATTAAAATTAAATAATTTAGTACTTATATAAAATAACCATATTTGTTTCTATTTCTAGCTGAGAAAAATAAATTTCATGGAATTTTCAAGTTGAACTGTTAAGAAAGATAATCAACAGGAAAAGATTTTTCTTAAATCACATAATGGTTTAAGGTGTCATATTGAGAATAATCATCACCTAGAACCTCGTTGAGTATTTGTAATTAGCGACCACCTGGATCATGTTTGACGATGTTTGAGGGAGAGAACATTTTTTGGAAAAAGGATCGAAATGTCGCATTTGTGAAGATCAGTATTTGCGATTTTTTTGTTGTGTTTTTAACCTTCTTTTTTCGCTTCATACGTGTCATTGCCATTCGTTTTTAGGAAATGTTGAGAAACAGCAGGGGGTTCTGGCGAGATCTTTCGGCGAAAGAGGAATAAATCATGTCAATTACCTTGAGTGTCTTTAAAGACCTTATTTACTGACTAATGGAAACATGCTGTTGTTAATTGTCATGTGAGATAAACATGACCAGGCTTTTAAAACTGAAACATCTGGATATTTTTTTAACTGAGACTGCGGTGTATAAAGATCTTTTCGGAGAGCTTGTGTAGTCTTTCTGTTAGGAACAAGAGGGGGTTAATATTTTTTTTTTCGATTAGCGAATTCCATGTAAAACTAATGTATGCATCTGAAGGAACTAACGTTAGCGCGGTATTTCACTACTGGTAATTATAGTGGAAGAGCAAGCAAACATCCCTTTCTCTCCAATTTCTTTTAATTAGTTTTTTGAATGTCCCTTGTTAAAAAAAAAGTAAAACAGTTTAAAAAAATCAATTTTTACTTCATAAAATTGTTAATTTATCAATGTGTTTTTTATTTTAAACATTTAATAAATCAGGAAAGTCTCCGTCCCCTTGCGTCCTTAGCGTCCCCCTTGAAAAAAAAAGTAAGGGGACGCTTGAAATAAAATAAAAAAGAGGGGGGACGCCGTCCCTCCTCGACTACACCACTGTTCGAGAGCGAATTCATATGGCAAACATCCTCTTCTTCAAGAAAATCATCAACAATGTGAGCCCTGTGTGGCTTCGCATTATCGTCCATAAACATGAATTCCGAGCCTACAGCACCCCGGAACAACTTCACATTGGCTTCAAGGACCTCATGTCTATGTGCGTTGACAGTGCCCGCATGGAAGACGTGCTGTGGTATACGACTGCCCAAAATTATACCTCTGTCACCAAATCTGTCGATTTCTTTTACGTAGGAGGGATGATAGCGAGCTCCACGTTCTCTCCAGATGAAGATTCGACGAGAATCACTCTGCGTGGGGAATCTCGACTCATTACGGAAAAGAACACGCCCCCATTCTTGTTGTGTCCAAGACTGATGTCTTCGCTCCCCAACAACCGGGCTCTCCTGTTGGATGCAGTGAAAGGGATACACACGACTGGAAGCCGGGCGTTAGGAATGCGGTCCTTGAAGCCTATGAGGTTGCCCCGTGATGAGCCCGTGAGGTTGTTCCGGAGTGCTGTAGGCTCGGACCTAATGTTTATGGACTATAATGCGGAGCCACTCACAGCTCACATTGTTGATGATTTTCTTGAAGAAGAGGATATTCGCCGTATGAATTGGCCCTCGAGGTCTCCGGACCTCAATCGTACAGGGCTCGCAGCATTCCTAAAATTTTCGTACTTTGCTACCACTAAATTAAAACGATAATCTTTGTTGTATAATTCTATTATAGATGTTAAAGGAATCTACCACGAATAATTCTTATTTAAAATACTCGTAGCAAAGTGCGAAAATTTTAGGAACGGTGCGAGTCCGGATCCTATTGAACATGTTTGGGATGGTCCAGGAAGAGCTATTGCACAACGTAACGCCCCCTCTCAGGACCCGCCTGGAGTTGAAAGTCGCACTTTTGGAAGAATAGGCTTTGTTGCCACAGACATTTCTTGACGCTCTCATAAAAAGTATGAGAGCTCGTTGTGAGGTTTGTATAACAGTGCACGGTGGTCACACTCCGAATTAGACAGAGTTTTCCCGAGATAAATGCTTTATCTCTGATTCATGATTTAACACTTTTTTATATACCCTGTTTCTTAATTCACAATTAAAATATTTTCCATATTGTTATGTTACTACATTTTTTCTCCCATTGTAATATACCTGTGTGACAGTTTTTGTGGCAACACTGTGAATAATTCATCAGTTTTAACAGATTTTATGTTTGTGACTTTAATTTTGGGCATGAGTGTATTTAAAAAAATCATTTATACATTAATTCAGATCAAGATTTCAAAAGAATCCATGAGGTTTTTTTAATAATACTACTAAAAACCCAGATGAGCTGGATTAAAAAAAAATCCTAAGGTTTTAAACAAACCCAGGATATTTTCATTGAAAGCCAAATATTTCCACATGAGCTGGTGTTTTATAAAACAAGGATTCTGATAGTTATAATTCAATATATGTTTTCTTTAAAATATTTAATGTTATGTCAAGAACCAAGTATTTTGGTATTTCACAGCATGTTTTAAAAATTTTAATTGTACAATTTACTTCATCAGAATTTCGATATTAGTTCAAATACAAAAAATAAAAAAATAAAATAAAATTTAAACCTTTAGCGGGCGGTGTCTACTAAAGAGGACACCTAGTTTTAAGAGTACTGGCACCAATAATATTTAATTAAAATTTTCCTTTTATAAAGTACGCGGAAATTAGCAAATTCTTATATTCAAATAAATTCGTTTGTAAATTCTGGTGTCAGTCCATCATTTCATCATTTTACAAACAGAATTTCTCCGCGCCGGAAAGGGTTAAAGAGAGGGTTATAGGCTTCTAGGCTTCTAATATAAAGTGAATTAAATAAATGTTATGGAAATATCCTGACTCCTTGAGCGTAATTTACTTAATATTTGAGACTTTTCTAATTTTTATGTTTATAATAATAAAAAAAAAATACTATAAAAATTTATGTGAATGAAAATTTGTCATAAAATATTGATTAATAGATAAAATAGTCAATTCCCATTATTTTTCTTATACAACTTTTTTCTAATAATATGGAAAATTTAAGAAAGCCAAAAAGAAATATGCATAAATAATATTCATAGATACTAACTGCAACGATTTTTTGCACCTATATTTCCAAATAGAAATCTTCGTCTTATTTAAACTCCGAAATTCTGCGAAAACTTTGCTTTATTTAATCGCAGAATTTTTCCGATTCAATAAGGCAGATATTTTTATTCGGAAATAATGGTGACAAAGTTACAGTTGACAGCTATGAATATCACTCAAAACAGTGAACTTTTGTGAAAGTAACTATCTTGAAATAACATGATTGCATTTTGCAAAAACATAAAATATTAGTTTTTGATATTTTTTGTTTTTGCATTAAAATTATGAAATTATTACAGCTAAAATTTCTTATTTCTTTTATAACTCCTAGTACTTATTGACGATCTACTGCTCAGCTCTAGAATTGCTCCAGAGATATATAAATATTATTATTAGGGGAGAGGGGGCACACATTTCTTACTTGAATTATATTTATTGAATTTTAAATATTTCGTGAGAGAAAGAATGTAATTCTGCATCATATGAAATAAAAAATTACAGTTTTTAATATAAATTAAATATGCTGTGAGGCTTTAAAAAGCTGAAAGTTTTCTTTTCAAAACTGCCCCATGTAGGGGCACCTTTGAACAGATAAACAAAATATGAAAATATTGGCAGTTTTTATTAAAAACTGCATATCTTTCCAAAATTTAAAATAATAAGAATAAAATTTCACAATTACATTTAACTGAAATTACTAATTTTTTATTATTTAACCAAATTTGTATCCATCAAAGCATATTGTTGAGACAGAACGGAGGATCCCTCCAATTATGTTTAATTGTGCCAACTTTTTTATATAATATATTTAAAATCCACCAAATTGATATCTGATGCCTCTGGAAATATATCGTATGTTCTTTTTTACGAAGATACCTGACATTAAGCAATTTAATCTGACCAACATAACGAAGAATCCTTTTTGCATGAAATTGAACTAAAAGGAAATCATTTTCAATCAAATTGTTATAGAAAAAGGATAAAACACTGTTTTATGAAATCCAGAAATAATGTTTAACATTATAAATGAAACAGTATAGGGTTTGTTAGACAAATCTGCTAAATCATGGATTATTGTTGTGTGTCCTGAATTTGCCTGTAGTTGAAGCCCTGCATCAGTACAACTTTCATATTAAGTATAAAAACAATTAATCTCTTAATTTTCATATTTTTTTAAAAAATTCAACAATAATAATATTTAGACACATCTATAACTCTTAACTTCATTGTTTTAATTGTTCAATTGTGCCCCAACTTTTTCTTTCAATGGTGCCCCATCACATGGAGTTTAGCATTACAACTATTTACTCAATTAGGTTTGAGAATTCGAATAAAACAAACCTTATAAGTTAAAGCTAACATCTTTATTTAGGTATTAAATAGTAAATTATAATTTTAGGACTACAAGATTATCAACAAAAAGCTTACAACTTTATTTCATTGAGTTTAGATTCAAGAAGGCAAAATATACATATCTTGCTTAGACAGTAGTGTGCATGCAAAATAATAAAGCTTTGTATTTTTGTTACATTGAAGCAGTAGTACTGTGCTGCCGTATATATTTAAAAAATATAATTTATTTAAAGGAAAATATTTACAGTGTTCAAAGGTGCCCCCAGTTCAAGGGTACCCCCCTCTCCCCTACTACTATCATTATCACTATATCACTCAGATTTAACTAAATATTATTGAAGCAAAAATATTTAATTTAATTTTTTTATGTTGCTAAAGCATTTTCATTTTCATAATTTAATTTGATATTTCAGTATTTTCTGGAGATTTTCTTCAAAAAAAAAAAAAAAAAAAAAAAAAAAAAAAAAAATGTAGGAGTAGCGTACTTTGAATTGCGAAAAAAACTGTATTTTGATTGAAGATACTTTTTAGAAAAAGAGGGTAAAATAATTTACTCCGGAATTGATTTGTGTGTATGTGCATCTTTTTTAAAATTATTTTTAGAAACATTTTCCAAAACATCTGTTCTTTCATCTACAATTCAGACAATCATTACTTAAAAGTACAAAAAAATATAAAAAAACCTCTTCTTCAAAAATAATAAATATATGTTACTGCTACATAGGTGATATTGATATTTAAATAACAAGTACACTTAACATGAATAAATGGTGCGACTAGATTTGTTTCTCTTTGAACAGCTTTTTATTATGTAGAAGTACACAGTTCTGAATTATTTTCAAGTAATAATAAATTCTTTCTTTCTTTTTTTTCAAACGAGTTTCTTTCACATTAGCATTCTAATGCGTTGGTATCATATATGCCACAACGAGAGTTGCCAATTGGGAGAGATTTTTATTTATCCACATTGCTTTATTGCTATCACTTTTAAAATTAGTCATGTTCGCCTTATTTAATGATATATAAGGCGAATATTACTGTTTCAAAAAAGTGATGGCAGTCAAGAAATGCGATGTTTTTAAGGCACAACTGACAACTCTTATAGCAACACAAGAACATCAGACGGTTAATAGAACAAATTTGTAATAAATTAGGTGTTGTTACTCTAATTGTTTTAGGAAAGGGAAATTAAATTGATGAGAAATGATGTTCTTATGACGCCACAGCGAATACATATGATGGATGTAGCTACATATAACATTGGTTTTGGCATGTAAACAAAATGCATCGGAATTTAAATTAACATGTATTTATTTGTATTTGTTTAGATTATTCATGATGAGAAAGAAAACTAAATGCTTATGTAACATTATTTCAATGGATTTTACAGCTATTATTAAACCGAATGATTCGTGTAAAACTATCAAGGGATTAAGTTTTCTAAAACTTTAAAAAAAATTCTACATTAAGCTTTAATTTTGAATATCAGTATGTTTTTCTACTTATTATACTCAAGAATAAGAAGAACAATTTCATGCTCTAATTAACAAATAGTATTTTTTTTCCGTCACCGAAGAATGGCATTTCACTTATGATAAAATCACGTCAATCATTTAATATATATATATTGTAAATCACCTTCACGAATTTAAAGCCTCGACTATGAAAAAATGTCATGAAACCCAGTTACTGAAAGAGAACGAAGATAAATAATAACGATTTTAACTAAAAATAATTCAAATCTGCCTCATTTGCAAATTTTTCTTTACACACCAATAGGACAAATTTTATTTTTGAAAACAAAATTGTAAGAATATTTGGCAATCTCACCCTCTCCTTTCTTGCATATAAATAAAATCTCTAAAGAGGCAGGCTTTTTAATTATAATTTTCTTATTTTATAACAAAGTACAACTAAAAAAAAAAAAATAGTAACCGGTCAGATGAGATTATTATTTGCGCACAGAAGGTTCCGTAGAATAAATATATGAATGAGGAACTAAGCATTGCACAAATATATCATTAAAAAGTTTTTATGTAGGCTTTAAAAGTCGATGGAGCATAGAGTACGCCGCACTATGCAAGTCCAAACCATGCGTGTCTTTAACACATTCTCGCCGGTGCGGTGGGTCACACTCGACTGTCTCAGAGTTGTCAAGTCTCCGGCTTTTTGCACACCACTATTATTTTAAAGAAAATGTTGTTCCTTTAAATCGCCCAGTTGTTCTAATTAAATAAAACAACATTTTCTGTATTAAAATACTGGTATCCAAAAAGCCGGAGATTTGGCAGCTCCGAGACAGTCCAGTGTGACCCACCGCGCAGGCGTGAATGTGTTAAGGGATAATATCTTGGCTAATTACCGACAATGTTTTTCGAAAATCATTATTAACAATCTTTTTATACTTCTGCGACGATAGGAACCTTACCTTCAGCTCTGCTCAACGCCTTTGCTGAACGCGCGCAAATCGAAATTTGTGTGTAACGAGAAAATGGGATTTTCTCTAAAACTATGCGACCTAGGATAATCGCTATAGTTTTCCATTTTTACATAATTTTAGTTTTAGTAGATTCGGAAATAGAGGGGGTGGACATTTTTGCATTACATTTTTGACGACATTTCTGAAAATATAATACCTAAAGTTAAAAGAAATGTATTTTTGATTTCGGCATTACGAAAGCTTTTACACGATATGCAAAGAAAAGAGGGTTTTTTTTCAAGTAACTTAATTAGCTCTTCTACCTTTTTCCTAAATATATTTGTGAATGGTTAATTAATCTATATGGGTCAATAACCTTTATTACATCAGCCAATTTGAACTTTCCACGTTGCATAGTTTACGAGTAAAATGGCTGTGACAGACGGACAGACAGACACAGGAGTGATCTTGTAATGGTTCCGTTTTTACTTTTTAAGTACGAAACCCTAAAAAATGTTTAAATATACAGCAAACCATGCACAATTTTTTTTTTATGCAAGTGTACCTTTCTTACAAATTCCAAATACTGATTAAAACTGACTGATTATTATTGTTAATATAATTACTATTTGTGCCACACAATTTATTAATAAATATACAACAAATAGAACTGAATGCAACACTATGTCAAAGTTAACAAGAAATCGAAAGCACTTCACAAATAAATAAACGCATTTAGAAGTCCTGGATAATATGAAAATTCTATCTTTTACTCAATATGTATATGTACACATAATATATTAAGACGTTTATCGTAAAAAAATGTTTATATGTGAGAATCGTATGAAAAAATGCTGAATTGTTTTTATTGATCTTCAAAAGAATTTCTTAGTTTTTTTTTTTTTTTTTTTTTTTTTGTCATTTCCGAAGTTTTTTAGAATTGTTTTTATGACATTACACCATATTGTCATAACAAATGAGCTGCCTGTTGTTTCTCATACGTAAATCAGAAAATGTACCATTATAGAAAAAAACAGACACAGATGTTAGCGTCATGCTTTCTTCTAAAATAACGGTAATAAAAAATTAAATATAATGGTGAAAGCGGTCATGTTGAGTATTTAATATTGTACATTTTTGTTAAATTTTAAGTACGAAGGTCAATCCTTGGATGCAACTCAAAAAATAAAAAGTTTCGCTTGAATTATCTCTTGTGAAAGCCTTTTTTCATGCCAAGATACACGCTCAAAAAGTACAAACACGCTTTAAATATATATATATATATATATATATATTAAAAGTGCATCATATTACAATAACGTACCTTAAACATGAAAGAGTTACAATTTGAATTGAAAACGGAAGTTATAAAGATAGTAGACTAAACTCCTGCATTGGTCGGGTTCAGTCAATATGAATCCCTTTTCTTTTTTCTTGGGATTTGAGTGCGCACTGTAAAAAAAATATGTAGCGTTACTCCATAAAATTGGAAGCCGGCTTCCTGCCTCCATTTTATTGAGTAATTTAACCAACGTAACTGGTGTTATGTTACACTAATGTGTAATATTACACCAGTTGCATCAGTTTAAATTACACCATTACATAGATGCCAACTTTTACGCATTTTTATTACCACTAACATTTAAAAGAATTTTTGAATTATTGAATCGCAAAGTTCGCTGATTAAATATGGAAAATTTTACTGTTACATTTAAGTGGTAAGAACAAAGCGTAAAAGTTGGCAGATATGACATTATATAAGTTAAATTACTCCATAAAATTGGAGGTAGCATGCTGCCACAAATTTCATGGAGTAACGTTACATAAATTTTTTACACTACGAGTTTTTGGTATACCTACTATTTTGTCAGAATTTTGGTATAGAGGAAAAGCATATGTTTCAAAATTGATATAGGGTGAAACCCCCAGTAACTGACACCTTAACGTTTCTTTATTGTTCAAATCACTATTACAAAGTTTTAAATCTATTTATACTTATTTTTATTTTTGAAAGTACAGAAAAGATATATTAAAAAATTTTTGTTGACAAACTTTTGAAAAATTATACTTTTTATTACTCAAAATTAATTTTTTTCATAAAAATGCTCAATAACTCCAATAACTGACACCATCCTTATTTTGAAAAACCAATAACTGTCACATAAGTTATAACAGTTAAGACAAATAAGTTACTCCTATATGGCATTACTTCGCATTTAACAAGAAAATGCTTATTTGAGTTAAATTTTTGCTGAAGTGTCATTTACTGGTTAGGTGTCATTAACTGTGAGTTTCACTCTATATACACACACACATATATATATATATATATATATATATTTTCTTTCATTTCGTGATAAAGCCCTTCAAGTTGTGGATCGACGAAGATTGCTTTTTGAGATTCAGATCCTATTCTAAAGCGATGAATATGAATCGATTCGAACGAACGAAAGCGATTTCCGACGAGCTGCAATCCATCTAAACCTCAAATCTGAAATGATAGATAATGAATACCAATCTTCAATTCAATATGGAAGAATAATCTGTAATCATACTTTCAATATAAATTTTAATTGTCCTGAAGTAGACTAACAATATGTAAATTGGACATATTGCAATATCCATTTATTTTAACGTGAAACAATTTTTTGGACTTCTCCATTGATTAAAAAGGTGGGGGAGATCTCTGAAACTGACTCACATTTACGAAAACTGAAACCATAAGCAATCCGCAATACAAAAAAAAAAAAAAAAAAAAAAAAAAAAAAAAAAAAGATTAAAAAAAAAGATTAAAAAAAATTGCAATTTAATAAATTACAATGACCATTTGGATATTTTTTTTACTTAATATTTACTTAGTTTTAATTTTGGGGTATTTCGACAAGAGAAGCCGAGAAATATAAGAGGTTAAAAATCGAAAACAGTTCCACCGAATCATCCACAGATCGCGACAAATCACCTTCGTAACAAAATTTAACCGAAAAATCTAAATTTCGTCCACCAAATTCCGTCGCATCCTCTTCAACAACAGATCGCGAAGATCAAACTTCAGACTACCAAAACCTTCATCGATAAACTCTCCAAGTCCCGTTTGGAGAAGAAAAACAGTTTGCAAATCGAAAGGTGTTCCACCGAATCATCCACAGATTGTGACAAATTATTTACGTTGAGCTCAATTTTTCCTGGTTAGAATCGACCGATTGTAAAACGCCGTGGCTAGTGGATTGGAGGCCCCCGAGACATGGCCTTTTACTATCAATCGATTAAATATTGGATTGTTTCCTTTTTCGCGTTCGCCTTTTATTCTGTAATCGATTTTCATGGGCTACATAATCATTTGAAGACCTCGATTTTCATGGCCTACATAATGTGTTGAAGACCTCGATTTTTGCTTTGCAAGACGATTTTCATTTCGGCGTCGCTTTTTGACTTTGGATTTTTCCATATCTGATAATTTGCGCCTACCCATTATGTAACTTTTTCAATTTTTAACGATTTTATGCCTTTCGATTACCTATTCAAACAACTTTTAACGATTTTATGCCTTTCTATTACCTATTCAAATAAAAATTCTTCTAAAAGTAAAGATCATCGTTGAATTTCGTTAAAAAAATGAAATGCGAGCATCATTTGACCCCATCCTCGACTGTAAACAACAACCATTTCCAAATGGTAAAAAAAAAAAAAAAAAAAACCTCTGCCGGCTTGGTCTACAGGTGGAGGTACATTTCGCTGTTAAGTACTAATTTCACCATTAAAAGGCTCAGAAATCAAGATTAGAGGTAAACCCAGTTTAAGGATTTTATTTGGCCGCTTTTGACGAGTTTTTAATTTAATTTTTCTGTAAGAGCTAGTTCTATCAGAATCATGTTAATACGATAATTTTTTATCCAACCCCTATTTTTTTAATTTGTTTTTGCTATTAGAGTTGGTCCTAACAAAATTATTTAATATAAAAGCTGTGGATAATATTAAGGAGATTTATAATAAATCTCAGCGGATTTGATATCTTGTGAATTGACGAAGTTATGCATTTTTTTTCTTCTTCAAACATTCTTTATTATCGTTTTAATTTTTTTTTTTTTTTTTTTTTTTTTTTTTTTTTTTTTTTTTTTGTAGCAAGAGTTGGTCCTATCAAAAACTTGTCAATATAAAAGTTGTAGATAATATTAAGAAGATTTATAATAAATTTAAGTGTATTTAATATCTTGAGAATTGACGAAGTTATGAATTTTTTCTCCTGAAAACCCAATTTTTTTCGCTCCTTGAACCCATATTTAATTTTATCAAAAATCTGTCATAGAAAAATTTTTGGTACTTTTTCTTTTCCTACACCAAGAAATAAAAACTTCAAACTGATTTGATATGTATTATAATTAAGAAGTTGTGGGGTTTTTTTTTTTTCGGTTTTCACAAAACCCCTCCCATTTAACCACGATCCACGGGTGTGGACTCGTGGATCGATTTTTTCCATTTGCAGTTCCCGCCGACGATCCGTGACGATTTGAAGACGATCCGTGCATAATTGTGACTTTTATCGTGCGGATAAAATTTAGTACATACATACATAGGGGAGACTAGGGAGGTTGGACCCACTTTTTACAAAATTTTTTTTTTTTTTTTTTTTTTTTTTTTTTTTTTTTTTAGATATTGAACGTAGAATAAAGTTTTATGTATCATTTTCTTCGTTATATAATCAGTTATCAAAATAAAATTGCTACATAAGTGTAACATATAAGAAATTTGAAAAATGATTGATTTTAATCATGAAAAAATAATGGGTCAAGGCTCCCCACCTATGGGAGGGTTGACCCACTATATGGGAGGCTTGACCCACTTTGTTTTATATTGCAATATTTGTGAAGAGAAATAAAATCAGTTTAAAAAAAGCAAAATAACTTTATGCTACATGCTTTAATTATTTTAAAAAATATTTTTTTAAATATGATGCTTAAACAAACCTGTTGAGACCCAATCGCAAATCAGAGGAGAAAAAATTTGTTTTAAACAGGATTTTTTCTGAGCAGGTGTAATTGTACAACAGGGAAAATGAAATTTTAACACTTAAGGCAGTATTCTGTTAGAGACAGGTTCCATTTTCATAGTGTTTCATGTTATTATGTCCGGATTTAGAAGCCACTGTCCCGCTCCTTTGTCTCCTTGTCCTATTTTGGGTGACACTCGACCTGACACATCTAGTTGTCGCATAGCTTGGCTTCACCTCACTGTATTCACCCTGGTGTGATTTGTCTACACCTTCATAAAGTTTTTTGATCGATGCTATGTTCTTTTTCAGCCGTTCTTTAGAGCATGTTCTTTTGAGCACTTAACTCATCATTAACATGATTTAACCCCTTAGCAGTGACAATTGTTTTCTTACAAAAAAATTAAAAATGATGCTGGACACCACTTTTTCCATACTAAAATATTTACCTTACTTAATCGAAAAATATCTTACAGTCAATAAAGATAAATTTACAGTAACAAACTAGTGGTATCAAAATGCTTTTAATAACAAAGCAAGCAAAGTGTTCTTACCCGAATCCAGTTCGGGCCACACTGTTAAGGGGTTAAACCTTTAAGGGGCAAAGTACTTTCAGTACTAAAATGTTGTAATAAATGACTGGCACCGGAATTTACGAACAAATTTATTTGGAAATAAGAAAAAGGCTATATTTCACATACATATTAAATGGAAAAGATTTTAGCAAAATTCTGGTGCCATTGTTGCGTTTCGGAATTAAAATTAAGTGGTTTTGTACATACCACTGTCCTTACCTATAACTGTACCATTTGCTATACCACTGTCCTTAAAAGTGTTAAGGGTGCTGCTTTCATCATTTCTAGTCATTTCTAGTCTTTCCCACTGTTTCTATTTACCTATTGTAAGTAATATTTAAATGGTAAAAAGTTCCTATCAATTTTTCCATTTTCTAGCAATTTTTCACATCTTTTTTAGTCAGTTTTAAACATTTTCTATTCCATCACCCCATTTTACTGAAGCTTTACAGAATAAATTTACATTCTTTTATATTTGTAACCATTAACTTTTCATCATGCACAGTGCATAATAAAAAAGATTTCAAAAACTACTTAATTAAGGGAGTCTTGAGCATCTGGTCAATCCTCCCTCACATTGACTGTGTCAAGCCTCCCTACATAGACCTTTTCTAAAGAATAGCACATAGTTATGTTAAGCCTAACTTACTGTACAATCTTTATGCCTGGAATGAAAGCTCGATATTTCTGCATTACTTTAAACTTACTTACTCAAATTTCAATGATATAATTTATCTGAAAAAAGCTTACAAAATATTTATAGAAAACAACTTTTAGGTTGAAAACACCTCACACTTGATTTTTTCCACACCTATTTCGATTATCTGTATGAAACGAAGACTGTTGTTTTAGCATTCCCGTAGCTTTGGTTGACACCTATTGATAAATCTCTGAAATTCTTTTAAATAGGAAAATTGATGGGTGGATCAAGCTTCCCGTATGGTCAACCGTCCCTAGTCTCCCCTATATATATACTGGTGGACAAAACTTAAGGACCGAGAAGAAATGTACACGTAAATGAGAATCTACGTGAGATTATAGGTCAAGAAGCAAACAATAGTATTAACAGAGTGTTACACAGGATTTAATATAAAATTTTTTTGAAAGGATGGATGCAGCTTATTACCAGCGTTTTTTTTTTTCTGAAACGTGAATATTGTCCGAAAACAAGACTGTACAAAGAAAGCATAAAATACTCACAATTAACAATCATCAGTGCAATATCAATAACAGATGTGGTCACCGTGTAATGCGAGACAACTTTCAACACGGCGTGGCATACTCAGAACAACATGATTCAGTAGCTGTTGAGGTAAGTTGCCCCATTCCTCCTTCACTGCACGGATGAGGGTTTCCTTGTTTGTGGGAGGAAATTGTCGAGCACCAATACGTCTCCCGAAGGAATCCCGTACATTTTCAATGGGATTCGGGTCAGAGGAACGTGCTGGCCAGTCTATGCGATGGATATCTTCGGCCTCAAGACAACCTTGTACAGATTGTGTGCGATGACAAGGTGCGTTATTGTCTATAAAACGAAACTTTTCGCCGACAGCACCTCGGAAAAGTCGAACATGTGGAAGCAAGACGTCTTCAATATACTGTCTACCGGTCATGGACCCTTGGTCAAGCACACAGAGATCCGTGCGGCCATTGAACACGATGCCTGCCCACACCATGATACTTGAAGTCGCATATCGATCTCTTTCTAGAATATTTTCGCGACAGTAAGCACTGCCAACCTCGCACCATATCAGTTTACGTCTACAATCAGACGATAGACTTAATCTACTCTCATCTGAGAAGAGCACGGTAGACCAGTCGTCATCAGTTCAATTGCGATGTATACAGCACCACTGTAAACGGGCGCTACGTTGGCGTCTAGAGAGTGGGACACACACAACAGGTCTTCGGGCGTATAGTCCACCCTTTTTCAAACGTCTTGCAACAGTTTTCCGCGATATTTTAGTTCCTGTGGCAGCACAAAGCTTATTTGCTAATTGACCAGCTTTGCGTCGGTTCCTTTTTGCCGAAACAACAATATAGCGATCTTCTTGGGGCGTCGTACTGGTAGGACGACCTCCTCCCGCACGCCTATTACATATTCTACCCTTTTGGAAGGTAGCCCATGGCCTAGAAACAATACTGCGCGCAATATTAATTTCACGGGATACATCTCTCATCTTGCGTCTTTCAGATTATTCTACTACGAGTAATATCATTTAAATGATGCCACGAAGACGTGTTCAAAATTTCAATGTTTAAGCTTCACTCCATCTTCTTCAATTTTTACATCTAATGACAACTCACAGCACCCGCCGATTGCCTAAAATCTCTTATCCCTGCTGTCACGTGATCGGCAAAAGCGGAAGCACAAAATTTGCATAAGTTTCACAAAACATAGTATATCCCGCATTCATGGAAATTTACACGTGCTGCTGCGGATCTATTTCTAACAGTAATTGCTAAAAATAACAGTGGTCCTTAAGTTTTTTCCACCAGTGTATATATATAATTTTTAGGTGGGGATGGTTTTATGTTATTTTATGTGGATGGTTTTATTTATGTGGGGATGGTCATATAATGAAAAGTTATGAAGGAATTTTTCAAATGTCGCAAGTCGAACCATGGTAACGACTGCAATAGGCAGTATTTCTTATGAAATCTAATTAAAATGAATCAACGTTACCGATTGCGACGCGCATAAAAATAAATTAATCAAACCGATTTTATCCAGAATTCTATTACTATGAATGCGTTCTCAAAAAACTGCGTACGTAAACAAATTTCGGTCCCCAGTAGGATATTTTTCTTCTTTTCTTCTAAGATGCTTTGATTAATATACAAGGTAATGCAAAATGAATCGGATTGCCAATTCATTTTGTCCCAATCATTACCCGACTGAAAAGAAGGGTTATGTGTTTCACATGTATCTGTGTATGTGTATTTCTTTATACCCTCGAAACATCCCAACGGCTGGATGGATTTTAATGAATGAGGTCTCTATCAATTTGTTTTAATCGCTCGATGTTTTATAGGATAGGTTTTGTTTTTATTAATTCAAAATGGCGGCCGTAAAATACAAAATTGCGCTGGAGACGGAAAAAAAATTTACGCACCCTATTGAGTGGCATATCATCGGATAGGTCTTTCAAACTGAAGACGATGTTTCATTGACTATTTTATAGTCAGAAGGTCCGTTTAAATATTACACAACCTGGAAGTTGTGTAAGTAGGATCTCTAGCTTTACTGCAACTCTAACCATCATAGACATCTATAAGCCTCATCAAAACTGCATTTATAGATAGGAACTAACAATTAAACGCAACTTAAAATCATCAATATAAGTAAATAAAAAAATAGGTATGTAATATAAAAAAAATGTTTTCACATTAATGAGAAATTATTAATTAGTTCGCTTTTTACGCAGTCGGGTTTTTTTATTTTTCAAATTTAATTTTTATTTTGGATCTATATTTGCTGCTTGCCACATAGACCTTTTTTTGAAGATTCTTTAAATATTTTATACAAGATCAGAAACTTAGGTTTAGTTACCAAATTATCAGCATTGCAGTCTCCAAAGCAGAATACTTTGCAATGTTCTGCAACGAACTTCAGCTGATTAAGAATGTTCTGTGGGAATACAAAAGAAAGACACAGGGGCATTTTCGTATAGATAAAGAAGTGTAATTGCATCTTTTATAGAAATGCAAAAGACATTTTGTAAAACGCTGGCCTACACACACGAAGGAATCTACTGCCAAATTTTGCGATTTTACCCCGATCGAATGATGAATTATGCTGTTTTTTTTTCCAGCAGTCGACCGATGATTTTCTCAATATTTCAGATTTTTCTTTCTGTCAACTGGAGATTTTTTTTTCTCGGACACAATTGTCGAATTTTGCATTTTTTCCACCCTCGGTTGAATGAAGAATTTCGAGATATTTTCTGTAATTCACAGAAGAATTTCACAAGAATTCTATATTTTTCTTCAACCGATTGACAAAAATCTTATTTTTTCACATGAGTACGCGACTGATCCACGAATTTAGTTTTTTTTTACCGACGGCTGATTGGAAAATGTTCCAGCTGTTTCTTGCGTCAGATTGGGAAAAAAGCATTAACTTTTTCCACATTAAATCAAATAATTTCCTGATTTTTCTCACAATCTTCTGATTTTACACATGACTGATAGGCGAATTTCCTTATATTTTCTTTTTACTGATTGGCAGTATTTTTTCTCTTTCTTGCGGCTGATTGGGTCGACGAATTTCCAATTTTTTACAACAATCCACTAAAAGATCTTGCAATTTTTCAGCCACAAATGATTGTTGAATTTAATGATATTTACTTTCTACCGATTGGCAAACTGTCATTTTTTCGCAACCAATTGGAAAAAATTGTGGATTTTTTCCACGGCTGATCGACGAATTTTCGATTTTCTTTCCCAACGTTACACTGACAAATTTCACCTTTTTTCTCACAACCAATTGGGGAATTTTGCGAAATTTTCCTTGTACCGATAAGCAAATTTTTCAGCAGCTTCTTGCGACCGATTGTAAAAAATAGTGCATATTCTGATCGACGAATTCCACAATATTTTCTTTCTGTTGATTAGCAGATTTTGATTGATAAAAATCCTGCTTTTTTTTCGCGGCAGATCGACTAATTATGCATTTTATCCACAACCGATCGGTGAACTTTGCGATATTTTCTTTCTGTTGATTAAAAAATTTGGTGCTTTTTTGCAACCAATTAGCCAAATCTTTTTTTTTTTTTTTTTTTTTTTTTTTTTTACGTCTAATCGACGAATTTCCGATTTTTCCATGACGATCCACTGACAAATTTCGCGATATTTTTCTTACCAATAGGCAAAATTTGAAGCTTTTTCTTGAGACTGAATGGAGAAAATTGTTAGTTTTTTTCTGCTACTGCTGGATAAATTTCACAGTTTCCTACGACGATCCACTGATGAATTTCGTGATTTTTTAACTGCGACAGATTTGCAAATTTCGTGATTTCTTCCTTGTATTGTAAGGAACTTTTGAGTCTTTCTCTTGCCAACGATTAGAGAAAATCATGGTTTTTTTCACAGTTTCTTATAGCGATGCACTGACAAATTTAGCTTTTTTAAAAATTATTTTACCTGCAACTGATTGGTGATAATCGTGGATTTTTTTCTGTGACTGTTCATCGAATTTTCTATGTTTTTCCACAACAAGCTAAAGAATTTCACGATTTCTTCATGATTGAGTGAAGACTTGCGTGAGTTTTTCTCGCGACCAATTGATGAATTTTACAATCTTTTTAAATGGACGATTAAAGAATTTTGTGATACCCCCCCCCCCCTTTCCGCCTATTGAGTGACGAATTTCGAGATTTTTCCTTCGATTGAATGGTGAATTTTCTTAAAAATGAGAATTTGAAATATTCTGCAGAGAAGTCGTTGTTCTGCAACGTACATCGCACTTTTAAGCATATTCTGCTTTGGGGATTTCAGTTATATAAATTTTTCTTCGATACTAGCCGACCCGCCCACCGTTGGTCGGGCCAGTCAAAAAATCACACGAAACGCGAAAAAATTCCGAAAATCACATTAAAATTATTGCGAAAATTTCAAAAATCGCTGCACGAATTCCAAATAAACTTTACTGAAAAATAGATCAAAATTAATTATATTGGACTACATTGTCTTCATATCAGTTTACAGCTTCATATTACTATGAAAACATTAAAGGACAAATAAACACCAACCTTTCTTTTTTCTTTGTCGACTCAAAAACTAGATAATTTTATTTTGCTCCAAAACATAAAAAAACCACATTTCTGCACGTAAGTCTTTATGTAGCATGCGTCTAAGTGTCAGTTTTTATATATACAGTAACAAAAGAAAAAAGTTTGCGTGCGTGTGTGTATAGTCCGTCTCAAAAGTTTATATACTCTCCAAATATAGTTAAAAATATTTGAAAAAGAAAACATATGAAGCCAATTTACAATAAATACTCGACATTTAATCAAAATCAAATAAAATAAGCAGTTTTTGTTGGTTAAAATAAAAATTACATTCATTTCCATTTAATTTACTTTTTTTTCTTGAAGAAGTACTGTCTCGAAAGTTTAAGCACTTTATGCAATATTTTTAGAAACACGGGATTGGACTGGTGTAATGAGGTTGTACGACTTTATTTTAAAATTTTATAAAAATATAAAAGTGAAAAAATTATTTCCACTCGTTTTAAAAAAGCCAAAAGGTAAAGAATTAACAAAAGGTGAGATTTTAAAAGTTTTTAAATTGAAATCATAAAATAAAACTGTTTTTCAAATTGCAAAAATTTTAAAGTGATCAAAGCGATGTATCAATATCAAGTTCTCTCTAAAAATGATCATTTCAACTGGAAACCAAGATCAGAACGTCCATGTATGACATTTGTTGAGACGGATCGGAGTATACGGGGATTCGAGTTTAGAAAAAAATATGCCCATACAGCAAATTAAATATAATCTCGGTGAGCAGGTGTCATAAGATACTGCACATAGACGTATTAAAGAATGTTATTACGTCATAGTAAAGAAAATGGCTTGCAAAACATGTCTCAAACTAGACCACTAAGAAGCAAGAATGAACTGGGCTAAAAAACACATCTCCTGCGGGGTACAAGTGGCTTACTGTTTTATTTTATTCAGTGATGAAAAAAATGAACTTAGATGGCCTTTATGGATGGAACATGTATTGGCATGATCTACGAAATGAACCAGGGAGTTTTTTCAACATACAGCAAGGCGGTAGGCCTGTTATCATTTGAGGGGTGGGGGGGGGGGTATTCGGCTTCAACAGCCTGACTTCTCTGGATTTTCTAAAAGGAAGACAAAATGCAGAAAATATCAAGAGACACTGAACCTACATTTCCTTCCATTTGGTGACATTATTATTATTATTATTATTATTATTATTATTATTATTATTTGGAGAGGGGGGGGGGTGTCCTGAATGGATCTTTGAACGAGTTAATGCCTCAATCTACATATCACATACGACCAGTGGCGGCTCGTGACAAGCTTTTTCGGGACACTAAGTACATGTCTGCAAAATTTATTCTTCTTGTACCACTATTTCTTTAAAAAATTTTTTGCCATGTTAATTGGTAAAATGTTTCAACTTTAAACAAGGCAAATATTTCTTTTAAAAAATAATGGTATGAAAAGTACAAAATTATCCGCCATGCATTTAGAGCTTCAAAATATGGCACCCATGATCCGCCACTGCATACTAAATAACCTTGGCTTTCAGAGGATTTTATTTTTTTATTCTTGACTTGCCAGCTTTAAGTCCTGGCATAAACCTGATTGAGAATCTCTATGGCGTTCTAACCCGTCAGGTTTACAGCAATGGAAAACAGTATGACTCTCTTGAAGAATTCTCCCCACCAGTGGCCGAGAGGTTCTGCTCTCGAAGCTGGTAGACGGGAGGTGCTGGGTTCGATCCCAATCGCACCCGTCGGCCTAATCGTTCGGAGTTTTCGTGGTTTTCTTCGAACCTTGGTTCTCCAAGCGTTAATACGGGTTAGGTTCCCTTAGAAAGACCTCCACGGAAGGCACTCCCCCCCTTAGGGCCTATATCCCACGTGCAGATAATTGGCCGACATAAATACAACCAACTCTTGAAGAATTCAAAGATACCTTAAAGAAAGCATGGTACTCTTTGACACCAAAAACTATTAATTTCGATGGACGCGCGTTCATTTTAACTAATCCGAAATTATGGAAAAATACTTTGTATGTAACAGTTTTGTAAAAATGATAAATGTAGTTGTTTTTGACATTGTGCATAAACATTTGAGACCATTTTGTTTGAACATATTTTAAATTAAATTTTTTGCAAATATTTAATTTATTATTTTCTACTTTTGATATCATTTATTTAAATGAAGTTGTGAGATCCACAAATAAAAAAATATTATTTATTTTAACTTCTTTTTATTCATTAAAAATCAACCTTTTATGCTTGTGCTTAAACTTTTTTAGACGGAGTATATTCAGCGATGACTACCGAAACGTACTTCACGTAGAAGGCTGAAAATTCGGATGAGCATAATCCAGGGCAGGTCCTCTTGCACCTAAGACTCTGAATTTTCCTTTTTTTTTTGATAATTAGCCGAGACATCAATTAAAAACCTCAACGAAATTTCATTAAATTATGCTTTTGCTCTCAAAATGGCGCCGCTGGCTATTCTGGAGGTGACTAGCATTGAAAAATCGATAAAAAAAGCGAGATAAAACATAAAGTGTTAGTAAAGGTATAAAATTGTTTAACAAAGTATAAATGGTAAGAAAATGTTATCGTTGATTTGTGTGGTTCATAAACTGCATTGTCCAAAAATAATTGATTTCAGTTGGAATGATTTGGAGTTTCATGATTTGGTTATAACTCAATCATAGTTGTATTTTATATAATTATGTTTACCATTGAAGCATTTATTTAAATTTAACAAATATTGGCATTATGCGCCAACAGAAAATATAAATTACACTCTCAAAAAATGTTTTAAAAGTACAATTTTAGTATGTCTAACTTAACGTTCGTATGATATTATAATAACGGTGTTTGAAAATTTTATCGTCATTACATTTTCGGTGCTGCTTGGAAAACTGTGTTTCAGTGACATCATGGTAGTAAATAAAAATTATAGCTCACGAACTTAACCATTTTTACTCAAGAGGTAACTCTCCCTTCCACTTGTGTTGTCAGGGCTCTGAACACCACTATTTTAATGTAATTTTCTTCGCTTATATAACGGCAGAATTATTTGCCATTAAAGATGACGAAATAAACTGTAAGAAATTAGTGGTGTCCAAAGTATTTGAAGCCCTGATTTACGCGGGAAACCTGGTAACACTAGTGGTGAGTGAAAATGACCTCTCGAGTGCAAAGGGTTAATATTTTCTAATACTGCGTAACTTATCATTTTTAAGTAAATTAACTTTAAATTTGGGTAATCATTTTCTGTAGATAAGATTTATTGCACTCATAATATTGTTAATTGTTGTTTGTCACTTTTAGTAATAGATGAAAGAGATTCATTCATGAAATATTGAAGTAGATGTAAGCTAAAGTTAATTTTAGGTGAGCATGTGTACAGGGCTTACCAAGGACTCGACCAAGTTCATTGGTTAGTTTCATTCGCCGTGTTGTTATAAAATGACGAATGTTGCTTTAAGATATTACCAAATTTGGCGACCAAACATAAATTGCTGTAAATAAACCTCACTTGGATACAGCTGACTAATTTCGCAAAATTCTCATTCAAATTCAGTATTGACGAAAACTGGGATTGAATCTTCTATAATCGGGTTCCACTCAGTTTAGCTAAATGTGTTTGAGTAAAATGCGTTTGAGTAAAATAAGCTGACTTTTTAAAAACAAGGAATATGAAAGCTATCTTTTCCTCCCGGTACAGGCCGGAAGGACTTTTTTGTACTTTCCTGTATGTTGGTATTTACGTGTTATATTTCTGTAAAATAACGATTTTTATACACGTATAAAACAACTAATTTATTATTTTTGCATTTTCTATCAATAATGATGGTTTGCATTTGGGAAGGGATGGCTTTCTCTAGAGACCAGGCTTCAAGAACGTTTTTGATTGTCTAATTTGTCTTGTCAAAAGTTAAAAAGAAGTCGTAGATGGCTTGAAATGAGCAGTACGTGTACGGACCTAACAGATGGGTATACTCAGTGCAGTAGTTAGCATGATAGCAACAAAATGAGAAGCTTGGGACGGTGTTCGCTAGTTCGAAATCAGCGTAGTGTGGATGGAATGACAGCAAGGGTTTAATGGATTTCTTTGTACTAGATTGATAATTTAGGTCACATTTGCTTTAACCCTTCACTGCACGATTTTTCCTATTTTTATGAAAAAAGTTATTTGAAATCTATATATCGGTCTAATAATGGGAAAAATAGTAAAAAAAAAAATAAATTTTAAATTTTCAACTAAAATTTGATATTTTATGGCGTGTACCCTATGTACACAATTAGGTTTAAAAATATTGTTTTGCTACATTTTACAACTAAATAGGTTTAAATTAATTAATTTTATATGCTTAACACTCTGCAACTTTTTTATATTCATATTTTTAAGTATTCACTAACAATAATGAAAGTAAATTTTACCTTAATAGCTTGATCGAAATTTTTTTTTTTTTTTTTTTTTTTGCATCCGAAGAACAAATTCTACTTTTTTGTCAAATGCAGCCATCTGACATGGAAAAAATAAGTGTTATTACCTTCTTTGGACTGTTCTTTATCAGCGATAGAGATCATATTGGCCAAATTCATGGCACATAATAATAATTACAGTATTTTTAGGTATATGCCAGATAGGGCACGTCGTGCAGTGAAGTGTTAAAAATCCTGCTTGAAGGCTATAATGATCACAAAGACCCCGCGATCGTCCAGTGCACTAAACGCCCCAGCCCTCCGCCCAGAACCATTGGTCAATGTCTTATTGAATTTAGTATTTAAATGTTTCCGGTGGTATCTTCCGTGATCGGGTCAAATACCGTTCCAGTGAGGGAAGGGGAAATATCGCACTGTCTATTACACGAATAGCAGCGGCCTGAGGAGTTCAGTGCAACAATAAATATAAAATGCTGATTTTCGATTCAAAGATTAAAAATATATATCTTTAGTGTCGTTGGAGTGTCCTTAAAACGCTGGACCCCTGTACATTTCTCATGCAGTACGCCTTTTATCGCGATACATAAGATCATAATGTATCGTCGTAATACTATGTGGTAGGATTATGTCTTAAATTTTATAATTATAGTAAAACCTCCCTAAAGCGACCACGCTCAGTTCCAAAAAAAAAAAAAAAATTGGTTGCTCTCTGAGAGGTGGTCTCTTAATGGAGGTCATGTTTAAATCTAGATTTTAATTGTTGAAAAAGGTACAATTAATGTTACTAATTTTTTTTTTCCACATTAGGAAAAAATATGAACATTTAAGTATGAACACAAAAGTTAATTACATAAGTTAATTACTGCAGAGCTTAAAAAATGAATACATTGACGTTTGCTTTGATTTTACGGTTTTATCTTTTATAACTTTTATGTCGAAGTTCAGCAAATAAATGCAATTTTTTTTGGACAGGAACAAATAATGACGATTTCATTATCTATTTCTTTGAGAGTTTCCTGACAAAATAGGGCAGGGGAGTTTATTGACCGTCATTCTTATTTTGTCATCAGAGTTAAATTCATTGCGTAAAAAGACAAAAAGGTGTTTAAACACTTAAAAATTACCGGAATGAAAAAAAAAATTGAACTTAGTTTAGAAGTTTGATGAATAATGCGCTCTCCGGAATTATTTTAGGTAGCTTTCATTACAAAAAGCTACATATTGCAGCCGTTCGGAGGAAAGCGATTTCAAAAAATTTTGGTATATTTTCATCGATCATGACCCCCAGACCCCGAAACCACCCTGAAAGGGTTCATCATCAGTTGTAGTTTCCAAAAAATCTATCACAAAACAAATTAATGATCTTCAACGAAATTACTTAGAGAATTATAACTGGTTGTTAATTCATAAAAACATCTTTGCTATTAAAAAGAAACAGCTGGTACAACATTTAAATGTCTTTCTAAGTAAATCTTTCTCTAAACATTTCTCTGATATTTACTTTGACCTTATTATGAGTAGGGTTAATCTTTTAAATATTAATATACAAAAAAAACACAAAATTCAGAACATGAATACTCAAATGATAATTACTTTTTCAAATCACATTTTTAATAAAATTAATATCAATTCTATAATTAATGATAAAAATTGTTTTTTTCCTATCAATAATCTTCATATATCAAAAACCTTTAAATATCCGAATACAATTGGGAGAAAAATTTTTAACTATAATACATTTTCAAAAAATACATCTGCTGCAAGTACTTTTCCGTGTAACTGCAAAGACCCCACTCTAAAAAAATACATAAACAATGATCATGGACATATAATCACTGGAAATCTTGATATTGTTCATGATTTTAAATTGAAACAACTAATGGGTTATGGTACTAAATATAGACTTCCATCTAAATTTAATGTTAAATCTATTATCAAACAGTTTACATATGATATTGATATTTTTATTTATAAAATTTCTATCTCTTATAATAAGCCTATTGAATATTTTAATCAATGGAAGATATTAGTAATTGAAAAATTAACTATGGCTTTAAAAAATAATATTGCTGATTTGGTTTCTATTAATACACAGCATTTTTTCCAACAAATTACTAAATTACAAAAAAACTTCGTTATTACATATGTAGACAAATCTCCTAACAATTATGCTATTATATGTAAATCATATTATCACCAACTTCTTACAAATTCTATTTCTTCTAATAAGTCTTTTCAAAAAACTAATGAAAATGTTATTGTAAATAATCGTAAAATTCGAAGTTATTATAAACTTTTAAATATTTTATCTACTAATTTTAATTATCCATATTTAGTTCTTATTCCCAAATTTCATAAAACTCCTATTAAATTTAGGACTGTTACTATTGGTTGTAATACATATAATAATAAAGCCAATACACTTCTCTTAAAAATTCTTAATCAAATATATGAACTTACTACAAACAATGATAATACACATTGTATAAAAAATAGCTATCAACTTGTTAAGATTTTAAAAAATCTTCATTCTGTTTGTAATATAACGACATATGACTTCAAAGATCTTTTTAATAATATAGACCTATTAGATTTACATAAAATTATAAATGCATTATTTAAAAAGTATTATAAAAACTGGAATTACCATCTTATATAGATATTGCATATTTTAAATCTTTAACTAACTTCATTATCTATAATAATTATATATTGCAAGATAATACTTTATATTTACAGCATGTCGGTATACCACAAGGCGGTTGTACTTCCAGTTTACTCTCAGACTTATACTTATCTCATTATGAATGCAATTTTACTAATAATAATCTACATTTATATCGTTATATTGATGACATCATTTTAATTGAAACTGATCAATCTGCAATTACTCGATTTCCAGTTGATTATCCCACTAATTTGGAATTAACGGAAAACCTTTTATCTAACAATACAATTAACTTCTTAGATCTTAAAATTACAATAAAAGACAATAAAACAATCACAGATTTGTATGACAAACGTAAAGAATTTAAATTCACAGTTAATACATTTACAAATTTTAAATCTTGTCTACATCATTCTGTATTTCGTAATATAATACTTAATCATTTATATAGAATAAAATGTTTATGTTCTTCTCCTCTAATTAACAATAATATTAAAAAACTAATTTATGATGCATTAAATCATGGTTTTCCAAAAAAATTCATATATTCATTAATATACAATTAGTACTTTTCTTACATGATCTATAAACACAAATTAACAAATGCGTAAACAAAATTACAAAAAAATTATAAAATAAAAAAAAAAATCTATAAAAAATTAAAAATTGTAAAAGAATATAAAAAAATATTATAGGATGGTTGGGTGGGTAGATGTTAGAGTACGGAGGAGGGTGGTGTTGTCTGGATAATACGCAATGGTTAATTATTTATTTAAAAAAAAAAAAAAAAAGCGGGGCTCTTGTATTATTACTATTTTTTTGTTATGTATTTTATGTGGATGTTGATTTGATATTTTATATGTAAGTTGGAGATTTTCATTAATATTATAATTAGCTTAATTATTCATTAATCTAATTTACAATTATTTGTTATTAAATTTTAATTTACTAAGGACAATATCATATTAATTACTAATAGTATGCCACTCTTAGTTTAATGTTTTTGAATGTCCCATATTCATACTTTATGGATTTTTATGGATGTCTGAAAATAATCCACATTCTATATTTGTGCGTTTTAAGTAATGGGATTTTAAGTATTATTTAACCTTCTATATACTTCCACATGTTTGTTATTTCCTGTTCATTTTATAAATTTCTTATATATAATTCATTAAAAAATAATTTTTAGATAATTTTTAATAATTATTTATATTAATTATTACTGAATTTATTTTGTTTTATAGCATATAGATATATGCTATATATTATCAATGTTCTAACATTATTTAAACTCTTCGTTTAGTTTAAATAAGTTAGCTAATAGAACATATTGTATGCTTATAAATTTTATTAACAATAGTTTTAAATACTTTGTGTGATTTATATTAGGTTTATAATTCTCTATATATAAGGATTTGTTTGGTTTTGCTGTTTAAACAGTTATTTACATTCACAAGCTTGCAAATTTTTATCTTGCGATAGATGTTTAATATAATTATTAATAGATGGCAGCACTAAAATTGTATCTTTCAGATTGCCTTAATTTTTAATTTTTCTAGCTCCATTTCAGTTATAATTTATACACCAGGGTGTCTTTTTAGCTAAATTTTGACGATATTGTTAAACTGTTTTCTATTAATTTAATAGTGCATTTTAAATAATGTAATTAATATCTATTTATTTTATATTAGATTAAATTTGTTTTACAAGGTCTTTCAAATTTTATTTCAAAATGTATTAACTGCATCCTTTGGTATCATTTACTGTGATTTCTTAACTGTTTTATTCACCTTAATCTTTTTGATATACTGGTAGACATGTGCACATGGATTTTTGTAAAATACTGAAATATTAATCGGTATGGTGTTTATTATTTCTATTTTATATCCTATAAATATTTAAATACGTTTTATTGATTCTTCCATTTCATATTATTTGTTTCTATTCTGCTTTCATTTTTAATCAATTCACTTGATTTTAGTGGTTGTTCTATAATTCTCTATGTATCAGGATTTGTTTGGTTTTGCTGTTTAACCCCCTCACTGACAAGCCCGTGTTAATACGTTCACTAAGCTCCAGGTTTCACTGCAATACAAGCAATATTTAAAGTAATATAATTCTATTAAATTAATGTATTTTTAATACATTGAACAATGATTAATACTTCCAAGGATTGCATTCATATTCGTTATTAAGTTTTTTTATAAAATGTTCAAAGAATCATTTTTTTAAGCATTTAAAACTAAATGCAGAAAAAACAACATTACAATTTTGCCCTTTTAGAAGACAGTCGGAGGGTTAAACAGTTATTTACATTCAAAAGCTTGCAAATTTTTATCTTGCGATAGATGTTTAATATAATTATTAATAGATGGCAGCACTAAAATTGTATCTTTCAGTTTGCTCTATTTTTAATTTTTCTAGCTCCATTTCAGTTATAATTTATACACCAGGGTGTATTTTTAGCTAAATTTTGACGATATTGTTAAACTGTTATCTAATAATTTAATAGTGCATTTTAAATAATGTAATTAATATCTATTTATTTTATATTAGATTTAATTTGTTTTACAAGGTATTTCAAATTTTATTGCAAAATGTATTAACTGCATCCTTTGGTATCATTTACTGTGATTTCTTAACTGTTTTATTCACCTTAATCTTTTTGATATACTGGAAGACATGTGCACATGGATTTTTGTAAAATACTGAAATATTAATCGGTATGGTGTTTATTATTTCTATTTTATATCCTATAAATATTTAAATACGTTTTATTAATTCTTCCATTTCATATTATTTGTTTCTATTCTGCTTTCATTTTTAATCAATTCACTTGTTTTTAGTGGTTGTTCGGGCACAGGGGAAAATTAATATTAGCTTTAGCTTATTTTTCCCACAGAAAACAACCATTTTGCTTATATCATTGAATTCTGTGCCCTCGATAACGTAATTCAATGTATAAGCTTTTGAATTTTTGTCGGTGCCCACTTTTTTCTTTTTTCTTCCATAATAATTCTTATAATATATTTTTTTTTTAAAATACTTACAGCTTTAATTCATAATAATTGACGGTGGCAGGTTATGTTTAATTAATGGTAATATATATATATATATATATATATATATATATCTGACCTATGTCACACTGTAACTCTCGTATTTATGAACCGATTTGGATGTAATTCGGTGTGTAAATAGTACACACCAATGTCTCGACCGAGTTCGTTGGCCAGCTTCATCCGCCATTTTGTTTCAAAATGGCGGCCATTTAAAAGTTTTTTTTAAAATTAAAATTTGAAATGTGGTACCAAAAAATTGAAAATGGAAAAATATTTTTTTCTTATGTATTTGACCTTTATACAAAGACTCCGGAGAAGTTTTTGTTTCGTCTATATCTTAAAAAATGGCTGAGTTATAGCATTTTGAATTTCTAGCGTGGCTGACATTTTGAAACGTCCTGAATTTTGTCACGCGATAAAAGGCGTATTTATGAACCGATTTGGATGTAACTTCGTTTATGCATATTACATACCAATGTCTCGACCGAGTTCGTTGGCCAGCATCATCCGCCATCTTGTTTAAAAATGGCGGCCATTTAAATTTTTAAGAAAAATTTAAATTTGAAATGTGGTACCAAAAAATTGAAAATTGAAAAAGTATTTTTTTCTTATGTGTTTGACCTTGATAAAAAGATTCGGAAGCAGTTTTTGTTTCGTCTATATCTTAAAAAATGGCTGAGTTATAGCATTAGGTAGCTTTCTTTACAAAAAAGCTACCTATTGCAGCCGTTCGGAGGAAAGCGATTTCAAAAAATTTTGGTATATTTTCATCGATCATGACCCCCAGACCCCGAAACCACCCCCCGTTCAAAATTTATATATATATATATATATATATATATATATATATATATATATATATCTGACCTATGTCACACTGTAACTCCCGTAATTATGAACCGATTTCGATGTAATTCGGTGTGTACATAGTACATACCAATGTCTCGACCGAGTTCGTTGGCCAGCTTCATCCGCCGTTTTGTTTCAAAATGGCGGCCATTTAAAATTTTTAAAAAAATTTAAAACTTTAAATGTGGTACCAAAAAATTAAAAATGGAAAAATATTTTTTTCTTATGTATTTGACCTTTATACAAAGATTCCGGAGCAGTTTTTGTTTCGTCTATATCTTAACAAATGGCTGAGTTATAGCATTTTGAATTTCTAGCGTGGCTGACATTTTGAAACGTCCTGAATTTTGTCACGCGATAAAAGGCGTATTTATGAACCGATTTGGATGTAATTCGGTGTGTACATAGTACATACCAATCTCTCAACCGAGTTCGTTGGCCAGCTTCATCCGCCATTTTGTTTCAAAATGGCGGCCATTTAAAGAAATTTTAAAAATTTAGAATTTGAAATGTGGTACCAAAAAATTGAAAATGGAAAAATATTTTTTTCTTATGTATTTGACCTTTATACAAAGATTTCGGAGCAGTTTTTGTTTCGTCTATATCTTAACAAATGGCTGAGTTATAGCATTTTGAATTTCTAGCGTGGCTGACATTTTGAAACGTCCTGAATTTTGTCACGCGATAAAAGGCGTATTTATGAACCGATTTGGATGTAACTTCGTTTATACATAGTACATACCGATGTCTCTTCCGGGTTCGTTGGCCAGCTTCACCCGCCATCTTGTTTAAAAATGGCGGCCATTTTAATTTTTAAGAAAAATTTAAATTTGAAATGTGGTATCAAAAATTGAAAATTGAATAAATATTTTCTTATGTGTTTGACCTTGATAAAAAGATTCGGGAGCAGTTTTTGTTTCGTCTACATCTTAAGAAATGGCTGAGTTATAGCATTTTGAATTTCTAGCGTGGCTGACATTTTGAAACGTCCTGATTTTTCTCACGTAATAACAGGCGTATTTATGAACCGACTTGGATGTACCTTGGTGTGTACATAGTACATACAAATATCTCGACCGAGTTCGTTGGCCAGCTTCATCCGCCATCTTGTTTCAAAATGGCGGCCATTTAAAAAAAATTAAAAAATAAAAAAATTTAAATGAGATACCAAAAAATTGGAAAATGAAAAAGATTTTTTTTGTATGTGTTTGACCTTAATACAAAGATTCCGGCACAGTTTTTCTTTCGTCTATATCTAGAAAAAAATGGCTGAGTAATAGCATTTTGAATTTCTCTTGTGGCTGACATTTTAAAACGACCTGATTTTTGTCACGCGACAACAGGCGTATTTATGAACCTATTTGGATGTAACTTGGTCTGTACATAGTACATACCAATGTCTCGACCGAGTTCGTTGGCCAGCTTCATTCGCCATCTTGTTTCAAAAGGGTTGCCATTTAAAAAAAAATTAAATTTAAAATTCAAAAGGAGGTATTAAAAAATTGGAAAATGAAAAAGATTTTTTTTATGTGTTTGACCTTAATACAAAGATTCCGGAGCAGTTTTTGTTTCTGAAAATTTGTTCTTTTGTTGATATCTTAAAAAATGGTTGAATTATAGCACTTTGAATTTCTAGCATGGCTAACATTTTGAAACGATCTTGTATTTGTCACGCGATAACACACGTATTCGCCTATTTCGATGTAAGAAGGCATCTGGATAGTATCCATCAACACCTCGACCAAGTTCGCTGGCCAGATTCATCAGCCATCTTGTTTCAAAATGGCGGCCATTAAATTAAAAAAAATATATATATTTAAAGTGAGGTGCAAAAAAATTAGAAATTGAAAAAGGTTTCTTTCTTAAGTATTTGATCTTGATATAAGGATTCAGGAGCATTTTTTGTTTGTCTTTACCTTAAAAAATGGCTCAGATATAGCAGTTTCAAGTTCTATTGTGGGTGACATTTTGAAAAATCTGATTTTTTGCATGCGACAGTACTCGTATATATTAACCGATTCCGATGTGAGTGAGCATGTGCACAGCAATTACTAAGGTCTCGACCAAGTTCACTGCTTAGCCTCATCCACCATGTTGTCTTAAAATGACAGGCACTTTAAGAAATTGCCGAATTTGGCAGCCAAATATAAGTTACTTTAAAGAAAAGCAGCTTGGATAAAGCTCATTAATTTCGCGAAATTCTCATTCATTATATTGATAAAAATTAGTATTGAACCTCCTATATTCGGTTGCCACTAAATTGAGCTTCGTGTGTTTGCATGATATAAGTTGGCTTTTTTTAAATAAGGATTATGAAAGCTACCTCTTCCTCCCGGCACTGGCCGGAAGGACTTTTTGAATTTCTAGCGTGGCTGACATTTTGAAGCGTCCTGATTTTTGTCACGTGATAACAGATGTATTTATGAACCGATTTGGATGTAATTCGGTGTGTACATAGTACACACCAATATCTCGTCCGAGTTCGTTGGCCAGCTTCATCCGCCATCTTGTTTCAAAATGGCGGCCATTTAACAAATTAAAAAAAATTTAAATTTAAAATGAGATACCAAAAAATTGGAAAATGAAAAAGATTTTCTTTGTATGTGTTTGACCTTAATACAGAGATTCCGGAACAGGTTTTGTTTCGTCTATATCTAAAAAAATGGCTGAGTAATAGCATTTTGAATTTCTATTGTGGCTGACATTTTAAAACGACCTGATTTTCGTCACGCGATAACAAGCGTAATTTATGAACCGATTTGGATGTAACTTGGTCTGTACATAGTACATACCAATGTCTCGACCGAGTTCGTTGGCCAGCTTCATTCGCCATATTGTTTCAAAAGGGTTGCCATTAAAAAAAAAAGTAATTTAAAATTTAAAATGAAGTATTAAAAAATTGGAAAATGAAAAAAAAAAAAAAAATTTGTGTGTTTGGCCTTGATACAAAGATTCTGGAGCAGTTTTTGTTTATGAAAATTTGTTCTTTTGTTTATATCTTAAAAAATAGTTGAATTATAGCACTTTAAATTTCTAGCATGGCTAACACTTTGAAACGATCTTGTATTTGTCACGCGATAACACACGTATTCGCCTATTTCGATGTAAGAAGGTATGTGGATAGTATACATCAATATCTCAACCAAGTTCGCTGGCCAGCTTCATCAGCCATCTTGTTTCAAAATGGCGGCCATTAAATTAAAAAAAATTATATTTAAAGTGAGGTGCAAAAAAATTAGAAATTGAAAAAGGTTTCTTTCTTAAGTATTTGACCTTGATATAAGCATTCACGAGCATTTTTTGTTTGCCTTTATCTTAAAAAATGGCTCAAATATAGCAGTTTCAATTTCTAATGTGGGTGACATTTTGAAAAATCTTATTTTTTGCCTGCGACAGCACTCGTATATATCAACCGATTCTGATGTGAGTGAGCATGTGCACAGCAATTACTAAGGTCTCGACCAAGTTCACTGGTTAGCCTCATCCACCATGTTGTCTTAAAATGGCAGGAACTTTAAGAAATCGCCGAATTTGGCAGCCAAATATAAGTTACTGTAAATAAAAGCAGCTTGGATAAAGCTGACTAATTTCGCGAAATTCTCATTCATAATGATTTAGTATTGATAAAAATTAGTATTGAATCTCCTATATTCGGTTTCCACTAAATTGAGCTTCGTGTGTTTGAATAATATAAGTTGGCTTTTTAAAATAAGGAAAATGAAAGCTACCTCTTCCTCCCGGCACTGGCCGGAAGGACTTTTTCTAATGAAAACTTCTTCAAGCGACCAGGAAAATTGGAATTTGGTTCATTTTCTTTAAAGAAATGGGTCGTTCATGGAGGTAGTTTAACTGGGATGGTCTCTGAATGGAGGTAAAATTAGTATTGAGCTTATGGGAATAAATTTCGTTCCATGAAAAAATGGTCGTTCAGAGAGGTGGTCGCTTAATGGAGATGGTCGCAGAGGGAGGTTTAACTCTATATTTAAATGCTGCATTAATTAATTAGACCAGAAAATTATGAAATAATATTTTTAAAATCTGAACGAATGAGAAAAAAAAAAATATGGCGAAAAATCTCTCCTTACAAGAGATAATCTCTAAGTCATCAATATTCATTACAATATAATTTTTTGTAAAAAAGAAAATAGAAGTGAAATAAAAAACGAAGAAACCATTATAATAAGCCAATGCATTTTTAAAATTTTATGCAAGCCATGCCAATTTTTTCAACCCTCTAAAGTTTTTCATTCAATTCAATGAAGAAAAGATCAAGTACGGTAAATGCTTCTTAAAATACTCAAACCATCAAGCACGTTCATTATGATGCTGTCAGTGAAAGACATCATTGGATGTTAATAAATCATGCAGAGGACAAAAAAAAGGAATTATACAAAGACTGTTGCTTAAATTTATTTCACTTGACATATAATAAGAGGATGTTCTCCCTATATGGCTCTTTTTTAAGGCATTTTCAGTATATTTCTTTGAGTTTTATAACTTGGGGCATGGAAACCCGATCTTCCGATTTCTTGAGGTAAAAAGAAATCTAATATTACTATACATTTAGAAAATTTATAACATTAATTATATTAAATGTTAAATTTTAATTCAAAATCATATTTACAATGTCGGTTAAACATAAAGTGCAAAAATTATATTTTGCAGATTAGGTGATTTTTGATGAAAACTTTATTTGTTCAAAATATGTGTTGTTCTATTAATATTTGTTTCCAATTGTAGAGCTGGTGAAAGGAAAATAACATCATTTTGAAAAACTTATAAAAATATTTTTTAGTTTTTTGAATAATTATAATTGATAATATAATAATTATTATTATTGTAATATTGACGTCGTTTTTACCCGATTAACTATTTGAATGAATTTTTGTGCCCACGTCCATCAGTTCGTGAATGGAAAAAAAAATTCTGGATAGCGGGTCAGTATTGGATAAAACAAGGTGTGGAGCAAAAACGATGTCAGAAGAAAACATCGACGATTAGGCCATGGCGTGCCTTGAGCAAACAATGGAGCACATAAAGTTGTTTATTAATAGATGCAAAAAAAAATATAATGTATATTTTTACAATTTTCTATCTATCATAGAAGAAAGTATTGTATTCAAATTTTGTTTAGGCTTTTGGTTTTGACGTATTTACAAGTTTTATGTATCAGAGAACCCGAAAAACATGTTTTTACAAAATGTCTGTCTGTCCCTGTGTGTAAGTAAGTGTCTTTGCATCACCGAAAAGTGTATGATGTTATGTATATAATTGAACCAAATATCATATATATATTTCATTTGTTGCCTATGACCAGCAGGTCCCACTGTAATTTGGTTACACCGCCTGAAGGAGTGCTGTAATAGCGATTTTTGTGCCATTTTCATTATTCTATCATCGGAATGTGTACGAAGTTATGCATAGAGTTAAACCAAACTTTATATGTATGTTTTTGACTATAGACGTCACGTCTTAGTTGAAAATGGGGATGTAGGGTGCGCTGATATAAACAATTTTGTGCAATTTTCTCGATTTTTTGTAGTTTTGTTGTACGTCGGCTGCTGGTGCAGCGACGAATACTTCGCACCCAACTAACCCGGCGATTCGCAGACAGCTGACGTACAACAGGATAACGAAAAATATTGATTTTATTAAGTGCAAGGTGAGCCACCTGGCTTTGCCCATGTCAAACATGAAGTCCTTTTTGGTAAAATATATGAAAATGCAATAATATTGCAATCCCAATAACGGAGCTCTGTACTTTCCAGCACATAAATCGTTAAAAGACAATCGGGAAAAATGAAGTTACTTTGGCACAATCGTATAAAAAAAAACTCGGCTTTATAAATGAGAATGCGCATTCTCTTTTATGTCTGTAACAGAAAAATATCCGATTTCCGTGACAATATGAAAATAACATCAACCAAGTGGCGTAGCATTTAGCGAAACACTATTTCCTATGGCATCTATATAGAGGAAGGTGGGGCAAAATCGGGTACCATAAATGTTTGTTGTTCTTAAATGCTATCAAATGGGAAAATAAACTCTGAACACCGTTTTTCATTTTAAATGAATCTTTGGCTATATTAAAACATACTCTTTTCAGTAATAAATGTAATTGATTATATAAAAAAATAGATTTTTTCAGACATATGCAAAAATTCGATTTTACCCCACTGGTTGGGTAAAACCGGGTACCCCTTTAAAACTCGTGGAAAACTCATTTTCTTTTTTAAAAATCTTGTTTAATATAGTGAAAAAATACATTTTTGTTATATTTAACAAAACGAAATTGCACATGTGCTCTTCCATGTGTCAAAAATAAATCTGTAACAAATTATCTACATGGTATATGCCTACTTATTTTGCGCTGGTAGTCTTAGAGTTATTTTAGCTGCAAAAAATGACAAAAAAAATTATTATCATACTCTCCTTCATGCTAAATGCTTCGTGTGCCCATCCTTGACATTTCACACACTGTATCCAACTTTCTTTGGATTTAGAATTGGAGTAAAGCTCATTGAAAAACATTCAGGTTTCATTATCTTCTTCATCTTCTGAGGATGCCTCATCAACCTTTTTTGGTTTCTTTTCCTGTTGATTCTTATTTTCTTTTTAAGAATCTTCCTTTTTCGTTTTGCAGACTGTTTGGCTTCTTTCTCTTTAATATCTGCTTCGAACTCTAATTTATAGAGTGAAGTAGTTAAAATAACAGTTTCTAATTCTTTTGCCAGGTCTTTTCTCAATCTTAAAGCTTTCCTGGGGAGGGGTAATAACATTTTAATTGAAATTGGAAATGCATATTGCTGGCTACACAATATCAGATCTCGATAGAAGAGGCTGAATGTTGTCAATTACTGGGTGTGTGGTGTCAACACTTTTAAATGTCGAAAGATGAGCTTCATTATCCTGTGATATTTCAGAAATATTTATTGCGCCAGCTAGGCCAACCTATGGCTGCGTAGACTTAGGTGTTTTAATCATTGACTTTCATGGGTTTCTCTGTCATTTCCGAAGGAGCAAATAGATCCAGGAAAAACATTGTTGTTGTAAGGAAAAATCCCCGTTTTCTCAAAACGTCTGATTGGAGTATTTATAACTACTGCTCTAAAAAAATGCAGCTTTGAATGATTTTCCAACTTAGTAAATTGTTACAGATTGCCCAGTATTACACTGTAAAAAAAAATCTGTAGTTCTACAGCTGTAAAGTTACATGCTTACTAAACTTTCACCTGTAACTGTACGAAAAAAGCTGCAAATCTACAAAACTAGTTTTTGTAAAGCTACAAAAATCTGTAACTTTACAAATGAATCTGCTAAAATTTCAGTAATCTTACTAAACTTTTATTTGTAACCCTGGCTGCAGTTACATGAAAAGTTCTCGGAATCCCAGTTTCCAAAAAAATTCTTAGTAACCTTACAGATTTTTTGATTTTCGGCGCAAAAGTGTGTCTGTTACATGAAATTTTGTTGTTGCCGTTACATGAAAAGTTCTAGGAATCCCAGTTTCCTAGAAAAACCTTAGTAACTTCACAGATTTTTTTTTACAGTGTAGAAGTAACCACTTCCTCACCTCTTGTTTGTAGTATAAGTTTAGAGGTGCTATAAATAACACTTCAAAGGGTTAAAAGTACTTAGCAGCATTAAATTGCAATTGAAAACTCCATGATAAAGTATTAACAATCCTAAAAAAATCATTCCATGAGTGTAGGGCAAAAATGGTATATCCGATTTTGACCCGCTCTTAAGTACCCGGTTTTACCCCAACGTGTCACATATTTTTAAACATGACGTCACTACTCTCAGTCCTATAGTAAAAGATCAGTAAAACTGTTAAAATACTTGCAAGAAAGCAAATAACTAAATATAGTACTTACCAATATTTAATATTCTGGCAAACAGTTAGCATATGCGTAAAACCTAGAAACAAACAAAATAATTTTTTAAGAGAAATTCAAACGCATTCCTTCACACAAAAATAACTGCACACAATAGTGCTTCGTTCAGCTACAAATGCCGTAATGATTTTCGACAAGCAATTCCTGGTGTTGGCCGACAGATAAAAGTTCAAATTAAGGAGGAACTAGCGCTATCCGGTTTTACCCGCCTACCCGGTTTTGTACAACTCTCCCCTATATTATGAAATTTAAAAAATATTTTCCTTAAAAAAAATGCCTTACGTAAAATATCTAATCAAAAATCAGCAAAAGTTGTCTTGATCGTCTAATCTTTCATGATCGGGTTCATAGAAGATGTTGGGGACGAATTCGCTAAAATAGACCTAAAATCGCTGAAATAAGTGTTTAACCTTTTTTTAGCCGATTGTTTTAGTTGTATTTTATGCTCCTACCTAAAACTGAAGCTGAGATATGGCGAAAACTTTCGACCCCATATTTAACTCTCTTGTTGGTTGAATTTCTAAAATTGCTGAAATTATTGTTTAATTATTTTTTGTTAGATTTGTTAGTAGGTGTGAAAGGGACGTACGTCGGCACCTGTGGTTCTGTGGAACGGGGTAGATAAGCGTGCGAGCGGAAGTGTTTGGCGATAAGAGCGGGCGTACATGCATTATCATCTACTAAATGAACTACATACATTATCTTTTAATGAATAATTATTCTTAATAATTTTCGATACATTAATTAATTTACAATTAATTTAGATATATTTCATATAGTATGTGCGTTATATACAGATAGAAACCTGATAATGCAAGTTCTTATCTGTGAACGAGAGGTGATGTTATCGACAACTTAAAATTATTTATACTTCTTATACACTGTAAAAAAAAGAAAAAAAATCTGTAAAGTTACTAAAGTTTTTCTAGGAAACTGGGATTCCTAGAACTTTTTATGTAACGGCAACAACAAAAATTCATGTAACAAACACTTTTGCGCCGAAAATCAAAAAATCTGTAAGGTTACTAAGAATATTTTAGGAAACTGGGATGCCTAGAACTTTTCATGTAACTGCAACCAGGGTTACAAATAAAATTTTAATAAGATTACTGTAATTTTAGCAGATTCATTTGTAAAGTTACAGATTTCCGTAGCATTACAAAAACTAGGTTTGTAGATTTCAGCTTTTTTCGTACAGTTACAGATGAAAGTTTAGTAAGCATGTAATTTTACATCGGTAGAACTACAGATTTTTATACAGTGCAGTTAGACGCTTTCAAACATTTACAGTCGTGGAAAAAAAAGTAAACACCCACTACTAACTCCAAAACAAATTATCGTAGACGAAAGTTATTGGTACCGAACGACTGTAAATAAAGTCTCCTTTCAAATGATGTATATAAAATTTGCTTAGGGGCCATCTACATATCAAAATGAATCCAAACTTCATTTTTTTCGATGGCAATACCCAATTTTAAAGAGATATTCGAAATCTTTGGTTCAAACTATGCCTAGACATCAAATTTTAAGTCATTTCAATGATAATTTTTTGATTTATAAAAATTCAATATTTAGTGCTTCTAATGTTAAATTAAATTTTCATATTTTTATTTATATCTCCTAAAATTATGCTCCTAATGCGCTAATTATTTGTGTAGCAATAATACTAATTTACCCAGACATAAATACACTGAATTTGCAATTTTTATAATTTTATGATATAAATTATGAATTATGTAATTAATATTAAAAAAATTATGAATTGGAACCTACAATTTTTTTTGATGGATTTAGATTTATTAAGTCCTGCTTTATGGAAATCTAAAATTTCACATTTTTCTTCGATGTAGTTTTCAAATTATGCTTAAAAAAAGGCAAAAACGATGGTTTAAGGGGCCGTCTATGATAGAAGTCACTAGATATTTTGAAATTTCTTATGCTATCCTGTAATCTAGCAGGCTTCATTGACTGCGTGAGTGGCGCTGAAGGTGCCTTGATCAAGAAGAGGGCTCTCTCGGTTAACAATCGAGTACTGAACTTCAATTTGTATACAGCCCTTAAAATACGCTCGTTTTACAATAATTAATTTCTCGGAAACTTATCATACGAATTGCATAAAAATTAGTTTTTAGGTTAATTGAAGGGTGTAGAATTCATTTTTGCTGTCAGAATTGTATACAGCTATTGAAAAAAAAAAAAAAAACAAAGTTATGGTTCGTTTTCATATGTATGTGGCCCCCTAAGCAAATTTTATATACATCATTTAAAAGTAAACTTTATTTCCAATCGTTCGGTACCAGTAACTTTTTTCTGCGATAATTTGTTGAGGAGTTTACTTTTTTTTCACGACTGTACATACATAGCTTTATCTACATTACCGTTTAATGAATAATTATTTTTTAATAATTTTCAATATAGTGGTTTTAATTACATTATACAGGGTGGTCCAGTAATATATGTCAAAAATGTAAAGGCAGGTAGAGTGGACCTAAACAATCAGATTTCGTATAGGAATGTGGGTGCAGAAATGCAGTGTTGAGGCAGATTGATTAACTATTTTGAAATTAATTCACATGATAAGATTTTATTCTTGACTTAAACAATATTTACACTCGTTTCAGTTACACAATTTCAAATCTGCTACTTCATAGTTGTTCTATTTTGTACTATTTTGACACGCACTATATGAATTTTAAATTACTCAGTAAGTAAATTTTAGCTATTTTTATACAAGAAATAACTCACTTATATGTTTTTCGCAAAATAAATTAGTTGAATGAAATAAAACAAACCATGTTACTGAAGAATGGATTCTATTTTCACTCGACGAATTAGAAATTAGATATCTTTTTGAGGTGAATCTCGATTATCCGAAAAATCTACACGTATTTCGTAATATCCTATTATGCCTGAAACAGTAATAGAAGAATTGCCTTCAGGGAGGATTTTTAAAGAGAAAAGGATCCGAATTATCGATTTCGTATAAGGAAAACCCTGAAAACCTTACACAGTTACTTTGTCTGTACCGAGCAGGGTTCGAACCCACAAACATATATCTTCTCAGTTGCGATATGCGTTAAAAGTTTAACTAAAGTTTTGAATATTACATGGTGTGGACAAATTCATCATATACGGGGCTACACAAAAGAATTCGCAAGTATTAGTGCCTATAGGCATAAAATCCTGAAGGGTGTATTCCAATCCAAAGTGCTTATTTTCTGATTCATTTTTAAATCCATTTTTGCTCTCAAACACATAAAACTGGAAAATTCTCTTATTTAGAAACTACATAATGCGCCGTGCTTCTCAATTTTTTGATAAATGCATAAAATATTGTAAAAAATGCTGCCAAAGTTGGCGTTTTGAACTTAATTTTCCGAAGCGGTAGATCCGGGAATGAAAAAAATGGTCATACTGAAAAAATAATTGTTTAAAGCTCAAATTCTAACTAATTGAGAGAAAAATGAAATCACACGGCCTCTTATACATCTCTTCAAAAATCACCTCAGTACGTTTCATGTTTTTACTTTTAAAAATGAGTCTGAAAATGTCTCAGAAAATTTCGATCTGTTGAGGGTGGAAAAATATTTTTTCGAATACACCCTTAAGGGTGATTTTTAATTGTGTTATGCATTTTCCCGCTGATTTATATTTAGCATACTAAAAGTGTTTGGAATCGAGATAAATTCATAAACAGTGCTACGCAAAGAACTGGAAACATTGGCGTTATTTTTGTCATTGCTGGAACAGGGATTTAATTTTATTATGCGTTTTTTGCCTGAATTAAATTTCAGCTTAATTTGTGGAGTGTGTAAAATGTCTGTAGATAATATACAGGAATGTCCAAAAGTATTCAAGTGCATTTCCTTTTAGTGGCGAAAATTGCTTAAAGTGAATTTTCAACTATGTAAATGCTTTTTCTAACAAAGTGAACTAAATATTAGTATGCATGTTTTAACATATATATGAAAATCTATAGATCCTATACAGAACAGCGCAAAATAATTCGACTGCATTTCTCGCTACATGGATGGTGATTGCTGAAACTGAATTTTTAAATGTGTTATGTTTGGTGAACTGTTTACATAAATATCTTCTTTCGTTTTATTGAACGGTGAAGTTTCGTTACAATTTTCTGCATGGGTTGGAATGTGCTTGATAATCTATGCTTGACGCACGGTTTTTCACTCTTCTTTAATTCTATAAACAGATATTTTAAAAATATTAAAAAACATGCACGGAATTGAAGTTTCGTTAAAGATTCATCCGTCAATATATTTTATTATTAATTTTATGACCCTAATTCATGGAAAATTTGAGAAAAAATTAAAACGCATGGAGTATTTTAAAATTAGAGCAAAGATTTTTCAAATATATTTATGATATGTTAATTTTAACACTTTCCAACATAATTTATTAAGGGATTATATTAAGGATAATTCGGAAATGGGCTGACTAACAGCCTTAACGAGTTTCAACCAGATTGAAATTTTAAGACATGAGCCGACGTGATACGACAGCAGTGGATGCGGCCTTGGGCACGGCCCTATCCCCTAATTAAAGGGGAATAAATTGCAACTTGTTACAGAAGATCACGAGAGGCCCCAGTAATATGCTTCAATCTTCCTTAATTGAGTTGCAATTTATTTTCCTTTGCCATGAAAGATGTGACACTTGAGGTCGCATCCATCGCTGTGACGACAGCTCACGGCTATTTTCGTGAACAATTAAACAATATTAATCACATACTTGAAGATTAAGTTGTATAAAATCGTTAAGTACAAGATGTCGATGACTCCCAGACTAATAATATTTTAACTAGCTTTCGTAAAATGAACGCCCCACCAGTGGCTGAGAGGTTCTGCTCTCGAAATTGGTAGACAGGAGGTACTGGGTTCGAACCCAATCGCACCCGTCGGCCTAACCGTTTCGGAGTTTTCGTGGTTTTCTTCGAAACCTTGGATTTCCATGCGTAAATACGGGTTAGGTTCCCTTAGAAATACCCCCACGAAGGGCACTCCCCCTAGGGCCTATATCCCAAGAGTAGATAATCGGCCGTCAAAAATTAACCAACCAACCAACCATAAAATGAACATCCATACTGCTGACTTTACCTATTACATCTATACTTTTTACTTTATTTCGAAATTCAGACATGCATTCTTTAAGTAAGTTTTGTGTAAAAAACGATATTTTCTTGTCTTCCATTGCAATCGAATGTGTAAACTTTAAATGAAAGCAGCACCATTTTCTCCTGCCCGATTATCATTCATCTTTTTTTTTCTGTTTAACACTTTTCAACATAGTTAAAAAGTGTTTATGAATTGGGCTCGTGTGTCCGTATATCTGCCTTCCGCCTGTCTGTTCGTGCTTTAACTCCAGTAAATATTCTCGGATTGCTATGTCATGAACTTGGTCGGATATTTCTAACAAGAGATATCGAGTTGCGGTGTGTATATTCGTACGTACAGGGGGTTTCAGAAAGGACTCCTCAACTTTGAAATGGCATAACTGCGAAACAGTGAAGGACATAAATACGAAACAAGTGGACAGACAGGTCGGGAACTTGTTATACACCGGTATGTAGAAATAATTCCAAGATTGGACATCAGAGGGCGCTGCAGTCACAAAGCTGTGTCTTTTCAATAGTATCTAAAAAAAAGCTTCTTGAACATAGGTCAAATCGCATTACAATGGTTTCGACATGGCCACGTTTCTTAGAAATAACATGACGCAACCGAAGGGTAAACTTTGAAGTCACTCGTTGCAATGTCTCTACTAAAACCGATGCACATGCCTCACACATCAATTGTTCAAGCTGTTCCAGCATTTGAGGATTCTTAGAGTAAACAGCGTCTTTCAAGTAGCCACACAAGAAAAATTAACACGGATTGAGATCCAGGGAATTTGGAGGCCAATCTATACCAATGCCTGTCACTCGGGGATAATTGAGAGCAATGACTCGGTCACTGAAGTATTCCTCAAGGAACTCAAACACTGCAGTAGTACGGTGTGGTCGGGCTCCATCCTGCATAAACCATTAATTCTCTAGTGCATCCTCTAGAGCAGGAAACGGGGCAATAAATTGCTGTAAAATTTCAATATATCGAAACGAGTTAACCCTTAAATGCATAGTGGTGTAAATTTCCATCACCTTTTTATTTAATTTTTAATACATAAATTAAGTTCTAACAACCACTATATTTACATAGAAATATTACTTCTCTAAAAATTACAAAATTATGCTACTAAATAAAGTTAAACATCTATCTTAAGATTTCTGGCGTCTAATCCTTAATATAAAAATAAAAAACACAATTCTAAAAGAATAATTCATGCAATTAAGGGTTAATCGTTTCTCTCCTGAAAAGGGGCCGAATGATCCCTTTGCTAGACAGTCCAGCCCAAACTGTAGCTTTTTCAGACTTCAGTGGTTTTTCAAGACACACAAACGGGTTTTCAGTGTCCCATATTCACCAGTTTTGCTTATTCACAAATTCTTCAAAATGAAAATGGGCTTTATCGGTGGACCATATGCAGCCGACATCAATTTTATTCTCATCAATCATCTGGAGTAACTCATTTGCGAAGTCTTCTCTTTGTCGCAGAGCTGTATTTGTGATCGCTTGATGGCACTATATTTTAAGGGAAACAGCTTGAGGCCCTTTCACGTTATACTATACGTAGTGATGTTTGAGAATCTCGCTTCAGCAGCAGCTCGTCTGGTGGATTTCCGAGGACTACGTTTAACAGTTTCTTCGACTGCTTTCACATTTTGGGGTATCATGACTGATCGACTGCATCCCACATTTTCGGCTAAATCATCGACCACACTACCTGCCCGTTCAAACTTGTTGAATAAATTACGAATTGTTTTCTAGTCTGTACCCTTTTTAACATTATTTTTTTAAGCTTCTCTTTGCCATCGTCGAATTTCGACCTAATTGATGATATTAAAAAAAAAAAGAAACACGTTTCTTCAAGGAATACGACATGATGCTCTTGAATTTACGTACTATAACTAATTCGATACAACTCCCTTACACGTCCCAGCAATGAAACAGACTCACGAATGAACTTTTTGTACTTCTGAGTACTATTTAAAGCGTCATGTGCTTGTACTGTCATCTATTAGCCAATATTGGAACTATTTCTGCAAACTGGAGTATAAAAAATTCCAGAACTGTCTGTCCAACCTGCACTTGTTTCACCTTTCTATCTCTTACTGTTTCGAACTTATGTCATTTCAATGTTGGAGAGTCCTTTCTGAAACACCCTGTACATACGTACATACATACACACAGAATCTGTGGGTTCAAAAGCTTTCAGGTAATATCCTGCGAGCTAAAAACCTGCAATACGACAGTAAAAATATAGTTTTTATCTCTTCAATTCGGTGGCCGCAAACCAGACCATTTAAGTAGTCCTCTCGAAAAAAAATTACATACATAAATGGCAAAAATATTCGGAATTCGTTTTGTGTGAAATGTGCATTCAAAACTGTAACCAATACAATTATAATTCAAAAATGGTCCGACAAAGCCCGACACACCTTTAAAAAGCTTTCGATATGTTTAAATTACAGCCCAAAATGCTTTAAAAATAACCCTTTTACAAATTTAATGTTTCTTTTATTATATTAAAAACTGAACTATTGAAATTAACACATAGTTTAACATTAATCTCCAACCTCTCTTAAACACATAAGCCTTATTCAACTTAAATTCAACAATTCATTCAGTTTACAAGTCAAAAAGAATTACATTTAAACATAACAACAATGCCAAAAAGCAACAAAAAATCCATGTCTTTCCACAAAGAAACTTTCTCATCAACTGAAGCTAGAAGACAACGAATATGACTGAGATTCCGGAAAGTGGCATAGTCAGTTATTAAAACATATGAATTTTTAAAATAGTTGAAGAAATTTTAATTTTTGAATTTTTGGTCAGTTTTTTGGGGTCAAATACTCCAATGTACGACGTTCAGATCGCAAACTATACTGTAAAAAAATACGACCAGTTTCCCTGTAGGAATCGGAAAAATAGTTGCCCTTATCGTACTGGAAAAATTTCCGACCCAGCTCGGAATAAAATCCGTAAAATACCGTTTTATTGACTATTTTCTTTTTTTTACGGATTTTATTCCGAGCCGGGTCAGAAAATTTTCCGGTAGGATAAGGGCAACTCTTTTTCCGATTCCTACAGTAAAACTGGTCGGATTTTTTTTACAGTGTATTCTCAAGAAATCATATGAGGAGATCCAAGAATGTTCATCAATTTTTCTTGCCTCCAGATTCTATACCAAGAAAATATTTTTTTATAAAATTGGTTTCTATATCATGCTTCGAAAAATCCTCTCATCCCCAAATTACACGGTTAAACTTTGCTCGTACAATCAGGAGGGAAGATTTCCATTTGCACACTTTTCAACTTTAAATGCACAACATGAGCTGGTACATTGATGAACAAACAAAATAATCTTTCTTTTTTGTAAGCGCATTTGTCTCATAAAGCGCAAAATATTTTCAAAATTTGTTCTCGTCATCCAAAATATGTTATTTGAGTGATATTCAGAAGGAAAGCTGTTTACATTCTTAAAATTCCTCGGTTTTTTTTTTAGATTTCCCAACAACTAATGGTGCAAAATTTGTGCTCCACATGAATTTGTGCATTACAGAAGAGTCAATCTCAGTTTGGGTAGTTTCTCACCATGACAGTTTTCACCCTTTATTGCAAAAGTGTTATCAAGAAGAAGATTGTAAAAAAAACTGTCTCCGTCACCATTGAAAATGTTTTTACTTGAATAGTCTTGTATCACAGACGGCAATGTATTGTTGTTATCTGTCCAAGAGTGGACAGTCTCAGAATTGACTCTAGCAGACTTGCCACAAAGAGACTTGTTGGATGATTTGTGCGTCTTTTTAATCCGGTCCATCCAATCATTTGAAGCGTTTAAACGAAATTGCAACCAGTTTAAAAGCAATTTCTATTGCTTTCTCTTTAAAAACAGGGACATTTTTAGAAATGTTTGTGGCACGAACTTCGTTGAACCATTGGAAAATGAATTCTTCTAATTCTTCAAACGGTGACGATTTCACATTTTTTACCCTTTTTTAACCTGTTTTTCAATCATTCACAAATTTTTTAAATTAAATCTACTTGCTTTAAAATGGTTTGTAACGTTGAATATGGAATTCCAATTAAACTAGCAAAGTTAGCCTTACATTGTAATCTTTGGCTTTCTTGATGATTTCCGCTTTTCCTAGCAAAGTATATGGCTTTCTTTTGACGACATATTTTATCGTCTAAAGCTAGCGAAAATTGTCTAACGAGGGCTATCAGCTCTGTTGTAATAGGGTAACTCCGGGAGAGTCGCCGCATACGGGATAGATGCCGCACCCCTTGTATTTCTTGTAATTATCGATAGATGATCGTCAAACGCACAGTATACACTGTAAAAAAAATAATGCCAGTTTTCCGGTAGGAATCGGAAAAAAAGTTGCCCTTATCGTACCGGAATAATTTCCAACCCAGCTCGGAATAAAACCAGTAAAATCGGAATAAAATCCGTAAAATACCGTTTTACTGGCTATTTCCTTATTTTTACGGATTTTATTCCGAGCTGGGTCGGAAATTATTTCGGTACGATAAGAGCAACTATTTTTCCGATTCCTACCGGAAAACAGGCAGTATTTGTTTTACAGTGTAGGTGCGCAATGAGATTACTTTAACCAGTGTATAGCGTGAATCCCATTTCGATGTTCACTTGTAGAAGTACAATCCTTAATTTGACGTAAGTGCATGATTTCACTGTCCAAACTTTTAAACACGTTATGTTTAAATGCTTTTCATGCACTAATTACTAAATGCATGCATGATTTCGAAGTCAAAACTAAATGTAGCCTTTGTATAGAGTACTGCGTGTATGTTTACGACATTCCCCTTAGCGATTGCAGGTAACTGTGATGGCTTATGTCTGCACCATGAAAATGGGATATATGCCGCACTGCTATTCCGGTATACATGCCGCAGTTTTTTTTGTACGGGATGATTAAGTGTTATTAAATTTTTCTTTTCTTTTTGCACAGACTAACCATGTTAGGCATGTTATCAAGTTTTCTAAAACCAAAGGAGGAAAAAGGGGGAAATAAAAATTAAAAACGGCAAGAAAGATGCAAGTCACGATGATAATAATGAAAAATTGGATTACGCGTAACGCAGACGTTCTTTGCAAACTACTCCAAAAAAGAGGACGCGTAATTAGCTTCGTTGTGTTATGTGTTTAAATGTAGTAACATAAAGACTGTACTTTTTCGACACTTTTTCGATAGATTGTAGTCGAAAAAACAGGCCTCTTAGCCCATTCGGGACCGTAGGTGCATATAAGCACCTTCATAAAGAGTTTACAAAATTTGTTTCTGGCACCAGCAAGAAAGAAAACTAATATTTGCTTTGTTTAATTACAGCATTTTCATGATTATTTAAGTAAAGGGAACTTCTTTTAAAAAAGTGGTACAAACCGAATAAAATTTTTGTAAAAGCCAACGGCCCGGAAAGGGTTAACAAATAAATTATGTAAACACAATTTTACTTCTTATCTTTTCCCTTTCTAATGCATTGATGTTACGTTGTTGCTGAAATAATAATTAAAATTTAATGTAAAAAAATAAGTCGATAATTTTAATAGTGAAAGTAGGCAGCAATTTTTGATTTGAATCTACTAATACGTTTCATTGTACTCATTTAGTTTCATTTTGTTATTACATCGTTAATTATAGCCCAGATATGAATTTTGTTTAAATATTTCTATTTATAATTTCATTCTGTTCTTATTATAAGCGCGGGATAACTACCGCACAAGTGCGGCGTCTCAGCCTGAATGTGCGGGTGACCCGCCGCAGTGCAATGTTTTAGAAAAAATTGTTAAAAAATATTAATAATTTGTTTTGAATTTTTTTTGTCGCACTACACGCGTTGTATATTTAACATTAAATAGCACAGCATGATTTTTTTTATTTTACGTCCACCATGGTACTTTATACACAAGTTTAAAAAAAAGTGCGGCATAAATCCCGGAATTACCCTACAAGAAACATAATTCAATTAGATAAAAGTGTATTGATGCTGATGGAAGAGGGAAGAAATTTTGAATTTTGCACCTGAAGTAGTAAGAAAGGTCAAAGAGAAGGAAGATTCCAAGTTTTGCACGTATTGATGAGAAAGTTTTTTATTTTTAATCACAATTTCAGATTATTTTAGAAAATTGTCATTGTTTTAGATTTTATCTATGAAAAAATATTAAATTCGGGAAATATTTCAAAATTATAATGTTAAATCTAGGTTATTTTAAGATTACAAGTATTGAGAATTAATTGAGACTGATAAAAAATGACGTTATATGAGTGAAATCGTTAAACACGGGTTATGTTAAATCGAGGTTTCACTGTATTTCGGTACATGTTTTAGTAAATAATCAATATTGTGATTTAAATCTAATCTACTAATTTCTCTTATACATTATTTTTCAATTTTACAGACTTAAAAACTGATTATAATAGATAAGACTTTGCTTATTAAATACGTTTATGGGTGAAAAGATTATTCAGATTTAATATTTCATTCTCAATTTCATGACCACGTAGTTTTTTTTTATGAAATTTAAAGAAAAATTCTTAGCTTATAATGTATTTGTAAATTTTACCAGCGAATATTTTTTTTTCCAATTTCAGTTAATTAATTTTAAGAACAAAATTTCCAAAATTTAATGAACCATAAACCAAGATTTGATGAATGATTTTAACATCTTTTCATGGTGTGTAATTTAATGATTGCTATTTAATTCTATCTATTACTCATGAATAATTCCGTCGAAAACAAAAATACTAAAATTAGCTAAATTAAACTGAAAGGATTTATAACCGTAAAGAATGACTGTAAAAAAAAAAAAAAAATAAAAAGTATTAAACGACATGTAATGGATGAAAGGTAAAGAATTAATATTTCGTTAACTGAAATAGCTTTGAACAGTTCATTAATTTTTTTTAATTATTCATTATAATATACTGTTTTAGTGATAGCAATCTTTCAATTTTTCCTTAACTCTAAAGTACACATGTAAAGTATGACATATCCGCAGCCAGTGTGCGTACAGTTTTTTCCCCATCAATACTTCCGTATAATTAAATATAATAAAACTATTAATAATAATATAATATAATAATATAATATAATAATAAAATAAAATTTGGTACACAGATTCAATTCATGTTTAAATAGAGCTATTAAAAATATCTTGACAAAAAATAAAATATGTTGGCAGTTCTGGACATTTAAAAAACTTCTGACACGCATGTGTGAAGTCGTTCAAAGTTTCCGTATCTTAACCCGTTCAGGACCGGCATCTTTTATACAAATTTTATTCGTTTGGCACCATTTTTTGTTAATTATTTGAATTAACTTTGTAAATCACAAAAATATCGTAATTAAATAAAATCAGTTTTACTTTTCTTTTTTACTGGTATCAAACTCAAGCATTTTAAGCACTTTTTGAGGGTGTATATATGCACCCATACTCCCGAACGGGTTAAAAACGATTTAACATAGATTAAAAATTTATATAATATTGTAACCCTTGGAAAAATATCTTCATATTTATTTAGTAATTATAATTTGGTAACTCCGTGGTTAATTTTAAATTGATTGTAAAAATTGAAAATTTGTCAATTTTGAGAAAATTTTAAACGTTTTAAAAATCAAAGGATTTTAAAAACATGTATGAGTGTTACATATAAAAATCCAATTGCTAAAGTTTGGAAGTTGTCTTTTATTTCCTTCATCTTCAAAATAGTTTAGAAACTTAAAAAAAAATATACAAAATCATAATTTTTCCTCTTATGTAGGTACGAAAAATCAAATTAAGGAAATGTCAGACATAAATAATATTGCATAAGCATAAAGATCAATAAGCCCATAATGTGCTTAAGAAAATTCAAGATTGTCTTTTGATTCCTAACATAACAGAATTGAGTTCTAAAAGGTAATATTTGTCACATTCTGTGTTTCATTCCATGATGACATACAGAGTCAGTTTAGAGTACATTTTTTTCATCTCCATCTCATAACATTATGGTTTTAATGTTTACACGACACTACTTTACATGAAACAAATACGATATCTCAGTAAAAGACCTATCGGAATATGTTTTGGCTTTCAATTAGATAATTAATGTTTATTTTGTGGAGAGTAATTGCAGTTCAAATTTGTGCGCCTTTTGTGAAAAAAATTTAGTGCGTCATGTATATATTGTATATTTGATTTGAGAATACTATATAATTATTTGTTCAAATGAATAAATTGTTCTACTGCACTTTAAAATATCCTTGAGGCAAAAATAAACTGAAGGCAAGAATCAAAGTTTCTATACATAAAATATACGCTTTTATCTATAATATCAAATAATTTTAAAATTTCAAGAGCTTTCCTTCGTGTTCAAACAAGTAATAGAAATATTGCATTTTCCCTTCAAAAGTTTTTATTATTTATTTTTTTCTCCCTAAGGAATAAAAAGAAAATTACTACATTACGCTTATCAAGTTACTTATTACTCATTCTTAATTATAAATAATTTTTGATATAGTCTTTCCATTCCCAAGGTTAATAATCAAAATTGAAATTTCAAGCATGTAGACAAACCTCGATTTTGTATCAACTTTTATTGAAAGTTTTAATACTTAAATAAACAATCCTGAAATCTATTATTTTGCATTTACTAATAAATAGATGTGATATATACTGATTTTCATTAAAATCTGTGACATGTCAGCCACATCTGAATCGTTCATTTTGAATGGAAAATGAGCAAAGGGTATGGATACTCTTGGATAACGAACTCATTCAAGTTTCGGGCAAGTTCAATACATTATCCTGGTTAGATTCAAATCGTTTCAGAATTTCCCACATTATAGTAATGAAAAGATTTGAAATACATATACATAAATATAGATTTATCCTCTTCGTTCCATGCGTTCACATGTGTGGACCTCCGTTCTGCCCCATTTTATTAATGATACTCGAACCTAATTAAAATTTCGATTTCAGAATGATATGTTCTAACTAATCTAAGGTTCTAACTAATGCAAATAAATTAAAAATCTAGGTCTGAAATCAAATGGGAAAAGGAATAATTCAGTAATAATGAATAATATTGCATTAATACTCAGTAACGAAGAGGATAAACGATAAAGAAATATATATGGATTTGAACGAAGTTATTGCAACGGATCAATTTCTAAAGAATTCTACCTAAAAACGTATGCATAGGGTCTTACACTGCCTATGTGTTAAATTAAGTAGGGTTTCGTTACTTTTTTGAGATAATTTTAAATATCTGTTTTTATAATGTGTTTTGACAATCTTGGAAATTAAAATTTTTTGGAAAAAAAAATATTTAGAAAATTAAATTACTTCCATCCGATTTTTAGTGCCACACTGTTAAAGTTTTCAGTAAAATAATAGAAAATAACAGAAATCCTTGGTAAATTTCACTAGTTCTCGGTTAAAATCATTCCATGAATGTTCTTCATCATTAGTTCACATGATTTTCATAGATTGGTGAAAAAATGTGTGCTTGGATTAAAAATTTTTGTACAGAGGAAGACAGGAGGTGTAAGTAGGGTAATAATGTGCACAGTGGAGTAATTTTCGAATTTAGCCGGCCAAAAGTCAATTTTTCGAAACGCAGTTGAGGAGAAAAAAAATGTAGCTAATTATAAGATAAATAGATGGGGAATCACCGAACATTTATAATCTTTTTCTGTTGTGCGAGAAAATTGGTACCAGAAAAGGTCAAACTTGTTTGTAGCAGTAAGTTTTTTATTTGTACTTTAAAGTTCCATTTTGTACCTGTTCTTTTCACTGTGATTTTTTCCTCATAAACTTTTGCTTATACCATATAGTTCTGGATTCTGAAAGCCCATGTATACATGTTTACGTTTCACGTGAATATATTTATATTTGTTAATTTGACAGATATGATAAAACGACATAAAATGTGCCGTATATTAGGTAGCTTTCTTTACAAAAAAGCTACCTATTGCAGCCGTTCGGAGGAAAGCGATTTCAAAAAATTTTGGTATATTTTCATCGATCATGACCCCCAGACCCCGAAACCACCCTCCGTTCAAAATTGATATATATATATATATATATATATATATATCTGACCTATGTCACACTGTAACTCCCGTAATTATGAACCGATTTCGATATAATTCGGTGTGTACATAGTACATACCAATGTCTCGACCGAGTTCGGTGGCCAGCTTCATCCGCCGTTTTGTTTCAAAATGGCGGCCATTTAAAATTTAAAAAAAATTTAAAACTTGAAATGTGGTACCAAAAAATTAAAAATGGAAAAATATTTTTTTCTTATGTATTTGACCTTTATACAAAGATTCCGGAGAAGTTTTTGTTTCGTCTATATCTTAAAAAATGGCTGATTTATAGCATTTTGAATTTCTAGCGTGGCTGGCATTTTGAAACGTCCTGAATTTTGTCACGCGATAAAAGGCGTATTTATGAACCGATTTGGATGTAATTCGGTGTGTACATAGTACATACCAATCTCTCGAGCGAGTTCGTTGGCCAGCTTCATCCGCCATTTTGTTTCAAAATGGCGGCCATTTAAAATTTTTTTAAAAATTTAAAATTTGAAATGTGGTACCAAAAAATTGAAAATGGAAAAATATTTTTTTCTTATGTATTTGACCTTCATACAAAGATTTCGGAGCAGTTTTTGTTTCGTCTATATCTTAAAAAATGGCTGAGTTATAGCATTTTGAATTTCTAGCGTCGCTGACATTTTGAAACGTCCTGAATTTTGTCACGCGATAAAAGGCGTATTTATGAACCGATTTGGATGTAACTTCGTTTATACATAGTACATACCAATGTCTCGACCGGGTTCGTTGGCCAGCATCACCCGCCATCTTGTTTAAAAATGGCGGCCATTTAAATTTTTAAGAAAAATTTTAATTTGAAATGTGGTACCAAAAATTGAAAATTGAAAAAATATTTTCTTCTTATGTGTTTGACCTTGATAAAAAGATTCGGGAGCAGTTTTTGTTTCGTCTATATCTTAAGAAAGGGCTGAGTTATAGCATTTTGAATTTCTAGCGTGGCTGACATTTTGAAACGTCCGGATTTTTCTCACGTAATAACAGGCGTATTTATGAACCGACTTGGATGTACCTTGGTGTGTACATAGTACATACAAATATCTCGACCGAGTTCGTTGGCCAGCTTCATCCGCCATCTTGTTTCAAAATGGCGGCCATTTAAAAAAATTAAAAAAAAATTAAATGAAATACCAAAAAATTGGAAAAATGAAAAAGATTTTTTTTGTATGTGTTTGACCTTAATACAAAGATTCCGGAACAGTTTTTCTTTCGTCTATATCTAAAAAAAATGGCTGAGTAATAGCATTTTGAATTTCTCTTGTGGCTGACATTTTAAAACGACCTGATTTTTGTCACGCGATAACAGGCGTATTTATGAACCTATTTGGATGTAACTTGGTCTGTACATAGTACATACCAATGTCTCGACCGAGTTCGTTGGCCAGATTCATTCGCCATCTTGTTTCAAAAGGGTTGCCATTTAAAAAATATTAAATTTAAAATTCAAAATGAGGTATTAAAAAATTGGAAAATGAAAAAGATTTTTTTTATGTGTTTGGCCTTGATACAAAGATTTCGGAGCAGTTTTTGTTTCTGAAAATTTGTTCTTTTGTTGATATCTTTAAAAATGGTTGATTTATAGCACTTTGAATTTCTAGCATGGCTAACATTTTGAAACGATCTTGTATTTGTCACGCGATAACACACGTATTCGCCTATTTCGATGTAAGAAGGCATGTAGATAGTATACATCAACACCTCGACCAAGTTCGCTGGCCAGATTCATCAGCCATCTTGTTTCAAAATGGCGGCCATTAAATTAAAAAATATATATATATTTAAAGTGAGGTGCAAAAAAATTAGAAATTGAAAAAGGTTTCTTTCTTAAGTATTTTACCTTGATATAAGGATTCAGGAGCATTTTTTGTTTACCTTAAAAAATGGCTCAGATATAGCAGTTTCAATTTCTATTGTGGGTGACATTTTGAAAAATCTGATTTTTTGCATGCGACAGCACTCCGATATATTAACCGATTCCGATGTGAGTGAGCATGTGCACAGCAATTACTAAGGTCTCGACCAAGTTCACTGCTTAGCCTCATCCACCATGTTGTCTTAAAATGACAGGCACTTTAAGAAATTGTAGAAATTGGCAGCCAAATATAAGTTGCTTTAAAGAAAAGCAGCTTGGATAAAGCTGACTAATTTCGCGAAATTCTCATTCATTATATTGATAAAAATTAGTATTGAATCTCCTATATTCGGTTTCCACTAAATTGAGCTTCGTGTGTTTGCATGATATAAGTTGGCTTTTTTTAAATAAGGATTATGAAAGCTACCTCTTCCTCCCGGCACTAGCCGGAAGGACTTTTTTTGAAATTTGTGTTGTTAATTTCAATACTCTATAAAACATTTGTTATACATCGGGGTCGATCGGGACGATCTTTTTTAATCTAAATGACAGTTTAAGATATGTAGTTAATAATTTTGAAAACTGTAGTTGCGAAAAACTGCGTTTTTAGAAGAATTCCATTCAAACACACAACTGTATGTTCCTGTAAATGACAATTTTTGCATTTCCCTTTCGATTTGAAAAGTATTCTACGATAGATAAATTGAAATTATTGTCAGAATGTACCGTCTGCGGACATAAAAAAGTACCATTTTGCATACCTGACCCATAATTTTTTAAAATATTGTCTGCGCCTGTTTCTGAAGTTCTATGTTACTTTTTTACGTTCTAAATTCAAAAATGATATAATGAAAATGTTGCGCTGTTTTAGTTTACATCTTATAAATGCTGCTTCGTAAATACATCTAGTATTTAATTATGGATTGTGAAAGTCCAGGTAAATGTATTTATATATTCCACATGAATATGTTTATATTCATTTATTTAGAAGATTTTATAAAGAGGCAAAAAATCTATCGAACATGTTTGAAATTTGTGTTTTTAATTTCAATATTCTATAAAAAATTCGTTACACTTCCCGATGAGTCCAAATGATTTTTTTATACTTTAAATGAGATCTAGATATTTAATTAGTAACGTTGAAAACAATATCTACGAATAATCGGTAATTTGGAATACTTTATTTCAAGCACGTTGTGTTTCCTTAAATGATAAATGTTTCGTTTTCATTAAAAAAAAAAAATAAATAAATATATATTTTATGAAAGATAAATTGCAAATATTGTCAGAAAGTATCGTCTACGACATAAAATAATTAAAATTTATATTTATGATCAATATTTTGTTCAACTTCGATTTTATGACTCGACAGTTAATATTTACTTGTAGAAATAGTTTGATCTGCCGTACTTTCAACTTCGATTATGCGACTACTTATTTAAGTCAGTTTTTTGTTTTAAACTCTTACTTATATCAATCCTTTCTAGATTTCAAAAGAGCCAAGTAAATATGTTTATATATGGTTTTTAAAATGTAAGATCAAGCATCAAATTTTTATTTTTTAAATTTGTATAGTGTATAAGGAATTTTTTATGCTTTCCGATGATTCTAGTTGATGTTTTCCAGTTTAAATGCATTAACTATGCAGTTAATATCTTAAAAAAAAAACTGTCAGAATCTCAGGATGGATTTTTTTTTACACAAACTTATGTGTTTCTATATATGAGCATTTTAAAATAAAATTCTAAAAGCTAAATATCTTTAAAATTAATTACTCTTATTATTTTCTGCACAAAATTATTTCAGGTCCATCAGAAGTTAAAATTATATCAAAACAAGAGCTCTTCAACCTTATGGATGACCAGAATTGCCTGATTTCGATAAAAAAACTAGAATATCTCGAGGATTATCTTGTTAACAAAAAATATTGTTCAGAAAATCAAAAGCTACAAATAAAAAATGATTTTAAAAAATATATCAAGCCTGAATTTCAGAAAAGATGGCATGAATCAAGTAGGAATAAGTATTCTTTCTTGAAAAAAAATTCATATAGGTTACAAGGAACATAAAAAGGCACAAAGGGGTTTAAAGACTTAATAGTTACAGGTATATAAAAAAATTCTAAACTTAGTTTAGAAGTTTGATGAACAATGCGCTCTCAGGAATTATTTTTCTAATAAAACCTTTTAACCCTTTGAGCTCGGGGGGGGGGGGGGGGGGGGAGTGAATTCATTAATATGTCCAAATTCACATTGACACCAGTATTTTGTAAACAAAAGATTCGGCTTATAATACACACGAAAAAATGCATTGACCTATTTTCAAATAAATTTGGGGGAATATTCCGGTGTCAAAGGGACATTTGGAGATTAAAATTAAGTGGGAAGAAATTCACCCAAAAGAGCTCAAAGGGTTAAAAGTGACCAGGAAAAAACGAAATTTGTTTCATTTTCTTCAAAGAAATTGGCCGCTCAAGGAGGGAGTTCAATTGGGGTGGTCTTTTAATGGAGGTAAAATTAGTATTGACCTATAGGAATGAATTTTGTTCCATGAAAAAATGGTCGTTCAGGTGGTCGCTTAATAGAGGTGGTCGCACAGGAAGGTTTCACTGCATATGAAAAAATACATTTAAATTGACGGACAGAATACAATATATTCACTAATATTCTGTTGCATTACAGTCATTTTTACATATTACAATGTTTTCCATATACCCTGTATATATATATATAATGTATTTTCCAAAGAAAACTACTAAAAGTGATAGTAGTAAGATAAACTAATCAATAATAAACTTTAGTCCAATTTTTCAGTAAGAAATATTTTTGGCCGGCTAAATCCACCAAATACTCCACTGTGCGGCGGTGTGCGGTGTATGGAGACTCTGGAATAGAGGCTCGAGCCGCTGGCATAGTGAGATAAGGGGTTGTTGAAAAGCGTGGTGGGGAAAGAGATAGTGAGCGGTGTTGTTAAGACAGTGTGTTGATATATAAGAGTATTTTGGACGAAATGTACTATAACAGGGTTCGTATGCGTCCTTGAATTTCCAGACTAACAAATTCTTCGGTACCAGTACTTTCTTATGGAAAATCTCTTCTTAAATAAGGCAAAATTTCGTCCGTTTAAACTAGATTTATTTTTCTATAAAAAAATACTGATATTTGGCCTTGAAAATAACTGTACACGTACGAACCCTGTATAACAGAAGGGTTTTTATTTTTATTTTCGAAATGAATTATTGTTATTTTTGAACTTTGAAAAAAAATAGAGAATAAGAGTTTTCTCTGTAGTAAAACAGTATTTAATTTGAAAAGAATAATGTTTGTTCGATAAATTTTGGTTGTGTTATGTATCTTTTATCATTTTAGTACCTAGAATAAGCCTTTCTTCTTTAACGGGGGTGACTCTTATCGTCAGGAAAATGTAAGACGATAGCGCGAGTCAGGTTGAGTGGTTACATTGAATAGATTGAAAGAGTAGTCTTTAAATGAATACAAGTGTTTTTTGATAGTCTCATCTACCGAGTTTAACTTAAAATTGGTTTTCAGTTCATGTATAAATGGAAATAGTTTAGGGTATTTGATGATTGTAGAACATGTTTTCGAATTTTTATTAAGCGTTTCATTTTAACACACTTTTTCTAAATTTATACATTTAATGAAATTCATTATTTATAATGTTTTAGAGAATTTTTCAAAATTGTCAGACTCTATGTTTTTCATGATCTCAAACTTTTAAGTTTTATTATGCATTTTATAAAAAGACATTTTTTTAAACAATAAGTTTTATGTAATCCGTTGCTTACAGCGTTTTAGAGAATTTTTCGAACTCGTCGCACGCTATTTTTTTTTTCTTTTTTGCTAAAGAATTTTTTAGTAATAACTAAAATAAAAATAAATTGAAAAATAAAATTTATATTAAAAAATTTATTTCCGGTAAATTTCTTTTGTGTAGTCTTTATAACGAACATACCATTGAAATGCTACTATTAATAATAATGCTATATAGCACTGAAATAATAATAATAATAATAATAATTATTATTATTACTATAATAATAATAATAATAATAATAATTGTTATTATTATTATTATTATTATTATTATTATTATTATTATTATTATCATAATAATAATTACAAAAATATGGGAAGTATTTCGTTGGATTGAAAAATAACTAAATAAATAAAATTTCTCTTTAGATTCAGTATATACACTGCTCAAAAGAATTAGGGGAGCACATGGTTTTCACGAAATTACGCAAATATTTACACCGATAAGTAACGTAAAATAAAACAGCCATAATTTAAAATGCTGTAGAAAACAGATAAAGAAAACTTCACATGTAAATTAAAGTTTGTGACGTCAAAAACTGGAAAAAGAAGATAAGTGCAGAAATCGGGATTTTGCAGAAACGTCTGTTTCACTGCTTCAGTTGTAAAATTCAATTGCTCAGCTTGTGTTTTGAGAAAAGGTGGCTTGAAAATGTCACAACAACATGATTTACCGCAATCCATGGCTTGGCGTGTTATCAAGACAGTTGAATTTCGGGAAACACAACGAAGTGTAGTAGGCGCTGTTGGAGTCGCAAGAATTGTCCATGAAAGTCTGTGGAATCGATTCCAAGACACATGGAATGGTAGTCACCGACAAGTGCAAGGTCGAAAATGTGCTAACACAGAAACTGATGACCGATATATCCTGTTAACAGCTCGTCGAGACGGAACGGGCAGTTCTACTCAGCTGCAAACACAGTTGTTCTCGGCCAAAGGACGAAGGGTGTCCCGCCAAACAGTCCGAAATAGGCTTCATCAGGGTGGTCTCTATGCACCTAAGCCAATGGTTTGTATTCCGTTGACCTCAAGCCACTGCGGTCCAAAGAAAGTGGGAAACTGAACATCGAGTTTGGAGGCAACGTTGTTGGAGTCAAATTCTGTTTACAGATGAGTACCGATTCAGTCTGGATGTGACATCTGATATGTTTTGGCATGGAGAGAAAGAGGCACTCAAAATAATCCAACATTCGTTCGTGAAAGACCACATTACAGACGATGTGGGTTGATGCTATTGTCTGGAATCAGCATAGGTGGGCGTACGGGTCTGCATATCACTCGGAATGGCTCTTTGACGGTTCGAAGTAATACAGACGAGATACTGAGACCTCATGTAGTATTTTATGTTGCAGTAATTAGTGATTTCTTTTTTTCCATGCGTGATAATGCCTGACTTCATACAGTTCGTCTTGTAGAAAACATGCTTGAAGCTAAAACAATACAGCGTATGGAATGACCAGAATGCTCTCCTGACCTAAATCCGATCGATCATGTTTGGGACATACTCAGACGACACATTGCTGCGAAACCGAGGCCTCCTTTTACTATCCGGGACTTGTAAATTGCCATTCTTGAGCAGTGGAACAGTATTCCCCAAAGTTTTATCGATAACCTCATCGCATGCATGGACAACACGTGTGCAGCAGTCTTAGCTGTTCGAGGAGACCACACGTCATATTAAAAATCTTGCATCCTTTCTGAACAATACTTTTTTTTTTATCATTTACATGAAACCAAATTGTTGCCCTAAACCATCTTTTCATGTTCTTTTAATCTTTTCAAAGAATAAAAGCGCCCGTACAATTTTTTTGCGTCTTTTTTTATGTATTGTGCATTGATACACGTGTACTATCCATTTTATGCCCATACATGGCTGTCTTGCACTGTTCTCATCACTTTTTTGCTAGCTCCCCTAATTTTTTTGAGCAGTGTATATTCTAGGGGGGCTTGCACACTACGCTCTTCGTGCGCTAACCCCAGACTGTTTTTCGTCTGTGTGTCTCTCTCTCTGTATGTCTGTGGCTTTGTCAACAGTCTAAAAATACCTGTTTCTGTCTGTAAATGTCTATTCTCTGACGGCTGTCTATTTTTTTATTTCCTTCCTGTTTCCCTTCTTCCTACTAACTGTCTGCCTTGTCTGTCTGCTTTAGGGTGTTTCACTTTGTAAGGCAAAAAATAAAATGTAAATTTTTTGCAGACTTTGCTTACGCCCCGAGTCTCAGTGATGTAAAAGTTATATATGCCAAATTTCCAGAAGATTGGATAATATTTAAAGGTTGCACACTTTGAGCAGCTTTGTAGAAGTTGGCAAAAAATACGATTTTTCAAAGTTAATTACTTTTATTGGAAAAACTAGAAATCACAAACTTAAAATAATACTAAACCTAGACACTAAGATTAACAAGTAGTATGATAGGCAAAACATGTGTTATATTAATCAACTTTGAACGATGCAATCCCTTCTTTTGTTCACTTGGTGGTGACTTTTCTGTGATGCTCCACTACCCTTAGAATTGTTTTTGTTGTTCGTCCCTGACCGATTTGTTAAAGTTTTTTATCAGATCAATTTCTCTTTCTGCGGTATGATTGACCACCTTAAGAGCGTTCACATGCCTTCTTAGAGAATCACTGCAGTATTCTGTGAGAGCAGTTTTTTTTTTTTTTTTTTTTTTTTTTTTTTTTTTTTTTTTACCTCTACATCTGGGTAAGTGCTCGGAAGTTGTAGCATATCCAAATCATTCTTTGTAGCCCATCATCTTACAACTGCCTTGTGCGAAAAAAGCGAACATATATGAAGCTGATAAAATGTACAACCTGTTTCATCCCTTTCAATTCTCGTTGAGGAATTTTCAACTGTTTAGTGCACAACTTTAAGTGCAGTCAACTTTAAGTGCATATATTGCCTTTGCCATCCACTTCGCTTGATTCAGAGCCCCGGGATTCTGAAATTGAAGTCATTTACAGACCAACCACCTAGGTACAGGAGGGGGAGTTGTAATAAATCTTTGTAGTCTTCTCTTGGATGACTTCTCTCTTTTAGGGCATTTTGGAGGTAGTTAAATATTTTCACACATTTTTCTTCTAGAAAGCCTTGAACGGGACTTTCTTCATACTGTATCGTCGTATATGACTTCTTATCAAGAAAATCCAACAGATTTCAGAACTTTCAAATAATCTGGATGCCAGGACCACTTGTGGTATGTGACAGCATTTCTCAAACACTCCTTTCAAAATTAGTTCATGTGTGTGATGACCAACCACAACAATGTTCGTCCTAATTCTCTTTCAATTCTGGCATATGCCACTTGGATCAGTACTGTATTAGATGCTGTAGTAGTAAAAGACATACGGATGATATTCTCACATAGCCCAAATCGTTTCACTTTCTGAATAACTACTTCAGTCATCTGTTCACCAGTACCTTTCAGGGCAACAGGTACGCCAAAAAAATGCCCAAAATCTTTACCAGCCATTAGAACTGCAACTCCATCTTCCAAAGTATTGACATTCCCATGGACAACTGATGCAACAATTTACTATACCTATGCAAGACCGAATGAAGATGATTTTCTAAGAGTGACTTTTCTATTTTCTTTGCAATTTCACTTCTATTGGTCGGCTGAGCTCGGTAAACGGTAGCTCGAGATACGTAGATTTTCAGAGCTCTTTGCAGTTGCTATATATGAAGAGGAGTATTTGCTTTCCCCCATACTTCTTGTAGTTTAGTACTGGTAGATTTAGCAGCATCCGAATGTGTTTCTTTCGTTTCCCTGTGATGGTAAATGAAAACTAAAAGTACTTATTCCTTTAAAGGGAGTCGAGCTCCTAAAAACTCACCATTAGGCACATTTTCTATCAAACAAATTCCTCTTTTGGTTCTCTATTTAAAGTTCAATTACCTTCAAACGATGAAAGAAATACATGAGAAACTCATTAGTACAAAAAACTTCAATATTAGAATTTTCACTAGTTTGAGATAAAAGTGCTCAATATGTGCAACCCCTAAATATTATCCAATCTTCTTGAAATTTGACATATATATCTTTTTTAGCACTGAGACTCGAGGCGTAAGCAAAGTCATATGAAAATCGCACCTTTGGAAAAATGAAACACCCTAGTCTGCCTACACTCTCTCGTTTATCTGTTATCTGCTGTTTTTCTGTCTGCCTGTTTCTTCTCTGCCTTGTAACTAGCTGCTGCCTGATGTCTGTTGTCTATTTACACACTGTCGGATGTTTGAAAGCAGTCTGTATTTGAAAATTTTAATAACTTGCCTTTAAAAGCCAAAAATAATAAATAATGAGAAGGACAGGAGTAGTAATAGCCCCTCTAGGTGTTACGAAAATGGGCGTGGTCAGCTGTCAATAACGGGCGTGTCAAGCTGTCAATCAAAAGGGGGGGGGTATTCTATGGTTAGATGAGGGAAGATTTTTTTTGTTGTTGGAGGCAGAGATTTTTGAGGAGTGGAGGGGGGGAGGAAATGGAGAGAGTCAGGTGATTTTATCGTACAGGATAACGGAGGTAAAATGTTGAGATGTTTCTTTCTGGATGTTTGAGGGAGGAGGAACAGAAGTGGGGGGGGAGGAAATGTTAGTTTTGGTTTTCCCGATGGGTTGCTCATGAGAGGGTGAGAGGAAGGGGGAATCAATCAAACACGAGGTCACGACGAGGGTCTCATTAAAAATTTTAATGAGCTTAAATTTATTTTTATCATAGTGAATTTAAATGAATTTATTTTTTAATGATTATTTTTAGAATTTATTATTTTAATTGGGAATCCCAGTTAATTTTTTACTAATTTTAAACGTTCTTTTAATTCGATTTTTCTAAATTACTGTAACACGAGATTTAGACCAGATGGAATATGTTTATTTCTGTTAGAACTTGAATGTGACGTCATGTAATGATTTCAACCAAAACAAACACTTACGAGGGCCGATTGTAAAGTTCAGTTCTGTTTTTGTGTTCAAATGAGTTTAACTGTAACCAAATGTTAAATTGAATTGTTTTGATATTCGCTAACTGTAACAGATAATGAAAAAAGTTTCTTATACAGCTATTGGCAACAGTTGTATTTATCAGTTGCTTAGATTTTTTGGCTCAGAGTTGGGTCGTGTATCTATTTGCTGCATGACGGTGTAAATTTCTTCTTTTGGTCATTTTAGTGTTTTTTAAATTTAAATAAGTTCTTTTAATTTAAAAATGAAACGTTTCTGGCAAGAAATTCTAGATATTTGTTCATTAGAACAAATAATGTGAAAGAGAGCAGCTAAGGACTTAGCCAAGAAAAATGAACAGAACGGTGTTTCAAAGTTTCTAGTTTAGAACGTTTGAATTAATCCTTCTGGTGATGCTGCCTTTACTTTGGAAACTTTGCCAAAAGATATGATCCATCTTGGAGGTGAAATTTTTTTGAATATGTCTGGTTTTCTTGGACACACACGTGTACATGTTAGACGACATGCTTGTGAGAAGACGGCTTCTATCATCCTATGAAATATGGAATTTCCTTATTACCTAAATTTGGCTTTCATTAACAATATCCTTAATAACAGAACATTTGATAAAGCATTTATGATAGATACAGACTTATGTGTGTCTAAACAAATAAAGATGACATTCAATTGTTTGTTTTTCAAAGACTTTTTCAGCGGAAAAATCTAAGCATGCAATCAGAGCATGTTATGTTAAGAGGATCAGAGATAGTCCAAGAGCTGTTAAACATTTTAGGGAAGGTATTTGAGGCACCCTGAAAATTTGTGCAACACTTCTTTTGTAATGCCTGAATACAAAATCGAATGTCTGGCTGAAGGATCGTGGCCCAAAACCTGTGCCAGACAAAAGATGGCACTTGACACGTGTCTGGCACAGTTTTTGTGCCGACTAAAGTGTCTGTCATTTTCAAAATATTTTTTTCTAAGCATAAATATTATTGTGCCTCAAATACCTTTTTAGGGTAGTCAAAAAATGGCACTTTTGACACGTATCTGGCACGGTTTTTGGGCCGACTAAAGTGTCTGTCATTTTCAAAATATTTTTTTCTAAGTATAAATATTATTCTGTTTCAATCTCAGCGTGCCTTAAATACATTTTTGGGGTACTGTAAAAAAATGGCACTTGACACGTGTCTGGCACAGGTTTTGGGCCACGATCCTTCAGCCAGACATTCGATTTTGTATTCAGGCATTACAAAAGAAGTGTTGCACAAATTTTCAGGGTGCCTCAAATACCTACTCAAAAATGTTCAACAGCTCTCCTACTAAGATGGAAAAACTAGGTCAGAACAAGAACTTTATAACAGATTGCGTGAAAAATGAACTAATAACATATACCTTATTTTACAACATAATGAAAGAATTAAGTAATCCGAATTTGGATTTTAAACCTGATGAGAATTGTGACATATTTTTACAACTCATCGAATCGTTGGGTAAGTGTATATGTATTTCTGTTACCTTAAAAATTGCTGAAATTTATGAACTGTTTTGGATACAATGAATATTTCCAAGCAGATTTTATGCACGACTGTATGTCTAAAAGTAGGACTGAAAAATTTTGTGAATATTTTGAGCAAGCACTTTTTCCAATTAATATGAATGACGTAGCAAAAGACATTGTACAAAAAAACTTAAATGCTGATTTTAAATATGTACTTGGCCTGCACGGTTTACGGTTGGATAGAATCTTCTTTTTTTAGGGTTCGGTTCGGGTTTAGGGAAGACTTCGTTTGGAATTTTCAGGTTCTGGTCAGTGCGTGCCGACGGAAATAATTTTGTCTTTCTCGGATCGGGTTACAGTTCAATGGATTTTTTTTCTGGTTCGGATCAGCTTTCGGGTTGAATTAAAATTAAATTTTCAGGCTCTAGTCGGGTTGCGTTTCGACGGAAAATATTTTTTCTTGCGTGGATTGGGTTATGGTTCGATGGAATTGAAACAAGTGGTCATTTTTCAATTAGCCTAACACTATCTAGGCTATTTGCAATGAGCCTAAAAAAAAGGTTGTTTTAGAAATCTGTTGCCTTATTTCAATTACCCTAATATGCTTTAGGCTCTTTGCAATAACCCTGAAAAATATCTGGCTGTTTTAAAAAATGGAGCAGATTCTCCAATTAGACTCTTTATAAACAGCCGAGGCTCTTTGCAAAGAGCCGGAATTCTCAATTAGCCAACGACATATGTATACGTTTTCAACTGTTAAAGAAACATATTGATTTAATATAACTTTTCATATGTATAGTTTAGACTAACTTAGTGCTGAAATAGCAGTTGAGTTTATCACACTGAAATCATAAAACGCTTTCTCTAAATTCCTTAAAAGTATGAATAAGTGTGTAAAAAGGGTGTCTGAATAGACTGCTGGACAAAAAACCAAGCAGCAAGATTATTTGGATTGTCTGTAACAAACAAAAACAAGTATAAAGAAGCAAACAAGATGCCCATCTTTTTTATACATTAACCCAGAATAAAATTACTCGAAGTTCTTTTGATGATAAAAGATACCCTTTAGAAGATGGAATAACCATCTTAGCGTATGGACATTAAGAAATTAATCAAGATTGTAATGAATGCTGATTTTCATTTATATAATGAAGAATTATCAAGATGATATTATTCTGTAAAGGGGCCTTACCTGTAAATATACTTTTCCTGAAAATTGTTTTGTTTTGATAAAAAATTGTTAATTTTATATGTGTATTTCTTTAATACGATGCATAAAATTTTCTAATAAATCGTTAAATATGTATGCTTGTTCTCTTACATGTTTACGCACGCACACACACTTATATACAATATATTTCCATATACATAAACACCCATGTTTACTTGTAAATATTATGTCTAATATGTACATTTTGTTTTATTATGTTGTAAATTTTTTTAAAGCATTTTTAAAACTTCTTTTATTACATTGTATTTTTTTTTTTTTAATTTTGTAAAACTTTTTATTTAAACTCTTTTTTTTTCTTTTACTTTATTAATTTTGTGTAATTTTTTTTCTACTTTCGTTTTTTACTTTTAAAATGCTGTATAACTTTTTTTTTCCTTTTTAAATTTTGTCAACATTTTTGTTTATTTTGTAATTTTTTTATCTTATAAATATTATACATAAATACATAAACATACATATAAATACATTTACACACACACACATATATATATATATATATACAGAGAGAGAGAGAGAAAGAAAGCTAGCAAAATATTGTCACTTAAAGATTCGTATCTATATGTTTTCCTATCTACGGCAACTCTCAAAATAGAGCATTTGTCCCTGTATTCAAGATATTCAGACATACTTACTGCATTCAGCGATGGAATATAGGGTTTCACGATTACAGCATTTATTGAAAATGAAGAAGGAAATATTGATCATTTATTTAATTATGTTAAACTTTGATCTGCAAGCATATAAGACATTTAAAGTGCAAAGTTTAATGAATGTGAGTGTTAGAGCGCCAACTTTCAGGAAATATTTGCACTAAAAAGTTTTATTTAGTAAATGACAACATAACTGAAATTATCTGTAGTTTTAATTTCGTCTTAATTGGAGTAATAGAACGTACTTCAGAGCTTTTGAAATGTGCAATTTATTTATTGCCAACCCTTTATTATACAACTTTACAAAATTAAACTGCTTTTGATCTTACTTTTAGTTTTAAAACATCTTTTTAATCTACATTTCTACCAAGCTTTAAATTGAAAAGGAATATTTAATATGTTCTCTTGTATCTTTATCTTACGTATAACTGTATGTTGAACCGTTTTACATTATTTCCAATTGTTGCTCAGTATTACATTACATCCAACAAATGGATCTGCTACTATTTCACATTAAGCCTGACGTTAACGCAAAACAATGTTGTCTCCTTTCCTGTGCATTGTTTCTTTAAATGTTGCTCTACTTTTCTGGTTTGAGAAAAGAAACGCATTTAAGATAAACCGAATAAAGAAACGTGTAAAATATAATGCTTTTATTTTATTTATTTGCAATCATTTATACAATTCTTTGAGACCAAACTTTATAAAGTCTACAATTTATAGGGCTAAAAAAGACTAGTACAAGAAAAGCTTTTTTTTTTTTTAAACAAATAGTTTATAGATATCTCTGTAAGATATATTATATGGTTTATTTGTTTTGCAGGTAACATTATTATTTTTTTAAAGTAAGTAATAAATAATTCTTCATTTTTATGATAAGAAACACCAGAACTTTTTATACATCAATTAATAATAAAGCTTTAATTATGTTGAAATACGTTAATTTGTTAAAGATATATATAACAGAAAATATGTGAAATACGTGAATTTGTTAAAGATATATATAACAGAAAATATGTGAAATACGTAAATTTGTTAAAGATATATATATAACAGAAAATATGTGAAATACGTAAATTTGTTAAACGTATTTCACATATATACACATATATGTGATACACATATTTCACACATATTATATATAACAGAATGCATATTTGAAGGGAATATAAGAAAAAAATTAATTTAAATATCTGAAAGCTGGAGAATGCAGGAACACTTGTTTGACTCTTGGCAAAGGAGTAAATATTTAATTCAACAAATTTGCATCCACTTGATAAAGGCATAACATAGTCACCAAATATCTTTTTCGTTTTTATAAAACTGTGTTATCCTAAAAACCTAATTCAGAAATGGAAGAATTGCTGAAAAGTTATTTATTATTGAATCTAAAACATTATATATTTAAAAGAACGAATAATTTTGTACTATCGTTCAAGAAACTTTAACTTCCTTTGTTTAATTAGTTGTCGTTATTAGCCGTAGATAGTAAGCAACAAACGAAATCTTCATTATTTTAATTTTAGATATTTCATATCAAAATAATTTTGTCAATTTTAACACCAAACATAACGTTTGTGTAAGTAAAATGAAAGTCTATGCTTAGACAAATAGAATTAATTACTGTTGCAGCTTGCCATCGATACTGTATTTTATCTATTTGGTGTGTCTGGTATAAACGGTAGGCCATTTATACCAGTTATAACGTTGACGGTTAGAAAAAAAAATCACAAATTTCAGAATGGATACCTTCAAAAGTTACAAATCTACTGCAAAAAGAATTTTACAAAAATACCAATCAGAACAGAAGTTATGTCTAAACATATCCTTCATAAAAGCATTTGCTGTAATGTTATAAGCCAACTTAGAAGTCGTTTTTCTAAAATTGATTTTTTGGAAAACTAATTATCTTATTTGGAAAACTATTTTAAAAACTAATCATCATTTAACCTTCAAATTATGTATATTCTTAGTTTACATGTGTTAGTTTATGCTGAACCACAATTTAGTCTGATTTTTGTCGCAGAAAATTGTGGATTGAAAAAATAAGTATACATTTCTTAGTGGAATTTAGTGAATATGATAAGAAAAGTCATTAATTATGCTAAATAATTTGAATATACTTTCAAACTTAGGTTCAGTGTAAAATTTAGTATTATAAGTAACAAAATACGGGGTGTTCCAAAAATGACTGATGGATTTTAAAATTCAATAACTTAACGTTGACAGATATTAAAAATTTTTTTGCAGGAAGCTTATGTGTGATGTCAGGAATTTCTTTAATGTGATTCTTCATTTTAGTTCGAAATTCAAACAATAGATGGCGCTGAGAGCAATAAGTGCTCAGTCTAAACCAGATTTTTGGTACTTCGGCATCCATTCAATACATTTTAATCTCCTTTTTTCGCATGGAAGAAGAGGGAGGCCGAAAAATCGAGCCTGGATTTAGTAGTTATTGTTTGCAGTGCCATCTGTTGATGCTATTTGTAACTAAAACTGACAATCGCAGCATAAAAACTCCTAACATCTTACATAACACTCATGCAAGAATTTTTATAATATCTGTCACCGTTTGTAAGTTATAGAATTTTAAAATCCATCAATCATTTTTGGGACACCCGGTACATACATAGATGGCGGAATAACTTTTATCGGTTTCACTTGAAATCCCACGTAAAACACACACTATTTATATCCATTGGGAAATCATTGGATCTATTTCCAAAATAGAGCCACATTTAGCCAATATTGAGGTTCCATTGAAAATAATATCACTGTGACAAGTACATACAAAAATTAATTACTTCGATTTCCAAACATAGAAATTATTTCTGAACATCATTTACGGAATTTGTACTGTTTTGAAAACAATACAGAAATATTCCGTAAAATTTATGGAAAACTTACTGGATTTATACGGATTTATAATCTCATAATGTCCATTACGGAAATTGTACTGTTTTCTTAGAAAAATGAAACTGTTTAAAATTTTACGGAAAAGTTTGTGTATATTGACATAATTCAACTTTTGCAGGCTGGTGTGATCTAATAACATTTTAAAATATGTATATTATTTTGTAATGAACTGAGGTTGTTAATTTTCATCTCTTTATTTAACAAAAATTCTGTTTTTTTTTTCTTATATGTTTATTACTAATTGTATATTTTGCATTAATATGTCAGAATGATTAAAGATTTCAAAATTATATTGCAATGTTAATTCTACTCTCAACCATTTTTTAAATATATCTGATGAAATTTTATTTCTACTAAATTTGTGAATGACTCCTAATTTGCACCAAAAATATGCTCCAACTTTAAACAGCTATTACTTGGTCAATTTTAATCGTAGAATAACAGGACATTTTTTTTTTTGGCTTGTCAGTGTAATAAGGCAGATTTACTAAATATAACTTATAGGAACGGGGGGGACCGTATAAAAATTTAAATTTCGTATTTTTTTTAAGAAATATCTTTATTGACCCAAATCGCTTTTAATATACTTCTTTACCTCATTTAAAACATTTTTGTAATTGGAACTATATGTCTGTGAATAACGGTTTAGGAATTAACCATTGGAAACCGTTCAGAGTGGACACCCTGTATAACATTTTGTACATAAATAATAATACACCGCGTCCCAAAAGTTTAGACAATCAATAAAATTTGCATTAACATAAAAAGTAATAAGGTACAATTAAAATTCGTGAGATAGGTAATAAATAATATCCGTTTTGCTGATATACACATATAAATTATGATCAAAGGTTTGAAATTATAAAATATACATTGAATTATATAAAAATGTGCTGTCCCAAAAGTATAGACACATGTAATTTTTTTTGGTTTTACATTTATAAAAGTAACTAAAAACTTACTTTTAATATTTAATTGTATTGCCGCGATACTTTATAACTTCAAATGCACGCTGTTCCATAGAATTAACTAAGCATTGCATTACAGAAGGAGGTATTTCATACTACGCTTTGTCAATTACAATTTTTAAGTCATTTACACATGTATATTGCTTTCAATTTTCATATAATTTACGAGCTAAGATCCCCCATATGTTCTCCATAGGATTCAAATCTGGACTAGGTGCTGGCCAGTCTAATAGTGTGATATTGTTTTGCCTAAACCATGTTTTCGATCATGTGGACGTATGGATAGATTCCCTATCTTTTTGGAAAACACAGTCCGGTCCTGCTAGCAAATCCAAATCACATGATGGTAGAATGTTATTAAAAATGGCTTCAGTTGATAATTTATCTGTGCGTGAAATTGCATCAATTTCCAGAATTTCAAAAGTATTGTACACAGAAGAGTTAAAGCTTCAACAAATATTGCTTACAGGAGAATGAAAGCAAATCCGTGCTTAAAGCAGAGACATAAAGATGCACGCCTAAAGTGGGCTAGAGAGCATATGTCATATGGTGAATAAGGGATTCCTTTCATCTTCAGTGATGAAAAGAAATGGAATTTAGACGGCCCTGATGGTCAAAAATTTTACTGTCATGACCTAAGGTAAGAACTCAAGAACTGTTTCAGTAGGCAACAAAGCGGAGGATTCGTAATGACCTGTGGAAGGCTTTCTTTCAACGGCCAAACATTTCTAGGATTTGTGGACAGCAAAATGAAATCAGAAGATATCAGGATATTTTGCGTATCAATTTACTGCCAATTATGGATTTGCCAGCAGGACCGGACTGTGTTTTCCAACAAGATGGGGCGTACATCCATACCTCCACATCATCGAAAACATGGTTTAGGTAAAACAATATCACACTATTAGACTGGCCAGATCATATTCCAGATTTGTATCCCATGGAGAACATATTGGGGATCTTATCTCGTAAATTATATGAAAATTGAAAGTAATGTACATGTGTAAATGACTTAAAAATTACAATTGACAAAGCGTGGTATGAAATACCTCCTTCTGTAATGCAAGGCTTAGTTAATTCTATGGAACAACGTGTATTTGATGTTATAAAGTGTCGTTGCAATACAATTAAATATTTAAAATTAATTTTTTAGTTACTTTTATAAATGTAAAACCAAAAAAAAATTACAGGTGTCTGTACTTTTGGGACAGCACATTTTTATATAATTTAATGTATATTTTATAATTTCAAACCTTTGATCATAATTTATATGGGTATATCAGTAAAACTGATTTTGTTTATTACCTATCTCACTAATTTTAATTGTACCTTATTACTTTTTATATTAATGCAAATTTTATTAATTGTCTAAACGTTTGGGACGCGGTGTATATCTTTCACACAATAGACCAAAAGTTAATTTAAAAACATATTCTACCAGAAATAACATTGAAATTTTACAGTGAGTTGATGGATAAGTGAGGATAATCCGAGTATTTCTTTACTTAAGGAAAAATGAAAATTAATCTAGGGGCTTAATTTTTAATTAGAAAGAATTTTCATTTATGTAAGTACTAGGTTCATTTCACTATTGTTTAAATACATTCGAAATTTTTTTAAAGATTGAAATTGCAAAAAATAAATAACCATAAATGCAAAAGATGTTATTTTTGTAGCGATTTATCAGCCGTTTAGGTAATGTTGGCAAATAAATTTTTCGCGATCATGCGTATTTATGTAAACAACCAACTCAACATATAATATACAGTATTTATGTATAAATATAAAAAAATCAGATTAAAAAGTTGAAGATAATATACATATATATACATGTGTGTGTGTGTGTGTGTGTGTGTGTGTGTGTGTGAGAAAGAGAGAGAGAGAGATTACATACCTTTGCATATTGTTCTACTTGTGATTTTTATTCCTGCACCTTACACACCGATTTGAGTCATGAAGCTATGAAATGAGAGGAGTAGACATACACTATGACGCAAAAGTTTAGACAATGAAGAAATTCTTACATACTTTGAAAAATATTTATTCAATTTTCAAATCACTGCTTGAAATTAATGTGCTGTACATATAAACAATATTTATAACAAAGAAAAGTGGAATTGTGCATATTGCAATAAATTAAATGGTAACAAAAATAAACTGCTGTCTCAAAAGTTTAGACACAAATTAAATAAAATCGAAATAAACAATTTTTAAAACCTGGTTGCGCATCCATGCTTATGTATTACGTCATATACACGAGATTGCATGGAAGAAACTAAATCTTGCATAGTTTGTGGATCGATATCGTACCATGCATTCTCAATAGATGTCTTAAGTTCCTTTTCAGAAGAGTATTGTCTAGCGTTGCTATAAACTTTGCGACACATGATGCTCCAAAGGTTTTCTATAGGGTTAAGATCTGGGCTATATGCTGGCCAGTCGAGAACTCTTATATTATGGAATTAAACCAAGATTTTGAATGTTTTGCAGTGTGAATTGAAGCATTGTCTTGCTGAAATTCCCACTGAGGACCCCCTAGAAGCTCAGCAAATGGCAGTAGGTTTTCTTCTAATGTCTGTGTATAATGCTGTGAAGTTTGACGACCACTGGTGAAGGTCAGAGATACTTTTCCATTATAGCAAAAGGCTGCCCAAACCATCACCGAGCCCCCTCCTTGTCTGCGACTAAAAAAACGTCGAGGTTCCTTCCGCAAGTCATGCCAATACGATAAACAACCATCTGGACCATCCAGATTCCACTTTTTTTCATCGCTAAATATGACTGACTGCCATTTCTCTCCATATGACATATGCTTTCGAGCCCACATAAGTCTTTGTAACTTATGATATGGTTTCAGAGCTGGTTTCTTCTGCATTTTGCTATAAACGATTGTTCCTTTTTCCAAAATTCGTCTACGAATCGTATCCTTTGATACAGAGAGTCCCGATGAGCTTTGAACTCCACGTACGCTCATCTGTTGAGTACTCGCTAGTCTTTGTATCAAGCGATCCTCTCGTACATTTGTCACACGTGGCCTCCCAGACCGACATTTTGCTTTATATTCGGAACCACTCGATAAAACTCGATAAATAGATTTTTTGACCTATTAATAATAGCAGAAATTTCAGAAACGCTCTTCCCTTCACCTTTCAACTGCCAAATCCTTGAAACCTCATTCACTTGAATTTCTTTAGCTCTCGGCATGTCGACTATGAAGCGCAATCGTTTGCAGAACTTATGTACTCCAAATTTGTGACATCATCGATTCTAAATTTGCATATGCCAGCGAATATTCAAAGAAATTTAGAATAGTGTCTAAACTTTTGCGACAAGCACATTTGAATTTTTATGAAAAAAATTAGTATTATAGCAAATAAAACGACTGTCTTTTGTACATAGCATTTTAAATCAGTTTTTGAATATATTTACAGGTTTTTGTAATTCTGACGTCATAATTCTACATTTTAAAGCTGAATGACGTCATTGTCTAAACTTTTGCGTCATAGTGTATGAATCTTCGACCGTGGAAAGATTTGATGTGGAAAAACGAGCTTATTCCCCCTCCTCCGTCCGCCATATTTTTCTTCGACTGACAGCAGTCCAATCATCAGTTTCCAGTGCAAGACTCGGCTAAATATGGCGGACACGGAAGGGGGGGGGGGGTGGTAAGAACGGCATCAAGCGACGTCATTAATGACTGCTCCATCTTTTTTAACCTCCTTGACTTGAGTCTGTACGCCACATTAATGTGACCAGACTTGCTCTCTCAGCTTATATTTCTTTAACTAAGCATGTTTAGTTACTGAACTTCGACCTCAACCTCGTCTGAACGAAAGTCCAGTTACTGAACACAGCATTAGTTTTCCGCTTCAACCTGATCAAGTCAGGTAGACGGTGACCATTTGAGTGTTCGACCTGCGGGTTTCGCGCGTTAAACGAGATCAAAGTGGTTGGTGAATACGAACGTTAGTTGCTTCGTCTTACCCATACTACGTTCGACTATTACTGATACCTCGATGAATGCGCCTTATATTTTCGAATCTCGGCTTACGCCATGTCCTTTCCATTTACAAACACCGTTTTACCTTTCCGTCCTATAACGCCACCTGTCTCTAATTCAACTACTCTTCAGTGTATATATATATATATATATATAAGCGAAGTGATTCCAATAGGTCGATTTCTGTAGAAATCAAACTAAAATTATACAAATCATATAGCTTTGAGATATGACATTTGTTTTACAAGGGGCTGTATACATATTGAAATACTAAATTTAAGTTTTATGCGACTTATTTTTCTACAAAATTCTTCAATGTTCAGCCGATTCTTAGAAGGACATTTAAAAAATCCGATTCTTTTACAACAAAAACCTACCAAGTTATGATATTTTCAGTTTTATGAATTTTCAGTATTTTCTGACACGCGTTTTCAGTGCTCACAAGGAAAGTCTTCCAACACCGAATTTCTCAATTTCCTCCAAAATTATCTGGCACAAGAACATGCCTAAATGTAGCTACAACCTTAAAATTTATAACCAAATACCACACAAAATATAGCTACAAACTGCAAAAATAAAACTAGAAAGTCAACAAAAATATTTAAGAACTGCGCTGATTTCTGCATCTTTTATGGGCATGCCCATTGGCGAATTTTATGTTCTATGTTGACCGATGTCTATTATGTATATAAATCTCAAATGGAGAACAGGTATTAAAAATTGCAAAAGATATTAATATTATGGAATGTAAATGTCAAATACCGGGCAATTCAAATTAAAGTATCCTTGTTTGGAACGCTCTGGAGAGACAACCTTTTGACATAACGATTCCATATTTGGAAGACTTCCATTTTAGATCATGGGAAAATTGTCGGTACAATAAAAAAATAATTTTAAAAAGGGTTGGTAGATGAAAATCTGATGCTGGGATCATTATCATGTAATGATTAATGAATATGAACGGCACTACAAAAAAAAAAAAAAAAAAAAAAAAAAACTGTCACACGAAGTTCCATCATGTAAATTAATTAATTCACACCATATACACACAAGTTTTCGATCACAGAGTGATAGCCATGTGCGTTTTTTTGATGATGTTAACCACATCTCTGCCTTATCAAAAGGCTGCGTGTATATCATGTGAATTAATAAATTTAGATGATGGTACTCTATTTTTCCAAAACTTTTTGAGAATTCACGTTGAAAGACCTCCTTTATCAGCTTTTATTATGTAGCTCAATATTATAAACTGAACGAGGAGAAATTCGCGAACAGAGAAAATACCCCCTCTGAAAATGGCTCTGGTAACTGCTCTAACGTCTCGCTTGGTATCCAAACCGGGTCTTACCGTATCCACATGGTAGAGTACATTAAAGGTAGCCATAGTAAAACGTGCTACAATAACAAAAACCAAAAAATACTTTATTTTAAGATTTGACACATTCCCTAAAACAAAAAAATGAAAATGCTTCGAATTCAATGTTTATGGTAAATGGCAGAATCCTCTAAATGAAAAATAAAAAGGTCTTCATTATTTTTAAGTAATTAAAAGGTATTAAATGGCATTCTAGGAATTTGTGCAATATTCAAGATATTTTTGAAAAGCGATCGTTTCGATTTGATTATTTGCTAATAGCCATCACATATCTAATTCTGTCATTAACAGAGACAAATTTAGCTTTTTAAAAAATAGTGGTTCAAATTCTGAAAACACATAAAATTTGATATCACATTTCTATTATGTCTGACGTTTCATGTAATGGTAATTCTTTCTTTTTTATTCAATATTTCTTTGAATAGCAAAATTCTGACTGAGGTTTTGATTTTATAGGTAGTCTAGCTGAGTATGAACACAACTGTACAGCTGAAGAATTTGAAGACTGTTTGACAATTTTAAAATCCATATCAGAAACGGACGAATTGGCCTTAGCTGCAACAAGAGAAGAATTACACTTAGTTTGCAGGTAGTATATTTTTATTATATACTCTCAAAGTAAATTGCGCCAAAACACGTAAAAAGCAAATTGCCGGAACATCTCTGTAATTAGCAGAGACTTTTCTGTTATTTAAAGAAATTTTCTTCTTTTGACTGGGGAATTTCAGGAAAGTTTAAGCTACGGTTTTGAGGGATTTTTCGTCTTTTGAGAGAAAAAGGACATACGTAAAAATTTCGTTTATAATATAAAAAAATAACAGACAGCACAGTTAGAAAAGAACCGTTTGATTTCAAGAAATGCAGCTTTACATAGCAGCATTTCAAGCAATTTCCATGCTAGATGGGCGAATTTTCTGTATTTAGAGGGAAAATGGCAAATCGAAACACTCATTTATTGTTTAAAAGAGTAACAGAGCAACAGAGAAAATCCTTTCACTTTACGATTTTTTTGAATGTAGAAATTCAATTATTGTCATTTGTTTAATCAAAAAGTAGAAACAATAAAATGAGTGAAAATATTTTCCTCTGTATACTGCGCAATGAATATACAATATGAATTACTGCCCATTTTCAGAATAAATTTTATTTTTGCAAGATTTAAAAAACAAAAACAAAAAAACATATAAAACTTACGAAGCAAATTATTACACGCCATAAATACTCAAATTTTACGAAGATCCGCCATCTAATGTATTAATAACTTTCGGACTTTTATTTTTTTTATTTTATGGAAAAAACATTTTTAGATTAAAAAATAAATAAAAGCTGGTATCCAAATCACAAAAATTAAAGGTTATTGGAATCTGCGAATATAACTATTTTGAATACTAACTATAAATATAAAAATAGTAATATTTATATTTATATTAATTACAATTGTCTACAGAAAAATGTTTGAAGACGTTTGGAAAATGGCCTAATTACAACGGGATTAAACAGTCATAAAAACTTTACCGTATTTTTTTCTTTTTTTTACTTTCTTCTGCAAAAATAATAAGAAAAAATTGGAATCGTGGAAAACTTAACTTTCGATTTCCGTTTTTTCATTGATGTACGCGTTTTGGGGATGTTTTGAATACTGTTTGATTATTTTTGGAAAAGGTCTGTATGTATGTGATTACATATACAGATACATATATGTACACAAATTTTGTGTGTGCCCTACCTCAAGAACTATAGCAGGAAATTTTGTCAAACTTCAAAATCTGTTAGATAAATTTTCTCTGGTTAGGTTTGTGTGTATATCTCCCAACAGATGGCTCTGCTATGCGTTTATTTTTTCATATTTCGTGGCTCAACCAGATAATATCAAAAGTTAATGAAAACAAGCTTAAGCCGACCCTGTTCAACTGATTTTCTACAAAGAATTTCAACATTATCCTACAATTTTTTTCAAGACTATTTCATAGATAGTTATGTGAAAATTTTAAAGTGCAGCATTTCTCGGATTAATTATTCATAATACATTCAAAGTGGAATTACAACATTATTCTTCACTTTCAGACTGAGAAAAAAGAAAAAAATAGTTTAGAAAGACAGAAAGAGGTGGTTAAAAAAATCACTATTTCAAAGCTCTATGAAGAAAGAAAAATATTTAAAAATTAATTTTTTTAAAATTTTCTAGTTAATTTTTTAAATTAAACGTACATTTACAAGGATTTCATTAATAAATGTACAATATAACTATTAATTTTACAAAAAAAAAAAAAAAAAAAAAAAAAAAAAAAAATCCAACGTTAATAGATGAAACACGTTTTTTTAAATTTTGGATAAGTCGAGTTTTGAAACTCACATCCTCAAATATTTTTTTCCATAGCAATTTTTTGTAGTGGGCAGTAGTTTGTTAAACAATAAAACTACGACAAAATTCAAACTTAGTGTCAATATTTTAAATCTTTGAAACGCTTTGTTTTTCAAAAAATTTCTACCCTGTTTGTTATTTTGTAGTAATAATAAATAAATATTAATATTAAAAGTTACTACAAGAGGTGTGGGGGATTTAAATCCACAACACCCTCCCTGACAATTTTTAATATTGGGGGGGGGGGGATTTATAATATCTGGGTATTTGTTTCGTCATTTAACTAACTGTCTGACATTTTAATAAAAAGAAAAGTGGCCAGTTAAACTGATGGCATTGAGTTCACAGGCTATTCACACGTATTGTATATTATACTCTTATTACAAAGAATAATGCCCCTCGAAAAATAAATTAAGGGGGATTAACCCCCGTTTCTCCCTTTGCACTTAACCAATGAACCTCCAATTCTAATCAGGGAAGCTCCTCATCAGAATGAACCAAGAAATGTTTTTTGAAGCAAATTGGATAATTCCTCATAAAATCCCATATATCTAAAGGAAGGGAGGGGGACTTGCCCAACCCCCACCCCCTTTACACTTAACCAATGAAATTCCAAACCTAATCAAGGAAGCATCTTATTGGAATAAATCGGTATACCAAAATTGAAGCTAATCGAATAATTCCGCATGAAAAACCCATTTATCTAAATTAAGCTGGGAGGCTAGCCCCCTTCCCCCCCCCCCCCCTTATACTTAACAAATGAATTTCCAAACCTAATCAAGGAAGCGTCTCATCAGAATAAACCAGTATATTAAATTTCAAGCAAATCGAAGTATTCTGCATGAAAAACCCATTTATCTAAATTACGGTAGAGACCCCCGACCTTCCCTTTTATACTTAAGCAATGAATCCCCAAAACTAATCAGGGCAGCGTGTTATCAGAATGAACTTAGGGCTACTAGAGATAAGAGCTGAAGCATCCGCCATTGATGTGCCTTTGGGTTTGCCATATGTACCCAGCGCCCATTCACTTCTGTGTAAACTCAGAGCAACGGTGCTACATTTAGATTTAGACAGTTATTTTTTATTAATTACACGTTATAATTAGATACGAAATTTATGATGGGAGGTTGCTTTGCGATGAATTGTTCAAACCATTCTAGAAAAGGACACCGGATGTTCAAATTTCCCGAAGAAAACACAAAAAGAAGAAAGTGGATAATCATCTGTTCGTCGAGATAAATGGCGGGATTTATGAAAGCGCCAAACAGAGACGTCGCGATGGGGGGTTATGGGGGGGGGGAGCCTCCCCCTCCAATATATGTGAACTTGGGAAATTTGAGCTTAGAGTTGGGAAATTCTAGATTTTGAAAGACTTTTTTCAATAATAGTAAAAAAATATATGAATTTTTTATTGTTTTGCTAACTGCGTTTTTGAGTTCTGTAACAGTAAACAAGTTAAATTATCAAAGACGTACAAAAAGCAGCCAGACTCAATTTGTCATTGTGTTTCTCTGTGCTAGGAAAATATCATACATCCACCAGACCTGAATTTCCCTACTGTTGTCCATCAACTGTGGCTCTAATCTATTCCCTTTATTTCTTCCAAATCTTTGCTCCTTTCTCAAAATAACATGACGGTATTTTTCTATGAAGTGTGATTATGACTCGTACGTAATACAAGACAAAAAATTTGCAAACCTTAAACCGATTCTGGTTTTCTCTAAATATATGCAATTTTTCTATGTTTAAATGTTACATTTACTGCATTGTTTAAAATTGCTTCCTTAACTATTCATTTAGCAATCGGGTATCTTATTATTTCCATGCTCAATGATTCCAAGATAGGAAAATAGAAATGAATCTAGTTTTGATTTTAATTATTTAAATGAAAGAAGTGTATTTAAACTTTAATTAAACAAACCATTACCTGTAATTGTTATGTTTTTTTTAGTTTCAGTATTTTTCTTCGGAAAATATTTTTTACGTATAAGTATCATTGTTAAATAGTAAAATGACTTTTTAGTAATAACAAATCGCTGTAGATGGCAGCACTAAAAAAATTGAAAAGACATTTTTCTGAACTGAGCAAAGGGCCCCACCAGTGGCTGAGAGGTTCTGCTCTCGAAACTGGTAGACGGGAAGTGCTGGGTTCGATCCCAATCGCGCCCGTCGGCCTAATCGTTCGGAGTTTTCGTGGTTTTCTTCGAACCATGGATTTCCATGCGTTAATACGGGTTAGGTTCCCTTAGAAAGACCCCCACGAAGGGCACTCCCCCTCGGGCCTATATCCCTAGTGTAGATAATCGGCCGTCACAAAATCAACCAACCAACCAACTGAACTGAACAATTTACTGCTTTAAAAATTAAGACTTTAATTAATTCAAAATCATATTATTTTAACTTTTTTTTTAAATTTTAAAATTCTTATTGTCATTTTTAAGTATTGTGTACATTAATATTGTCTTTTGTTTTTATTTTTATTATTTAACTCTTTTCTGTATTTTTGTGCTTTTGTGCGAACCTGTTCGAAGTTTAGAATGCTATGATTCTGAAAGCTAAAGTGTGAAAATCAAATTCGATTCGATTAAAATATGAAGACAAGTTATTCGTAAATCATTTGAGTAAATTCTTTATTTTTTAAGTGATATAATTCGCTATTCAAGCCCAAAATCTTCAATTGGATATTTCAATCTAGGATTTATTTCATCTAATTCAACTAAGTTGGTTACTCTACAAGGAAAGAATGCACGCACTCACCAGGTACTTTTTTTATTTCAAATTTATTCTGTACAATAAAGAAAAAAACCTATACCGTATTAATCCACTAAATCTTACATATTTAACTCCTGGTCCGTCGTAATCCGGAGAAAATTAGTGATAATCTTATTTAATTAATATAGTATGACAAAAACAAAAGCAGAAACTGCGTCAAAATCGAAATTTCTTTTTACTGTTAAAGAAATAAAGAGATTTAGTGCTCAGGTTACTGAGGCAATTGAAAATAAAAATTTAAAATTAATTGAGAAGCTAAAGGCTGAATTGATACGTTTAGAGAATGATTTAAAAAAGTCTTATTTTGGCGTAGCTGAAGAAAGTGTAAATGCGTTATATAATAACTTTACTGAAGCTAAAGATATTGTTGTTGAGGATTTGGTTAAAATTGAACAATTTTTAGAAAATCAAGGTGTAAAATCACACGAAAATCAAAGTGCAGCTAATAATAGCTCAAATATATATGTTAATAATAACGCTCTAAAGCTTCCGAAGTTCGAGTTACCCATATTTTATGGTGATGTCACTCAATGGTTAACTTTTAAAGAGACATTTTTAACTGCAATTCATAAAAATGAATCTCTTTCAGATCAGTTGAAATTTTCTTATTTAATAGCCAGTGTTAAGAATTATCCTTCTAAATTGATTTCTGGTTTCTCAATTTCTGGGGAAAATTATAAAGAAGCTTGGGAAACTCTAGTTAATAGATATGATAATCGTAAGAATTTGGCATATTCATTGCTGTCTAAATTTGTTAATGCCAAACCCTTGAAATCGCCCTCGCAGAAAACTATTTTAGAGCTATTGAATACGTGCAATGAAGTCTTTCGAAATTTAAAAGCTTTGAAATTTGAATTTAATGAATGTGTTGATTTGATTTTAGTGTATATTGTACAGGCGAAATTTGATGAATCCTTAAAAAAGCAATGGGAATTATCCATAAATAACGATTTGTTTCCAACTTATGAAATGTTGATGACATTTCTCGAAAAACAGGCTCGTAGTTTGCAAAACTGTAATAGTGAATTTTTTAAAGGTGAATCCAAATCTAATCAAAAATTTGAAAATAAGGTTCAACATTTTTTCAAAAAAATCTGTCGCCAATGCAGTCGTGATGGATAGTACAAATAAATCACCAAATTTTTCATGTGCACAGTGTAATGAATCCCATCCACTTCATAAATGCCCAGAATTTTCAAAATTATCTGTTGATCAACGTTGGCAATTAGTTAAATCTAAAAAGCTTTGCACCAACTGTTTACGATCAAATCACTTTGTCGCAAATTGCCTTATTACTGCCACATGTAAATATTGCATCTCTAAACATCATACACTCCTTCATCGTGATCAGACTACCCCTGCATCACAGAATACATTCAGGCAGCAAGATCGAGTTACAACACCAAATGGTGTTGTTAATTCTGAGTCAAATTGTTTCACTTCTCAATCTATCAATGAAAATTCTCAAACATTGTTGGCTACAGCCATTATAAGAGTTAAATCTAAATCGGGAAAATTTATTCCTTGCAGAGCTATGATAGATAGTGCTTCTCAAAAAAGCTTACTTTCAAAGGCTTGTTGCAAAAACCTAGGTCTTCCATCAAGGCCTACAAATCATAAAATATCAGGAAAAAATAATTCAGCCGCAGAAACGACTCTTCAGGAAGTTTCCTTGACATTCTCTCCACATTTTAATAATCAAACTTTTCACTTAGATGCATTAGTTGTTAATCAGATTACAACCAATTTACCAGATTTTTTGATTACAACTAAATATTGGCCACACATTGAAGGATTGAACCTTGCGGATCCTAATTTTCATTTGTCCAGTCCTATTGATATACTTATAGGCGCAGATTTATTTGCTAACATCATAATAGGGGAATCAATTCTCGGACCTAAAGGATGACCGAGTGCTGTTAATTCTAGACTGGGTTGGATTCTTTCGGGGATCATTTATTCGAATGATTCAAATCAAAATTCATCTGTTAGTTGTCATGTCACTACACAGATAAGTTCTCAACCACAAAAATTTTGGAAACGTGAATCGGTTCCTACTTCTGATCCAATTTCTCTAGTTGAAGATAACTATGCGAAAACAGTTTCACGTTCAGAATTTGGAAGATATATTACGCATTCTTTGGAGATTCAATTCAGATGAAATCATTAAAACAAACAGGCTGTTGACCGTTACGTACGGTACTTCTTGCGCTCCATTTTTAGCCATTAGGACATTACACCAATTAGCAAATGACAATGAGCAAAATCATAAAGAAGCCTCTCAGATAATTCGAAAAAGTACGTACGTAGATGATATACTTTCCGGTTCGGATTCAAAGGAAAATGCCCAAATTTTGGTAACTGAATTAATTGAAGTTATGAAAAGCGGAGATTTTAATCTACGTAAGTGGACCTGTAATGATCCAGAAGTAATAGGTCATTTACCAGATGAAATGAAGGCTTCATCGCAAAAGGTAATTCAGGAAGATGATACCGTTAAAGTCCTCGGACTACTTTGGGATTCTTCCAAAGACGTTTTACAAATTCGTTTTAATGATTTTAAAGAAGTAAAAACAAAAAGGGATTTGTTATCAGTAGTGGCTACAATATTTGACCCCTTGGGTTTCCTAGCTCCTACTACAATAAGATTAAAGATCACGTTGCAAGATCTTTGGAAAGATAAGATTTCGTGGGATGAAGAAATCCCAGACTCCATACTACAGGTTTGGAATGAGTTTTTATCAGAATTTCATTTGTTAAAGTCAATTGAAATACCCAGATATATTAATTCTTATAATCAAAATGATGTCCAAATTCAGTTACACGGTTTTTGTGATGGCTCAGGTAAAGCTTATGCTGCTGTTACTTACATGTGTGTTGTTACTCCTGACGAAGTATTTGTCAATTTGATTGCAGCTAAAACTAAAGTTAATCCTATAAAACCTCAAACACTGCCAACTATTGAGCTTTGTTCAGCTCTTTTACTAGCCAAGTTGTGCTCAGTCATCATCGATACTTTGCCAATAAACTTTGACAATATTTATCTGTGAACAGACTCCCAAATTGTTCTCAGCTGGTTAAAATCACCTCCCTTAAAAGGAAATCAATTGGTCCTGAATCGAGTCTGTCAAATCCAATCGTTAATGCCTTCATGTGAATGAAATCATATTCCAGGTATTCTAAATCCTGCAGATTCAGCTTCTAGGGGTATTCCACCACGAAAGCTTCTTCATCATTCGCTATGGTGGCATGGGCCTCCATCGCTGCTATCAAATGAGCCAATCCTAATACCTTTGTACAATCCTCCGATATCTGAGTTAAATCCAGTAATTCAAACTGTCAGCAACGTAACTCAAGTAATTGCCCTTCCAGACTTTATTCTTAAGTTCTCCAAATTCGCTAAGCTATCAAGAGTCACAGCGTGGTGTCTTAGATTCGTCTATAATGCTAGGCATAGTGCTACAAAAAAATCTGGAAATCTGAGTGCACAAGAAATCTCTGATTCTATTCAATGTATATTGTGAAATTAGTACAAATTTCTGAATTCTATACCGAGCTTAAATTATTAAAAGAAAGAAAGCCCTTATCAAGTAATAGTAAATTATTATCATTAAATGTGTTTTTAGATTCGAGTGATATTATTCGAGTTGGTGGACGTTTGTCACAATATCAGTCGTTAAGTTTTGATAGAAAGTATCCTATGCTACATCCGAAAAATCATGTTATTACTAAGTTATTGATAAAAGATGTCCATGAGCAACATCTACATGCAAGTACAGAGCTAGTACTTGCAATAATACGCCAACAGTACTGGTTTATCAACGGTCGTTCTACTGTACGAGAAGAGCTCCATAAGTGTGTGCTTTGCAAACGCCTTATGTCTCAAGCTTGTCAACAAATTATGGGAGACCTTCCAGTTGACAGAATCACCCCAATTCGTCCATTTTCCAAGGTGAGTTTACACTTTGCAGGACCCTGTCTAACTAAACCAAATTTGCCAAGAAGTAAGATCAAAATTAAATCTTATATAGCAGTATTTGTCTGTATGTGCACTAAGGCGGTACACCTTGAGTTGGTATCAGACTTGTCTGTGCAAGCCTTGCTAGCAGCATTGAAGCGATTTATCGCGCGTAGAGGTCTACCGTCCGATGTATATTCAGATAACGGTAAAAACTTCACAGGTCTGGCTAATCAGTTAAAGTAGTTATTCCAATATTTGAAAGAAAATGAAGTTCAAGAATTTCTTTCGAGCCAGAAAATCAATTGGCATTTCATCCCTCCATATGCACCACACTTTGGTGGGCTATGGGAGGCAGCTGTAAAGCTTACTAAAAATCACATACTAAGAGCACGTAAATCTAGTGTATTGAATTTTGAAGAATTAACTACTTTGCTATGTCAAATTGAAAGTTGTATAAATTCAAGACCCTTAACTCCTATGTCTTCGGATCCATTAGATCCACGTGCATTAAATCCAGGTCAATTTCTAATAGGAGCACCCCTCCTTGATATTCCAGAATCTTCGAATACCAGAATTCTAACATTAAATGCTCGGTGGCGCTTGATAGAAAAAGCAAAGAATCAATTTTGGTGTAGATGGTCACGTGAATAACTTCAACATCTCCATCAGCGTCCAAAATGGACTACTCCACGAACTAATCTACAAGAAGGAGACTTAGTGATTGTTCATGATCGATTTCAGCCCATGAGATGGAAGTTGGGATGCTTTCTAAAGACTTTTCCTGGTCCGGACAATCTTGTTCGAGTTGTTTTGATTAAAACAGCTGACGGCGACATCAAGCATCCCATTTCAAAGGTGTCCCCTCTCCTGCCGGGGGCGGAGGATGTTAAATAGTAAAATGACTTTTTAGTAATAACAAATCGCTGTAGATGGCAGCACTAAAAAACTGAAAAGACTTTTTTCTGAACTGAGCAATTTACTGCTTTAAAAATTAAGAGTTTAATTAATTCAAAATCATATTATTTTAACTTTTTTTTATTTTAAAATTCTGATTGTCATTTTTAAGTATTGTGTACATTAATATTGTCTTTTGTTTTTATTTTTATTAGATAACTTTCTTCTGTATTTTTGCGCTTTTGTGCGCACCTGTTTGAAGTTTAGAATGTTATGATTCTGAAAGCTAAAGTGTGAAAATCAAATTCGATTCGATTAAAATATGAAAGACAAGTTATTCGTAAATCATTTGAGTAAATTATTTATTTTTTAAGTGATATAATTCGCTATTCAAGCCCAAAATCTTCAATTGGATATTTCAATCTAGGATTTATTTCATCTAATTCAACTAAGTTGGTTACTCTTCAAGGAATGAATGCACGCACTCACCAGGTACTTTTTTTTTATTTCAAATTTATTCTGTACAATAAAGAGAGAATCTATACTGTATTAATCCTCAAAATCTTACAATCATTATCATAAACACACACAGCACATATCATTTCATTTGGAAAATAAAGCAATTAGTTCAAGTTGGGAAATTTTAGAATTATAAGTTAGGAAATTTTTTAATTCTCCCCCCCGAAAAAATATTTGTAGCTACGCCCCTAGCGCCATATTTAAAAGTCTGTTAAAACTTGTAAAAATGACTGACGATTGCGATTCTTTTTAAATTTAATTATTTATTTATGTTCATAATATTTACACAAGTGTATAAATATACATAAGAGACAATGATTACAGTCAATCAGGGTAACTTTGAACTAGGGGGTGTAACTTTGCACCACCTCCTATTTTTCAATATTTTTTACTCTAAAAGACTAAATAAACTCCAGAACTGTGCTTTGTTGGCAAGGTTCTAAGTAACTGGGATTTCTACTCTTTATTTTAGAAAATAAATTAGCAACATTATGCGCAATTAATTGCATCAGTTAACTATTTGTGTGAAGTACTGTTTTCAAGTTAATTTTGAATGCTATTTTGAAGTTGTTGTAATCCAATTAAATTTTCATAGTAAGTAACAATATACTCATTTATCAGACATATTATTATCTAAATGTTGTAAATGTGTTAATATTTTTTGATTATTTATTTATTAATAGTTAATAAAATGTAAAATAAGAAGGCACTAGCATTTTACCGCATTTTCAGGGTAACTTTGAGTCGGCTCAAAGTTACACTGATGCTTATAATTTACTGATTATAGGTGCTACTGTCGAATTTTTCCCATATTTGCACGTATATTTTATATACACTGCTCAAAACAATTAAATGATATTGCAGTTTTAGGTGGATTTTGTATCTGGTAAACTGTTTAGCTGATTGATACATGGTCGACAGACATAGTAGGTTATATGAGAATAAATTACACATGTTTGGCAGAAAAAAATGCATTTTATTGCGCATTTGTATACTAAACGAAAAAAACACAATTTGTGCATATGAGAAAAAAAGAATAAGAAAAGGTGTTTTCTTCAAAGAAAATCATTTTCAGTAGGGGGTATGGTTTCCACGGGCGGCCAGCAACGTTGAACACCTTTGAGGCATGGACTCAATGAGGCTATTAATGACGAGTTGGGGTATTCTGCCCCACTCTTCCAGAAAAGCTCTTTCCAGTTCTTGGAGAGTTTGTGGGAGTTGTTGGCGGCCAGAAACTTGTCTTCCTAGAGCGTCCAAAACGTACTCGATTGGATTCATGTCTGGAGAACACGCTGGCCATTCCATTCGAACGATTCCTTCCTCGAAAAGGAAATCCTCCACCAGGTTTGCACGATGTGGCCTGCAGTTATCGTCCATTAAAATGAAGTTATCTCCGATTGCTGCAGCGTAAGGGACTACAATAGGTCTGAGGATCTCATCCCTATATCGGCGACCAGTCAGAGCTCCATCTCGAATGATGTAGAGGTCAGTGCGCCCGTCAATGGAGATGCCACCATACACCAACACTCCTCCACCGCCAAATCTGACACTTTCGTGCACGAACGCAGGATTATTCCTACTGCCACGGTCCCTCCAGATGAAAATACGCCTATTATCCGGATGCACAGAAAAACGGGACTCGTCAGAAAACAGAATATTGCTCCATTCATTTCTCCTCCAGTTGACATGCTCGGTTGCCCACTCCCTGCGGTCGCGACGATGCCTTGATCTTAATCTAACACATACCATCGGTCGGCGAGCATACAGTCCTACAGCATGCAGACGCTTTCGGACAGTCTGAGTTGAAATCGTGGTGCCTGTAGCCGAGCGAAGGTGTTGTTGGAGAAGAGTAGCGTTCATGGTTCGGTGTCTCCGAGCTGTTAACGCTAAATACCGATCTTCATTGGGCGTTGTTGCCCGTCTACGACCTAGCCCTGGTCTTCGGCCTGCACATCCACTCTCCAAAAAACGGTTCCAGATCCTGGAAATGACACTTTGTGACACTCCAATGGCTTGCGCTACTTCGGCTTGAGTTTGGCCCCCTTCTAACCTACCAACAATTCTCAAAGCTTCTGAATCTGTCAAATGACTTCGCTGAGACATCGTACTCATCGAAACAAAGCAATCACTGAATGCCGATCATCCTTGTCTTCATTCTCTTTTATCCAGTTGAAAGTCAAATTTCATTCGCTGCCGCTGAAGCGACGTTTTTGACGTCGAACTCAAAATTTGCATACTCCACAGTTTGAAAACCAGAAAAATTTGCATTTGTGATTCTCTTCTTCTATTTTCGGCAAAAAAAATTTCGTTTGTATCTTTATTTTATATAAAACTTCAAATATCCTTTAATTGTTTTGAGCAGTGTAAATGCCGATAGTGTGCATTAGATATGACATGTAAATATTTTTACAAATATGTGTAAAATACATAAAATTAATTTAGAGGCGTGATTATTGGCGGAGCTACTCAAATTTGACATTTCATACGTTCGACGTTTTTTATTCTTGTTTGAATAATATTAGTACTTGTATGTATTACAGTAACTATGTATATATTATAGAGTTAAAACATTGAAAATTGTTTTTCACTGTATTTTTATGTTTTATATGAACAATAAGCAGGGTTTTTTAATTTCTAAATGTTTATGGTTCTCTTCTTCCACTTTTCTTATGCCTGATATTTGTTGTAATATCATAAATTATACAAATCTTGTGATGTTGGGAAATGTAATTTCGCAGTCTTTACATATCTGAAAATAGTTTTTGGTGTTTAAAGTTGTCCTGACTACAATACTTTTTTTATAATTAATTATTTTATATAAAAAATTATCATATGGTGCAAAGTTACCCTAAATGGCTGGGTAACTTTGAACCAGGCTAAAAATCCATTTTTTATTGCTGGTATCCTTATTATTCCTTAATTTTTTATAGTCAAACAATAATTTAGGCTTAATTTCTTCTCTTGTATGCCCCTAGTTGCGACAATATTCTTCAAATAAGAGTGTGGCATATGAAAATAGAGAAAATGCGGATCAAAGTTACCCTGATTGACTGTATTTATACTCTTAATTTTTTCAAACTTTTGAGAGATATTAATCAATATTTACGAGATTTTAAATTATTTATTTTCTTATTAATCCCATTAATTATTTATTTTTTGTCACTACAAGGTCACAAATAGAGCAAAAAATTAAAAAAAATTCTCAAATTCATGTGTTGGAGAGGAACAGATTTTTCTTACTTTTGTTTGCGGGAGGGGGGGGGGGGTAGATTACTTGATTTATTTTTACTATAAAACATGTAGGATATATTTTATTTAAATTACAATTTTAAATATCAAACTGTTTAGAACTGTTGTTCTGAAAGGGTAATTTTATTTATTTATTTTTTTTTTGGCGGGAGGGGAGGGTGATTAGTTATTTATCTACTCGCAAATGGGGCAGAAAGAAAAATTGCAGTTTTGAAGACTTGCATGGTAGGAAAGACCGGGGGGAGGTAATTTCAGGTGTGGGAGGATGTTAAATGGTTATTTATTGTTATTGTTACAATAAAGTAATAAATAGAGCAAAGAAAGTTTTAAAAATTAAAAACGTTTGAAGATTTTTAATTTTGTGAGTAGGGGGGGGGGGGATTAAGGCAGAAACAGAATTTTATGGGGGTAGTAAGTTCATTAAATGACTTATTAACTATTGTTACTAAAGATTTAAAATTATACAGAAAAAAAATTCAAAATTAAACTCTTTAACGATTTAAAATTTTTTGTGCCAGGAATGAGGGGGAGGGGGGGGGGGTAAAGAGAAAGCGGTCATATCGAATAGATGGAGGAATTTAGATTAATAATTACTCATTATTACAATAAAGGAACAAACAGCAGAAAAAAAGAATACTTTTAAAGATTTTAAACTTTATGAGCAGGGGGAGGAGCAAAGGGGAAGAAGATTTTTTCAAAGGGGGGGAGAGATTATTAGATGACTTGTTATTTATTTACTTTACTAAGCATTTACACATAGAACAACAAAAAAATGAATGATATTTAAAGACTTTAAATTTTGTGCGCTTGGTATTAGGGGGGGGGGGGGTGAGGGAAAACGTGAATTTCGGTGGGGAGGGAAGAAAAAAATATATGATTGGTTATTATTTATTGTTTAAATAGAATGACAGATATACTAAAAAAAAAGTTTCAAAAAATTACCGTTTTAAATTTTTTAAACTATACTGGGTATTGTGGGTAGAGGGGTAGAGAGGGAAGCAGAATTTCGGGATAGAAGAATTTAGATTAAATTTTAACCAAATTTGTATGATCATATTGTTACAATAAAATAATACATAGAGTAGAAAAGTTTTAAAAAAATAAGGATTTTTATACTTAGTACTTTTGAGGGGGGAATCAAAGGGGAGCGAAGAAAATTTCGAAAAAAGAAGGATTTAGTTGAATTTTTTTTTAAATCGGAAATTCACTGAAATGCAGAAGAGTTTCACATCTGATTAAGAAATAAGAGTTTGAAATTAAGGACTTTTTGCAGAATTTGTATTAAAAGGACTTTAAGGACGAAAAATTATTTTTGAAAAATGTAAAGCTTTTCAAGGACCATACGACCTTTAATAATAGAAGAACTTTTCTTTTTGTGCATACATCGACTTAGTTCAAATAGTATGTGATAAACAAATTTCTTGAAATCGCCAACAAGGCGCTAAAGTCGCCAAGAAGCAGTCGTGTACCCAAAGTGTACCTAAATATGGCGGTGATGCTCCGGCCCGTAAACTCTAGAGGCTCTAAAAGAACCTAGAAAAAAATCTGAAGCAAATCGGATTTTTCTATTAAGATTTATCGCGTTACGTACATACATACATAGGTTATAGGTACAGTCGTGGGAAAAAAAAAGTAAAGACCCCCTACTAACTCCTCAACAAATTATAATAGAAAAAAGTTACTGGTACCGAACGATTGGAAATAAAGTCTACTTTTAAATGATGTATATAAAATTTGCTTAGGGGGCCATCTACATATTAAAACGAACCCAAACTTCATTTTTTTTTCAATGGCAATACCCAATTTTAACAAGATATTTCAAATCTTCGGTTCAAACTCTGTCTAGCCACCACATTTTAAATAATTTGAATGATAAGTTTGTGAATTATAAACAGTCAAAATTTAGTTCTTCTAATGTTAAATTACATTTTCATATTTTTATTAATATCTCCTGAAATGATACTCCTAGTGTGCTAATTTTTTGTGTAGCAATAATACTAAAATACCCAAACATAAATACGTTGAATTTGTAATTTTTATAATTTGTAATTATGAATTATAACCTACAATTTTTTGATAGACTTAGATTTATTAAGTCCTGCTTTATGGAAATCCAAAAATTTCACATTTTTCTTCCAAGTAGTTTTCAAATTATGCTTAAAAAACTGCAAAATGAAGGCTTCAGGGGCCGAGTAGCATAAGTGACTAGATATTCTGAAATTTCTTATGCTATTCAGTAATCTAGCAGTCTTCAATGACTGCTTGAGATGACTTGATCAAGAAGGGTACTCTCTCGGTCAACAATCGAGTACTGAACTTCAATTTGGATATAGCCCCTAAAATACGCTCGTTTTAAAATAATGAATTTTCCGGAAAATTTTCGTACGAATTGCATAAAAATTTGTTTTTAGGCTAAGTGAAGGGTGTGGAGTTCATTTATGCTGTCAGAATTGTGTACTGCTATTGAAAAAACAAAGTTATGGTTCGTTTTAATATGTAGATACCCCGTAAGCAGATCAAGCAGGACGGTCGTTCTGCCAAGCCAAGCTGAAAAAAAAAATGAAAACCCCGCCAAACAAACAAACGCCAAGAATAACGGCAAGACACCGTAACTGCTTATTATACTGATGACAACTTCTCCATGTTAAATGGACGAAATATGCCAGCGTAAAATTTCCCATATCAAAAGAAGCAATCATCGCAGAAAAATAAAACCAACACCAGAAGGACCTAATAAAGAAGATCTTCAACTTGAGATCAAATGCATCCTCATATATTAATTATAAACAGAGATATAGATTTTTTAAAATAACGTCGAGATACTGAAAATGACAGATTTATTTTCTTCGTCACAACTTATGTTTAAATCGAGGTAGAGACTTAAATAATGGACAGAAAAAAGTAAGGATGGAATTTTTGGATAGATATTTACTCAATCTACGTGCTTTTATAAAATTCAGCTTTAAAAACATTAATTTTCTATACATAATTAGCGAAAAACTGTTAATTAGTTCAAAAGTTTACAAATTATGCCAAATAGCGATAAACCCGCCAAAATATTTTAGAAATCTTATACTTTGCTTTTATATTATCCTTTTGCATTGATTTCATCGAAGATAACTATGGCTGAGATTCAGATAGATTTTTCGCTGTTAGCGAAATGAGTTTGACCAATCAGAAGCCTGCATGTTTGAGAATATTTGCTGTTTCTGGATCCCGGCCTGTGTCATGAAAGTTTTGAGTCATTTTTTTAGTGCCGTGGATGAAGTGCAATGTTTGTAGAAATGTAGGCTAGGATCCAGATAGATTTTTCGCTGTTAGCGAAACAAGAATCACCAATCAATACCCTGCATTTCTGCAAACAGCGAAAAGTTCACAAAAATGCAGGCTTCTGATTGATGAATCTCGTTTCTCTAACAGCCAAAAATCTATCTAGATTGCGCCCAATGGAGGATATTCCAAATATGGGTTCCAGGCTGAAAAAAGTCACGTGATACCGGTAATTTATCCAAGGAACTTCTAACTGATAAGAAGGGAAGATACTACTACTTTGCCTCATGAACCGTTTCATTGGCTAGCGGGGATTTACATTACACGTCTACGGAGCCTTCCCTTCTTTACGATAGAAGTTTTTACCTTGACCACGTGATCACAATGTAGATGGAATATCCTCCATTATGTTGAACACAATTTTGCATTTCCACATCCAGGAAGGGTATTGATTGTCATAACAACAATACATATTCGAAACTATTTAAGGCACTGATTCTGAACTCCTTTGCTATACATTTCGATATTAAAGAAGTTATTGTTTCCATAGTAACAGTACTTTTCTGTATTGCTTTCTATAAAACACAAATATAGAAATGTAAGAAAGAGCGCTCAGAATCAACACCATAACAGGGAGCCTTTATACATAAGAGTGGTGATATATGCACAGGAAGCATGCTCATTTCAAGTTTTTGCCGAAAGTATGGCTAAAGCGTCTAGAATACCTTGTGTGGAAATATTCTACCCAAACAACGCTAAAAATTTGTATCCCTTAAATGTGCGACGATACTGCTAAAATCCCAAGTATAGATCACAGCGACATCTGCGGGATTTAGTATTACATTGTATAGACTAGCAATATCTTGCAGTTCTAGAAAATATCCTGCAGATGTCGCTGTGATCTGTATATTTCAGCAGCATCGTTGCACAGTTAAGGGATACAATATTTTAGCACTTTTTTAAGTATTACAGGGATAGCCAATTTCTACACTATATATTCTAGGAGCCTATAGTACGGCAATCCACTTTCTTGAATAGAGGCTATTCTATCTACGTTATGATCACGTGGTCAAGGCAAAAACGTCTAACGTAAAGAAGGGAACGCTCCGTCGACGTAATGTAAATCCCCGCTAGCCAATGAAACAGTTCACGGGAGAAAGCAGTAGTAGTTTCCTGTTTCCCTTCTCATCAATTAGAAGTTCTTTAGGTAAATTGCCGGTACCACGTGACTTTTTCAGCCTTGAACCCATATTTGAAATATCCTTCATTAGACGATACGCGCATGGACGAGCTTTATTAGACTAGGGAAATAATTCAATATGCATTAGCCTGACGATAATGACACGCTCGCAAAGACCTTTAATGATTTGTTTTAATCACTTCTACCAAAAAACCTTTATTGTCCATATGTCGCTACTTCGTTATAGCGACACACTTGTTCCTAATTGGATCCCGGCCTTAATGTATCAAAATACGGAGTTTGCTTTCTGTACTATTCCTGAGCTCAGTTATAACGTCTAGAAATATAGGTCGAGATCCAGGTACATTTTTGCAAACAGTGAAAAGTTTTCAATAATTCTGGCTTCTAATTGGTCAATCTCGTTGCGATAACAAAGAAAAATCTACCTAAATCATGATCATGGTCATGGTGTGGAAACCGGCTATTCCAGTAATGCTTTAAAAGTTGCTAAAAATTGAATCCCATAAATATTGAAAATACTGAATGACAAATGTCGATAGCAGGAACATTTTCTAGATCTTCTCTGAGCGAAACGTTTTCTCATTTGATGTCTTTTGAAATAGTTACGTTGGAATGGAGGATATTCCAAATATGGGTTCGAGGCTGAAAAAAGTCACGTGATACCGGTAATTTACCCTAGGAACTTCTAACTGATAAGAAGGGAAGATGCTGCTGCTTTGCCTGATGAACTGTTTCATTGGCTAGCGGGGATTTACATTACACGTCTACGGAGTCTTCCCTTCTTTACGCTAGACGTTTTTACCTTGATCACGTGATCAAAACGCAGATGGAATATCCTCCATTACCATATGTCGCTGTGATCGACATTCATCGTTCAGCCTCGTTCAACATTTATGGGATACAATTTATTAGCACCTTTATAATAAGCCAATTTTTAAACTATATCTTCTAGATACTATAGCTCCGTTATAGGCCTAGATTATATGTTGTAGAAATCGACTATCCCGGCAATACTTAAAAAAGCGCGGAAATAGTAAATCCCTTAAATATACAACGATGTTGAATTCCAAACAGTCATTTGCAGCGGCATCTGCAGGATATTTTTTAAAGAAGAAAGGTTGTATTTATGTCGGCCAATTATCAGCACGTGGGATATAGGCCCTAAGGGGGAGGAGTGCCTTCCGTGGAGGTCTTTCTAAGGGAACCTAACCCGTATTAACGCTTGGAGAACCAAGGTTCGAAGAAAACTCCGAACGATTAGGTCGACGGGCGCGATTGGGATCGAACCCAGCACCTCCCGTCTACCAGCTTCGATTTAAAGAAGAAAGAGACACGTGTAATGCACCGCTATAGCGTCTAGAATACATAATGTGGAAATTTGCTATCCAAGCAGCGCTAAAAAGTTGTATCCCTTAAATGTGCACTGACGCTGAAATCCAGGGAGCTGATCGCAGCGACATCTGTGATATACTTTCAAAGTAAACATCGTATTATTACAGCGGGCTTGACACCAAGCACACAGGTCAGATGTATGTTAATAAAATGTAAAAAAAAAAAATACTACAGCGTCTAAACCAAATTATAGCGTCTAGAATATATAGTGTGGAAATTTGCTATCCCTGTAACACTTAAAAAAGTGCTAAAATATTGTATCCTTAAATGTGCAACGATTCTGTTGAAATATACAGATCGCAGCGACATCTGCAGGATATTTTCTATAACTGCAAGATATTGCTAGTTTATACAATGTAATACGAAAATCCCGCAGATTTCGCTGCGATCGACACTTGGGATTTTAGCAGTATCGTCGATCATTTATGGGATACAAATTTTTAGGGTTGTTTAATGAAATATTTCTACACTAGGTATTCTAGACGCTGTTACCAAATCGTCATGAAGTTTTAGGAAATATCCTGCAGATATCGCTGTGATCGATTCACTGGATTTCAGCATCATTTGAAATTTAAGAGATCCAATATTTTAGCACACGGGGGCCTCGGTGGCCGAGCGGTTAGGACACTGGGCTGCCATCCGCCAAGCATTGAGAGCGGCAGAGGTCTGCGAGTTCTACTCTCGCTGGCTCCATTGCACACTCTTTGTGGAGCTCCCGGATGTAATTTCTCTGTGTTGTAAATTTCATTGTGCTATCTCGTCCCTGTATATTGACGATGATTTATAAGCAGACCTAGATGTCAAGCACACAAATCAGATGTATGTGTAAACAAATAAATAAAATAACTAAATAAATAAATTTAGCACTTTTTAAAGTATTACTGGGATAGCCGATTTCCACACTATATATTCTAGGCGCTGTAGCACGGCGGTAGCCTGTCTTTTTCGTTTACCTTGGAGTAGATATAGATGAAGTCATTTGTAGCTGTTCCTAAACTGTGGCCAACAACACATAAGGCCAGTTCATAACGTCACACGGAGTTGGTTATCTGTACACGGCAATGGGCACAAAAAAAATCGGCGCGCAGCTTTGTACTAATCATCGTGTAAAGATGATCCAACTCTGAGGCTAACGAAAAAGACAGGCTACCGTGGTGTGTCCGATTCTTCTTTTTTTACAGACCGCTGGAGTCACGTGATGCTCGAATGCAATAAAGAAGGTGCGTGAAAAGAGCATCACGTGACTCCAGTGGTTTGTAAAAAAAGAAGAATCGGACCCACCGCGGTAGCCTGTCTTTTTCGTTAGCCTCGATCCAACTTCGTGTGACTTTTAAACATCATGAACTGGCCTATTATGTCATTGGTCGCGCTAACACCCTCCCTCCTGCGTCCACCGTATATAGCGGCATCTTGTACTGGAGATTGTTAAATGGGCTGCTATCGGTCAAAATCAAGAGAAAAAAGGGCAGAAGACAGGGAAAGAACTCGTTTTTTTTTGGTAACTAGTTTTTCACACGAGAAGATTGACATGTCTGATCCTCTCCTTTCATAACTTCATGGTGGTGAAATAAGCCAAAGCATCCTAAATATTTGAGAAAGTCTTGACTCGCGTCACGAAAACATCGCACAAAGCAGGCAAAGCAAAGAAACAAAATCATTCATTGGCTCGTGAATATGAACGAGCCAATGAATGATTTTTCTTCTTTGTTTTACCTGCTTTGTGTGACGTTTTCCTGACACGTGTCAAGACTTTCTCCAATATTTAAAGTGCATTGAATAGGTCGGGATCAAGATAGACTTTTCGCTATTAGCGGGGTGAGATTGATCAATCAGACGTCTGCATTTTTCCGAACTTTTTGATGTTTGCAGTAAATACCGAAACGTCTGCAAGGATGGAGGCTACTGATTGGTCAATGTAATTTTACTAACAGAGAAAAATTTATCTGGATCCCGGACATTAACTTTGGTTGGTAAAAACAATTTTGAATAAAATCAAATCAGGAAGCCAATGTTTGTTAACTTTTCTGGTTAGTTTAATTGAAATCTTCCTCGTCTATTACTGAAAACTGAGTTACCGTACTTTGGACAAAAAATTTAATATGAGTACACGACTTGTGCATATGTCACCACTCTAACACAGTGTTGCCAGATGGGCTACTTTTTTTTAATTCAGATACTTGATTGGCACCACTTTTTTGAAATTGTAAAATGTGCCTTATTTAATGACATATTAATTAAGGCGAAAACAAAGGGAATTTTACCGTTTATAATAAGTGCTGGCAATCAAGAAATCTGAATTAAAAAAAGTAGCCCACTGGCAACACTGCTGAAACATATAAATGTTCTCTGTTATGACCATGATTCTAAGTGCAGTTGGTTAAATTTGAGTATCTGGGCATTAGAGAAAGCAATAGTGGCCCACCGTGGCTGAGTGGATAAGACACCATGCCGCTAATCGCTTGAGAGCGTAGGTGGAAGCAGTTCGAATCCCGCCGTGATCCGCATGTGATATGATGTATGTGTTCAATAAATCAAACAAACAAACAAGCAAGCAATAGTGAAAGGTACAGTTGGCATGGAAACATAGACTTCTTTAATTCGTACAGAAAATTAATGAATAGTAGTAAATAACTCAAGTTTAAAATGTAGGCAAATGGTCTGGAAATATCAATGGCACAAAGTAGTATTTCACAAAATTAATTTAATAGATTCACATGATGCATAACTTGATGCAACTCTTAGCTAATGAAAATTCTGCAACAAGACTTATGTAGGTAGATCTTTTGAATGAATAATTCAGAATTCTGAGAACAAAACGAAGTTCTTAAGGGCTCTTCCTCACACCCCCCTCAAAAAAGGAAATACGATAGAAAGATATAGGAATTTGGATAGCTTCAATATGTCTGTGAACTTTTGTCAGAGTTCTGAAAAAGAGTCTGGGCATAAAAAAAAACAAATTTGACGAACGATAAGACTATAGATTTCAGGCAAATTTTAACCGAAAAATATTTAATTCTAATGTATATGCGGCTTTAATAATAGACTATTAAAGATAATCAATTTAGGGGAAATTTTATAGTAAATTAATATCCTCACATTTATGCAAATAGGTATGGATAAACAGACTTGAGTAAAATTACATATTTATTCTTTCTTCTCTATAACACAATCTAAATGAAGATGAAGTTGTACAGTTTATATCTTTCATTTTTTAGATTTTTTTTATCAAAAATGTTCCTTTATTATGTCTAGAATTGCTAGATTTACAGATCTTCGATTCTTTAGATGCCTGCGGGGTTTCATTCCCGGATTAACCGTAGGTATTTGTAAAGGTAAATTTATTTTGCAAAACCGTCAGCCAAAAACAAGTTAGAAAAAATAATTAACTGACAGACTAACTGTAAATATATATTTTATTTGGACTCTGTTTTTGACTAAATTTTCATCTTTCGTAGAAAATTTTAAGGAGACATAAATTGAGAAAGACTGATACTTTGAAAGAAGAAATTGACTTTCCTTACTTTTAAATTATTAATCACTATAAAAAATGAATGATAGGTAAACAAAATGTATAATATTGTGTTTGCTCCTTGCTTATAAAGGCTATACAAAGACTAATTTTAATTTGAGCTAGTAGAATTATTTCAATAATATATCATTTGTTTTAAAAAAAGAACTGATATCTACTAAAAAACAACTTTTCAAAAGTAATAAAAAAGGCCAAGCAAAAAAAAAAGAAAAAAAAAGAAAAGAAAAAAAAAGAAAAAGAAAAGAAAAAAGGTGAAAGTTGTGGCTAAAAAATAGTGTGATATCAAATTTCCAAGCTTATATTACGGTACTTATTTAACATTTTTTGATAAAAATTTACCATATGTAAGTCGAGTACCTAAGTATGCGTTGATAGAAAGCCTTTTCTCCTTTACTAAATACATCATAACGTGTTACTGAAAATTTAATTTTTTAAAATTATGCATGATGGGCTTGGCGGCCATCTTTCCATATTTTACACAAATTTCTAAGCACTCAAGCTCGTAACATATTTTCATTATTAAGAATTTCGAACTTCTAGTTTTAGCTACAGACAGATAAATTAAAGATTTTTATTTTGAAAAAACAAATTGATTTTTACTGCTTTAACTAATTAATTAACCCCCCTCCGAAAAAAGAGAATCATAAGATGAAACCTGAAGTTATTTCAGCTTTATTTTTAGACACAAATTTTTAGGCACTCATTTCCATAAATTAAAAGAATAAAATGTTTGCTTTAGTAACAATTTCGAACTTCCAATCTTAACAATGAACTTGTGTGCTTAGAAATTTGTGTAAAATATGGAAAGATGGCCGCCAAGCCCATCATGCATAATTAAAAAAAAATTAATTTTCAGAAACACGTTATGATGTATTTAGTAAAGGAGAAAAGGCTTTCTATCAACGCATACTTAGGTACTCGACTTACATATGGTAAATTTTTATCAAAAAATGTTAAATAAGTACCGTAATATAAGCTTGGAAATTTGATATCACACTATTTTTTAGCCACAACTTTCACCTTTTTTCTTTTCTTTTTCTTTTTTTTTTTTTTGCTTGGCCTTTTTTATTACTTTTGAAAAGTTGTTTTTTAGTAGATTTTATATACATAATTTAAAAGTAGACTTTATTACCAATCGTGCGGTATCAGTAACTTTTTTCTACGATAATTTTTTGCAGTTAGTAAGGGGTGTTTAATTTTTTTTTCTCGACTGTACATACAGAACTTCCGGGCACATTAGCTTTCAGGTTTTGATAGCCTGTGAGCTAAACAGGAATTATATTTATTTACACATGATCACAGAAACAAAGAACTTTTCATTGAATTTGGGTGACTATTTTTATTAATTGTTTTTTATACATTTATTATTTAAAAAAACACATTAGCAATTAAAAAAAGGAAAAGGGATACTTGAGTCTGCTGTTACTTTGAATAAATACAGCACACATACATAATTACAATACTTAGAAGTGGCGTAGCAGATTTTATTTTGGAAAGTGAAGAGTTTTAACCTCCGGTTCTAAGCCTCTGCCCTCCTGATGCATAGTTATAAATCAGAAACTACTAATTTTACTTTCAGTAATAATATCAATGTATACTTTCAAAATGTAACTCAAAAAGTTTTTTTTTTTTTGTTTTCTTTTTTTTAAGTTTAAACTTATATACATATATATCTGTGTATACAATGATAATATAAGTCATGTGAAGTTTAAAAATAAGTTTAAGAAAAAATATGCTTAGAGAAATTAAACTGATTACATTATAACACTAAATTTCACAGCATTTTCTACAGGATTGAGGTATTTTAATCAATTTAAAAATTGATTTTTTTTATTTGTATTAAAACAAATGAAAGCTAAGATTGTGGGTTTTTGATTGTGAATTAGTACGGATATATCATAGCTGCCTACTTTTAATTTTTTCTGCTATCAGTAGTTTGAAAAATGTAAATTTGCCTCATATTATCACAGAAATCTGTTAAAATTTGAATCCATTAAATACAACATGTCTTTTTTCAGAAATGATGTAACAAAAAAAGTGTAAAAAAATTGCGGCTATGGTATCTAACTTCAATTTTTTTTCTGTAACTATGTAAAAAGTTATGCTTTATAAAATAATTATTCTTGCTCTTTAATATTGATCATTGTCTTAGAGCTACTTCCATTTATCAATATGAAACTGTTACTTATTTCGAAGTTTGGATATTTCAAATGTCTCAGGTGTTCAAAGGAGTTCGAATTCAAAAGTGTGCGCTTGTTACATGTTAAAAGCTCTAACCTATTAGAAGCTTCGGCTCACAATATAATTCTAAGCATCCTGACATTCTTTCCTTAAAAAGACAATAAACAATTAATTCAAAGATAAATAAAACTGAAAAACTGAATAATATTAACTTTTCAGAGATAAGAAATACCTAGAAATTATGCTAAAATTTCTGAAAATTCTTAGTATTATAAAAGTCCTTCCGGCCAGTGCCGGGAGGAAGAGGTAGCTTTCATATTCCTTATTTTAAAAAAGCCAACTTATATTATTCAAACACACGAAGCTCAATTTAGTGGAAACCGAATATAGGAGATTCAATACCAATTTTTATCAATATTAAATCATTATGAATGAGAATTTCGTGAAATTAGTCAGCTTTATCCAAGCTGCTTTTATTGAAAGTAACTTATATTTCGCTGCCAAATTCGGCGATATCTTGAAGTGCCTGCCATTTTAAGATAACATGGTGGATGAGGCTAACCAGTGAACTTGGTCGAGACCTTAGTAATTGCTGTGGACATGCTCACTCACATCGGAATCGATTGATATGTACGGCTGCTGTCGCAGGCAAAAAATCAGATTTTTCAAAATGTCACCCACATTAGATATTGAAATTGCTATATCTGAGCCATTTTTTAAGATAACGACAAACAAAAAATGCTCCTGAAAACTTATATAAAGGTCAAATAATTAAGAAAGAAACCTTTTTCAATTTCTAATTTTTTTGCACCTCACTTTAAATATATATATTTTTAATTTAATGGCCGCCATTTTGAAGCAAGATGGCTGATAAAGCTGGCCAGCGAACTTGGTCGAGATATTGATGTATACAATCCACATGCCTTCTTACATAGAAATAGGCGAATACGTGTGTTATTGCGTAACAAATACAAGATCGTTTCAAAATGTTAGCCATGCTAGAAATTTAAAGTGCTATAATTCAACCATTTTTTAAGATATAAACAAAAGAACAAATTTTCGGAAACATAAACTGCTCCGGAATCTTTCTATCTAGGCCAAACACATAAAAAAAATCTTTTTCATTTTCCAATTTTTTAATGTCTCATTTAAAATTTATTTTTTTTAAATGGCAACCCTTTTGAAACAAGATGACGAATGAAGCTGGCCAACGAACTCGGTCGAGACATTGGTATGTACATAGTACATACCAAGTTACATCCAAATCGGTTCATAAATACGCCTGTTATCGCGTGACAAAAATCAGGTCGGTTTAAAATGTCAGCCACAATAGAAATTCAAAATGCTATAACTCAGCCATTTTTTTAGATATAGACGAAACAAAAACTGTTCTGGAATCTTTGTATTAAGGTCAAACACATACGAAAAAAAATCTTTTTCATTTTCCAAATTTTGGTATCTCATTTTAAATTTAAATTTTTTTTAAATTTGTTAAATGGCCGCCATTTTGAAACAAGATGGCGGATGAAGCTGGACAACGAACTCGGTCGAGATATCGATCATGACCCCCAGACCCCGAAAGCACCCTCCGTTCAAAATTGATATATATATATATATATATATATATCTGACATATGCCACACTGTAATTCTCGTAATCATGAACCGATTTCGATGTAATTCGGTGTGTGCATAGTCCATACCAATGTCTCGACAGAGTTCGTTGGCCAGCTTCATCCGCCGTTTTGTTTCAAAATGGCGGCCATTTAAAATTAATAAAAAAAATTAAATTTTGAAATGTGGTACCAAAAAATTAAAAATGGAAATTTTTTTTTTCTTATGTATTTGATCTTTATACAAAGATTCCGGAGCAGTTTTTGTTTCGTCTATATCTTAAAAAATGGCTGAGTTATAGCATTTTGAATTTCTAAAGTGGCTGACATTTTGAAACGTCCTGAATTTTGTCACGCGATAAAAGGCGTAGTTATGAACCGATTTCGATGTAATTCTGTGTGTACATAGTACATACTAATGTCTCGACCGAGTTCGTTGGCCAGCTTTATCCGCCATTTAATTTCAAAATGGCGGCCATTTAAAATAATTTTAAAAATTTTAAATTTGAAATGTGGTACCAAAAAATTGAAAATGGAAAAATATTTTTTCTTATGTATTTGACCTTTATACAAAGATTTCGGAGCAGTTTTAGTTTCGTCTATATCTTAAAAAATGGCTGAGTTGCAGCATTTTGAATTTCTAGCGTGGCTGACATTTTGAAACGTCCTGAAATTTGTTACGTGATAAAAGGCGTATTTATGAACCGATTTGGATGTAACTTCGTTTATACATAGTACATGCCAATGTCTCGACCGGGTTCGTTGGCCAACTTTATCCGCCATCTTGTTTAAAAATGGCGGCCATTTAAATTTTTAAGAAAAATTTAAATTTGAAATGTGGTACCAAAAAATTGAAAATTGAAAAAACATTTTCTTCTTATGTGTTTGACCTTGATAAAAAGATTTGGGAGCAGTTTTTGTTTTGTCTATATCTTAAGAAATGGCTGAGTTATAGCATTTTGAATTTCTATCGTGGCTGACATTTTGAAACGTCCTGATTTTTGTCACGTAATAACAGGCGTATTTATGAACCGATTTGGATGTACCTTGGTGTGTACATAGTACATACAAATATCTCGACCGAGTTCGTTGGCCAGCTTCATCCGCCATCTTGTTTCAAAATGGCAGCCATTTAAAAAAAAATTTACAAATAAAAGAATTAAAATGAGATACCAAACAATTGGAAAATGAAAAAGATTTTTTTCGTATGTGTTTTACCTAAATACAAAGATTCCGGAACAGTTTTCGTTTCGTCTATATCTAAAAAAATGGATGAGTAATAGCATTTTGAATTTCTATTGTGACTGTCATTTTAAAACGACCTGATTTCTGTCGCGCGATAACAGGCGTGTTTATGAACCGAATTGGATGTAACTTGGTCTGTACATTGTACATACCAATATTTCGACCGAGATCGTTGGCCAGCTTCATTCGCCATCTTGTTTCAAAAGGGTTGCTATTTAAAAAAAATTAAATTTAAAATTTAAAATGAGGTATTAAAAAATTGGAAAATGAAAAAGATTTTTTTATTTGTTTGGCCTTGATACAAAGATTCCGGAGCAGTTTTTGATTCTGAAAATTTGTTCTTTTGTTTATATCTTAAAAAATGGTTGAATTATAGCACTTTAAATTTCTAGCATGGCTAACATTTTGAAACGATCTTGTATTTGTCACGCGATAACACACGTATTCGCCTATTTCGATGGAAGAAGGCATGTGGATAGTATACATCAATATCTCGACCAAGTTCGCTGGCCAGATTCATCAGCCATCTTGTTTCAAAATGGCGGCCATTAAATTAAAAAAAAAGTCCTTCCGGCCAGTGCCGGGAGGAAGAGGTAGCTTTCAAATTCCTTATTTTTAAAAAGCTAGCTGATGTTATTTAAACACACGAAGTTCAATTTAGTGGAAACCGATTATAGAAGATTCAATACTAATTTTTATCAATACTAAATCCTTATGAATGATAATTTCGCGAAATTAGTCAGCTTTAACCAAGCTGATTTTATTTAAAGTTATATTTGGTTTCCAAATTCGGCGATATGTGAAGTGCCTGCCATTTTAAGAGAACGTGGTGGATGAGGCTAAACAGTGAACTTGGTCGAGACCTTAGTAATTCCTGTGCACACGCTCGCTCACATCGGAATCGGTTGATATATATGAGTGCTGTCGCAGGCAAAAATCAGATTTTTCAAAATGTCACCCACATAATGAAATTCAAACTACTGTATCTGAGCCATTTTTTAAGATAAAGACAAAACAAAAAATGCTCCGGAATCCTTATATCAAAGTCAAATACTTAAGAAAGAAACCTTATTCGATTTCTAAATTTTTTGCACTTCACTTTAAATATAATTTTTTTTAATTTAATGGCCGCCATTTTGATTCAAGATGGCGGATGAAGCTGGCCAGTGAACTTAGTCGCGACATTGCTATATACTATCCAAATGCCTTCTTACATCCAAATAGGTTAATAAATATGTGTGTTATCGCGTGACAACTATCAGATCGTTTCAAAATGTCAGCCATGCTAGAAATTTCAAAGTGCTATAACTCAAACTTTTTTGAAGATGTAGACGAAAAAAAAAACTGCCCTGAAATCTTTGTATCAAGGTCAAACACATAAAAGAAACCTTTTTTATTTTCCAATTTTTTCATACCTCATTTTAAATTTTAAATAATTTTTTTTTAAATGTTCCCTTTTGAATCAAAATGGCTAGTGAAGGTTGCCTACGAACTCGGTCGAGACATTAGTATGCACTATGTACACACCAAGTTACATCCAAATCGGTTCATAAATACGCCTGTTATCGCGTGACAAAATGCAGGTCGTTTCAAAATGTCAGCCACAATGGAAATTAAAAATGCTATAACTCAGCCATTTTTCTAGATATAGATGAAACAAAAACTGTTCCGGAATCTTTATAAGGTCATATTATAATATATCAGTTATAATTAATAAGGTCAAACACATAATTAAAAAATCTTTTTCAATTTTTTGATACCTCATTTTAAATTTTAAATTTTTAAATTTTTTTAAATGGCCGCCATTTTGAAACAAGATGACAGATGAAGCTGGCGAACGAACTCGGTCGAGACATTGGTATATTCTTTGTACACACCAAGGTACATCCATATCGGTTCATGAATAGGCCTGTTATCGGGTGACAAAAATCATTACGTTTCAAAATGTCAGCCACGCTAGAAATTGAAAGTGCTATAATTCAGTCATTTTATAAGATATAGACGAAACAAAAACTGCTCCGAAATCTTTGTATCAAGGTCAAACACATAAGAAAAAAAATTTTTCAATCTTCGATTTTTTGGTATCACATTTCAAATTTTAAATTTTTTTAAAAAATGTAAATGGCCGCCATTTTGAAACAAGATGGCGTATGAAGCTGGCCAACAAACTCGGTCGAGACATTAGTATGTATTATGTACACACCGAGTTTCATATAAATCGGTTCATAAATACGCCTGTTATCGCGTGACAAATATCAGGTCGTTTCAAAATGACAGCCGCAATAGAAATTCAAAATGCTATAACTCAGCCCTTTTGTAAGATATACACAAAACAAAAACTGCTTCGGAATCTTTGTATCAAGGTCAAACACATAAGAAAATAATATTTTTCAATTTTCAATTTTTTGGTATCACATTTCAAATTTTAATTTTTTTTTTAAATTTAAATGGCCGCCATTTTGAAACAAGATGGCGGATGAAGCTGGCCAACGAACTCGGTCGAGACTTTGGTATGTACTATGTACACACCGAGTTTCATCTAAATCGATTCATAAATACGCCTGTTATCGCGTGACAAATATCAGGTCGTTTCAAAATGTCAGCCACGCTAGAAATTGAAAGTGCTATAACTCAGCCATTTTTTAAGATATAGACAAAACAAAAGCTGCTCTGTAATCTTTGTATCAAGGTCAAATACATAAGAAAAAAATATTTTTCAATTTTCAATTTTTTGGTATCACATTTCAAATTTTAATTTTTTTTTAAATTTAAATGGCCGCCATTTTGAAACAAGATGGCGGATGAAGCTGGCCAACGAACTCGGTCGAGACTTTGGTATGTACTATGTACACACCGAGTTTCATCTAAATCGATTCATAAATACGCCTGTTATCGCGTGACAAATATCAGGTCGTTTCAAAATGTCAGCCACGCTAGAAATTGAAAGTGCTATAACTCAGCCATTTTTTAAGATATAGACAAAACAAAAGCTGCTCTGTAATCTTTGTATCAAGGTCAAATACATAAGAAAAAAATATTTTTCAATTTTTAATTTTTTGGTACCACATTTCAAATTTTAAATTTTTTTAAAAATGTTAAATGGCCGCCATTTTGAAACAAGATGGCCGATGAAGCTGGCCAAGGAACTCGGTCGAGACATTGGTGTCTAGTATATACACACCGAGTTTCATCCAAATCGGTTCATAAATACGAGAGTTACAGTATGACAAAGATCAGATATATATATATGGATATATATATATATATATATATATATATATATATATATATATCAACTTTTGAACGGAGGGTGGTTTCGGGGTCTGGGGGTCATGATCGATGAAAATATACCAAAATTTTTTGAAATCGCTTTCCTCCGAACGGCTGAAATAGGTAGCTTTTTGTAATGAAAGCTACCTAAAATTATATTTAAAGTGAGTTGCAAAAAAATTAGAAGTTGAAAAAGGTTTCTTTCTTAAGTATTTGACCTTGATATAAGGATTCAGGAGCATTTTTTGTTTGTCTTTACCTTAAAAAATGGCTCGGATATAGCAGTTTCAATTTCTATTGTAGGTGACAATTTGAAAAATCTGATTTTTTGCATGCGACAGTACTCGTATATATCAACCGATTCCGATGTGAGTGAGCTTGTCAAGCTTGTGTCAGCTTGGATAAAGCTTACTAATTTCCCGAAATTCTCATTCATTATATCGATAAAAATTAGTATTGAATCTCCTATATTCGATTTCCACTAAATTGAGCTTCGTGCGTTTGAATGATGTAAGTTGGCTTTTTTAAAATAAGGAATATGAAAGCTACCTCTTCCTCCCGGCACTGGCCGCAAGGACTTTTTGTAATGAAAGCTACCTAAAGCCAGGAACTCTTAAGCGATTCATATTATCCTGGGTTTAAAAAACATATTTTGTTAATTTCTTTATATTTCTTATTGTTAAAAAATATATACATCTGATCTTTTAGGATTAGTAAGGATCTTGTGATTTGTATTAATAGTTAAAGTAAGTATGCGACAGGTTTTTACCTACATTTTCATAAAAGTTTGAGGTTTTCTAATTGAGAATTCAAACTAATGAACTAATTTTTATTCATCTCATATAAAAATAATATGTCCAAAAGAAAAATGTTTGTATTTATAATTTTTCTTCATTATTAATTCTTTATTTATTAAAATGTTATATTTTCTTAAAAAAGGAAAACTTCTTTTGATATTTAAAGTTTACATGCAATAGGAGCGAATATCAGCGAACGAAACTAATATTTTTCACACCCGGAAGTTTTGGCTCCGTAGAAATCACAAAAACTACTGGGCTAATTACGCTAATTCTCAGCAATAAAATAAATCATTTTTAAAAATCAAGTGAATTTTTTATTTGGTATACATAAGAGTTTTGTTTCCCCTCATATATTAAACAACCCCCAAAATATTAGAATATATTCAAAATAAAATGTTTTGTTCCTCGTAATTATTTTTGTGTTTCCTAAATAATGACCTACAGTATCAGCCTTTTATTTTTCTAAGGAGGTCAAGGAAGGATTTTTCCTTGTACCCTTTTTTAATACTCTATTCGAGATGCATTCGTATATCTCGAATTTATGTTAATATGTTCACAGAATTTGGTAACACTGATGAAAAACAAATTATTTGTTTCAGAAAATTACAGAAAGGTGTAAGGTGTATAGAAGACCATAGCTTCCGCTGTTTTACACTGTCTCAAAAAAGGCTGTTTAATTCTGTTGTCTCAGATTCAAGGCATGTAATAGATGATTTGTGTGTTCCAGGAAAACTTCAAAACGGTAAGATTTTTAAATGAATATTTATTTGAAAATTTTTACAGAAGATGGTAATTGATTTCAAGCTATTTTTTAATGAAATTACTGTTAGTTAAAAAAAATACAATTGTATATTTTGCCTAAATCCAGACTATTGTTAAAAAAAAAAAAAAAAAAAAAAAAAAAAACTAAATGTGAATGAGCACATTTGTATTTAAATTACTTCATAACAGACAAAATTGGTATCAGAGGTAAAGTTGTAGACTTTTTTTTATAATTTCATTTAGGGGAGAGTAGCCGAATTTGGACCACTTCACTTATTTTCAGGTGTAAATCACTTAATTTTGGGAATATCTGCAAAAGATCATTGCACAGGGTCAATCTATTCATCTACTAACTAAATAAATATTTAGATCAATTTCTTTTTGAAAATCTTAAATTTTATTTTTATTTGAAAAATTTGTCAAAAGTGGTCCAAATTCAGCAACTGGTCGCCTAAGTTGAACCCTCAGTCTTCTAAATTGGAACAAATAATATCAGGTTGTTTTAATGACTAGGGAATATAACTAATTTTATTAAAAGCAAAGTTTGCGATTAATGAAACAATCAAACAAAATAACAGCAATGAAATATAATGAAATCAAATATCTGAAAATAAGAGTAATTGTTTTAAATCAAAATGTATTCAAAATATAATTCAAAGTTATGAGTAATTAAGAATAGACATTATGGAACTAATTGTCAGTTACTTGAATATCATGTAAGGAGTGATGCAAAGAATATACATGAATTTGGTTTATTGTTTTTGTTTTCCTCCAGCGCACACAACATGGAACCGTATATGGCAATCTGAATACTGAATCCTTACTGCTATTTTATTTTTCTTACAAATTAGGCAAAACCAATCATCACTCTCTAGATTTTTCTTTTTAGATTCTGAATTATCAGACCTTTTTTTTTTTTGCAACAGAAGTTTTCTTTACATTATGTTTATAGTTCTTCTCTTCCATCATTTTCTTGCTAATTGCATTACGCTTATTTTTTAAAACTCGATGTTCCAATTGCTTTTGTGCTGTGAAAGCTTCCTTTTTGTCTTTTTTTTTTCATTTTTTTTTTCATTTCAAGGTTTAGTTTATATGGCGATGATGTAACACAACTGTTTGTTGGCTCTCTCTGTACTTTAATTTAACTGAATTTAGCAAAGGAAATAATATTTCTAATGATTTTTCTTTTCTTTTCTTTTTTTTTTTTTTTTTTTTTTTTTTGCTTTTGGGGAGGATTTGTAGCTGCAGCCTTGTTGCAGGTCCATTTCTTCACAAGTTACTGTCTGATTTTTGTTTCCTTTATTTTTAACAGCTTTTGCTGTCACGGGTGTGTTTCTCCCAGACAGTTTATCTATGTCTTTTTCAACATTTTCATCAAGGTTTGAGATTTTATGCGTTTTAATTGCTAAAAAGTATAATTCCACCCTGCAGAACTGTAAAAATTCTTCCATCACAAATATCCTGCAGGAGGAAAATGTTTGAATTCAACTCTACAAATCAAATATGCCGTAGGAATAAAGAATTCAAAGAAAATAAATACAATTACATACAAGATAAAAGACATTGCAAACAAAATTTATTGCATAGATATATAAAAATATTTTTATGTTTATATAGGCCTAAACCGCATAAAAGAATTAATCCAGATATATAAAGAAAAACTTGCATGGAGATAGTAATCTATTATTAAAAAAAAAAAAAAAAAAAAAAAGTAGTGTACAAAGCGAACCGTCCTCGAAATTCAGTACTTACTTTTCAAATTTATGATCGCATATCTGGTCCAATTTAAGAAACTTAAATTGGCCCAATTACGGCAACTGCGCCATTTTTTAAACCAGTTAATTTCAAGACTAAGAACAAAAACGAAATCAAACCAATCCGCGTGTAAAATATGCGCAATAAACAGATGAATTCATATATGTATATGAAAATATAACAATTTACCTTAGTTTTAAAATATTCACTTACGTTTAGTAGGAAAAAATTAGATCAAAACAGCTAACTTTAGGTTTTTTTTAAATTGTCTGAAAACAGCACGTGGTAGGCGACTACTTCTTCTAATCATGAGTGACGTCATTCTGATGAGTAGGATTTCAGTGATAGATGGAGTCTCTTCCTGTAATTAACGGCAGAATGGCAACGGTCCAATTAAAGCGGTGGTTCAAATATGGCTACTCTCCCCTATATATGGTACTAATATCTTTTTATTTTGGATTTCGGGTTCGCTTTAAGTTTAATTATCAGTTTTTAATTTAATTTTAGCTTCTTGTGAGTTTCTGGATAATTTTTTAAGATTTGGGTAAGGTCTGCCAGTCAACGAAAATCGTTGAGGGTCGACAAACATATTTAGAGTGATTTCAGCAATAAAAAAATATTTGAGTTTTATCCAACTCGAGAAAAATCTATCTGTATATTTTTCTCATTAAGTCCTCATTACCCAGGAAGTAAGACAGAGTACACCTTAGACAAATTACCGATGGAAATGTCACTTCCTCACAACAAGGTTGCCAGTTTGGCATTCATTTTTATCCCGAAATTTCGACTTCAGACCAGAACTTTTTGAAGAAGAATTTTTGCTTCAAGTAATCAAGAAAAGTCTGACATTAAATAAATCTGAAAATACTTTTTGCATTTTTTTGGTGTGAATCCGAGTTTTTTTAATAAAAGCGGAGGTTACACTGGCAACCCTGCTTCATAAATTCTAGCTGAAACAAGCTCTGAAATTGAATTGTTTATTTCAGAAACCCGTCAAGTACGGAATTTTAAGTTTTGAAATATTTAATAAAAACAGTCTAACAAAGTTACAAATGGATATTTTTTTTTGTGTAAAAAAGTCCACAATGGATTGGCTCCCTACATCAAATGGTAACGTGTTTTATCCATTAAAGTTCCGGAGGAAATGTAAAATAAATGTCCCCTTAAACGTACGAGATTTCTGCACTAAACTATTATTTCACCTAGGTTTATCATCTGCTTTAGTACTAATTTTATAGTATTATTCAACTGAGTTTAGGATAAACACTAATAAATCTGAGTTTTGTTATTAAACTTTAATCTTATTTTGGTCAGTTACAAAAAACTAACACATATTCAAAGGTTAAAACTATTTTCAGATACATCTGAAATTCAATCATGCCAGGTAAATTGAAAAAGGGAAGCACTTTTTACATTGTACAAAAAGTGCTCAAGGAAAAAATATTATAAACAGCTGAAGCATTCCGTAAAATAAAACTTTTTAAAACCTCTAAAATACAAACTGAAATACAAATTTAAGAAGCAATCGAACGAAAAAGGTTCTTAAGACTGAAACCGAAGCTGAATTTCAGTAATCTTCCTGGTTTCTGCCGAAAGCAAAAACGAAACTGTGCAAAAAATTTTAAAGTAATTAATACTTACATAAGTTTACATTAATTAATTACATGTATACAAAACACATACATATATATATATGTAAGTGTATTTATAAGTTTAAAACGAAAACAAAATATAAATAATAATAAAACTTTTGTATTTTATTCCTTTATGACAACAAATAATCATAGGCATTTATCAAAAATTAATTAACAATGCTCAATCAATTGACAAATTCAATAATGAATATTTAATTAAGCTGTATTAAAAAGGAAAAATGATTAAAAAATAATATAATTTAAAAATAATGAATATAATCAATATTATTAATTTTTTTACGACTACGCCACTATTTTTGAAATGCGCCAGACTGGCGCACTAAGGGGCATGAAAAAGAAATTATCCTTGGTGCACTTATGGACACCGTAAAAAATTTCATCGTCAAGCGGGGGATAAAAACACACTGCAGCCAAAGATTTTGGTAGGGAGTTATAAACGGTAATTTTTCGAAAACAAAACTTGCTGAAAATGGGAGAGAGGGATTATTTTCGGAAATTTACGGTTCTACTTTTAGGTCTACAGCTTTGAATGGGCACGTGAACAGTGCCTTCAAAATTTAGTGATATATGAATTGCTTGCTTCATAATTTGACGTCTTGAATCAGTAATGACTGATAATTATACCGAAAGAAACGAAATTTTTGGAACACAGATACTTTCGGCCGAGTATTAGTCCCAGCCGAATTTTCGGCGGCATTTTCGCCGAAAACGAAAACGAAAGGAATATTCGGTCGACCTCTAAATTTAGGCCACTTAGTGATGTCGCTTATACGGTTTCTGCACTAAAGAAATATTTCAAGGACGTGAAACAAGTCTAAACAGAATGTTATTTTAGTGGGGGTTTTTTACTTATCGAAGAGTCTATATATACACTTAAGTATGTTGGTCAGGGAGGTCTCAAATTTCCCTCGCTAATGTTAAACTTATGGGCGTCGAATGCATTACCATTTAAAAAATATATTTTCAGTAAATTCATATTTTTAACTTCCTTTTTTGTGTACTCTTCTTAAAGGATGTGTCCTTTCTTTTTTACACGAGTGTCAAGAAGGGTTATGTGTTTCACGTCTATCTGGGTATGTGGATTTCTTTATACCCTCGAAACATCCCAACGGCTGGATGGATTTTAATGAATAAGGTCTCTATCGATTCGTCTTAACCGTCCAATGGTTATAGAATAGATTTTGTTTTTATAAATTCAAAATGGCGGCCGTAATATATAAAATGGCGGTAGAGACGAAAAAAAAAAATTTACGCACTCTATTGAGTGGCATATCATTAAATAGTTCTTTGAAAATGAAGACGATGTTTCATTGACTATTTTACAGTCAGAAGCTCCGTTTAAATATTACACAACCTGGAAGTTGTGTAGGTAGGATATCTAGCTTTACTGCAACTCTCACCTTCATAGACATCTATGGGCCTCATCAAAACAGTGTTTATAGATAGGAACTAACAATTAAACACAACTTAAAAGTCATCAATAAAAATAAATAAAAAAATAGGTAAGTAATATAAAAAATAATTTCACATTGATGAGAAATAATTAGTTCGCTTTTTAAGCAGTCGCGTTTTTTTGATTTTTTAAATTTAATAAGTTCGTCCAATCCATCGTTGAGGGTGCGATACCCGTACAAAGAAATCATTACTCTACGTAAAGGATTTAATGCCCAAGCATTTATATCACATAGATTTTTGTAGAGATAGCTTTTATTTATCTTCATACATAGTATAAAGTTTTATAAATAATTTTCTTCCATTTAAAAAAAAGTTGTTTTTCTTCGTTGCAGGTGTGACATAAAAACGACATGGATTTGCACTTTATAATGCATACTTCGAAATACCTGCGAATTATAATTCAATGGGCCATTGTCATTAAAGAAGAACATAAAACTTAACAGTCTAAAAATGTAATTACATTTTTACATAATTTTACATATAATTATACATATTAAAATTTGAGTTCCGGATGTGACAGTTTTGTTGCGGGGGTCGAAAGAGCTGTTTGGAATGGGACATAAGTTTAACAAGATATAAATTATTATAATACAAGATATATATATATATATATTAAATACTTGTCATTTCCTTGTGATGATAAAAAATCTACCACAAATTCATCTATTGATGGAAATGTCTTTTCTAATTTCATCATATTTATTCTAAATTTTTCATCTAACGATCTCTTTACTGCATCAGTAACTTCCATTTTATCTGACAAGATATAGTGGATGTGGAACAAGATTTAATTTATTCCAATTTGTATTTCATTTTCAAGAATCTATAAAATAAAACCAGTCGTTTTTATCAATGCTTTAGCAACTCAGAAGATTTGCTGTGTTTCTAGATTTTTAATAACGGCATCGGGAACAAATTTTTGTAATATCGCGCGGCTAATTCATCTACAATTCATTTTCCCTGTCGTTGAAAAAAAATTACTTGGACAACATTTTCCCTTGGCGATATGTAGGGTTAGCAAGAAATAAATTTCCCACTTCAGAGTGCCCTAGAATGCATTCCATTGCTCCAAATGAGATAAAATTTGAACTACAGAGAATTGAAAGGATACGCTTGACATTTATTAAATAAAAATAGTACAAAAATCAGCCGATAGGTGGCGCTTTAATGCACATAAAAACATTTAATATGTTTTATAAATGTTAAGTAATATCTTTTAATGTTGAAAAATGAAGGGGGACACATTGTATAGCTTTAATGCTATCTTTTTTTATATTATTTAAAATTTTTAAAGCATATTAAATGTTTTTGGAGAGTATTACAGCGCCACCTTTTGGCTTATTTTTGTACTATTTTTTATTTAATAAATGTGAAGCGCATCTTTCAAATTTTATCTCATTTGGTCCAATAGAACGCATGCTAGAGGCCTCGGAAATGGGAAACTTATTTCTTGCTAACCCTGTTTTTAAGATAATATATTGTAGCTGTGCAGAACATGCAACATGGAACATGATTTTTTATATATCTGTACTTCTTTCTGAGGCGTTAAATGAAGATACTCATGTGAAACTAGACAGAATGTTTCCCTTAGTTCAAAATTATCTGAAGCAACGACATATGATTGAAGGTTAATTACCGAGAATGAAGGTACTGTTGCAAATACGTGAATGTGACTCGAAGACTGCTTGGATTTCCTGAACCACAAATGAAAAATTCTATGTAAAATCAATTTAGAAGACTACATCATCATCAATAAAAATTAACTTTCATTCTCTGGAAATGCTTATGATACACTTCTTTGATGCAATGTTATACAGAGGAAGTTCGGGTATCATGAAATACCCCTTTATTTTTCTTTGTAAGCCAATATAAAAAAAAAAAATCAGGTACATTAAAAGTTAGTAAAGAACAAGCTTTCACTATTTTTTAAAACATTTTAATGCGTTTAAAGTGGAAGAAAAAATACACTTCAAAATTTATCTTTATAAAGAAGGTTACACTTTTCAGGTGAATGGCAACCAGTCCGGTAATATGGAATAGGGTCATAAGGAATATTAAAATTTCAAGAAAAACCAGTACACTGTAAAAAAAAATACGACCAGTTTTCCTGAAGGAATCGGAAAAATAGTTGCCCTTATCGTACCGGAAAAATTTCCGACCCAGCTCGAAATAAAATCCGTAAAAATACCGTTTTATTGACTATTTCCTTTTTTTTTTACGGATTTTTTTCCGAGCTGGGTCGGAAATTTTTCCGGTACGGTAAGAGCAACTGTTTTTCCGATTCCTACAGGAAAACTGGGCGAAATTTTTTTTTACAGTGTATGTAAAATGGTTATATTACAATATTATTTAAAAGAATAACCAAAATTATTTAAAGAGTAAACCTTAGTGCATCATTTATAAATTACCAGATTATTTGAAAAATGTTTTAATTTTTAGACTCGTCTTGAAACAGGTTGTCTAGTTGATATTCCATACTACTCCACACACAGTCTTGAAACACATAGCATCTTCACTCGTCAACAAGTTAGCATACAGAAAAACTGGCTAATAGAGTAATAAATATAACTGTTCAACATTACACTGAACTTTGTTAATATCAATGACAATGAGATTTTATAATTAATACGAATTTTATAATATTTACCTGCAAAAAACTGCAAAATATCAGAATAAGATTTTATTTCACAGTGTCGCTCGAACACCAGGTATCCAAATAGAATTGAGCACAGTGTCTCATGGGAGTACTAGGAAGCCGTATGGAAGGTTTACGCTTCGCTGTAACACCACACCGTATGCGCCAGGTATTGAAGTATTCCATATTGTCCGACAATTCCATAATACCTGAACTTCTTCTGTACATATCATATTACTTAGTGTTGCATGTGTGACTTTTAATAAGTGTGCCCAAAAAGTCCCGTTGTTATTATAACACATTATAACTCATCAAATATTTGTAATAAATATTCACGTTTTCTCTAAGTGTTAGTAAAGTTTTTGTTTGCATTCACAGTTGTTGACATTAAGATAATAAAGCTAATTGCACAGGGTGTACGATTATTAATTTAATTAATTAATAATACCTATACGGAGTATTGTGAGATCAGCTGCATAAACTTGGGTTGCTTCTGAACAGTTTGCACAAAGCCGTGAGTATATACCGTATTATTTCATAAGTTATAAAGTGCTGAAATGATAAAAATCCCTGCCAGCCCGGCCTACAGGCAGAGGTAGATTTCGAAATTAAGTATAATAATTTTACCAACAAAAACTAAATCATTATTAGATATAAATCCACTTTAACAGTTTTATCTGTCTGCTTTTGACGAGTTTTTATTTCCTTTTTATAAAATAGCTGGTTTTATCAGAATCATGTTAAGGCGATATAAAAAAATATTTTTACATACTCAACAACTCGAAATTTTCTGGCACTATTTCAGATTCATGTTTAATAAATATATATATATATATGAAACATGCTGACGTGATTTTTGAAAAGATTTATAAGCAACCTGTGTTTTTATTTTTCTTTCAATTAATTAAAACTTGATTAATAAACAATTATTTTCTCAGTAGGGCAATATTTTTCGTTTCTAACACAATCGCTTCGGGAAATTCTGTTCAAAATGCCCGCTTTGACATAATTTTTTGAAATATATTCTGCCTCTATCGAAAAATCGATCATTACTGTACATTATATAGTTTCTGAATAAGAGAATCTAGCGATTGGATGCGTCTGAGAGCAAAAATGAATTTAAAAATGAGTAAGGAAATAGACAGTTTGGATTTGAATGCACCCTTAATAAGATGATTTTTTTCTTCAACCGCTATGTACTTTTAATTTGTTTTTGCTGTAAGAATTGGCCCTATCAAAAACTTGTCTATATAAATGTTGAAGACAATATTAAGAAGAAATATGATAAATTCATGGAGATTTTATATCTTGTGAATTGACGGAGTTATGAAATTTTTTCTTCTTCAACCCCCCTCTTTTGTTTTCGCTTTTAATTTTTTTTTTTGGCAGTACGAATAGGTCCTATCAAAAACTTGTGAATATAAAAGTTGTAGATAATATTAAGGAGATGTATAATAAAATCATTGGATTTGATATCTTGAGAATTGACGAAGCAAGGAATTTTTTTTCTCCCCAAAACCCTATTTTTTGTGCTCCTTGAGCCTTTTTTAAATTTTATCAAAAATCTGTGATGCATGAATTTTTGGCGCTATTTTTAGAAGTAACAAAAACTTTAAACTGATTTGATATGTACAAAAATTAAGAAGGTATGGGGTTTTTTCGGTTTTCACAAAACCCCTCCCTATTTCCATCCCCTTTGTCCACTTTTGCCCATTAACGAACTTGACAGAGATTTTATGTCCCTTGATTTTATGTATCAGTTTGATAGAGATTTGTGCAGAATTGCGGAAGTTATCGTGTCCAGAAGAAAGTGATAACACAATTGCTTCGGGAAATTCCGTTCAAAATGCCCACTTTGACATCATTTTTTGAAATATATTATGCCTCTATCAAAAAATTGACCATTGTGGTGCATTATATAGTTTCTGAGTACGCGAATCTACCAATTAAATGCGTTTGGGAGCAAAAATGAATTTTAAAATGAGTAAAAAAATAAGCAGTTTGGATTTGAGTGCCTCCTTAATGCAATGATTTTTCCAACACAATCCGCTTCGAGAAATTCGGTTCAAAATGCCCACTTTAACAGCATTTTTTGAAATATATTCTGCCTCTATCAAAAAATCGACCATTATGGTACATTACATAGTTTCTGAGTAAGAAAACGTACCAATTGGCAGCCTTTGAGAGCAAAAATGAATTGTAAAATGAGTCAGAAATACGCAGTTTGGATTTGAATACACCCTTACTTAGATGATTTTTTTCTTCAACCGCTATGTATTTTTAATTTTTTTTTGCTGTAAGAATCGGTCCTATCCAAAACTTGTCTATATAGATGTTGTAGACAATATTAAGAAGATATATGATAAATTCATGGGGATTTTATATCTTTTGAATTGACGGAGTTATGGATATTTTTCTTCTTCAAACCCCCTTTTTGTTTTCGTTTTTAATTATTTTTGCGGTACGAATTGGTCCTATCAAAAACTTGTGAATATAAAAGTTGTAGATAATATTAAGGTGTTTTTTAATAAAATTAATTGGAATTGATATCTTGAGAATTGACGAAGTTATGAATTTTTTTCTCCCAAAAACCCTATTTTTTGCGCCCCTTGAGCCCATTTTTAACTTTATCAAAAATCTGTGATGCATAAAATTTTGGCCCTATTTTTAAAAGTAATAAAAACTTTAAACTGATTTGATATGTACAAAAATTAAGAAGTTATGGCGCGTCTTCGGCTTTCACAAAACCCCTCCCTATTTCCATCCCCTTGGTCCGATTTTGCCCATTAACGAACTTGACCGAGATTTTATGCCCTTTTAATTTATGTATCAGTTTGGAAGAGATTGGTGCAGAATTACGAAAGTTATCGTGTCCAGAAGAAAGTGATATAGATAGATAGATAGATAGATAAAGTTTTTACTGAGGGTAGTTTTGGGTTCTACGGGTCATGATCGGTGTAGATCTGCAAAACTTTTTCAGAAATTCCAACATAGGAACGATCCCAATAGGTAGTATTTCATACGAAATCTACCTAAAAAATATGAAACATGCTGACGTGATTTTTGAAAAGATTTATAAGCAACCTGTGTTTTTATTTTTCTTTCAATTAATTAAAACTTGATTAATAAACAATTATTTTCTCAGTAGGGCAATATTTTTCGTTTCTAACACAATCGCTTCGGGAAATTCTGTTCAAAATGCCCGCTTTGACATCATTTTTTGAAATATATTCTGCCTCTATCAAAAAATCGATCATTACTTTACATTATATAGTTTTTGAATAAGAGAATCTAGCAATTGGATTCGTTTGAGAGCAAAAATGAATTTAAAAATGAGTAAGAAAATAAGCAGTTTGGATTTGAATGCATCCTTATTGCAATGATTTTTCCAACACAATCCGCTTCGGGAAATTCGGTTCAAAATGCCCACTTTAACAGCATTTTTTTAAATATATTCTGCCTCTATAAAAAAATTGACCATTTCGGTACATTATATTGTTTCTGAGTAAAAAAACGTAACAATTGAAAGCCTTTGAGAGCAAAAATGAATTGTAAAATGAGTCAGAAAATAAGCAGTTTGGATTTGAATACACCCTTACTAAGATGATTTTTTTCTTCAATCGCTATGTATTTTTAATTTGTTTTTGCTGTAAGAATTGGTCCTATCCAAAACTTGTCTATGCAGATGTTGTAGACAATATTAAGAAGATATATGATAAATTCATGGGGATTTTATATCTTTTGAATTGACGGAGTTATGGATTTTTTACTTCTTCAAACCCTCTTTTTGTTTTCGTTTTTAATTTTTTTTTGCGGTACAAATTGGTCCTATCAAAAATTTGTGAATATAAAAGTTGTAGATAATATTAAGGAGATTTATAATAAAATTAATTGCAATTGATATCTTGAGAATTGACGAAGTTATGAATTTTTTTCTTCCAAAAATACTAATTTTTGCTCCCCTTGAGTCCATTTTTAATTTTATCAAAAATCTGTGATACATAAAATTTTGGCCCTATTTTTAGAAGTAATAAAAACTTTAAACTGATTTGATATGTACAAAAATTAAGAAGTTATGGGGGATTTTCCGTTTTCACAAAACCCCTCCCTATTTCCCTCCCCTTGGTCCGATTTTGCCCATTAATGAACTTGACCGAGATTTTATGCCCATTGATTTTATGTATCAGTTTGGAAGAAATTGGTGCAGAATTACGAAAGTTATCGTGTCCAGAAGAAAGTGATATATATATATATATATATATATATAGATAGATAGATAGATAAATATATATATATATATATAAAGATTTTAACTGAGGGTGGTTTTGGGTTCTAGGGGTCATGATCGGTGTAGATCTGCAAAAATATTTCAGAAATTCCAACATAGGAACGATCCCAATAGGTAGTATTTCATACGAAATCTACCTAAAAGGACATTGTGGACACACTTTACCTTAACGTATCAACAACTATAGCATCAAACTGAAATTTAGCTACTGAACAAGACTTAGAAAAAGGAACTCGACCATACACTCGAATATTTCATGAATTATAACGTTTTTAAAGATAAAAGGACTTTGTGGTCATCTTGTATGCCACATCCGTAACTATACAAAATAACAACATTTTAAAGAATTATATAAAAAATTTGTTATGTAAATGGAAACTACTACTAAACTATTTTGAGATCCGTAGTCTCATCTTAAATCGTAGAAACATTCGCGAGTCATCTTAAATATCCCTTTTCTGTTGCCGATGTGACAAAAATAAATAGAAAATAAATATGCTTATATTGGCTAATGAAATGCAGTAAAAGCTTATCCATTAGTGATTATCTTTACTGATAGCAACTGCTTTTCTAAGTAAGAGTGTAATTTAATAACATTCAATCTGAGACTTATGTAAAACATTAAATTTCATACAATTGAGAGGATTATTTTATCGTGCACACCTCATAAATTTTCAAGTGAAAATATGATTTTAATAAAGACAGCATGTCGCTTATTTTTCTGCAAACTAATTAAGTGTACACATTTACAAGTTATTCATAATTTATTCAGATTTTCTGGATGAATTTAAAATTGTCCATCAAATGTTCACTTTTGGCGAGTTGTGAAAGTATTTCTAAAATATATACTTAATTTTAATTGAAGTGGTAAAATCTTACTTACAGCTTTTCAGTTTGGCTAAGATTTTAACACATAAAATGATAAATTAAGTAGTATATTCTAGATTAATTTTAACACAATTATTCTAATTGGTAAATAAATCATATTAGATGTAAATTTCCAAATGGCAAAAAATGTACGGACCAGGATTCGAACCAGGCATCACCTGGCTGAAGCCGCCAGTGCTCTACCATCTGAGCCTGGTGAATTATTCTGGTGATTTATTCTATTGAGTTAAACCAGGTTTCTGACCAGATGCTATAATCAATAAGGTTATCTAGGTGAAAAAGTTCCCTGGTTCGAGTCCTGGTCCGGACATTTCTCGCCCAGTTACAAATTTACATCTAATATGATTTATTTACCAATTATAATAATCGTGATAAAATTAATCTAGTGTAATTACGCATCCAGCGATTTCTGGAGTTCCATTACCTGTGATTTATTCTGTTGAGCCGAACCAGGTTTCTGACCAGATGCTATAATCATTAAGGTTAGCTGGGTGAAAAAGTTCCACCAGATTCGTCCGGGAAAGCTCAGATGGTAGAGCGCTGGCGGCTTCAGCCAGGAGATCCCTGGTTCGAATCCTGGTCCGGACATTTTTCGCCCAGTTGGAAATTTACATCTAATGAGTAGTATATTATTTTAGAAATATTGAAATATATATATAAAATTTATATATAAAATTTATATATAAATATTTCGTACTATAACTAGTTTATAAATATTCGGATCTTGGTGCAATAGCTTTTGCGCTCTTATGCAAAAATACATGAATACAAAATTTATTACTTATATATACTATTTTAAATTCAGTAATTCGGAAATAATAGGACTCCATGTTAAATAGGACGTCATCACCAATGCAACCTGGAATCATTACTTATCTTTAGCTACCATTGAATTATTTACGTATGACAGGATTTAATAGAATGAAGAAAACTTTTACTAATGTCTTTTTACGCTTTGATTCGATTTTCATAAATTTGAAGTGACTCGACAAAATTCTGCAAAGATTCTATATATTATATTTCAAAGCATTCGGTTGGGTTCTTTTTGCACGGTTATATGCGGACAGATGGACCAGACAACGGACTTCGTATTTACATACGTATTTACGTATTTACATAATTACGAACGCACCTAAAAAAAGAGACATCCTTTAAAAAGACTACACAGAAAAACATAAGATAAAAATTAATTGTTAATTTCATGAAATCTAATTGAATCCTGAAATCAATTTTTAAAAATACCAATGCATTACGCGCCCATAGGTTAAAAATTAACGATGTGAATTTGATGTCTGACTGTAACTGATTTTCGAATATTTTGTCAGTTATTCAGTTTCTGAAATAAACGATTCAACTATTTAACATCATATTTAGGTAGATTTCATATGAAATACTACCTATTACATTTTCCCCTATGTTGGAATTTCTGAAAAATTTTTGCAGATCTACACCGATCATGACCCCTAGAACCCAAAACCACCCCCAGTAAAAAACTTTATATACATATATATATCACTTTCTTCTGGACACGATAACTTCCACAATTCTGCACAAATCACTTCCAAACTGATACATAAAATCAAGGGCCATAAAATCTCGGTCAAGTTCGTTAATGGGCAAAATCGGACCAAGGGGATGGAAATAGGGTGGGGTTTTGTGAAAACCGAAAAAAAAAAACCATAACTTCTAAATTTTTGTACATATCAAATTAGTTTAAAGTTTTTATTACTTCTAAAAATTAGGCCAAAAATTTATCTACCACAGATTTTTGATAAAATTAAAAATGGGTTCAAGGGGCGAAAAAAATAGGGTTTTAGGGAAAAAATTCATAACTTCGCCAATTCTCAAGATATCAAATCCAATTACATTTATTATAAATTTTCTTAATATTATCTACAACTTTTATATTGACAAGTTTTTGATACGACCAATTCGTACCGCAAAAAAAAATTACAAATGAAAACAAAAAGGGGGAATTGAAGAAGAAAAAATGCATAACCTCGTCAATTCACAAGATATAAAATCCGCATGAATTTATTATATATCTTCTTAATATTGTCTACGACATTTATATAGACAAGTTTTTTATAGGAGCAATTCTTACAACAAAAACAAATTAAAAATACCTAGCGGTTCAAGAAAAAACCCATCGTATTAAGGGTGTATTCAAATCCAAACTGTTTATTTTCTTACTCATTTTTAAATTCGTATTTGCTCTCAAACGCATCCGATAGATAGATTCTATTATTCAGAAACTATATAATGTACCGTAATGATAGATTTTTTGACACAGACAAAATATATTTCAAAAAATGATATCAAAGTGGTCATTTTGAACAAAATTTCCCGAAGCGATTGTGTTAGAAACGAAAAATACTGTCCTACTGGGAAAATAATTTTTTATATATCAAGTTTTAATTAATTGAACGAAAAATAAAAACACAAGTCGCTTATAAATCTCTTCAAAAATCACGTCAGGAAGTTTCATATTTTTTCTACTAAAAATGAATCTGAAAATGTGTCAGAAAATTTCGAGTTGTTGAGCATGGAATAGTATTTTTTTCAATACCGCCTTTACATGATTCTGATAAAACCAGCTCTTATACAAAAATGAAATGAAAACTCGTCAAAAGCGGCCAGATAATATTGTTAAAGTGGGCTTATCTCTAATCATGATTTAGTTTTTGTTGGTGAAACTAGTATACTTAACTTCGAAATCTACCTCCACCTGTAGGTCGGGCCGGCAAGGATTTTATGAAAATTTATTTTATATTAAGTAAAAGTACAGTTGTGCAAAAAAGCATGAATACGAAATTTATTATTTATATATACTATTTTAAATTCAGTAGTACGGAAATAATAGGACTCCATATTATATAGGACTTCATCACCATGGTAACCTAGAATCATTACTTATCTTAAGATACCATTGAATTAATTACGTATAATATGATTTAATAGAATGAAGAAAACTAATTAATAACTAAATATATTAATTTCCTGAAATTTAATTGTATCCTGAAATCAAATTTTAAAAATACGAATGCATTACACACACATAGGTTAAAAATTAGCGACCGGAATTGCATTGCTCACTGTAGCTGATTATCGAATATTTTGTCAGTTATGCAGTTTTTGAAATAAATGACTCAACTATTCAACATCACTTTTTGAAAGTTTATTTTATATTAATTAAAAGTATTTAAAAAGGTGAATTGAACTAAAATATCTTTATGAATTATGTGAAAATCTTTATAGAATAAAAGGACATTGTAAGAGTACTTCTATTCTAGATTATTTGCGATATGCTCCTTGTTTAAGGAATGTGTCGACTGATGAAAAGAAGTGTGCCATTCAGTATAGAAGACTTACGAATAAACAGGGCCATGAGAACACTGAGGAAATAGACGATAACATTAATGATGGATTAAAGATGCACTGCTGGTAATTCTTTCACCTATAATAAATGTAATTTAAATATATTAAATTATTTCAGTAGCTATATGTATATAATGCAGCATAATTGATGTTTATATTATATCATTAACATCTCTCGCCCGTAAGAAGTGTGACACATCTCGACAAAAGTAAATTTCACACGAGAGGCAAAAGAAAATTGCTTGATTTTTCTGTGACATGAAATTATAGCACTTAGCTCTGCATCCAGGAGTAAAAACATGCATAAAAGCGTAAAACCCTTAAGAATGAAGACAATTGGCGAGGTTTGGAGAAATTTACCTCCCCACACAATTCACCCCTCTTCTGTGGTCACGAATGGACAAATAGCGTATTAACAACACTTATGAAACTTTATGTGTAGCAAGACACACCTATGACAGACCTATTAGTGGAATAAAACGCAAATTGAATTTTTGCGAGATGTGTCACTTTTCTTGAGGGTGAGCGACATGTATTGTCATGTTTACAGAAGCTAGTAGTAGAAGAAAAAAAATAAAACAGATTTAGTGAGCAAAATTAATTAAATTACTAGAAAACAGGAATTCTTTTTTTTTTTCAGAATTTAGCGTCGCCCCCGAGGAAAAGAAAAAAATATATATTAGTCTGAGTGCTACACGTTCAAAATAAGGTGAAAACTTCAAATCGTGATAAGAATATACCGATTGGTCAGTGTGTGCTTTATATTTATACAATGCATGTAAGAAGTGGGAGGCATCGTGTAAAGTCATAGGATTTCAAGATAGCGGCTGTAATTCAAAATGACGTCATTTTCTGAAATTCTTGCAATTTTATTGCTATTCATCGTATGGTTGATGTAAATTTCTATGTTGTTTAAGTTAAAATTGTTATTTGAAACAATTTCCAACATTGTTGAAAAGTGTTTATGAATTCAATTTGTGCGGGCGTCTGTTTGCCTGCCAGTGTGTCTTGCCCTGCTCTAACTCGAGTAAATATAGTCAGATCGACATGAAATATATATCTGTTATTGATATTCACTATGAAATGGTCGGTATTGAAAATAAAATGTGTATCAGTTGTAGTTCCTTTACAGGGACATTCAAAAGAACTCCGTTACATACAACCTATGAGGGAAAATCATTTGCGATGGTTTTTAATAATGTTTCACAGTTTCAAACACATTGGAATTTATATATATCACTGAAGTTCACAACAAGATGTTTACTGTAGGATATGGTATGAATTGCATTCATCGTCAATTTACAGGGTCATTCAAAATAATTTCCTTACATTACGGTCTGTGGGGAAAAATAGTTTGCGGTTTGTTTTATTCATGTTATACTATTTGAAACATACTGAAATTCATATATATCTGTGAGGTGCACTCCAAGATACTTATTATAGAATATGGTGTACAGAGCATTCATGGTTCATGTATAGGGACACAAAATTATTCAGTTACATTACTCTCTATGAACATTAATTGCTGGGAGTGCGTTTTACGTTGTGGTACGCGTTAAAAAAATATTTTTTTTTGCATATTACTTGATGTGTATATATTTTGTAGAACATATACAGGGCTGCATATAACATTTGAAGTACTTTTCTGTTTATTGGTGGGAATTGATGAAGGGGAATTTTCAACTGTGCAATTTTTTTCCGAATTGAAATAAATTTTAGCATACTATGTATTATACGATAAAACTACAGTTAATATACAGGGATGCACATAAATTCAGATTTTCATTAGATTTTTGATGCGAATTGCTGAAATTGGGCTTTCAAATGTGTTATGCAGTTTATAAATTGTTTATTTAGACATCCTTTTTACCTTATTAACCCCTTGAGGGGCGGTGGGATAAAATATACCCCACCCAATTTAAACAAGATTCTCACTAGAAAATTTTAACTAAATTTTATATTTTTAACTTTGGAGTAAAATCGTTGAAAAATTGCTTTTCCTAATTTAAAAATAAAATTTTTCGATTATTCCGGTGAGAATTCAATATTTAGAGACATTTTTGCTTGCCCCTCAAGGGGTTAAACTTTGAAGTTTTATTATAGTATTCTGTATGTGTTGAAAAGTGTTTCAAAATCTAAGCTTGACGCATGACTTTGCGTTCATGTTTAATATATTGAAAGCGTTTAAAATTTTTGCTTTTGTATCATGAATACATGGGTTACTTAAAGAAAACTTTCAGCAGTACTAGGAGACTGTATGTCGACATGAGAAATCGCACCATTATACCCGCGTCCTGACATTCATTTTTCTAACACTCGGAGAAATGCTTGTTCAATATGGAATGCACCAAACATCGCCAAAAATTTGTTTTCTTCATATATTTCTGGATAATTCCACTGTATTAATTTTTCTATTGTGAATAACACTTTGTCAATGGCGATAACCGGAATTGTAACCGGAATCGGGACTGTGTAAGCTGTTTCATTAATCGCATTGCGTGTTTAATCATAGCGATTGACGCGGAGTGTTCATAAAATATTGGTAATAGTGTCGATATTTCTGGAACGAAATAGATTGAAGCTGTTGGATTACTTGCGTGGAAAGCTGTTGTCCACACGAAACAGAATGCCCCACATTATTAGTAGTATCTTGATTCAAGACATGTTTCAACAATGGAGTTATGAATAAAAAGCAGGAGACATATAGTGTATTACCTACCAGCTCTGAGTGAAGTAACTGAATAGGTTGTCACAAGATGGTGGTTGATTATTTAAAACCACGAATTTCCGATTACCGCCGGAGCAAACTTACACCAGTAAATTTGAATAGAAAATTTCATTTTACTTAAGTGAATTATTCACTGAATATTACTTTAAAAAATGTGGTAAAAGTTTCTATTTGTTTTAACTGGTGGCAGTTTGTTTAGGTATTATAATCCTTTTCTCTGACACTGAGAGGAGGTTGTCTTGGTTGTCACACTATGTCGGAAACGTAGGGCCTGACTACCATCGAAATAATTTTTCACAGGTAAAAATTAATATATGATTTTGCCATTATTTATGTTTGCAAATTTGCATTAATAAAGCGATTAAACAAGAAGAAAATTTCTATTTAAATTTATTGGTGGCAGAATGAACGGTGGTAACCAAACCCCGCGAAAGCGGTTATAGTTGAAGTTTCACTATTTTAAGGGTATGTCAGTTCTTTATTAATAATTCCATGGTTTCAACCATGCAGTCTATTGTTTCTTCGTCTCTGTATTATTGCAAATAACACGAATTTTAACGTAGTTTGAGAGCAATTTGAAATAGTTACATTCTTTTGAATCTAGGAATGCTGGTGGTATGACAGCAAATTTTTCTGACAGAGTGGGTACACTTCGCTTTTTGGAGGCGATTGTGTCATAAGTCAGAGTTTGTGAAGTAATCCTTACATTTCTAAACAATAATGTGTTAAATTTTCAAATAATGATATACTTGAAAAGAATTCCTTGAGGTTGAACTGCTTGGATTATGATCTAAATTATCATATGCTTGAATCGTGAAAATCCCTTGTCATAGTTTTAACGGAAATACTACTTTTACTTTTTGGAACTTTACGCTTACAACTTTACATATCGCTGCCGAAAGTTCCAGCACACGATAATATCAGATTGAAAGTAGAAGCAAGTGGAACCTCTCAACGATTTTTCTGTTTCCTGTTGTACCAATTGAAAAAAAAAAAAAAAAAAACTAAGTGCACAGACGACCTGGAAATACGCTTTTTTCTCTTCAGGTAAAGAAATATAAGTGATTTTCTAATTATATGTTGAGTTTTAGAGATTAACCACTTTTGCCGAATAATGATCAATATTGATTAATTATAAATTCAAAGAAAATTTCACTATATTTTTTCCACATTTATTGAAATAAGAGTTCAAAGACCACTGTGAAACAAGCAGCAGTTTCCTATTTCAATTCAGTCAATTATTATTGATGTTCAACTTTAACGTCAATTATCTTTGAACTCAATTTACTCCAAATCGAAATTTTGTCACTTGTACTCCTTGGCTTCTGATGCCCTCATTTAAGATAGCCAGCAGGGAGCGTGGAACTGATTTACGCTTCGATTGATTATCAAAATTGCCGTTGAATGAGTTCGTATGTTGAATTATATCTTTTTTTCCCTTTTTGCAACACACAATAAAGCAAGTGCATCTTCATCATGATCATCTTTTCATACTTGCAACATAGCGTCCGGAACACTTTTCTCATATGCTAAAATATACTCTCTACCAGACATGTGTGCAGTCAGGTATGGAAAGGGTGCAAAAATCCTCTGTCATAAATTTGAAGTGTGTACGTGAGGCACACATAATTACTCATATATTCCTGTAAGCTGAGTTAAGCCCTTCTTATACATTTTTGTCACGAAATCCATTTTAAAGACTATTTGAATATAATTTGATTCTCTCATACATTTTTCTATAAAATTTTCAATCCTACGAAAACTACACCGAGACATATTTGAACAGTATTGCTTTCTTATGACATTTCATTACTCCGAGACTTGTTGTACATTCTGCTATACATTTTGCGTGGTATGTTTCTGCTTTAGCAATCCTATATAGTAAAGTGGGGGCAGATGCCGCGGTCGGACAGATGCCGCAGAGATTGTGTAGGCGACACTAGCGTTCCCTAGACCAATTTTAGAAGTTCGTAGTGTTCCTCTGTGCTGTGTGATGTGTTGTATGCGTATCCACCGCTTAATTGTCAGTATTTACATATTTATGCCAGTTTTTATGGCTCGAACCTACGTGGTAAGTTGCAAAAATTATTCTAATGAAGTTTTATTACATATTTTAAGAAAAATAAACAGAGATTTCATCCCAAAATTGATTGCAACTATAGACTAGATCCTCGTAGAATACAGACATGTGCTTGCCTTTCTCTCGCGTCGCTCACATAAAACAAAATGGCGGCGCGGCATCTTACCCGCCACTATGGGACAGATGCCGCACCGAGGTTGAGGGACAGATGCCGCACCGAGGTTGAGGGACAGATGCCGCAAAATATATTTTTGTTTTTCGGTTCAATAAATTCATCACTGCGATTTAAGTAGAACTTACATTTCAATAAATGTATATTAGCGCATTCTGCTACTTATCAAAATATTCTCAGCAACAATGTTGGTTCACCATGTGTGAATAAGGTAAACGTAGGCCGTTTACAATTCTCACCATCTAAACTGTTAAAAAAATATCTCCTACCTCAATGGTCAAAAGACCTATACAGCCAAGTAAGAGAAAGTAAAAGGATGCATATATTACAAGCACAGAGTTTATAAACAATAAAAAAGAAGAAGGAAATTAAAAACAAAAGAAACTAGAAAGCGTCAAAGAACTACAACTTGGCGGAAGTAAAATGTGTAAAAAAAGGAAGGGTAAGATCAACTTGAAAACTCCTTACTTGAGGAAAAAACTAAAATATGAGTCATTTTAAGACAATGGGTAAATTGTTCCTCTTATGGATTCTGATGGCAGAACTGGATTTGAATTTGATGACTCTGCATATGTTGGGTGGCTGGAGTCTTATCAAGGAGCAAAGTCTAAAGCGAACAGGATTCAGTGCATCAAATTCAATCGATAGCTGCATGGAAAACGCTTACTTTACTTTTGCTAAGGATAGTGTGGTGTGATTGTGGTCGCATGGAAATACAAATTCAAAGAATGAGAAGGAAGGCCAAAAATAAACAGGCTAGAGCCTAAATAGAATAGAACTAATACTTACATTAAGAGCAAACTGCAATTTTCACCTGGATGTAAACCAGTGATTTATATCTTTTTTGGAATTATGCTGTCTATTGTTTCCAGTAATTATGCTACCCATTCATGTAAATTCAAACGATTTTCTTTTCGTTTTCACTTTGTCTTAAGTTTTGTTTATAAAGATTACACTTTTGCATTTTCGTTAAACTTTTCACAATTTAGTGATATATATAATTTTTGTAAGTTTACTGTTATTTATTTTCGTTTTAAGTAGTTTGAGGAAATAAAAATGTGATTTGCTTGAAAAAAAAATAACAGCCTAGCATTTTTCTCCATGCGACTTCTGTCCCACACCCCATGCGGCATCTTATCCATCACATAAATAAAATGATGTTAAAAAAGGACCTGTGGGAAAATAATTATGCCTGCTTTATTAAGAGGGTTTTAACTTGTCTAATATAGAAATTAGATTCTAATGGGTTTGATCAATGATCTCTGGTACTTAGTTTGTTGTTTTTTGCTTTATTGTACATTTTACAAGAAGAAAATAAAAACTGCGGCATCTGTCCCCACTTTACTATAATACATAATATGATTAATTTTAATTCAATTCGGAAACGAATTGCACAGTTGAAAATTCCCCTTCGACAATTTCAATCAATAAAAAGAAATATGATTTAGATGTTTTATGCAGCGTATATGATCTATAGAATTAATACACACTAACTAATATGCAAAAAAATATTTAAAAAAGCGCACAACAATTTAAAAATGCACTCCCAGCAATAATTGCTCATAGAGAGAGGAATGTTTATTATTTTATTTGTCCCTGTATATGAACGATTAATGCTATGCACACCATACTCTATAATAAGCATCCTGGAAAGCATCTCACATATGAGGCATTCTCACATATTTTTGACTTTTATATATTTTTCAGTACCTGAATAATAAATTTTATTTTAGTACATATTCTTGGTTTTTTTTCTTTTACTGGAAAACATCCCATTCCATGACTGCAAAACAACATTAACGAGATAAATAAGTTTTGGACGATGTTGTGGGACCAAATATACCAGGAAATTCCAATACTGCCCCTTGTCCCTGGATGCTGATTTTTAAATTTGGAGCTGTCTGAATAAAATTGTTTCAATAAAAGTAATTCGATGTAATTTTTTCCGAAACTGGGACTATTGTTTTATATAGATATGTAGCAAAAATTAACCTGCACACATTTTTACGGTTGATATTATTTTTTAACTCTTCCCTGGGTTTTAGATTCCTTACCGTCCCTCTTGCTAAAATTATACAGAAAATCACTTCAGATGTAGCCACAGAATTTTGTTCAACTTTTTTCTCATGCAGAAGAATGCTTGAGAAAGAATGACTAAAATTATTTGACAGGAAATTTACTGCAGAATTTAAATCAGCATTTAAATATAAATTTCAAGCATCGTGGCTTTATTCGTAGTCTTATCGTCCCCAAGGTTTATTCCTGCACTTTTCGAAGTAAATTACATTTTCTTTTAAATTTAATCCAATGTAAATAACTGTTTATAAAAATCAATGAACATTCTGGCTATCACTTAGTCTTAACATGATTTGCCTAAAAATAGGTGGTAATTTTCCTTACCGTCCCATCCTCACCATCTCTTTTTTTTTCCCTCACCGTTCCTTTTTTCCTATACCGTCCCCTTTTTTCCTTTCCATCCCTTCTTTAACACCTCTTTAAGACAATGTTATATAAAAACTTTGTACAAAAAATACTACATTGTTATTATTTCTTATTTGAATGTCCTGTGGGTATTATGCAAATTCATTATAAGTAAAAATTTAGAAGAAAATAAAAAGTTATAGTGGTAAAATGGTAAAGAAAATTAAACTTGCAAGTTTAACTTAAGCCTAAGTTAAATACAAAATTTTTCGCTCCTGACCATTTTTTTAAAAAATAATTAAGGCATTTGTATATGAGTTTAAAATATTATTTTATTAAATTTAATTTCACCAGCTTTTTATTCCTGAAAGTTAAAAATTTTGTGAGAATGCCTCATATATCAATTTTAATATGTCGGAAATAGTGTAACTTGGATAAAACACATCGCAAACGGTTTTCCCCCATACACTGTAATGTAACGAAATTCTTTTGAGTGTACCTGTAAAGGAACTATAACTGATACAACTTCATTTTCAATACCAAACATGGCATGCTGAATATCAATAACAAATAAAAAATTCATTGCGATTCGACTATATTTATGCGAGTTGGAGCACGGCCAAACAGACGGCAACACAAACTGAATTCATAAATATATTTCAACAATGTTGGAATGTGTTAAAACGACAATTTCAACCTAAACAGCATTTTAATTTACTTCAAACACCCTTTTATAAGTTGAATAGTAATAAAAGTACAAGAATTCCAGAAAATGATGTCATTTGAATAACAGCCGTCATCTTGAATTCCTATGATTTTACACGATGTTTCTCTTCTTATATGCATTGTATCAATATAAAATACATATTGACCAATCGGTATATTCTTATCATGATTTGCAGTTTTTTCATATTATATTTTATATAAAATGACGTCATTCGCATCCGCTGAATAATTCCATATTGTCGATCCAGTCTTAATCAACATCTACAGAAAAGTATGCATATGACGTCATTATCGTAGAATAAAACACAAATCGAGCAAAAAAGCGATGTCGTCATTCAAGAAACTCCACAGCAAAAGGATCTAATGATTCATATGTTTGTAATATTAATATGGATACATAAAATTAAATATAGTTTATAATAGCTGCATGTTTTATCGAAAATCATAAATTTGCATTTTTTTTTAACATACCACGTATTTTAATTATAATTATTTACAGTTGTTCTGGGAAAATAGCAACCAAATGATATAATAATCTACTATTTTTCAACTATTTTTCCCTTTCTTTCTACAGAAATGGAGTGCTTCACTTGCCAAAATAAAAAATGGCATTAAAAACTACAAAAAAATTAATATCTCAAAAATAAATTGAGATGCAATTTTCAAACAAATTGCTCATATTTTCCTATTTTAGTATTTTGTTCTCTGTTTATTTCAAAAGTCCATCACCTTATTTTATCAACCATAAATAGAGTGGAACCGTGATAACTCGACTCTATGATAATTCGACTGCTACGGTAATTCTAGATTTATTATTCATATTGTTGGTACAATGTTAACTTTAGGAGGAAGATACTCGCTGACTCGATACATTTTAACAGAAACCCGTTTAAATCGACTACCAGGGAAACTAATCTGTCCCAATTAATCTTTTAAAATTGATTTTTTTAAATTAAAAATTATTATTTCTTTCTATAATCTTCCATGGTTATTTTTCATGCGGTAATTAAAATTTTAATGTTAGAATTCCTGATCTAAAAAAAAAAATGAAAATCAGTTTATGAGTCTCTCAACCGTTTAATATTTCTAATATTATAACGTATATTTAATAATGCATCCTTACATGTATTTTAAAATCTTAGTGCATGAACTTTCTTTTTCCTTTAATCCTATCAGGTCTGATTTTTTTTTCTATTTATTTTAAGAAAAAAAATCTTTTACATAATACACTTGCGGGAAAAAATGAAAGGGACAACTATAAAAAGTACTTTATTAAGTGAAGTCCAATGAAAGTTAGTAAGTTGGTAACTCAAGGACAACGTTATCACGTAGTCCAATGGTATTTAATACCTTCGCTACCCCGAAACTCAATAAAACTTCCCGTGTGGAAGGTGGAATATGTCGTTGGGAAGACATTTGGCGGATTATGAGAAATGGTGTTTAAGGGGTCTCAGGACTCTTAAAATTGGAAAAAATGAAGAAAAAAGACCATTTTCAAAATATAACATTTAAAAATGTATTTGATTTAAAGACACAATTTTAATTGGGATGAAATATATAAGTATGTTCTTTCATTTCACGTATTTAACAAATTTTCAAGATACAGAATTAGCATTTACATGATTTTCCAAACTGTGAGACATTTGACGAGCAGAAAATCGGCATAACATATTACGCGTATGATTGCAAAATAAATTTTGCAACTAGAATGAAAATTTTAGTACCTACTTATACTTCAGATTACAATAATTACCCTGCACCTAAATAAATTTGTATTTAATGCATTTTTATATTTTAATACAAAGTTGTATTTAGCTAATGCAAAATTTAGAAAATTTCAACAGTATAATCACCTATAAATTAGTTTTTGAACAATAAAATGGAAATTTTAGGTTGAGTTTGTGCAGACTAACATGAAACATATGTTTTGAAAATTTCAGAAAAAAAATATTCAGAAGTTTTTGAGATAGCGTGCGCGTTATGCCCAAAAACGTCATTTAGAGAAAAATGACTTCAAAGTTTCGGAAAAGCCGCTTCAGCTATTGAGCGGGTATAATTCTAAAAGCCATAACTTCCGTTCTAATAGGAATTTCAAGGAAACAATTATATCAAAATGTTAAGAAAAGATAGGAGTTTAACATCTATAAAAAAATAAAATAAAATTTCGGAATTTTTAAAGCTTTAAGAGTCTTGAGACTCCTTAATTGGGTGAATGAAAGGAGGACGGAAAGCTTGCATTTTGGTCGGGTGTGTCTACGCATCTTTAAAAAGTTTCTACATATGTCTTAAAAGTTGTAAAAAAGTAACATACATTTTTCTCTGCCCACTTTATATCACTTTTCTGTATTGTTATTTAAATTTATATTTTCCAGGTATAGGATATTCTGGATTTTGAAGATAGATCAATCCTGACAAAATACAGATCTTGCTCAAGTTTCATGTTTTAGATGCAAAATAATTCAAGTTATATGAGTTTTTATATTGTTTACTTTAACTCATTAATCTTCCTACCCTGAATGGGTCTAATCGACCCATTTCTATAATTCGTTTCATTCAATTCGAACCAGAAATTTTTTTGTATTATAAATAAGAGTCGCAACAACTAAGTTAAATAAATATCTTAAATAGTTTCAAATAAAAATTCTGGTGTGAAATTTTTTTTATGAAGGATGAGTAAAATTTCAACAGGCTAGGAAGGTTATAGCTGGAATTATTTTCCTTTTTAAAATGTAAAACTTGCGTTTCATACTAGTTTCTTAAAAATAGCAATTTCTGTTTAATTTTATCACGAAGTTTAAGCCAACAAATAAAGATAATGTTTCCGTTAAAAGATACTGGTGTACAAATAAAAAAATGGTTGAAACTTTACCGGTATCATATGGTACCGCTAAGCTTTTATGGGTTAATTTATCCCGCAGAGTATTGAAATTAGCTATCCAAATCACATAAATTAAGGTTTCGTAAAATTTAACAAATATGTCATTTACTGAAATATACGGAATAGAGTTATTTTGCATACTATTTAAATGACAGCAGGTTAAGGAAATTTTTTTGAAGACGTTCGGAAAATATTCTATTACAACGGGATTAAATAGATAAAACAACTTTCAAGTATTTTTTTATATTTTATCTTAAATTATTCGTTCAGAAAAGTGGTGCCTAGTTTAAACTTAAAGAGTGAAAAATATACTCGATATAAAAGAATCGCCAGCTGTGTGAAGATAATTAAGAGTAATAATAACAGTAATAATAAAACTTTTATTATAATTAATATTATTACTAAATGCTGAAATACAAATTAAGTCATAATAATAAATATAGAGACATGTATTATCATTACTACTTAAATATTTTCAAAATAATTGTTAAAATAAATACGAAATTATAACATTGTTTTATATATCCGCTTAACATTGTTTTATATATCCGTGGAGAGTCGAATTATCGAGGTTCCACAGTAGTAGAGTTTTCTGATGTTATAAATGTGTCATTGTATTTTTTTAGTGCATTTACGAAATTTGTGGAGTGCCAGCATCAGCATGTATTGCAGGATTGTGGCCAACTTGCACATCATTTTGTTCAAAGCCATTTGGAAAGAATGTCGGGATCTCTGCTTAACGAACATTGTGCTTTATACACGCATGGATCAAATGCTTGTTTGTTCAATGGAAATTCATCCCAGAGACTGAGTTCCATCCATTGTGATATTCAGAGAAAACTTTTTACAGCTTTTGCGTGTATACTTACATTTATTATTTTAGCTCATCGCTGAAAAAAATATATATTTTGGTATACTTATATTTAATTTACATTCTATTTGCATGATTATTGTCATTTTCTTAGGTTACATCGACGACAAAAAATTCAATTCAGAAAGAGACAAGAATTTTCAAACAATTTTGTAAAAACTTGATGCCTTATTATAATAAATAAAAACACATTTTAGCACAATTGCAATTTTTTACTCTTAATGTTTTATCTTTTACGTCACCTCAAAAAGGGAAAATTCTTTTTTTTTCTGTAAATTTAACCCTGGAATGGAAGAATGGGTCATTTTTTCATTGAAGAAGATAAGGGATAAGAGTGATTCTTCCATTCCAAGGTTAAGAAGGGTCTCTCTTAGGAAGCCTTCAGAAAGTGGAATCTAAATTTATTTTCGCTGCACGTGCTCGTCACCCAGTCAATTTTCACATGTCATCCATTGACTAAAATTGACTTCATGAACCTGTAAAAGATAACAATGTTCCTTTGAACAATAATAATGATTCATAACCAGTTCTAGATGAAGATCCTGCCTATCTATAAAGAATTAAAAATATCTGGGTGCTTTAGACGAACGTTTTAAGAGTCCTTATGAATGTTGAAATCCAGCGGTAAAGAATGCAGGAGCTAAACATTTGATAAGAAATTTAGCAATTTAGTTTCTTGCTAATTATATATTTTTCTGTCTAGTAAGTTTCATTTTCGCTTAAATAAGTGGCAAGCGACGATAGCCATCACGTCACACGACAACACGGGGTAGAGGGTTCCTAAAGTTGACACAGTGCAGCCAGATATTTTTATATAGAATGATTCAGATTGCATTATTGCTACCACCTTTTTATTTTAAATTTTAACATTCGCCATATTTAATAACAGATTAAATAAGGCAAATATTAGAATAAGAAAGTACTTGGCGTAGTACAATATAAATAAATAAAAAACAACGTTTAACCCTTAAATGGTGTTGCTTTTCGGCAACATACCCAATTTAGGCTTTAAAATACTATTAGAATAATATTGAGGCTATAATGCCTAATGTTGTCAATAAAATACATTCTGAAAATATTATTAAAATGATTTTCAACATGTAGATGGCAACACTTGTGCTGTTTAAGAATAAAGATAGATTTATTTTTTCAATTGTTGTTACTTGTTCTTTTTGTTTTGTTTGGGAGCTTGCGAAATACCCTATTTTGACCTGCAGTAAGCAAGTGAAATTTATTTCTTATTATAGTTCCTAAAATTATTGTGTGTTTAATATTATAGAATTTTATCAAGGCAAACTATTTTTTCAATTAAACACCAGTATTGCCGATTAGTAACAAACTGTTTTTTAGCCGTAAACTATACTTAAAACAAAATATGATTTTTTTTAAGTATTTTTCCCATGATTTATTTAAAAAATGAAAGCCGAAAAACATTATTACAATGATTTTTGAAAATTCAGGCATTTAAGGGTTAAAGCACCAAAGCACTTCATTTCTTGTTACAATCGAGTTTCGGTAGCCAAAGGGTACCGTCATCAGTGCAAAATATGATTGCTCAGAATTCTATTGGCTAATAAAAATTATCTTTGAATCTGCTTCTCTTACATAGGCTGTTCCCTAAAATTTCCTGTAATTTTATGAGCTAATAAACTTTATCATTGAATCAGCTTCCCCTACGCATATTTCAGCCTGAGCAATCATATTTTGCACTGATGACGGTACTCTATGGCTAAACTAATTTGCAACAAGAAATAAAGTGTTTTCGTGCTTTAAATGTTGTTTTCTATTTAATTATAAGGCAAATATTACTATTTCAAAAAAGTGGCAAGCATTCAAGCAATTTCTTATTTAAAAAAATCCCCACCCAACTGGCAACACTGGATTAGCAAGGTTGTTAATACGTTCTTCCATCATATCACATATGAAATAACAAACGATTGAGCATCAAAATATGATTCATGAAGAATATGTATTTTTACTCCGACAGATAGGTTAATTGTCCATTTTCCTTTGAATTTTAGGAACTTAAAATAAAAGTCCATGATATACTTCACAGTTTTATGATTTTTTATGTAGTAAATGATACATACACAGTAAAAGAAAAATCGGAAACGTTACTCTACCCGGTGGGGTAGCAATGTGGCCCAAACGGTTCTGATATTTTTCCGCATATTTCGATCAGATTTTCGTAATATTTCCGCATATTTCGGTCAGATATTCGAAATGTTTCCACATATTTCGGTCAGATATTCGAAATGTTTCCACATATTTCGGTCAGATATTCGTAAATATTTCCGCGTATTTCATTAGAATATTCGGAAACGTTTCTGTGTGTTTCGAAATGTCTCTGGATATTTCGGAAATGTTAATGTATATTTCTGATATGATTGTGTAAACATCGTGAAGGTTTTGTGAAGGTTTCTGTGCATTTCGGAAACCTTCCTGAATATGTCATACATTTTTTTATTTAGGAAAGTAATACGCTTTCTTAAAAGAATTAATATTACCCGATGGAATTTTATTGCATAATAATTTTAGATTTACTGTTAATCATTTGTTGCACATCCAAAGTTAAATAACTTGTTCAAAATATATACTCTTGTCCATGAATCTATGATAGATATTAGATATTTGATTAATGAATAATAATGCAGTTCTAGTATTGGTAAAGTACAAATAGCACTGTTTATATATATTTTTTTCATCTTTTCGTTTTGAAATTATGTTCTGATTCACAACTTTTGTAATTATGAAATGCATCGTTTATATGAGCGAATAAATTGATAGTTTCACTTCTACTAATGCGTTTTATCTTCCTTTATGAATTACATATTTGTAAAAAGATAGTATTGAAAATTTGATTTGTAAATATATAAATAATTCTCTTTTTTTTTAAATGCCGTCTCCTGAGATCTGTTCTGTAAATAAATACGATATGAAAATGCTTAATTTCGCTACATGTAAATAGATGGATTTTTTCATACCTTTAAATAATTATATTTCTGGTATAAAAAGATGCACTATTTCAAATTAGTTAATATCTGCGATTAATTACTTTATTTCCATGAATTGTATACTTATAAATAGATACATTTTCTCAGATTATCTCAGCACTTCTCAAGTTATACAAATAAAATAAATACTTTTATAGGAATATATTCAGAAGCATGATAATTGTAAAACAATATATTAAAAATGTATTTACAAATAGACAAAGCATTTTCAAAGATACATCTAATTATAAGTATTGTAATCACGAAAATAAATTAATTACTCAACAGATATCAAATATTATGAAATAGTATTCTGTAATTATAAGAAAAAAATATATTAAAAGTATAAAAAAATCCATCTATTTTCGTAGGGAAATTAAAATTTATTTGCAGGATGGAACTCACGAGATCACATTCCAGAAAAGAATCTATCTAAAGAATAGATCTATAAATCAAATTTTCAATAATATATTTTTTAAAAATGTATGATTCATAAACAAATAGGATAAAACGTATAACATAAGTGAAATCATGAATTTCTCCAGTCACATAAACGATATATTTAATCGTGAATCGGAAAATACGTTCAAAACGAAAAGATGATAAAAACATATAAATCTATACTTCACTGACACTATTATTACATTATTCAGGGTTCGTACGCTTCAAGGACTTTCAACGACCTTTTACCAGAATTTTCGTAATGTGATATTCGCCTTATTTAACAAAAAAAAAAGTTCTATCTTCAGATATACCAACCAGTACTTTACGAAATTTCTGGTACGAAAACACCTAAAATCCCCTGAATCGCTTGTTGCATACGAATCCTCTTATTATTCGTTAATCAAATAATCTAGTATCTTATATGTATCATAGAGTCATGGACAAGAATGCATATATCAAACGAGTTATTTAACTTTGTATCTGAAACAAACTAAACAGTAACTCTAATATTATTCAATAAAATTCAATCGAATAATATTAATTCTTCTAAAAAAAGCGTATAAATTTCTTAAATAAATAAATTATAAAACATAAATGCATATTTTCCTCAAAATATACGTTACATCTCTTCGTTACTTTCAACCCCAGAACAATAAAAGTCACGTGATCATGACGTTTGTAGAACGCTTCAAATATTTTACACGGAAATGAGAGTAACTTTTCCCGTTTAATATGTTACTCAAGAAAATTTATAGTTCGCACTACGTTTTCGGAAACATTTCCGTTTCTGATTTTTCTTACAATGTATTCGCTTCAGATACTTTTCACAGAAATGGGCGTAACGATTCCGATTTATTCAGTAACTGAAGAGAATTAGTAGTTGACACTGCATTTTTGGAAACGTTTCCGCTATGGACTGTAATAGTTCTGGGTTTTTTTTTTTTTTTTTTTTTTTTTTTTACAGTGTAGTACAAGTATTCGTGAAGTACAGATAGCACTCTTTATACGTTTTTATTATCTTTTCGTTTTGAACTTACGTTCGGATTCTCAACTCTTGTAATGATGAAATGTATCATTTTATATGACCGAAGAAGTTTATAATTTCACTTGTACTATGCGTTTTATCCTCGTTGTTTATAAATCACATATTTGTAAAAAGATTGTACCGAAAATTTGATTTATAGACCTGTAAATATATTTTTAATGCGGTCTCGTGAGTTTCATCCTGTAAATAAATATAATATGGAAATGTTTAATTCCCCTACTTGTAAATAGATGAATTTTTTATACCTTTAATTAATTACTTTTTTATCACGTAAGAAGATATACTATTTCAAAATAGTTCACATCTGCGAATAATTATTTTATTTTCATTAATAGTATACTTATAGATAGATATGTTTTTTCAAGCTATCCCAACACTCTTCTCAAGTTATACAAATAAAAAAATACTTTCAAAGGAACATATTTAGAAGAATGATAATTGTAAAACACTATATTAAAAATATTTACAAATAGGCAAACATTTTTAAAAATATATCTACTTATAATTATTACAATTCATGAAAATAAGATAATTTCTCATCGATATCAAACATTTTGAAATACTATATAAGGTAAATATATATATATTAAAAGGTATTAAAAAAATTCCACCCATTTACGAGGGAAATTATATAGTTTCAAAATATATCTATTTGCAGAATCTAACTCATGAGAGAGCATTTTAAAAAATAATTTTTTTATAGAGGATAAAATTTTCAATAAGATCTATTTACAAATATCTGTAATTCATTAGGAACGAGGAAAAAAACGCATAGTATAAATGCAACTATGAAATTCTTTTGGGTATAAACGAGACGTTTCATTGTTCTTCACTAATACTAGTACTACACTAAATGGCCAATGATGATTGGCCACGTGCGATTTTTGACGTTTTGTTAAATATCTGGAAAAATACATGAGGAATTATCCTGAAACCCCAGGTGTGTAAACAGAATAGTATGGGTCATATATTTCCGCGAAGATTTTTTCCCAAAACCCCATAGGGGAACCCTGGGAACCATAGGGATAGGCCTGTAAAATCTAATATAGCAAAAGCATTCAAACTGCAAACCATGATTAAGAGGCTTATTGTAATAAACTGTGTTCAATTTTGTGAGGATATCATGTATACCAGTAGAAAAATTAAGGTTTTTATAAAAACAGTCACAAATTTTGCGGGTTTAATATCGCTTATTTTCAAACAAAAATAGGTTAATTTTGACCTTGATAAAGCTGTGACATTAGATCAGTAAACTCGTGCTTTCAAATAAAACAGAATAATGACGACATACTTTCAAACTTAGAGGAAGCTAGTGCAACTTTTGAAATTCCCTCAAACCAACTGCGCAAATGGCTACTTTATGGTCACAATTAATCGACACCTCTGATTTTTTTACGCCAGAACTAGCACGGATCTCGAAAATACAGACATTCAGCTACCAGTACAGAGTACACGCGGTTTTCTCAAATTCCGAGATAATCGGAAAAATGGATTTTGTTTAACTAGATCATCAAAACTTCCCACTGTGCACCCATTGAATTCTAACAAAAATAATAATAATAAAATCCGTCCGTCTTTGACGATTTTCAGCTTTTTAGGTGCGTTCGTAATTATATAAATACGCAGCACACAGTCGTCGTCGGTCCGTCCGTCCATCCACATATAACAGAGCAAAAACTACCCAACCGAATGGTCTGAAATTTTAAATATAAAATTGTTGCAACATTTTGTCGAGTCATTTCAAATTTTATGAAAATAGGATGTATAGTTTAATTAAAGGGACAGTCAAAATTTTTCCGTTACATTACGGCCAATTGGAAAAAATTACTTCAAGTGCATTTTAATGATGTTACAGCCTTTCGAACAGAGTGAAATGGATATGCACTTATGAAGTGCACTAAAATATACATTCAGTGCACTATGCAGGGCAAAAAAAATATTTATAGAAAAAATTATAGTACGAACGCACCTCATTTGCCACGTATTCCGTGCAATTTCGAACTTGTTGGTATGTGTCAGTGGCAGGATTTTGAGTAATAGTCGCTTGCACTGATTATGTAGAGCACCATAGCACTACGACCCGTTGTTAGAATATATTAGGTGAAGGAAGGAATGACAGATGAACTTTGTAATGACTTGAATCGAATGGGAATTGAAGTTTAGGGGCAAATTGGTTCCAATCAAAGTAAATATAGGATAAGTTAATACTTTATAATAAAACTACCAGAATCGAGTGGAAATTTTTCATTTTCTATTAAAAAAAATATCTGGACTTTTAGAACAATGTGATCCGTGTCCAGAAAGTAAAATACATATATACGTATAATAATTAGAATAATAAATTTTTGACACAGTGGAATCGGATGGATTAGATCGCTGACCTCCCGTATTTAAAGAGAGACCTTACCTCTTCACTACTCATGTGAATGACATCTTTGCAAATTGATTACTTATACTCAATCTCATTTCTTTGGTGACTTTCAATTCAGCATCGGTTTTAAGTAGGTTTATAAATGGATTAAACGTCGGCCGATGGGTTTGAAAATCCATACAGTTCGTGCGACAGTGTGCTGCAAAAAATTTCCCAAACGTTACAGTCCATAACGGAAACGTTTCCGAAAATGTTGTGTAAACTATGAACTCCTTTTAGTTACTGATTAAGTCGGAAACGTTCATTTCGTGTGAAGTATTTGAAGCCAATTTTCGGATTTTCTGAACATGCCCATTACGTTCTGCAAACGTACGAGATTTCGAGATCACGAGATTTTTATTGTTCTGGGGTTGAAAATACAATAACGAAGAGGTGTAACATATATTTTGAGGAAAGTAAGCATTTATATAATTTATTTTTATTTTTTGGAGAATATACACTTTTTAAAAATAATTAATATTATCCGATTGAATTTAATTGCATAATAGTACTAGAGTTGCTGTTAGTTGCACATGCAAAGTTAAATAACTCATTGGATAGTTTCTTTATACTCTTGTTACATGAATCTATGTTAGACATATATTTGGATAATGAATATCAATGTACACTATATGACCAATGATGATTGGTCGCTTTCGATTTTAGACGTTTTGATAAATATCTAGAAAAATGTATGAGGAATTATCCTGAAACCCCAGGTATGTAAACAAAATAGTATAGGTCATATATTTCCGCGAAGATTCTTTCCTGAAACCCCATAGGAGACCGTCAACAAATTGAAAAAGAACGAATATCTTTTGGATAGCCCTATAAAAACTAATGTAGCAAAAGCGTTCAAACTGTAGAACATGATTAAGAGGCTTATTGTAATAAACTGTGTTCATTTTTGTGAGGATAGCATGTATACTAGTAGCGAAATTAAGGTTTTAATAAAAACAATCACAAATTTTGCCAGGTTTTTTGCTTATAACTTGCGGAGTTCTTAATATAGAAAAATGTTTTTTCCAGAAAATATGACAAACAATATTGTACACAATAATCTGCAATCAGAATTAGAAAATAATAAAAATTGAATTAAAAATGAGCAGGTATACTAAAACATGCTTCACCGCGCATGCGCGAATGCAATCATAAATAATGTGCATAAATGTATTAGCTAAGTGTGTAGAGAAACTTTTGTTAAAGTCTCAAAAACATAGCTTGAAAATTTGGAAAATTATCGTCGATAGAATAAGCTCGGAAACCGTTGAATTCGCTCTATTTGAAAACTAAAAGATTAAATTCCAGTCTGGCCTGCTTTTCCAAAAGTCTTTGACAATTGATTGTTTTTTCTCCAATTTGCAGAAATATACTGCTTAAATAATAGTGCTGAGTGGAAATAATATTCGAAAATTGACAGCTTCATATTAGACCGGGAGGCGAGATTACAATCCAACAAAACTTGAGGGGTTTGGCGAGATAAAACGCTATGAGCCCAGAGCGCTAAAATCTTCACTTTCTACCCTTTCTCCAGTAACCCATTTGTTTACACCGGGGAAGATCAGTTTCAATCCATCTTATTGTTCGTGGAAGAGGGTGATGTGAAGAAAGAAACGCGGTTAACTTTCGGATAAAAAAAAAATATGCTAAAACAATTAAGTTCCACGAGTAACATATGATCGCTAATGTCTTAATGTATTAAAACACTTGTGAAATAGGTTATTTTAATGTATAAAAGTTATTTTCAAAGTTTATGAAAATCGTCTACACTATCTAAGAGCTAGAAGACTGTTAGCCTAGAAGGCTGTTATATGCCCTATATTATAGCTATATATTTCACATTAAAAAAAAAAAGACAAGATAAAGATAATTACCCAGTAAAATTTCACGCTGTGCTGCCATTTGTCTTTATGTTCATTAATGATTTGTTAAAAAATTACGAGAAAATGTTTTGCTAATTTAGTTTAAATAGAAAACACATTTGTTCTTTTATTAAGTAAAGTGGAAATAAAGAAAAACAGCCACAATATGTATGTTAACACTGGTGAATTTTCAAAGTTGTTTTTAAAAAGAAATAATAACATTTAGAGGGCATCTAAAAGTAATACTAAACATTTTTTATAAATGTTGTTATTATTATTCTTAACTCCATTGATCAGCTAAACTCTATGATACATGAGACAATATTTAAATTATTGCTAAATGCTCAATTGCTGAATATTCAAAGCTTATTTTTTTAATTCTTAATTAATTAAAAGACATTTTTAAAAAATTCCTTTTATTTATAGATCCATACGTGAAGCGAGTTTAAAAAGAGTAAGGTAAGCTGGGGTAACTGGGCCATAGGCTATTTTTTTTTAAACCGTTGGTGTTTTTTAAGTTTTGGCTTTTGTCAACATTGCACCCCCATCTCTACTTCTTAAAACAACGTGTGTTAACTCAGTTATAACTCTGCTTTTGTTGTAATAGGTTGCCGAAAATTGAGGTTTATTTTTTTAAAAACAACGTCCATTTGGTTGAACTTCCTCGGCTTTTTATTAAAATACGGTAAGTACTTTTATTAAACAATATTTTTATTTAAAGATTAGACACATAAATACATTAATATTATTAGGAATCTATACATATTTACTTCATGTTTCAAGTGTAAGGCCGGAATTTCAGTTACCCCATACATTTTTCAAAAGTGGAGTAACTGGGACATGTCACATGTATCAGGGGTAACTGGACCATATGGGATCCAGTTACCCCGACAGTTATAAATATCTTTTTGAGTTTCTCTTTCTATGGGAAATTAATTTCTCCATTGTATTTTTGCTTGCAATAAAGAAAATTACATAATACCTTATTAAAATTACATAATAAAATTTTAAAAAAAGCATGTTGGGGGTATCAAACCAAATTTATTAAGTGTGATAGCTATAGCTCAAAATTTTACATACAGATGAAGAGGCAGATGCATAAGGCAAAGTGAGATTATTAGAAAATTATCGAAACGAATAAAAAAATAGTTCTATTCGATATAAAAAATATGGTTACATTCTCCAGAGGTTTATTGGACATATCGAACTTCCATTGTGGTAAATAAAAAAGAGAATGAGATACTTAAGTACTTACGTAGCCGTTTGCTCATAGATTTATCTTGTTATTTTTTCCCTTAAAGTACCCATGCAACTTTTATGCTTATTACCTATACTAAAGTACATAAGTACTTACTTAATATTTATGTTTTTTGTATAAATAAATCTAATATTTTCACTTTTAGTGCTTTTTTTTCGACACATTGACAGTAAAGGTTTGTACATGATCTGCCTGGTTTAAATTTTGTTTAGTTATTTACACTTTTTCAAACAAGACCTGATACCCAATATAAAAAAATACAAGCGCGTCTGGAACATAGACCCTCCTGGTTCACTTGCCCCATTTTTATGGGGCAACTGGACCCATGAGGGAAGAAATATGAAATATGTATTTTATTTTTAGATATTAAAATGTAATTTTGAACATTTCTGCCTGATAGAGGGAACCTAACTGAACACATTTACAAAAGTTAAGACTTTAATTCAAATGAATATTAGCCTTTTGAATCTGAATTGCCAGAATCTCCAGAGTCACATTGTAAAATCATGGCCCAGTTGCCTCACGTAACCTTATATGATGAATCATTAGAGCTATTTCATTTTAAGGCTGTCCTTAAATCCAAAAGGGCAACTTTCTGACATAAGTTTTAATTTATTTTTGTTTGGAAATGCATGAAACTAGCAAATGTTGTTGTTCAGAAACTACGTAATCACGCTGTTTTTTCTGTTTTTTTTTTTTGGAAACGCAATAGATCTTTCAGAAAATAGTGTCAAAGTGGGCGTTTTGAACCGAATTTCTGCGCGAAAGAAGAAACCACTCAAAAATGCGTTAAAAACGTGTTTATCATGTGATCGAAATCGCTTATAACTCAATACGTAATTTATTGATCAAAAAATGGAAAACACAGTTCGATTCCAAATCGATTCCATGGTCAGGCTTTCCAATTTTATATCTTTCCGTTGAAAAATGAATTTGTAAATGCGTCAAAACGTTTTGCTCTTGTTGAGCAGAGTAGTTAAGAACAGCCTTAAGAAATCATTATATTTTGAATAAAATGAATTTTGTTATTATAAAAAGTAAATAAAAAAAAACACAAATATTACAGAAAACGTAATGACGGCAGTGCTGAAAAACATTTTCTTTAAATGTTAAAAGTTCTATGTCATGAAAGAATAAACTCTAAATACAGTGATATTAAATATATTCATCATAGAATTAATATGTTTTATTTTTCTGTCTCTTAAGTTGTCGATTTTACAAATCTCATTTATAAAGCAAAAAAAAAAAAAGGCTATCCTTTTCTTTTGTGAATGCAAGAATTATGTTTTCTAGTTACAAAAAGTTATATTGCCCCTACTCTATCAGATTATCTCAAATGTTGATTTTAATTTTGTAGTGATATTTCAATATTAACTTATAATATATTAATCATTACTGTTTAAATTATTTCACTATAAAATTTATTTTCTCCAAGAAAACCGTCATTCATGGGTCCGAATATAATTAAAAAATTATTAATCTACAATAATCAGAAATTTAATAATGACACAAAATACGGAATTTAGTTATGCATTTTAATTTAGAATAAACCTTAAACAAAAATTTATTATACATACATAATTATTTATGTGTTGTTATTGAAATTCAAAAGCAACTTTTTTTTTTTTTGGATTTTCCAATACCTCTGACAGTACATTTTTTTTTTCAGCAATTCTTACAACACAATTAATAAATTTCATTTTTTTTTTATATAAGTACTAAATTTATGAGGTCACAATATCTTTCCTGAGAAATTTGACTTTTAACAACAGTTCTAAATAATCAACATTTTAACTGAATAGGCATTTTATTTATTCATTTTTTATTTATTTATTGTATATGTTTTATCACCCAAACCCATTTTACAACTTCTTTATAAAATTCGGACTTTAAATTTCGGTTTGAAGATTTTTATTATTTTAGAAAATCAAAGAAATGGTGTAAACAAAACAAAATATTAAAACATTTTAGGAAATTTTTAGCAAAATGTGCTACAGACGTAGTAAAAAATAATAACAATGCGAATAAAAACAATAAAATATGAAAATATTTAAAAAATCTTTATAAATGAAGTAATTTATTTGCATTAAAAAATCAGAATTATAAATTATCTTAAAAATGGTAAAGTTTATCATTTGTTTTAGGAATAGAACAGTCATTTTCTATTTCCAAAGCATTTCACTATACATTTACACAGTATCCTATCATACGATACAAAGAGCTGCAATGCCTTTCCCCTCCCTAAGAACTGGTTTTTCTCCACCAGCGAAAATGCCAAAAGCTGCCAACTCCAAGCCGCCAAACACTTCCAAGTTTTGTTGGATTGTAATGTAGCGACCGGGAGCCGTCAGCACAGACAACTACCTCAGCGAGTTGGAGGCTGAAATACCAGAATTAGCTAAAACTCGATTCTCATATTAAAACGCAGTCGGTCTGCCAAGTCATATCTTGGTCGAAAACACCTAAAAACTTGATTTTAGAGGTCAACTCATAAGTTTACCATTGCGTTTTCCTGCACCCAAAGGTATGAAAACATGGCGGACTGGGAGCAGGAAAACACAATGGTAAACCTACGAGCCAACTGGTAAAATTGGGTTTTTAGGTGTTTTCCACCAAGATATGACTTGGCAGACCGATTGCATTTTAATATGGGAATCGAGTTTTAGCTAATTCTGGAATTTCAGCCTCCAACTCGATGAGGTGGCTGTCTCATGGTTCGTACGCCTCCTTGAATTTTGCAGAGCAGAAAAGTTTTCGGCAGCAGTATTATCTTATTGAAAATCTCTTCTGAAAAGAAAGCAAAATTTTGCGCGTTGAAAATAGATTTCTTTTTCTATAAAAAAAAGAAATACTGGTAGTTTTCCTGGAGAAATATCTCTACAAATCATGTGTCTGTGCTGCCCAGTCTATATGTTTGAAATAAAACAATAAATTCTAACAATATATGTTACAAATAACACTAACTGAACGATATTAATTGTTAAACAAACAAAATTTTGGGTATTTTTCAGTAATAGAGAAAATAAAATACATTCCATCAAAATAGTTCATTTATACCCTCTTCAGACCTGAAGGAGAAATAACATTGCGAATACTCATTCATTGATTTTGCACAAACAAGAAAACACCACAGATGGTAGGATCCCTTTTTCTGAAATTGATACTTTAGGGGGCTGGTAATTTAAATTCACAAATACGGATCTAAAATTACTACACCCTTAAAATATCGATTTAATAATTGATTACGCAAGTGCTTAAATTACGCAGTAACAAATTTATGTCCTTTAATTAATTGAATGATCTACAAATCCTCAAAATTTTTTATTATAAAGCGTTTAGGTTAATTAATTATAAAATTTTTTTACTTTCTTGGATAAACTGTCTGGAATGTATTTTGCGAACTTAGATGATAACAACATTTATTTTATGACAAAATAAGCATCAGTGCTGCTATTTATTGGTTTTGACCCAAAGTCAAAAACATTCAGCTATATAGAAGCAAAGTAAAAATGTAAACAAAATCAAATAGTTTAGTTTACATCCTCCTCGGTTCGGAAGCATCGCATATGATACTGCAGAACCACGGAGGATATAATCAGTTTCAAATTATAAATAGTACTTTTCTAAATAAACGTTTCTTCGAATAAAACATTTATAAAAATATCCTTTTTAAAGGACAAAAATAATCAAAGACTTATCACATAAATTAATTCTCGAATGCATTCATGCTGTTTTAAACTTTGTTTTAAACATTTTTTAGACTATCTTTAGAACGTTAAGAAATAAGAATTTCTCTTTTTACTCGACTGAAAAGAAGGGTTATGTGTTTCACGCGTATCTGTGTATGTGGATTTCATTATACCCTCGAAACATTCCAACAGCTGTATGGATTTTAATGAATGAGGTCTCTATCAATTCGTCTTAACGGCCCGATGGTTATAGGCTAATTTATTTTTATAAATTCAAAATGGCGGCCGAAAATACAAAATGGCGGTAGAGACAAAAAAAAAATTACGCACCCTATTGAGTGGCGTATCATTGGATAGGTCATTCAAAATGAAGACGATGTTTCTTTGACTATTTTACAGTCAGAAGCTCCGTTAAAATATTATACAACCTGGAAGATATGTATGTAGGATCTGTAACTTTACTGCAACTCTAACCATCATAGACATCTATAGACCTTATCAAAACAGTGTTTATAGATAGGATCTAACAATTAAACACAACTTAAAAGCCATCAATACAAGTAAATTAAAAAAAAATAGGTAAGTAATATAAACAAGTAATATAAAAAAATATTTTAAGTCAATTCCTACTTAGGTCAATAAGAGAATTTTTTTTCTCCCATTCTTCTTTCCTCTCGAGTGGCGCTTAATATGCCTTGATCAAGAAGAGGGCTCTCTCGGTCTTAAAATACCTTGATCAAGAAGAGGGCTCTCTCGATTATTGAAAATTAATTAATTTAATTTAATTAATGAATTAATATTTGAAAAACCTGGATTAACATCAAGTGCCATCCACTACAAGTTTTAAAAAATTTATTTGAGCTTAATTAGGTGAATAATAAGTATTTTATTAACGATTAAAAATTTGAACAAGTTATATATAGCGAGAGTGTGAGCTAATAGTAGGAATCCCTCTATTCTAAAAAAAAGTAGCTTACGCTGTCACCGCCGCCGCCGGGTTTGAATTTTTTTGTGACCGGAGGTCTTTCTCCGCTAATATTAAGAAAAATACTGCCTACAAAAATATGAAAATCGGCGGTATTATAGAGAAATGTTTGATAAACACGCTGATGCAGACAGTTTTCAAATCGAATAATTATTTTAAGAGATATTTAATGCTAAAGTTGGACAAAATCGTTCCATTAAAAAAGTTTTACAGTAGCAAAAACTATACATAGGAATTAATTCATTTTTAGATCATTTTATACGTTAGAAGTTCCCGGTGTGCAGACTTCCATTCACTTTTTTAATTTGACTCATTTTTTGAGGTTTTATTTCTATTTTAAATTCAAATTTTCAGCATTTCGAGAGATATTTTTTACTTATTTTAGGAAATGGTATTAATTTAAAGTATTGCCAACTGTATGAACAGCGCAAATAATAATGTTTGCTTCAAATTAAAAATTTATTTACGCTTGACTATTATTAACTGAAAAAAACCTTCAAATTAGAATTAAATAATTACGTGTGAAAAGCAGGAACTTAAAAATTACTTCTAAAAAACTATATTTACACGTGAATTTTATAAGGATATTGTAAAATAATAAATTCATTAACATGCGTTAGAAGTCTTAAATAGGAGAAATTACGTCACATTACACTTATTACGTAAAATGAACAAACAGTAATATTGCAAAACAGTTTAAATTTAAAAATTGTGCGAGACATTAATTTGATATTTTGAGATTATATTAATAAGATTAATATTAATTTTATTGAACGCGTTTAGACAGCTTTCGAGCGATTATTTAGTAATGCAATGAAAATAAAAAAGATTATAAGCTGAAAATGAAGTGTCATCAACAAAAAATATGATTTGAAAGAGAAAAATCTGTGAAGCAGAAAATAAATAAATTGTTTAAATGGTTTAGTTAAAATTCGTTAACCTTCTGTGTCGTTTCCGTCAAAAGAAGGCATTGATATTTGTAAAATATATTTGCATTTTGATGCAGATTTGCTTATTATATTAGTTTATTTTGAAATGTTTAACTGATTTTATTTAATCAAAGACGAAAACAGCCATTGTATCTTTTAACGGCAGCTGATTTTCCCTTAAAATTCTCCTATCGAAGTAAAATGAATAGAAACCCATTTATAGGGAGATCGTAACTGTTTTTTAACTTATAATTCAATCTTTCAAAATCTTTTTAAAGCCAATCAAATTAGCGTGCTTTTAGAGACTGCGGTGTCTGAACGGGGGTTTGCGAGCTTAGGTCGTAGGTTGCCGAGACCCCTGGTTGAAAAATTAGTTTCACATTGATGAGATGTATTTAGTTCGCTATTTACGCAGTCGGGTTTTTTGATTTTTTAAATTTAATTGTTTATTTAGTTTTGTTTTTGTAAAACCCATGAAAGACGTCTTAAATGCACTATAAAGAAGAAGCTAAAACAACACATTTCGAAGAATTTTTTTTTTTTCATCAAGCACAAAAGGATGTCCTGCCACGACGGGAGAGGAAGAAAGTGCCATTCTTCTGGGCTCGCACGAATACATCACGACGAATACATCGATTGTAACACTGTATAGGGAGAAGTTAACGATCTACTTCAGAGACAGGAAAATGGCGTTGTTACAGCTCCAAGAGTAGGCAAAAAATCTGAAGTATACTGGTTCCCAGAGGAATGGAAGGCCTCACCAGTGGCCTGAGGTTCTTCCAGTCTCAAAGCACTTCCAGTCTCAAAGCTGATAGACTGGAAGTGCTGGAAAGTTCGAACTCAATCGCACCCGTCGGCCTAATCGTTCAGAATTTTCCGTGGTTTTCTTTGAAACTTTAATTAACTTTCGTAATTACGGGATAGGTTCCCTTAGAAAGACCCCCACGGAGGGCACTCCCCCTCAGTCTAAATCCCTCATGTAGGTAATCGGCCGTCATGAATAACACCAACACCAGAGGAATGAAGAGGTGAGAATAATGCTGTGATACACTCAGGTGCACAAAAAAACCAGCGAGTCTTGTTTATCCTTAAGAGAACAATGGTTGAAAACTCAACCTATGGTGGGAAAATATTATACTAAAGTTACGGGGTTTACAAATAATTTAAATTATCGTTAAAATAACCGCAATTTACCGTTATAATATCTGTTTAGATATCTCATATTTTTGTGGAAAATTATGTTTTTTTTGATAATTTTTCATTATACTCGATGTTCAATATTAGCAAAATTTTAAACTTGTTACTTGTATTTAATAAAGGATAACAATACCAGAAATTAATATGACTATGAAATAAAAATTCAAATAAGCTATTGATCTATGAAATAACACAATGGAGAAGTTATTTTAAAAACTATTTCTATTCAATCATATCGTGCGCTATGAATGTTAACCCCTTGAGGGGCAAGCAATTTCATTTGTGTATACTGATTTCCCACCAGAAATTAAAAAAAAATTTATCTCAAAATATGGAAAAGCAATTTTACGACTTTTTTATACCAAAGTTAGAAAAGTAAAATTTCATAATTTTTTTTCTGGTGCAAATTTTCATTAATCGTAGGTCGGATATATTTTATCCCACCGCCCCTCAAGCGGTTAAACATTTTTAGAATATTAAATTATGTAAGCAAAAATATTACGTCTGAATTCCATCTTTAAAATATTTACATTAAAATCACAGCTGCATTATAGCTGCATTTCTGAAAAGATTTCGCATTATTTGAAATCAGTTGGTATTCATACATCTTTCATTCCCCAAAATCCTCTTAAAAATCTGTTATGTAATTTTAAACATAGATGTTCCATCCTGCATTTTAAAGACATCGTCTACGGAATTCCGTGTGAGCAGTGTGAAGCGGTTTATATTGGTGAATCTAGCAGGACACTTGAAATACGGCTTAAAGAGCATAAACAGGCATTTAGATGTAGAAATTTGAATTCAAAGATCGTTCAGCGTACTATTGCAACCGACCATTTTCCAGATTTTAATAAAGCTTTTGTGATCCGATCCGGCTGCAACAATTACGCAGGGAGAGTGTTTTTAGAGGCCTGGCATACTAAAACCAAGGATTTAGCGATTAACGAAGCTGCATCTGTGCCGGCCGAGTATTCTATTTTATTTTAACTGTACCCTGAAATTGATGACTTTCTGTTGTGTTTTTCTTGTAACTGTTGATAGTATTGACTTAACGTTTATAATTGGCTGAGGAAGGATCGTGATGATCCGAAACGTCCGAATTTTAATATGTTTTTAGTGTTTTTATGTAATAATTTTAGTTGTTTTATGTATTGTCTGTGATTTTAATGTAAATATTTTTAGAATATACTATAATAAAAAGGACGCAGGTTAATAAAATATCTTTGTTTTTATTTTATTTTAGCTTAGTTTTTATTCATTGTTTTAGAAAATATACCAACACAGAATCAAACCTATAAAAACAAGAAAGGAAAATCATGCGTCACACATAGAATATGAAGACTTTCCAGCACTTCCTAAATGTTTCAACGCAACCACATCGTTTGATACTTTTAAAGAAGAAAGCGCATAAACTATGAAAAAAAAAATAAAAAACCAGACTAAAAAACGGGGATTCTGCTGGCAATCGAAACGCCAGTACTATTTCCGTATTTTAACGAAACATTTTCCGCATAAATTCCAGAAAATCGGAAAATTTTCTTTAATTTATGGGGGGAAATTTTCGTAAAAATACGGATTTCTGGAATTTATGGGAGGGGGGATTTCCATTAAAATACGGAAATAGTACTGGCGTCTTGATTGCCAGTAGAATCACCGTTTTTTTTTCTTTACAGTGTAACGTAGATGAGAACCCAATTTCAACAATTACTGTCCATACTCAGTAAGGTATTCAAATTTAAATCTGTATTACCGTGCATGTTACCTAAAGATTTTCATACACACCACAGAATATTTTAAAATTTTATTCAGCTAGAAAATACATAACACAGTTGAAAATTCACTTTCAAAAATTTCTATCCATCCACGCAATTTAATATGTTTATACTGTTTTATTTAAACCTAGGTATGATTTATGGATATTTATACACACCACACAGTATGGTAAAATTGAATTCAGTTATAAAACGAATAGCTTAATTAAAACCACATTCCTGACAATCACCATCCTTAAACAGCAATATGTCCCAAATCTTTTGCACTAAACGCCACGTAATATACGAAAATTTAGTTGAGCTTAAAACTGCATACTACAGCCAGTGTTGCCAGATTGGGGACTTTTTTGTCCCCAGATTGTTGATTGCCACCGCTTTTTTGAAATAGAAATATTCACCCTATTTAAAAATAGATTAAAAATTCTGAAAAATAAGCGAATTCTACTATTTAAAAAAAGTGGTGACAGTCAAATAATCTGAATTTAAGAAGTCCCCAATCTGGCAACACTGACTACAGCTGAAGATGCTTTTTCAGAAATTACCGCTTATAGAAAGCGCTGTAATTGAATTGTTTCTTGATTTCATCAAAATCACTCGTACTCCCTATTATTTTCAAAAAGTTTTTTCACACCACTATTTGCAAAATAGTACAGGGTGTCCCAAAAGTTCCGGAGACATTTGAAAATTCAATATAAAATCAAGTAAATGTCGTACGGAGTGCGATTTCGACTAAAATGCTTCTCACAAACAAAAGCTTTTATAAGTAAACTAGCAAACCCCGCGGCTTTGCTCGCGTAATATTTGAAATATGCCAAGTGATATTTATGTGTGATATTTATGTTATGTAATTTTTATTAAAAGGTACTAACTAAATTTTTATTTTATTAAAAGGTAATATTTTATTTTATTAAAATGTACTTATTACTTTTGAAATAGGTTTGGTATTTCCTGAGATTGAGTAGAAATCGCAATTTAGAACGTTTTTAGAAACTTTTTTGCGCATTTTCACCTCATTTTAAATTTCCAATTTTTTCTAAACTGTTCTTAAAGATCATTTATATCTAAAAAATATGTACCTTGCCTAATTTTAAGTTGCTAGCCCCTACCGATCACAAAAATCGAAATTTAGAACGCTTTTTTGCTCCTGCAACGTCTAAGTGATAGTGATACCGACATAAAATAGAGTCTATGTTAGAGAAGAGGCTGTCAGCATCAATTTCCTACCATTACTTTTGAAATCAGTTTGATTCTTCCTGAGATATTGCTGACAAATCGGCATTTAGAATGTTTTTAGAATGCATTTTGCTCTTGCATCTCCTCTGGGGTAGTGGAAACAGATATAAAATATAGCCTATCTTGGAGCAAGATCTGTCTGTCACCATCATTTTAACACCATTATATTTGAAATCGGTTCAGTACTTCCTGATATTGCATAGGAATCGGAATTTAGAACGTTTTTTACAACGCTTTTTGCGCATTTTGACCCCCTTTTAAATTTTGATTTTTTTAGGAAATGTCCTTAAAGATCATTGATATCTTATAACTAACTACCATTCCAAATTTCACGATTCTAGGTCCTTCCGTAACGCAAAAACCGCATTTAGAACGTTTTTCCCCTGCACCCCCTTTGGGGTAGATGCACCGACATAAAACATAGCCTATGTTGGAGCAAGGGTTGTCACCATCAATTTGACGGCATTATTTTAAAAATCGGTTTGGTATTTCCTGAGATTGTGTGGAAACCACCACGCAGAACGTTTTTTAGAACGCTTTTCGCGCATTTTCACCCCTTTTAAATTTCGAATTGTTTAAGAACTGTTCTTATAAATCCTTTATATCTAATAAGTAGCTAATATTTCAAATTTCATATTTCTAGGCCCTTCAGTAACCCATAAATCGCATTTTTAGAGCGTTTTTTGCTCCTGCACCCCGTTTGAGGTAGTGTCACCGACATACAATATAGCCTATCTTGGAGCAAGCGTTGTCAGCATCATTTTGGCACCAATATTTTTTAAATCGGTTTGGTATTTTCTGAGATTATGTAGAAACTACCATTTAGAACGTTTTTTAAAACACTTTTTGTGCATTTTCACCCCTTTTAAATTTCGAATTGTTTAAGAACTGTTCTTAGATATCGTTTGTATCTCATAAGTAACTAATATTCCAAATTTCATATTTCTAGGCCCTTCAGTAACGCAAAAATCGGATTTTTAGAACGTTTTTTGCTCCTGCAAACCCTTTTGGGTAATGGCAACGACATAAAATATAGCCTATGTTCTAAGTTGGACTAACACCATCATTTTGATACCATTACTTTTGGAATCGGTTCGGTAGTTCCAGAGCTTACCTCCGACAAATAAACAATTTTTTCCTCTTTATAATAGGAAGTACAGATGAAAACATTAGTTCCAAACTTCGCCCATAGATAGCGTTGTACAATAAATTATAAGAAAGAGCCATACTAATCCAAATGAAACAGATTAGGCTTATCTAAATTCTTGTTGTTGGGAGATGAATTTAAAACACTTTTAGAAAATGTTCCCACTATTCGAACACATTCATTATCACAAAGTCAAAGCGATGATACAAGCATATATTTAGATAAAAGTCTTCGTGCATTATCGTTACATCACTAACACAATCATAAATATGAAACATATCAGTCACATTCAAGTTCATAAAATTCTATTGCTCATATTACACGGAATAATTTGTAGCGAGAAAAATTGCCTCAACACAATGACCAAGGCTTCTCTCTACTTAGTTTTCCAAGCATTTCATTCTATCTTCAGGGCAAGGCTCCTCCATCAGTTTTCCAAGCCTTTCGTTGGCTATTCCAGGCGACTTCGGTCCTTTACATCCTGCTGGGCAACATATAACAATGATATGTTCCCGCACCATGTTGGTTAAATCAAAGTAAAATTGCGTAATGTGTTATTTCTGTTTGTATACATATTTTTTTTTTAAATATAATTATGAGTGTAAAATTATAATGTTTATATATTTAAGTAAAATAGGAGTGTAAGTTCATACAAAAAGTATTAAGTTGATTTTAAATATTAAATATATATTTTTAAAAAATTGTTGTATTGTAAAATAAATGTATAATGTTGAATAGAGTTCGGATCTCAGATAACAACAATAGCCAGACGCCATGGTGTCGTTTTATGACAAGCCAATGGAAACTGGTGTATAATTAGAAATCGTAAAATAATAAAAACGTTGGAATAAATTTATGGCCTTAATAAAAGTGTTGGGATAAATTTATGGCTTTTCAGACCACCCAAACTTTAAGGCAGATAATAATATTAAAGTATATGTAAGGGGCCATTTGCAGACTGTTAGCTAATAGGCCTATCGAAGGATAATGCAAAATCTTCTCACATCCAATAAGAGTGGACTAGACAAAAATAGTTCCACCCACTGCAGGAGTTGGTGTGCCAGAAGAATAAGGTTTGAAAAAGGGAGTCTAAAAAAAAGATGTAGAGGACGCAGGAGCTCTCCTGAAAGCCCGTGCAATGAATCCAAAAAAGCCCTAGTAATGCCCAGGCGAGATGGACATATCGGAGTGAGCCTAAGCAAGCCTAATTGAGGATGTCTTCCTGATGTACATATCGGAGTGAGCCTAAGCAAGCCTAATTGAGGATGTCTTCCTGATGTTAAAATAAAGTGGATTGTTCTACTGAGGTCCGTAGCTATGCATCCTGCCATCCCGATATCGCCGCTCTGATAAGACGCAGATTCCTGATGACATAGGGATATGATCCTTAGCAACGCGACAACTCTGAATTTGATGAATAAAGGCCACCATCCCGTATATGAAAAAAAGGTACTACCTTAAACTTTTTCTTTTACCACTTAAAAATCATATGAATAATTATAAATATCCTTTTCTGATATTTTATGGTAGAGAGCAATCTGAGATCCGACAAAACCAATAATTAAATATAATTAAGGTAATTTAAAAATGAAAGAGAATTATTTTGTTAGCAAAAAGAAAAATATATAATAATAAGAGTAAATGAAAATATTGTCTTTTTTTTTTAAAGATTAAATATACATAAAATAATGAGAAGCAAACAGAAGTATTGCTTTCTTTTTTTTTTGAATTAATATTATGTATTTCTGTATATAGTTGTGTTCAATGTAAATAAAATATTTAATCAAGTTTTAAAAAGTTTCTGTAATTATTTAATTGATAATGTTTAAGGTGTGTCAATTTATTTTTACAGCTTAAATTTTAGTTTAATTCATAAGTGGAAGAGTTCGTCTAAATAATTCACAACGCAAACTCTTAATTTTATTTGTAATTATTTAAATTTAATAATTACATTTTGACGCGAATTATAATTTAATTTTATTAATGCTTCGCGTTGCTCTTCTACTAGAATTATGTAATTACGATCACTTATGTTATTTGGATTTATCTAAGGTATATAAAATTATATACCAATTTACTATGAGGTTGCTTGGATGATTTGGACCAATTAACAATTTTGGATGTAAATTAAATAGAAAATAAACAGGTGTAATTATCTGTCCAGCATCCCCCCCCCCCCCTTCATAGTAAAATGGTGCTATGACTCAGGAACGTTCATCTGAGGTCATTAGAAATAATAATAATAATAATAATAATAATAATAATAATAATAATAATAAAAGAAAATAAATTTAAGTATTATTTTAATGTCACAATATTAAAGATATTGTAGGTATGTAAGTTTAATTGATTAAAATTTTATTAAAATTAATTTTATTATTGTAACAATAATGACACACATATAATAATTTAAATAAATAAAATGAATAATATATGTTAGCAATAAAAAAAAAAAAAAAAAAAAAAAAAAAAGGAAATGAAAAAAATAATTCTGGGATTTATAATAGGTAAATTTAGGAATTACAATTTTTTTTTCTCTCTTTTCTCTTTTGGTTGGATCTCAGTTACCATTGAGAAATAATGGCATTCACATCACGGATGACACATTTGTAAAAATATTTTTTTTTTATATACTGTATAAATAATAAGAAGAAGAATGAGTAAAATTTTATAATATGACTGGTATAAAAATGATTGAAATGTCAATAGATCATTATTTTTGAAATTGTATCACCTTGATACAAAAGAAAATTTATGAGTCGTACTACGAAGTAGTAGTACAATATTTACATATAAAAAAAATAAAATAAGATTGTTGTTTCTGTAGAAAAAGACAGATATTTTTCTGTTAAATGAAATTATGTTGTTTTTTATATATACGTGTATTATAAACATTTTAGGGGTATTTATGTGTGTAAAAGAATAATCTACAAAACAACTTCATCTCCTAAGAAATTTTTTTAAATTTTAGTGCTGTTGTTTTTATGTATTTATGCAATTTAGAATATTTTCATACATATGTTGTAATATAGAGAAAAAAGTATGATAAACAGAAATATTCTGTTAAAAGGTTATGCCCAACAATAAGCGAAAATTTAAAAGGAGAAGTGTAGATTTAAATACCTCTGGAGTTAAAACCAGAGGACAGAAAAATAAAATTATTTCTCTAAATTATTCGCTACAAAAAACTAAAAAGAATACAATGACTCAACCTAGTGTTGATACGCTGTTGAATTGTATCCCCGTCTTTGATGGAAAGAAAGAGTCTAATATTAAATTTTTGTGAACGAATTCGATAATCTAATTAAACAAACGGATTTAGAGAATGTTTCGAAACTTGCGCTCTTAACCTCTTCAGTCCCGAGAAAAATCTTCTGCATAGAAAAATTATTTCATCAGCAATTTATGACACTTTTAGCTTCAGAAAAGAGAAAACAAAATTAGTTTTCTCTTTTTTAAATTTTCAAATAGTAAAAATTTATGTCTCCATTTGGGTACATCGGGTCACCATTGGATAAATAAACGCCAAACTTTAAATAAAAAATACCTCTTTTGTTTTACTTTAAATTGACCTATTTATTGTTTATTAATTATATTTTTATAATATAACGGTATTTTTTCCTGTGTACAAGAGAAAATTCAAACTACACATCATTTGAGGAGAGAACAAAATTGTTTATACCCCAGGGGTTGATCTTCGAAGGAAGATATTAACGGAAGACACATCTCCCAAAAAATGGGATCATTTGCTCATCAATTGAGCAAAATTTTGGCCTGGGACTTTTAAAACAGTCATTTCTGACCACATTTAGTAAAGGACGTACTCTCCACAGGCGATCTTCGGTATCAGAAGAATGCATTACAGAATCAGCAAAGTGTAATTTTGATAGCAAAAGGAAATCTATCTCTTTGCTTTACATTTGCCACTAATGGTATGAGTGACTGTTCATTTGGTTGTTGTGAAGATGGATTTTCTCCATTGTATATACCTTAAATACTTATTTATATTTTTAAGCAGATGCTATTATCATATTTTATGTATTTGAAAACGTATATTTTTAGTTCAAAATGTTAAATATTTTTAATGTTACTAGAAAGTGTGACATCTTTTAGCAGTAAATTCTGTATATTATTTTATATTATTTAAAAAAATGAAAAAACTCTTTCAAATTGTTTTGTACATCTAAAAGAAATAAATTATTATTTCCTAAAAAATTTTGGTGTTAACCGAGTGTATAAAATAGTTACACAGATTTTATTTTCTTTAGCTGGAAACGTATAGTAATGACCCATTGTACCCAAATGGGTACAACATATTTACAGATGTTTTCAACATCCATGCACATATGAACAACATTTATAAACAATTCCAAATCATTCTTGAAACAGCTTAATTTATAAAAAAATGCAATAATTTGTTTTAAATTCACTCACAAATTTGTTTTATTCACTTACTTTGACGTAAAGTCGTTGGTAAATTGCTTCTGTCATCCATCTTGGACATGTCTTCTTTTCAAAGTCATATGGTTCTTCCGTCTTTAAACTTGTAGCGGCATGTATTGGTGATATAGGACACTTTGATGTATCCGAAGAGAGACAAAAGGAATTTATGCATTTATTTAAATTTTTGGAGGGTAATTTTGCCTTTTTATTAAGTGTACCCAAATGGGTACACCTGGAATGAAGAGGTTAAAGACAAAGTTAGTTGGTAGTGCTAGAGATAAATTAGCTAATGAAGAAAATCTTAATAAAGAAAAAGACTATGGTAAATTTAAAGAAAAATTAATCGATACTTTTTCTATTAAAACAAGTTTTTCTGCGGCTCAAAGCAATTTTTTTTCTCTTAGGCAAAAACCTGCGCAGGCTATCGCTGATTTTATCAGTGAATTCAATGCGGCTGCAAAACTTTACCTAGATAAAAGTGGACAAAATATTGACAACGGTAATGGTAGTTTATTTGAAATAATAAAATTCACAAGATTTTTAGAATCAGTTAGGGCAGATTTAAGTTTGGACATTCGAAGAATGGCGCCGAAAAATTTCAACGACGCATGTAAATTTGCGAAACAAATGGAAGATGCATACAATCAAGTTGCATCAAAGGAAATTAATTCGATTACAAAAACCTCCACTGAGGAAAATTTGGACAAATTGTTAAAATTAAATATGGAAAGCGCGAAGCAAATTAAAATTTTGACTTCCGAAATAAACAATTTGAAAGTTAAAACAAAAGATACTGCAGCAAGCAGATGGTGCGAATTATGTAAAAAAAAATTCGCATACTTTAGAAACGTGCTGGTACAAAAACGATAATAAAAATACATATAAGGGTAGCAGAGATTTCGCAGGTCGGCATTTTAATAAAAGGTACTCTTATAATGGACAGTATCAACCGAGAGCGAATTTTAATCCTAGATTTGTTAACCCAAACCAGCAATGGCATTTTCAATCTTATGCACCCACAGGTGGTTACTATGGATATTCTCCATATCCCCCACCCCCACCAAATTACCTCCCTCAGCATGTGCCATATAGGAATAGTCAACCTCAGAGTCATGCCAGTTATTATCCAAATGAGGATAAAAATGAGAATTTAAAAGAGAATGCTCAAAAGTATCCAAAAAAGTATAATAAAAAGGGTAAAACTGATGATCAAAGGGACAAGTAAGGGATATGAATTGGTATTAAAAATAAAACAAAATACATAATTAATCGAATTTCAAAATTTTCAAAATTTAAAAATAAATTTTTCTTTTTTAGGTAAAAAATTTGAAACAAAATTAATAACTTGCCTTTTTAAAATTCAAAATAATAATAAGAAAGGATAGGAACATGGGAACGCCAATTTGTCTCAGGGTTACAATATTGAGCAAATGTGCAGGGCGCACCCGAAAACATACTTATAAAATTATGTAATGTGCTTCACAAAACTTCACTGGAGCAGTGAAATATTTCTCTCCAGGCAAAAGTTATATTTTTTTTTCTTTTCGAATATGAATTAGAAAATATAAAATCTTAACAAAGCCAAATAACATTAAAACTTAATAGTGAATAATGTTGGAGTAATTTTCAAAAAAAAAAAAAAAAAAAAAGATAATTTTTTCTGTCTTCTATAAGGGTAGCCTTTGCTAATAGCCTTACAATTTAGATGACAGAATTTCAGAATTACTCTTTAAAATGAGTAGGTGTAAGCTATTAGGTTCAGGGAAGTTAGAACAGCTTTATAACATACTCATATATTTTTTTTTCTTCTTATATAAATATATGGTTGACAAGGAATAAATTATTAGTGCACTCGATATTAGGATAGCGGTCAGCTATAAGCCTAAATATAATAAAATATACAAAAAGTACTAAGATTTATTCCGGTAGTTCAACTACAACTTATATGCTAAAGTCTAGAATTTAGACAGCAGGGATAAGTTTTATGAATAAAAGTGTTATAAAAAAAAAAAAAATAAAAAAAAAAAAAGAAGATTTTGGTGTAGCACATCGGTTTTTAAAAAAACATATATATGTATAACAATGGACAAGGCAAGTTATTTCAATATGATTACACATAAAATTATAGTAAAAAAAATACACAAATAAATAATTGAAGTAAAATTAAAATTTTCTCACCAAAAGCTTTCTGTATAGGGTGCAATTTTGGCCTACGGCTGGGTATGCACCAACACCAACAAAATTTTTGTAGAAAAGTTATTCACAGGTACATCATTGTGTATAGTCATCACTTGGACATAAACTTCAGGATTCTTGGCTGAAAAAGGAATCGAAGAAAAAATTAAGTATGGTATAATTACTAGATGTTATGCTCAGAAACAATAAAATTAGTAATATTATATTGTAAAAAGCAGCATTTTGAGTTTTATTTAGTAAAACTTTTAATTTTTAGGTTTTACACATTTATGGAGTGTCTAGCTCAGTGTATAGTTCCTAGATTTAATTAAAAAAATAATAAATAAATATATAAGTTGGTGTTGTTTTCAAAATAAATAACAAAAGGTATAGCAATTAGCATTTACAGTTAAAATTTATGGAATTTTCAGCAAAATTAACATTAGACAAACATAGTTTATATTATATTTAACTTGATAAGCTAATTTACTTTTATTAACGGTATTCAATTAGAATTAAAGTAGGCTTAAATTCAAGTTAAATTAATTAATAACATTGTTGTAATCTAAAATTTTATGTAAGACTATTATATTTTTATTGTATATATAAAAATATGCGAATTTAATAATTAATAAAATGTATTAGCAAAATTATTTAATATAAATATTAAATGACATCTTGCTGAAATCAGCTAGAAATTAGTTTTTTTTTTAAATAAAATATTTTATAAATTTATGTTAGTTTAGAATTTAAGCATTTTTTTTTCTTTACTTTCCCTTAGAATTAAATGCAATTCTAAATTAAACACATATAAATATACATAGGATTGATAAATTTGAGTGTGTGAGTTCATAATTTTTTTTTTAATATAATTTGGCCAATTTAACATAAAGAAACAAAATAAATAAATAAATATATTTATATATATTGGCGTTATTTTTATTAAAATATGTAGTATGGCTTAATAAATTTATTTACTTAATTTTTTTATAGTACGTACAGTAATTATTTTAAAAACTTGATCTATAAAAAAATTGGATGTGGTTGTTTGGGAGTATACAAAGATTTTTTCTGCTGGCAGAAGTTCTTTGGTCCGGCCGGGTACTCATAGATGGCTGCATACGATTTTACGTAGTAATTATCATTTGCTTTTGTTTTTTTTTTAATTATACAAGTGTATTAAGTACATTTTTTTTATAATTAAAAAATAATTATTAATGTTTGATTAATAATAATAATTTATTATCTTTTATTTTTAAACATATCATTAAATTTTAGACAGTAGAATTCACATACGGAATGTTAATGATAAATAAATTTTTGAATAAATAAATTTTTATTTCATTCAGTAAATAAATAAATATAAAAAATTAACAATCTTTTAAGATAGAATTGTTGGCTAAATAAATAATAATTTAAGACAAAAAAATTGTTCTCTTCTTCGTCAATGGCATTTTCTGACAACACTATTTAACAGTATTAAATGAAGGTGCATTTTTAAGGTCAGCGTAATGCATGTTTTGCATTTTGAGAGGCCGTAGAAGTCATATTTCCGTGTTGTTTACATTTTAATAGTAAACAATATCATGAATCAAAATTTATGTTTGTTAGAAAGGTCTAAAAATATACAATGTAATCAGTTAAAGAAAATTATATGCATTTTTTCTTAAATCCTGAAAGGCAATTTGGTTTAGATTTGAACCTGACAGCATAAAAAGCCACGCTCGCTTCAGTTGCAGTATGAGGCAGGAGAATTCAAATGCTAGAATCGCCATTTTCCCTTACAAAATAATAAAAAAAGCAGAAGGTTTACATTAGATATGATACAAATACATACACTGTTTATGCATAGATTATGTTAAAAATTACATACAGGCATGCACAGTTAGTTAAGAAGAAAGTATATCAAGAAATTATACTAATTAATAAGGTAATTGCAAGCATGAAATGGTTTTAAATACATACTTTTGGAAGTCGTATAATTTTGTCACAGCACAAAATCACCTCGCAGAAAGTGATTAGTAGCTTGACCTCGTTTCGGGAGGATCGGAGACGGTCAAAAACTGGTTTTATTCTCTTCTTTTTTTTTTCTCTACCCAGTTTTGAAAGTTGGAGAGCATTACGTAATGATATATTAAAGGAGATGAGATAGCTTGTATATTTTGACATATCATACATGTTAGAAGTAACAAATAAATAAATAAAATAATGTAACCAGTTTGTATACAATATTTTTCTGATTATAATTTGAATACATCAGATTAATTATGTGAAAATATAACATGTCATACGACAAGTATTGTATTTACTTTTATTCAGTATAAAATGTGTTTTAAATGAAACACTGTGTCATAAGGTTATATGTGATGAAATAATATGTCAAATGTGTATGCCATTATTTTTCCTGTAATTAGGTTTATTTCGGCATATTAGTTTCATACAAAATTATAGCTTTGAATGTATTTTGGGGCACTTAAACTGTAAAGTTACAAAATTATTAAACATGTGTGTGGTAAAGAAAAAAGGCTTCGAGAAAGACGTCAGATTTTCAGTACAGAGGTCTTCTATAAATGTGAATGTCAACAGACAACTATGCTATCATGTGTTGAACTTTCTGTTATGAAAAAATAGAAGAACTTCTTATAAAATATACCAGAACCATTGATAATTGAACTTTACAGACTTAGCTCAAAAACTGTGTAGATACACAGTCATATTGACACGTACATTCTTTTATGCTTTACAAAAAAAAAAAAAATAAATAAAACCAGCAATCAGTTTTTTTTTTTTTTTTTTTTTTTCTGACGACCGGGAGAGATGCTGGGCAACATATAACAATGATATGTTCCCGCACCATGTTGGTTAAATCAAAGTAAAATTGCGTAATGTGTTATTTCTGTTTGTATAAATATTTTTTATAAAATATAATTATGAGTGTAAAATTATAATGTTTATATATTTAAGTAAAATAGGAGTGTAAGTTCATACAAAAATTATTAAGTTGATTTTAAATATTAAATATATATTTTTAAAAAATTGTTGTATTGTAAAATGAATGTATAATGTTGAATAGAGTTCGGATATCAGATAACAACAATAGCCAGACGCCATGGTGTCGTTTTATGACAAGCCAATGGAAAGTGGTGTATAATTAGAAATCGTAAAATAATAAAAACGTTGGAATAAATTTATGGCCTTAATAAAAGTGTTGGGATAAATTTCCATAACCTGAGTTCCATAACCTGAGATTTATTCTGTTGAGCTGAACCAGGTTTCAGACCAGATGCTGAAATCATCAAGGTTAGCTGGGTGAAAAAGTTCGACCAGAATCGTCCGGGATAGCTCAGATGGCAGAGCACTGGCGGCTTCAGCCAGGGAGGTCCCGGGTTCGAATCCTGGTCCGGACATTTTTCGCCCAGTTGGAAATTTACATCTAATATGATTTGTTTACCAATTAGAATAATTGTGTTAATATTAATCTAGTGTAATTTCGTTTCCAGCGATTTCTGGAGTTCCATAACCTGAGATTTATTCTGTTGAGCTGAACCAGGTTTCAGACCAGATGCTGAAATCATCAAGGTTAGCTGGGTGAAAAAGTTCGACCAGAATCGTCCGGGATAGCTCAGATGGCAGAGCACTGGCGGCTTCAGCCAGGGAGGTCCCGGGTTCGAATCCTGGTCCGGACATTTTTCGCCCAGTTGGAAATTTACATCTAATATGGCTTGTAACTTCGCATGCAGTTTTCTGCAAATGATGCAATTAAAATTGTACGATATAAAAATAGCTAAACATTGCAGCAGCACACTTTTTACTCAAATGGAAAAGCAATTGCTGTTAGAATTAGTTCGGCAAAAAATTCATAAAATTAGTTAAAAAAGATTTTTAAAAGCATATTTCAGGTCTCTAATTGGCATGTATTGCTTTTATTTATAATCTGTGAATTTTTCTGACCATATAGAGATATTATTTTAAGGATTTGGTGAATTTTTTATTAGTTAAATTTATTACTATCTATTGATCTGTCGTCGATGTGCTAGAGCTTGATATGGGGTGTTTAAGCCTAATGATAAACTGCTATATAGTTTCATGTTTTCAGAACTAAATTTGTTTCGTTGCTTTGTCTTATGCTATTATCTATTTATTTTACAGATCGAATGCGCTGTTTACAGATTTTTATTTTCTCTCGTCATAGAATTAAATGTTTTAAATTGTGTATTCTGTTAAATTTTATATTTTTTACATTTGTTTTGCATGTAACGTAAGTTTACTTTTAATTTTCACAGGGTAATCTAACGAAGTAAAATTTATTTCTAAACATATTTTTTATTTCTGCTTTTGATAAGATTTAGTGATATTTTTATGTAATTCAGAATGTTAATGTATCTTGGCTTTCTATCATTTTTTCAATTGCATTTTAAAACTTAAGATAATTAAATTAGTGTTCTTCAGATGACTATTTTAAGGGTATTGAAGTATACTTTTTTTTTTATATTTAAAAGGGATGTCTGAAATACATGCATATTTTATTTATTTATCAATATGAAAATCCCATTTCATTTAAGTTGCTGTAAAATAGATTTTCACAATCCTTCAAAAATATATATATACATAATAAAAGAACTGTTTTGGATTTTTTTGTTACTCTTTATAAACATCCAATATTGCATTTTACTAAATTATTAATATGCAAACACAAAACACATCTTCTAACCTCCCCATTTCTTTCCAGTCAAATAAATATATGAATCAGAAGTTTTACTTAAATGAAATTAAATAATAAAAAGACACATTTTAAAATTTTTCTGTGTTTAAGTTTATAAACTATGTGCAAAATAAAATCTAGTTTTTGTGTATTAATATAAATTCCTTAGAATGTATTAAAACCCTTTCATTTTAAACCTAGATCTAAAATTTATCTGTTGAGTTGTAAACATTTATGATTTCTTTTCAGATTTTTAACCATATGATCTTTATGATTTCGTATTAATTATATATAACGTATTAACGTATTAAGTGTATAATTTCTTTTGGTCGTGCTCCGACCGAGTGGTGACGTCATTATTTTGACGTCACAACGTAGACTGGCCTTGTATTTCGTTGGTCACGTTCTTACCCCCCTCCTGCGTCCGCCATGTTTAGCCGCGTGTGCTATCAGTCAAAGTCAAATATGGCAGACGCAGGAGAGGGGGAAAGAACGCAACCAACGACATACAAAGGCAGTTAGTTCATGACATTTAAAACGTTACACGGAGTGAATCATGTTTACACGGTGACTGGTACAAAGTGGCGGGCACATCGTTTTGTGTCAATCACCGTGCAAATATGATCCACTCCGTGTGACATTTTAAAAGTCATGAACTAGCCTTGTATGTCGTTGGTCGCAGAAATAACACGTTTTCGGCTTCCGGACTTATATATAGATATATAGACTGATGTATCTAATCATCTCCTTTTATTGCTCCATGGTCCAAACAGTGCCAAAAATTCGATTCCCTTAAATATGCATCGATGCAGAAATCCAAAGAGTCGATCGCAGCGGCATCTGCATGATATTTTCAAATTTCAATGTAAATATCGCATTTCTACAGCATCTAGACTAGCCGTCGGTTTGCAGTTTTAGAAAATATCCTACAGATGTCGTTGTGATCGACTCTTTGGATTTTAGCATCGTTGGACATTTAAGAGATTCAATATTTTAGAACTTTTTTTAAGTATTAATGGGATAGCCGATTTTTGCACTATTTATTCTTGACAATATAATAAAAGTTTTGAAAAGTTGAAATGTGCAAAAAAAGAAGCTATCACGTTCCTTTTATAAGGCCTGAGAGACAAATGAAACGGTTGCAACCGTCGCAGTCGTAGGTCACAAATCTGAAATTTGCGACCGGCCAAAAAAGAGCGATACTGGAGAAACACATATGACGGTCTCAAGCGGGTCGCAAAGATGTGACTTCCGGTTTCTTGCATATCGATTATTTTCAGCGATACGCTTTAGTGATTGGCTAATCAAGTAAACTGTGGAAGGAAGAAATAAACAAAAGCACGTGCTCGAGTTTGTTGATTGATTTTTCTAATTTGTCGTGTGCGTGTCTATAATAAGTGCAACAATTTAGAAATGTCGCAGCAACGCAAAGCAAATTACTCTCCGCAGGAAATTAATGCGATGCTCAACTACCTTGAAATTTGTCCTGATTAATTTCGGGAGAACTCAGTAAAAATCCAACTTATGTTGGAAAGGAATGGGATAACATGTCTGTCTTTGTAAACGCAATTGGTCTCGGCAACAACAATACGGGCGAACAATTAAGAATTAAGTGGAAACACTTAAAATGCAAAACAAAGGCGAAAGCAACTGAGATTAATACATTCACAAAGGTTACAGGAGGTGGCCCTGACAATAAAACAAGTTAACAGAACAAGACGAAAATGTTATTAGTTTAATTGGCAGAACCTGCTTTGAGGGAGTCGTCTCGGATGATTATGATTCGTCATCTTATTTACGTAAAGTAAGGCATATATATATATATATATAATAAATTTAAAATCACAAATATATGAAGAAATTGATAAAGTTCTAAAGATGTTTAGAAATGAACATATGAAACCAGTATGTAAAATAAGAAACTATGAATGACTCACAGAATCATCAGAGGAGCTTGTGAGTACATTCATAGAAAATGCGTTATTTCATCCAATTTTGTCGGCATTAAGCCTAAAATGACAAAATTTAGCTCCTTATAACGCAAACATTACATAAAATAGATAATCAAAAAGCTAAGAGATCCAAAGAAGATACACATCATACAGGATATTAAAAATTATTAGAGCACAATACCTGAATGACATACTAAAAACCTATAACTGTGCTGTCATCTGGTGTGAGAAAGGAAAAATGTAAATTGGAACTAGATTAATAAAAATAATGTTTAGAGTTGCCCTCTTAAGCCCCCCCCCCCAAAAAAAAAAAATAAAAAAAATAAATAAATAAAATGAATGAAAATGATTTGAAGAAATCAAGAAAAGACTTAGATTAACTTTTAGTTAAACTAGAATGAAAATATGTATATATATATATATATATTTTTTTTTTACTCCTGTTCATTTTATTCATAAGCATAATTTTGTACAGATGTGTGCATTCAGTAATGTAAACAGAGGTACATGGAACTGCTTAAAAAGTTGTGTTAACCTTTAACTGATGTTACCGGTCTCACAGACCGGTGCTTTTTTCAATTTTGATAGTTTAACTTGCAAATTTCAGTTTATCCTCAAACACTACTGAAATTTTGTTTCGTTTGGACTTTAATACTAACACCACAGACTTTTGAATAGGGGAATTTTAATTATAACATTCTTGTACAAAAAGTTTAGTACAAAAACAACATCCTATGAGTTAATCGCGGCTTTTATTCATCTTTCGATGAAGCGGTCTCACAGACCGCTTCACACTAGTTATGTGACAATTTCTGTGACATCAGTTAGAGGTTAATGATAACTAGCTTTGTTAAACAAATTCAATCATAAAGGAAAAAACAAATCAATCAATAAGTCCTTTTTTTGTGTCTGACTGCATTAGGGGAGACTGGGGATACTTGACCCCTAGGGATACTTGATCCCTGATCATAAAGTATACTAAAATCAATATGTAGAGTTTGGAAATCAGGCAACGTATTTTAAGATGCATTATTTCAGATAATATGGCTGCATAAAATCATTTACAGCCATTTTGTTTCAGCATGAAAAGGAAATATTTAATTGTTGCATGTTCAACTTTTTAAAGGTTTTTAAAGTTTTATTTTTATTTTCTATTGTTGGAAATTTCATAAATTGAATTGTATATCATTTTAAAGTATAAACTTTACTATTCTCAATATAACTTCTTTAGCAAATTAGTTTTGTTTATTTACCACCTAAAATATACATTTATGTTCTAAACACAAAATGGGATACTTGATCCCCCTTTTTCTAGGGATCCTGTATCCCCAAATAGCTAAAATTTTAATACAAACAGAAATACTTCAGTTTTGTTACTAAATACAGAGCATTGATAAAATCATAGTTGATGAGTCAGATTGCATTATTAAGTTGCCTAATCCACTTATGGCAGGTGGAACCTTAAGAACTGCTACAACTATAACACCTTTCACTTTGACTTTTCAAAGTTTCAAAATACCTGCTGATAATGAGGCTGTGCCATAATTTTTTGAAAACTTTATTCATTAATTTTGCTTTGTATTATTTATTAAAATTTAACTATTTGTTGATTTCTTTCTAGCTTTTTAAAAAAATTAAATTGCGTTTATAGTTTTTATAAATATCTACACGTCAAGTCATCAACAAAGTGTTTAAATATTCATATTGTAGTCATAAATGAAAGAAATAAAAGTTAAATGTTTATTACTAACTTATAATACTGTGATGTATGCATAATGAAATATTAGCTTGATTTTTGACCGTGATCAAGTATCCCTTTAAGTGGAGATACATGATCCCCCTTTTGAAAAATTGGAAAATGCAATTTTCTGAAATGAATTTGTTTTCTTATACCAAGAAAAAAATTATATTGTATAAGAAATGGACACACAATTATTTTGGTAAAAAAATTTCTTTAAAATTTTCAAATGACAACTGAGAAAAAATAAAAACAGGAAGTGGGGATCAAGTATCCTCAGTCTCCCCTAAACAGTGTGAAGCTATATTCTAGCTATATTCTAGCATATTCTAGTTATTTCAATTAAAATGACAAAGTTATTTTGTGATTTAGTATACAATTCTAATTTTTGTGATTGAATATTTTTATCTCAAAAAATTGATCATCTTTATTTTAAAAATTGCTGAGTTTTTTCCAGTCAAAATTCTCTCTTTTTTTTTTTTTTTTTTTTTTTTTTTTTTAATTGAAATTCAGTTTTTAACCGATTTTTCTTCGATTGCATCCTCAAGTCTATCTGCATAAATCTTATAGCCATTTTTGCTAGTCAATAGGCACATGATTTATCACGTCTCATTCCATGTTTATTTAATTTTGCAATTTTTACTGAATGGCATTAACATGTTTCCTTGATTCTTAATCCTCAAGAGTAGCACTGGGTATGGGATACACAGCGATGAATTAAATGTGTTTCTCTCTCATAAATGGTTCCTCATAAAGGGCATGATTATAGGCGAGGAAAAAAAGTCTACTATCTCTACTACACACCACTATAGCCATCTTGAGATGTGAATTATTAACTGAAGTATAGACAAACGTAGTTAGTCTACGGGTATACGCCACCCAGTGCTGTTGTAACGTCAGTATTTTGTCAAATTATTTGAAGAAAACTTTTGCATAAATTGTTTTTTTTTCAGTTGTTTATAGCATCAGAACGCTGAAATAACTTTAAAAAAAATAATCCTAACATATTATTAATATCATTATTTAGTTTTATTTTGTTGCTTAGTTCTAGCGTATTACTTTAAAAATCTAAGTTAAAACTATGCAGATTGCTACAGATTTTGTAGTAAGTAAATCATAAATATCACATTTTCTACTAGTATTTTTATTGAAGTATTTGTTTTTTAACTCTCTTAATATTTACCTATTTCTTTCATTTATAAGTATTTATATTAACCTTTAACTGATGTTACCGGTCTCACAGACCGGTGCTTTTTTTCAATTTTCATAGTTTAACTTGCAAATTTCAGTTTTTCTACAAACACTACTGAAAGTTTGTTTCGTTTGGAACTTTAATACTAACACCAGAGACTTTTGAATACGTGAATTTTAATTATAACATTCCTGTACAAAAAGTTTAGTACAAAAGCAACAGCCTATGAGTTAATCGCGGCTCTTATTCATCTTTCGATGGAGCGGTCTCACAGACCGCTTCACACTAGTTATGTGACAATTTCTGTGACATCAGTTTAAGGTTAATAAAAAAATTAATGACTTTATATGCTTAATTAAGCATATTACTTTAAAACCACGTAACTTTACCTAACCAAATAAATATATTTTTCAAGCTAAATGATCTAATAAGTATTTAAAAGTATATTAAATTCTCTTTTAAAAGCTGTTGGCAGAAAGTTTTTAACTACTAATTTCGTCAAGATATGATAGTTTGAATAAAACACCATATTTTGATTATTTTTTAAGAACTTTTTCTTTTTTTTTCTTTTATATTAAAAATAGGGGTGAGCGGGGTACAGTGGACCTAAGTACACAGCGGACCACCCCTTATATTTTACTTAATTTTAAATTTTAAAAGCTTTTCTTTCAGGCTAATTGATAACAGCACTGGATTGATTACTTATAGCCTTCAGAACATATCGTTAGCTCAGAATGAATCCTTTTATCCTGAGTGGTTGTTTTGAGCCTCTAAAAGTAAAATGTTTCATCATCATACTTTTCTTTATTGAGTAATTAAAGGTTATGGATAAATAAGATGAAACCAACTTTTTTGAAAAGGTAAAACACTGGTCTTTATTTAAGTTAAAAGTTTATATGCTTAAAAGAAAACTTTAAATAATATTTTTATGAGTATGTATTGAACTTTAACATGGGGCACAGTGGACCGCCCACTGCTGGGTTACAGTGTTCCGCAATGAATACTCCTCCTGTAATGAAGAATTTTCAAAATATTTAATAATTGCATATTCTCTATAAAGAAATATTGTTTTAAAATAGCTATTTAGCTATAAAATAAATAAATAAAAATGACAATTTATTTAACCCTACAATGCATAGAGTAGCCATTTGGCACACTTTAAATTTCATGTTATATGTTGTTCAGATTATAATGTAGCCATGTGACACTTTAGTTTTCTCCTAAATTATGGATAACAGTTCACATGTGATTTTAAAATAAGTTTTCTTGTTCAATATAGCTGTTTTGTTTTATTTGGGGGGGGGGGGGGGGGAGAGAAGGAGAGAAATGAAAATCATGCATTGTAGAGTTAACATATTAAGAAATATTTTGCTTTGTATTTACTGCCTTTGAAAAATATAACTGTAGCCTAATAAGTAATAGATGACCTCACTGGATTGGTTATTTATAGCTTCAGAGCACATGGTTAGCTCAAAATGAACTATTTTATCCTGACTACTTTGAGCTATAATAAATTTTTCATCATCATATTTGCCTTAATGTTTGCTGATTTTTTTGTACTCAATAACTTATTTGCAATCACTCCTGTATCTTATATTGTTATTTTCAAAATATAATAATTTTTTTGATAATTCTTTACTTTTATGTTTTTTGTTTCAAAATGCTACTTGCAAATTTGTATTATTACATTATTTTGGAGGAAAAGGGGAAATAAAAAATAGATTAATTGTAAATAGATTTATATTGTATTTTAGACAATAACTAATAGTGGACCACTGTTACCCAGTCGGTGGACCACTGTACCCCGCTTCCGGGGCACATTGGTCCACTTTATGGATGTATATGGGGCATTCTCACAATCTTTTGACTTTTGGGGGAAAAAATCTGGCGAAATTAAACTTTCTAAAATAACATTTTAATCCGATAGACGAATGCCTTAATGATTCAAGATAAAGAAAAAAGTGGTCAGCAGCGAAATTTTTTTTATTTAACTGAGGTTTAAGTTAAACTTGCGAGTTTAATTTTCCTTACCATTTTACTCCTATAACTTTTTATTTTCTTCTAAATTTTTACTTATAATGAATTTGCATAGTACCCACAGGACATTCAAATAAGAAATAATAACAATGTAGTACTTTTAATACAGAATTTTTGTATAACATTGTCTTAAAGGGGTGTTAAAGAAGGGACGGTAATGTAAAAAAGGGGGATGGTATTGGAAAAAAAGGGACGAAATAGTAAAAAAAAGGGACGGTAAGGATGGAACGGTAAAGAAAATTACCACCTATTTTTAGGAAAATCATGTTAAGACTAGGTGATAGCCACAATGTTCATTGATTTTTAGAAACTGTTGTTAACATTGGATTAAATTAATTTTTTTTTTTAAATTTACCTCGAAAAGTGCAGGAATAAACCTTTGGGACGGTGAGACTACCAATAAAGCCACGATGCTTGAAATTGATATTTAAATGCTGATTTAAATTCTACAGTAAATTTCCTGCCAAAGAATTTTAGACATTATTTCTCTAGCGTACTTCTGCATGAGAAAAAATTTGAAAAGAATTCTGTGGCTGCATCTGAAATGATTTTCTGTATAATTTTAGAAGACGGATGGTAAGGAATCTAAAACCCAGGGACAGATTTTAAAAAATAAAAACCCTAAGAATGTGTGCAGGTTAATTTTTAGCTACATATTTATATAAAACAATAGTTGCAGTTTCAGAAAAAAATTACATCGAATTATTTTTATTGAAACAATTTTATCCAGACAGCTCTAAACTTAAAAATCAGCATCAGGGACGGTAAATGAGTTTACCTGGTATTTGGACCCCCAATATCGTCCAAAACTTATTTATCTCGTTAATATTGTTATGCAGTCATGCAATGGGATGTTCCCCAGTATATGAAATAAAAAAAAACACACACAAAGTGTATTAAATAAAAAATTATTATTCAGGGACATGAAAGTCAACAGATTGTGGGAATGCCCCATATATATATATATATATATATATATATTCGGTACTATGTTTTGCGAAAATTATGAGGCATGTAGAAAGGTTTAAAGAATATTCAAGAATATTTTCAAGTAGATGGGTCTCTTCGTTAAAGAGAAAAAAAATGTTAATTGCAAAAGTGGACCACTGTACCCCGGTCTCCCCTACTGTTGTATTTATAATCATTCTATAAACATAATCTTTTTTTACATTGTCTGAGGTTAGAATTTAAAAAA